>CP099845.1:30045914-30645914 GCA_030062745.1 Capitulum mitella | reverse complement strand
TCGTCCCGCTGACTTGCAGCCGGCCTCTGGAGCTCGAGACCTTCCGTCCGCAGACGTGCCGAACGCCCTAATGACGGGACCTACCGTTTGCTTGGCTTTATAAGGACCTGCAGGCCATCTCGGCCAATCAGATAGCATCATCTGGCATAACAGACATGGGCTTCTCCAGACGGAAGGGGGGGGGGGGGGTCGGGGGAGGGAATGAGTCCACTCTGACTGTGGTGGAATTCATAGGTATCTTGGAATTCAGTATCTGACCTGTTCCCATCCAGATGACTGCAAAGAAGCGCACAGAAACTTCGATGTCAACCAACTTCTGACTAGCGGCAGAGTAATTCACGGCGGTCAGCGCTGACCAAGCGAGCTGACAGCTACAGAAAAACATGCTTGTATCGTGTATGGTTAGCAATCCAACCCTAGTCAGTATCTGACATCCCAGGGGTGTGTTTCAAGGGAAGGCAGTGTAAACAGTCTTTACCCTCTGAATGGTCATGCTTTCTGGGGCAATTTCACCATGGTAACAGTATAAGCGGAGACAATCATGGTACAAAATGCTACAGCAAATTTCTTTAAATTTTCCTTCATGCACTTCTCTTTCGATATGGGAATAATACAATGATAAAAAACGTCGTTGCATCTTGTTTACCTCCCCGACTAACAAACCAGCTAGGCTGTCACTTTCTCTAAGTTCAAATTTTTTTCTCTTTTTCTCTAAGTTCAAAATTGGTTAGTTCGCAACAAGTTTCATACTAAAGTTTTTATATTGTTGGAGTTAATTTGTCCTGTAATCAGCTATGAAAGTATTATTTTAATAAAGAGCAACGTTTATGCATGCATGTTAAAGCTTTTGGACCAGCTTTACTACCAGTTTTGGCCAAAGTTTTTTGCTGGATTTTTTGCTGACAGATCAACTTATTGGGACCACAATTTAGTCAGGAATTCATTTCCGACATCAAAAATGGCAAGAAGTTAATTGTTCATACAAAGACTGAAGAGATGTGCCACTATCTCTTTTATTTTTAACCTGTGACCACCTAGGGGGTCGGATCCGACCCCTCAGATTTTCTCGACAACTTCCGAGCTGTTCGTGGGAGCATACTCAAACCTCGCTCACCTGAGGTCATTGAGGAACAGTTTGACCTACCGTGACCTGACGTTGTGAGCGTCATTCTACAAGCTTCCAACGCGTTGTAATCGGCATCTAGCGTCTGGAACCACTTAAAAACAACATAATTATCATTAGTTCATGGTACCGTGACATTTCGTAACCTAGCCTGACCTGGCCTTAACTTGACCTTTGCGTGACTTTGATCCACACATGTCTTGTGACCGTGAAAAAAAGACGAGGCTAATGGTTTGGTGTCAGTTCCGAGGCTATCCGAGCAAAACTGTAGCTTTTAGAACGACCCAAAGCAAACAATGTTGACCAATAGGATTTGACTCATTTTGACCTCCGTGTCACGTTACAGGTGACCGAATTAGGATCAACCGGGGTGTTTTGAGATGAAATAATGAACTTACCAAAATGTCATATGAACATGGAATGAAAACAAAAGGGAAGTAGTACAGTATAGGTACAGTATCAAATGGTGGAGTTCACATATTTGAGGCAATTTTGGTACTGCGCTAGCCTTGCAAAAAGTAATATGTTCCTCAGGGGCCTCAGATGGATTGTAAAACCAATAGACATTCATGCCTAGATATGTACCTGCAGTATCTACTGATTTTAGCCCATGTGAGTCCCTCAAGACAGTGATACTTTTTTGCGCAAAACCTACTTTTTTACAAACTCCAGTCGTTAGCTAAACAGAGTAACCAAAGACATTTTTGGTTACAAGGATGTGACTCTTGCATATTTTTCATCCGTAGGGCACCACCTTATTGATCTATAACCCAGGATAGTGAAAGATGCATAGGTTAGAGTATCCACATCGCCTGGTCTGTGGAAATCCTATGCGGAAATGGCCATTTGCAACTGATTTTTACTTGGGACAGTTAGAAGATGGGCCACCACAGTGCCAACATGCTTTGAGAAACGCAAATTTCCCCAATATAGCCTGAAAGTACAATGAACGGCCAATAAAATGACTCATGCGTGAGTACTTTCAGTCTCTTTGTGCAGGTGCTACGGCTACTGACATGTGTGTAACACATTTTTTCACCCGCAAAATGGTGCTTTTGGGCATTTTTTACTTTTAAGGCTCAAAATGCATAAATCTTGCAAACATTATTCATTTTTATGGTTTTAAGCGATAGCCAATGTTGTTCGATGCATTCTGACACCAAGTTTGCCCAAAATGGTCAGGAATCAACTTTTACATTTTTTACGAAAGTGGCAGAGAAACTGGTTCAGAAGCTTCAACGTTGCTCATATGGTGCTGGTGAGTGGCGTGCTCGAATATTGGCTATTTCAAACAACCTAAACAATTGCGCTAAGTAGACTTTTAATCACCCAGACAGATATAGCGCAAACTAACCGACTACGGCGAAGCAGGCAAAACAAGGCTTTGAAAAGATGACACCTGTAAACTAAATAAATATTTCGCAAAAATTATCGTAATTTTGTGAAATTCATGGACTGTGGGTTTTTTTGACGGGTTCCCGGCAATATAAGACGGGGACACAAAGTAAACAAGTGAGAAGCCGGTCAGGCTGCACAATCGGTTTGGTCAGATTCTACACGGCGGAGGCAAAACCACACCCTTCCATGGGAGCACGTCTCAAGTAAACCGAGTGGTGGACAGGTGTTAGTGATATAACAGCCTGCTCACTTGCGAGGTAGTTTTATGAATTTTTCAGTAAGGGCATTTGGTGGACGGCGTTTCATGGTGCATCACTTGGTGAATTCTGGATAAAATAGACATTGACGCCAGTTTCCGCTATGTTTATATTTACACTATATACCGAAATCCACGAAAAGGTGTGGAGAAGAAAGTATTTCAATGAAACACTCAGAATGCCTGGCGGAATACGGTGTCAGGTACGATATCCAGAAAAGTAATAAAAAAAAACGTGGAGGCAGGGACTCGTATGACATGTTCAATGGGGCATACATGACCGGGTGGCAATAGGCGCCGAAGGCCGAATAGTAACCGCACTGAGTTAGCTGAGCAAAGCTGAAGTTACGGGGCATACCGCCAGATGAAAAAAGAGATCGCTCGTCTTTTTACCCAATGCTCATGATCCCCAAAGTTATTTTAAAGTAATATGGCAGCAAAGTGCCGGCAACAAATGATGACGCGCCAATACAAAACGCGGGTGCATCGAACGGGAGAGATGCGCGCAGGAAGGGACGGCAGGGATAAAAACTGAAGAAGGTTCTGTGTTTACGGATAGAGGCAGTTTACCCCAGTCGCACGACTTCAGCCGTGCTAGAGGGGCTCGTGATCGGTTATGTCCTTGTCTCTGGAGGTAAAATTCTGAACCCTCTACTGATTAGTCTGAGGAATCCACAGCACTAAACCACTTGTCTCCTGCCTTCGTAAGCCATCTTCGTGAGCTGTTTGTTTTTTGTTTTTTTTTCTATTTTGCGGCGGTAGCATGGCCGACATACGAAATTTCTGTATGAGATATGTGACTATGAAACAGATTCTGCCCTAAAAAATTAGATATCAATAGATGCTATGCAGGTATCGGTCTGTGAACTGTGGCGGTGTTCATGAGACGCCGGGTTCAGCGTTGGCACTTCTTCATACAATGAGGGTCTCTTTCTTAACATCCGTAAGATGTTATAGTAAGAATTAGTAAGAATTACAGATGTCAGAGGGCACATTTCCTGAGACCTAAAGAAAATTTAAGGTAAGAATCTTGAGAGAAACTAGTCACTGCACAGAGGGCTCGGATTTACCTCAGTGCCTTCAGTTGATTCGAAACGCCACCGGCCCGATTTGGGGTTAAGTCGTGGGTGTAATCACTGCGGGGGCTGAGGGGGAACTGCTGAAACTGTTCCTCACAGTTTCACAAAAGTGGTGATTTGTCCACGCCAATTTTTATGTGTGAAATAGGTATTCCCATTGGCAACACAGTTTCTGGAATACTGAAATCTAACAAAAAAAAAACAACCGTAGTGTGCCATGCAACACCTAAAAGGTGATTTTGCCCGCGCCCTGCCTGTTCTTGGTGGATTTCATTCAGCTTGTCCCCCTCCAATATCTAAATCGTGGCTACACCCGTGGGTTAAGTGAATGGGCTGACCCAGATAGTCCTAGAATAACGTTTATCAAACGCTTCAGGATATACATTCTTCCAAAGTTACTGCCCAGTGTTTGAGAAAGTGCTCACACTTGTGATGGGTATATGACAGATAAGGAAATTAAATATAGGCTGGTGACTATCTAGCACCTAGCAATGCCTATCATTGCTAGGTGCTAGGTAGTCACCAAGCAATGCCTATCATCACTAAGAAGCGCCTGTCACTTATGCCATGCTCAAATGAGTGAACATTTCCTGCAAAACACTACTTAATTCATAGGCACATCTTGCCAGCACAGCAACTGTAGGTCTGGTCTGGCCGTCGGCTGTCAACAGCCTAGCAGAGGTGGAAAGTATGGAAACTGATTGGTGTGCTTTCGGGAAAAAAACGGGCCAGATTTAAGTTAGCAATGTTGCCGCATGCTTCCTTTCGTCTATTCATTGTGGGACGACCGGGAGCGTCCCGCTAATTTGGTTAACCCTCACCCGTCGGGGGTACGGAAATCTGTCCTAAGGTTTTCCGACCGTAGGAAAAAAACGGCGAGGAGCAGCGTTGCGAAAGTTTAAGTATATTATTCTTATCCATTTTGCACCACGAATGCCAATCGCATTTTCCAAGCTGGTCACGTCACTGGTCAAAGTCAGGGCAAAGAGGTCAATTTCCAGAAAATTGAAACCATCATAACTTTTTTAGGATCTGTATGAGAGTTGCAGGATAATTATAGGATACGTAATGATTTGTATCTTCCGGACTTTTTGGTTTGAACTGAATTGATTGAATAACTGTTGAAAATTATTTCAAAGAACTGAAACCATCATAGCTTTTTTAGGATGTGCATCAGTGTTGCAGGAGTAATGCAGCCCAGCAAACGTAACAATTTATATCTTTCGGATTTTTGGGTGCATCAGAGGTCAATGACCTGAGGTCAGGCCACGTCTGAGCACCTTTTGGGATTTGGCCTAAACTTCAGCGATTTTTGCGGGGTTTTCGTGCCCAGATATTGTCAAAAACATGGCCAATGACATATCCTACCATCATATTGCTAGAACACGCGTGATCAGGGATGCAGGATCGCGAAATCGGCTCAGGGACGGGCAAACCTCGGTCGATCAACCCCGATACCCCGAAGTACTGATTTCTGCCCGGATGGGGGGAGGGGGCTGAGTTGCAAGTTGGGGGCTAGAGCCCCCCAACCGTATAGCATCCTGCACCTTTGCGCGTGACCTTGGCTCAGGTCATGACTCCCAATATGGATACCTGTTGCCCGCAGCGCACCATTTCCATCAAACCAGAACTGCCTTCATAGACATAATAATGTGGTGTTTTCTATAGAAGAAATACATGAGGAAACAAAATGTAGCGCAAAAATAGGTCTATCTCGCGCACTCCCACGTCAAAATAAGGTCATCTGAGGTCATAAAAGGTGCCTAAATGACCTTGGTGAGCTCACTTCGCGCAGGTTGACTTTCAGGGCACTAACGAAAGCTTATCAAATGTTTTACTACGTCACGGGCATCATCTGCAGCCCAACTCGTTTCCAAACCACCTAATAGCACCAAAAATATGCATGGAATAAGGCTTTGGCGTGTGCTGACTTCCATGATAAATTGGTCCATCTGTGGCGTGAATACGTAGGACATCCCAATAATAATCTTAATATTCCACCAAAATGAAAATTGCAACGCCTTTTTTTCGTTTTTTATCTCACTTCTACCCCAGCTCAGTCTGACGTATCATGACCTTTGTTAACCGCAATATGGACCCAAATTAAAAAAAAGAATTGTGCTCATTCGACTCATTTTGATAAGTATTCTTTGTAATTATTTCATTTTTCTTTGCAACTCACAGAACCTGAGAATCTGGTGGTGGGTGGGTGCGGGGGGTATCGCTCCCCTCCCAAGATGGGCGAAGGGCATTTTGAGACCTGGTCGGGAGCGGGTCAGAGCATTCCAATGATGATTCACTATGTCATGTAAATACAAGCGTTTCAAAAAAGAGCTAAAAAACTGAGCAGTTCCAGCCATTTGTATAATGCCATCAAATGTTGATGTAACGAATGCCAGGTGGATTACGGCGTCTACCTGATTTCTTCACCTGTCTAATGGAGGATTCTCAAACCCTCCCACTTACACCAACAATTTTGAAATGCTACTTTAGGTATGGACTACGTAGGTAAGGCCCTGCAAGTAATTAGTGTATTTAAAACTGGCCAGACAGGTAGCAAGGAGAAAATACTAGCTAAGCAGCTTATGTTTTGTCCGTATTGCGTAGCCACGAAGACATTTTTGCTAAGTATGGATATACACTTAGCCTGGAAGGCGTCTTGAAGTCTCGGAAAAATCCAGAGTATGTTTGGCGACTCCAATGGTTTTCCGAAGTCCTCACCGCGGCGCTAACGCAGTTAATGCGAGGAGACGGTGTGCGAGGGCCTTCGTACCCGAAAACTTTTGCTTTTTGCCATGCGCATGGGGAAAATCTGGCAAACTGAATAACGAACTAACGAAAAATTATCCCCTCACGAGAATCCTGGATGCGCCTTGTTCAACTGTGTCTATAGCATTACCTAGAACGCAAGCCGGGGTAGCCAAGACGTCATAGATATCCCCAGATGCCTTTCATTGGATCTAATATAAATGGTGCATGCAAAATAATCCTGAAAATCACGAGCGGGTGTTCCCCTCAGTGCCAACTCGTTGCTAAATGCAAAAATCTAGCTTAGGCGAGAAACGTCATCCGTATATTTTACGCTGAGTTCAACTTTCGGAATAAGCAACACAATATGTGCATCATCAGTCACAGTCGCTGTAACTATCGCCGTAACGCAGTTCTCGCTGGTAAGATTTCACCTTTCTAGGGAGGGGAGATCCTATAGCTTTTTAATCAGTTAAAGGCCAAAAATGTGTGATTAAGAAGTTCGCGGACATGCACACCAATTTTCTTCCTATGTGCGGAGGGAGGGAATTTAGTGACCATTAGGGATTACTCCGTGTGCTTGGATGAGCATATCCCCTCATATTCGAAAATATAATACCAGCCGTAAGGCATTTACTTTATAAAAACTGTCCTTCAGGCGTATGTATTTGATGTGTCTCCTCTTGAATCCGGACGTACCAAAAGCAGTGAGCTGGGCTGATGATATAACCACACACGTTTATGGTCTGTACCCGGGGCGCTTTACCTCGCAGCGTAAAATGGATGAGAAAAAATAATCCTGTTTTCTAGGAAGGTTATGCGGGAATATATGCCAAGTAGACACCTACCGTGATCCCGATGGAGTGCAGGTTATCCTCGTGTTGCATCGGATTCTAAGCTGATTGGGGTAAGTGTTGCGTCGCCTGGCCACCGCTTTGCTCCGGAGGGACACGACCTTTCCCAGATGACGCAGTGACCCGCCCAGGTCAACGAGGGGTTGAATACAACGCGGGGACAACGTGCATTCCATCGGGATCCAGGCAAACGTCTGATGTCAGGCATAGCTTGTATGAGATGTTGGGCCTGCCATCGCATCGGGCGATTCTAGTTGAATGACGTTATTTTAACTGGGCCTTTTTAATGCCGACAACACTCCGACATTACCGCCCTCTGTCTAAGAGTCGACCCAAGTTGGTCAGCTGCCGGGTTGTCAGGGCCAACAAAAGCGTCTTGAAGTGGTATTAAATTCGCCTTCCCAGGGCTGGCAGCAAAAACATTAAGTAATTATTTCACCGGGGAATTCCAGCCCTTCCCCTAGATAAAATTAGTCATGTCTGTGTGATGAATGTTATTCATCATCGCCCGCACGTCCAATTTTTCATACTTTCATACTAGAATGTATTTCAAAGGTAGAAGCGGATCCCACCCTCCCTCCCTTGCCTGTACCTGGCCTAATTAGAACGGCTGTTGGACAAAAAAACGCGCGTTGCTTGATTCATTTTGAGTCTTAAGCTGTCCATATTTATTTCGATCCATAATTTCGATTGGGGGTCAGAATTTTAATGAGCTCTCTTTGGCCCTAATGGGCTCCTTGTCTGTCCAAAGGAATCCATTTTGAAGAGAAATGCCCTTCCTAAGAGGGCCATTTTCCCGGAAAGGAGCCCTCTTTGCCTCGAAAGGTGGCTCTATCTCGCCAGAAACGTCGGGGCAGCGACCGGAAACCTGCCCCCTCCCCCCACCCCTCATAGATACACGACTGCCACAGGCCGTTGCACATATTCTGGTGTATTGGTTTTGTGCTTCTCATGTGTCACTGTCTGTCCCCCCCCCGAAAAAAATGTTGCGACCATGTCGTCAAATGATGGTAAAATATGTACATGCTTTCGTGGAGTGAAGTCTGGATATTGTAGTCCATCTATGACAATTCTTGCGATAATTAAACACGATAGTGAAATATTTTAACATTTTCTGTACCATACCGACAGGGGCGCTGGAAACGAGGGAGGCTACCTCCCTTCAACTTTGAGCGATATTTAAAATTAACTCTAAGGGTGTTGCATGGAAGGAGACGAGGTAAAAATCATGTTCGCCTCTGCCACCATCCCCACAGAGGTTGCACTGCTCCTGCATGCCGACTACTAGAAAATGATGATTTAACATTGGGGATGCTCATGGCGCCATGAGGGGTGCATTTTTACCATTGCGGGTGCCCAGGCACCCCCAAAAGAATACAGTGCAGCCTAGGTATGCACCAATTGACTGCTTTTAATGTAAACGAAATTGTTTGAATGTGCATTTATTGTTTTGAACTTTTGCCTTTTTATTTTTATTAAATTACCGCCGCTCTCCAGCCGATGCCGGCCGTAGTGCGCCCGTGTATGATGAACGAGGATTTGTGCGTAAGTTTTTCCGCAGTTAGGAAAATGTAAAAGCAGACGGGCTGATGGAGGATCGTCCCTAAGTGCAACATGTATTTTTTGTACAGGGTGTCTTGCATTTCATTGAACAGAGCGACATTGTCATATGCTGACCATAACGACTGCGCATCTGTCTCATGCGCAGCCCAACAGTTTTTGCAGTATGGATAGTTTTTCGTTTTGACAGAATCTGTGGTGCTTCCGCAATGTATGTGTCAGAACGCGTTGCCAACTACGACACGACATATAGGAAAACAGTTTGGGGCTTCCCGCAGCGCCCCGCGCTTTGTGTAATCGTATCATGATGCCATTCGCTCACAGTGATTAGCAAACATACTCATTGTTTGGGATGTCCTGGAATCGGGCGTTACTCACCCTGTGAGGTGAAATGGACCATGAGTCCGTGAATACAGTGCTCTCTCTCTCTCTCTCTCTCTCTCTCTCTCTCTCTCTCTCTCTCCTCCCCCTCTCTCTCTCTCTCTCTCGTTCACAAGTGATGCGGACACGCTGTGAAGATCACCAAGACTGAAGGCAACGTACGATTTAATGTGGCCACCGTAATATTCACACGGACGTGCGGCCGCCGAGAATCCATGTGGAGCCACAGTGTGCAATACGCATGTTGCTCATTGAGTACATATCTCGTGCGATTTTTTCTCGTGCTGACCAGGCCTGAAATCATACATGCTATAAGACGTTGCCTACTGACCACGATCGTTGACTTAAACATGTGTGCTGCTAAATGTGTTCGGTAAAAAAACAAATACGTGTGTTGTCAGCAACATTTGATTCCAATGAGTACTCGATAAGGGACTAAAAAAACACAGAAGATTCTTGTTGCAGAGGCAAACGTTGTTTTTGTCCCCTAGACGCAGGCCGTTTCACGAGCAACGTGAGATAATCATTTGTGTCTCTCGAAGGCATCCCAGTTGTCTGGTTGCAGCTTCAGTGAAATCTGTGTCGTGGTTTGGGCATGTTTTAAAGCGCCACCCTCCCCGTTCGGTGGCACCGGTAGACTACCGTTCACTCGGTAGACACCGGTAGACTACCGGTAGACACTCAGTCCGTCCCCAGAAGTGGACGGGACCTTGCGCCGAATGGATGAGGGCGTGTTTCCGTTGCCCGTATCCGGGTGTTGGATCGCCATGATTTGCTCATCGGCCCTCGATGGGAGCGACACTTTTCGTTGTCGAATTTTGGCCCCAGGTTTTCCGGAAACGGGCGCTGAAGCTGAAATGGAAACATGCAAGGTTCCGTCCACGTGAAGCAATAGTTGTTGGAATAATCAAGCAGAGACAATAATCTGCTAAATGCCATGGGAACGCCAAGAGGCGTACATGCTACATTCAGATTCAAGCGCCCATCACCGCTGCGAACGAGTGAATACGGTCATCCTTAATCTTGTTTTATGTTTTGCGCAGTTAGGTGAGGGGTTGCACATATTTTGTGGAAAACGCAAGTATGTCCATACCTTTATCCTGCACACATTTTGCTGCATCTTGTGCGCCAAACGGCGAAACAAACTTCATCTTTCTTTTTGTGAATACAGCAGAACTACTTTTAGCGATGTTATTTTCCTCCATAACACGTTTCATAGCATTTCCTTTGGTTGCAAAAAAGCAGTCTTAGAAAGTTATAAAAGCATACCAAACGGTCGCAAAACCAATACATGACCAGCAGGACCCCATGGTAGGGCGTCTGACGACTAAAGTTCATGTTTAACTCTTAGGTGATGAAAGACAGTCATGCATCAAACTGACAATACTTATCAAATCCCGGTAGCAGGGAATGGTTAACTTCAGTACGTACCAGCTAGTTTTCGAGATCCTAGGGAGCCGAATGATTAGCGCAGACGCAATAACCGCAAGAACGCATTCGTTTTTGGGGATGCGTTTCTCCATTTATTATCATTTTTTTGGGAGGGAGTAGTGATTGGTGAAGCATTGTTTAAACGTATGCTTCCCAGGCCCTTTATGACTTGGCATTCATTTTCGCGTACATTTTCGTCAGTGGGTGTCCATTCTGATAGACTAGATGTCCACGTGATCTTATATCTTTTTAGTGGTTGATGGCGTGTACGCCGTATAGTGTGGTTTGTAGCTCTTAGAAGAGCCGGGGAGTTCGTTTTCGGCCATGGGCACTGCTCAGTGCTTTATCCGTGGTGAAGCACTGGAGGTGGCTGAAGACGGCTGCCCTCTGAAGTACCATAAAATCGTTCACCCACTTCAGCTATGACCGTTCACCACCACTCTCTGCTTTCCTGTGAGTTACGACGGACGTACGGTGCAGACAATGAATGGATCTCACGGCACGAGAGTGACCGACAGCGGCCAGTCGGCTCCCTGCAGCTCCGGCCCGGCCGGACGTCGCCGGGCGAAGCTCATCAGCGTTTCGGCCGAGCGCGACCCACCAGCGGCAGCCGAGTCGTGCTGTGTTTATTTGCGGTACGCGACGGGACCAAGACGGGGACGGGACGGCCGCGGGGAATCACCGTGGAGCACCGCTGCAGGAGCGCAAATCACCCTGGTGAATCAACCGAAACTGTCTGATGCTCAAAAGCTGTCATGCACATAAGCAGTGTCTGTGCTTCGCGAATGTTTTGCTTGGCCATTTACTGCGAACGTGCAGACCAGACTCACTGACATCGGATGTCTTCCTGGGGATGGTCTGCGTTCATTTTCAGCTGCAGGAAACTGGTATGCTAGGGGTTCCTCGATGACATAAATTGCGTTGTCCTGTACAGGTCGTCCCTGGGTGCCTTGCCTGAGCCATGCCACGTGGAGATGATTCTTGAAGAGATCGAGACTTGCACGAACAGAGGCACGAGCGGGAAATGCGATTCGAGACAAACGTCATCGTCCAGCCGCCGCGTGTGAAGTTTCCTCTCCTCTGCCTTCAGTTCCAGAGTTGATAATGATACGTGTGGAAGAGCTCGAACGTACGCTGACCGCTGGTGCTGAGACTGACAGCTGACAGCTGTCAGTCTCAGCTATCAGCTATAAAAAAAGAAAATTATTTGTACTGTAAGCGTGGTCTTCTTATTGACACGCTCACACATCACATGCAGCTCTATTGCAGTTTGATATAGTACAGCGACTCCCGCCACATTCCGTCCGCGCCGCCCGAACTCAGTTTCCGCCACCACCTCGCCGCGACCAGGCGACCTGACCTTGACTCCACACATCACGTGACTCGTGACGTGTCGACCAATCCGGACCGGTGGCACGCCGGTCAAGGTGTCCTACACCCGTCAGGCGCCGGCACGGCCCGGCCCGGCAGCACGTCTCTTTATGTCGCGCAGCCGCCCTGCGGTATGGCTCGATAACATTTGGGTCACGGAGTCAAGGGCACAATTTAGAAAAAATAAATATGATGCGCATTTAGGCACCCACAATCGTTTTTAGAACCTCTCTTGCCTACGGCTCTTAAAGCATTTTGGCGATAGCTTCGGCTTAAGAAGGGAAATTTTTTAACCCTAGTGGAGTGGATGGGCCCCCTTCAAGCACTTCGGCGGTCCTGGGACCTGTGGGAGTCTCCCCCTGGCCACACCCATGCCTATGGCCACTCCATTGAATCCGTCCCTACATCAATTTAAAATGCCGTTTCAACAATGGGCCCTAACATAGTATCGTGGGCCCCACTTCAGTTTTGAGGGGACTGAAATCAACATTCAGTATTGAGGGGGCATGTGCTCCCCAAAAGAATGCAAAATGACGCCCCTGTACGCAGGCATATTTCGCTCCATTTGATAGAGGTCGTTTGGTCTGGCGCGCCGAAGACGCGAATTTCGCACGTTTCGCCCTGCGAAACGTGCCGCCTCAACGACGTTATTAACTGCGTTTATTTTTGTAACCAAATTTCTTGCCATTTCGCCAATGCTTCTCTGGTTTAACATGCTACAGGGACTGGCATGGCAAAAGAACTTTTACAATCTGTAATGACAGATGACTGACAAAATGATTGCAACTTCAGATGATTTTATCGGGTTCGAATGCATGTAGGACAAATCGCAAATGTTTTGACCAAAAATACACGACTTCGAAAAGGTATCTTGAACATCAGTCGCGACGGATCACGTGTTTGTGCGCAGGGAGGCATACGGGTACTTACGTAAGACGTAACATCTTGTTCTGAACTTGATAAAGTCACATTTGTTCTGGTTGAGAACCTGTGTTTCAGTCTCTGCCTTACTTTGTCTGTTGCTCTCCATTTCTGTCTAGATGCGTCTTTAGTGATATATCTATCGTTGTTTCTTTTTTATGCTTTTTTTAAATCCAAAAATCAATGGGAGCCTTCAACCCAGCACCATCCAAAAATTCCATTTTCAGCTAGTCTGGAGCTGGTTGGAGCTGGTTTGGATCGCGGTGGGCAAGAACACGCGAAACGCGACATGCAAACTTTTTACACGTTTTCATTTGAATCAACCTCAAAGAAACACGACCAGTCACTTTTCCACACCATAACCAGTCGCTTTTCCAAGACTGCTTCACGACTTGACAAGATATGCTTAGTTCAGAGACTTTGCTGCCGAAAACTTGTACGTGGCACGCGGCCATTTTTTTTTGGGGAAGGGGGCAAAAGAAAATTTGCCGCCATGCCTTTGGATTGGGGCACTTTGGCCCCGCGCCGCGAATGGTACAAAGTTTCGTAAGTTAAATTTGTTGATACCTTTGCTATAATTGCAGTTTGCACATTTTCAGTACGTGAGTTCCGTGACTTCAGTTGTCTTTCCTTCCTTCGTGTGGGGTGCTGAGGATGGCCTGCAGTGAACGAAGATTCACCCCTGCCCCGGCTGCTAGTAACTTCTGTGTGGCAGGCGGTTAAAGCACAGATGTTGTTGCATCCGGAGACAGCGTTTATTGATTACGTCCTTTCGCCTCACTCTGCGCCTGGCCAATGCGTGACGAGAGATCCGTGGTTACCTGAGGTGCACATTCCACAACTGTGCCAGCTTTCAGCGTGTTCTCTCGTTCAGCATTGAAGAAAGGCCTGTATCGGCCAAGTTTCTTCTGCACGGGCACGATACTCTTAGAGCGTTGTTTCTTATTCCACCTTTATTATTCCACCTTCATTGGATTGGCCGAACCCAGTCCAATGAATTGCAGTGGAATCTACTCCAGAATCGACCCACTTCACTCCGAATCGGAATCAAAATCGACTGAATTCGGAAAACCACGTTGGATCAGAATCAGAATCGATTCAACAAGCTATGAGTCGGATTCGGAATCGATTACACGATTCTTTCCCTTGATTCTTGATTCCCGAAGTGCTGTCGAGCTCAAGTCTGCCAGCTAGAGTCAAGGACTATACGGTGGCGCGACCCAGTAAGTACAACTGGTTCGGCTCAGCAGTTTTAATATTAACTGAGATTGGTTACAGTTCCATAGGGTGGCACGTCGTCAAACACGGCTTGATTAAAATGTTGGCTTGGTCCTTTGTGTAAGAGTCAGTAGCATTTGACACCTGCCAGGAAGACTCCAGAAACCCATCCCGTCCGTGCAATGACACTCCCGTCCCTTCCGAAAACTAGTCCGTTTGGTACCCGGTAAGTCGCCAAGTTTTTGGTCACCCGACAGTCACAGAATCATTAAATACCGGCTTTATTGCAAAAAGGTGGTTCTGAAGCAAGAGGAAGCCTCGTCAGCGATGTAAATCTGTTCCCGAACGCGACCTCGATTCGCCTGTTAAATTTGGCGTTGACACGTCTGGTGTCTGGTCGGCTATCAAGTCGCATTTTACAGCCAGGTTCACCGAGTCTGCCCCGGGCTTTCCGCCCGTGAGGGTTCTTAGCTTCCGCATGAATTTGGCACGGCTAAGAGCGGGCGGGACAAGCCGGCTTGATGCACCTTTGGTGATGTAATTGCCTTCGCCTACCCCTCCCCTCTCAGGAAAAATCCTCTGCGCACTTCTGCGGAACATGTTTTAGAAAATCGCTGGTAACATTTTATGTTTTGGGTGCTCCAGCTGCACTGTGGGTGCCCATTCCAACTTTGTGGGTGCAGGGGTACATAGTGTAGCCAGGGGCCCTAGGACTCTCACTTCAACTGTTTTGGCACACGAAAGGGCCCTCCTAGCATTTGCCTAAAGGGGCCCCCTGGCCGGGAATTGCAAACCCACTCCTCCGCAAAGGGCCCCCAGAGCCCAGGATAGGGCCCCAGACCCCAGGCAAAGACCTCGCGAAGCGCAGACCAGAAGTCATACGGGTGGAATTTCCGTATGTTTTAGTGCTGTCAAACACCCTCATTCTTAATGGCACTGCAAAACAAGTACCAAGCATCCCCTAGTGTTCTATTCATGGGGTCCCGCCGTTTTCAAGGGACTTCCTCGGCGTTGGGGCCCTCTCATTCTCTAGGACCCCCCCCCAAAAAAAAGCCCTACTATGCCACTGGCGATGGGGGCAATCCCCGGTCCTTGGGGCCCGAGAAGGGACCTTCCCAGATTCAAAGGGAGACCCATATGAGCTTCATGGGGTCTCTGTGAAAACCTGACGGGTTCTTGATACAGTCAGGGTGCCTCCGGGAGGGTTGCATGGTCCCTTAGACGGGTAGAAGAGCCCTCCTGGGCTGAAACTCCCAGAGCTCCTGAGACTACAACAGTGTCCCAACATGGTAGAGTGCCCATGAGGACGCCAGAAGAGTCACAGGGCCCCTGAGACGGCAAAGAATATGACTGAGTGCCTTGGACGGCATAGCGACCCTTAGAATATTGTAGGGGCCCGAATGGGTTTCACGAGCATGTGTGGGAAGCTGAAGGGTCTCGATGTAGTCAGAGGGCCCCCGCGAGGGCTAATGAGATCCTGAGACGGCGAGATGGCCCCAAAGATAGATAGAAGGGCCCTTGAAACCGCAAGAGTCTCCGAGTATTGAGCCCAAGAGTCTCCAAGGATCCTTGAAACCATACGACGGGTCCCAACATGGCAAAGGGTCCGTGTGACCGCAAAAGGTGCCAGAGGGGCCCTTGAGACAGCAAATCCTTAAAAGGGTGCCTAGGACGGCATGAGGAACCTCCGACCAGCCAGAGGGCCCCCTGGAGGGGAATTCAACGATGACCGTCTCAACCTCAAGAGGGCCCCCGAATGGGCTACAGTGGTCTTAGGGGTTCTTCATACAGTAAGGGGACCTCAGAAAGGTCAGGTAGGTCTTGAAATGCTACGATGGGCCTCTGTACGACGGAGGGTCCCTGAAATCGCCAAAAAGGTCGGAGGTGCTCCTGCGAGGATAAAGACGGTAAGAGGGCCTCGAAGACGACATGGGGGCCAGAAGGCTCAGAGTGTGTTAGGCTGGCACGGAAAAGGTCCCCACAGACAGCCGTGAAGCGTCAATAAAGACCCCTGACACGGCTGTGGGGGCCCTAAGACTGCAGATATACCCCGTATAACAGAGGGATCCACCCATGATACAGCCATGGGACCACCGGAGACGTCCAGAGACCCTATGACACTTAACAGGGGCCCTTCAATCGCTAAAAGATCTTTTGCAATTGCATAGGGCCCCTGAGACGGCAAGAATATCCCCCATAGACGACAAGAGGGGTACCTAAGCAGACTTGTGCTCGACATCTTTTGGGTGACCCGGATCAGGATGTGAATCACAGTGACTTCATCCGGATCAATACTTGAATCATGATTAATTTTCTAAATTTGATCCGAATGAAATTTGGTTCCCATAAGCTTTTTTCAAAACTGATCCGAATCAAACAAGATTCGCACCAATTTTTGAAAAATTGGTCCGGATCAAACGTTGATTCAGAAGTTCTTCGTTGATTCGGATCAGCCGTTTTTTCAAAAATATCAAGAATATAGGTGCGTAATCGTACATATACGTGTACATAATTATAGGTATATATTTGCCATTACTATTTATTGCTATGTAATATGGAGCCCAAGTCTATGAAATGCCTGAAAAATGAAAACATTTGTGTTACACTATATATGCATATGGAAGATGGCTACATACATATCATACACATGTATATAAATGTACCGTATGGAATATTGCATACAGTTAGGTAGGCCCTGCTTTCTAGGTACTTTACTGAGACAACAGGCAGGAATGAGGCATAGTATTAGTATGTACCGAAAATTAGAACATTGCCATGACATTCATACCTTCGGGTGATCGCACACGACAGCTTTAGCTGCTGGCTACCGCATTTTAATGCTGATTGTCCCTTGACATCTATCCACCTCCATTTTACCAATTACTACGCGCTAGTGACAATAATTATCTATACTTTGTGCTAAACCCAGAAGTCGATGTAGGCAGACGCCCAGGGGCTGTATGGCCCAAAAATAGACGTAAACAGTGACGTGACGACTATTGAATACCACAAACTGAGTCACATGATGATTTAACAAATTGCGCAGGCGCCCGGGATCTGCCCCCTGTCTGTATAGACTTAGCCAAATATGGGTACCTACTAGTTGCCTACTGCCTAACATGGTGGTGTGTGTTCGACATTAGTGGAAGCACCAACAGCATTTCACTGTGTGTTATACGAAAAAGGACCACATTCTCCACGAAGACCTTTAATCTTACCTTCCCTTAGTGGTGTAAGCATGGTAACAGGTATGTTTCCTACAGCTGGGCTATGGAAGTTTGAACCTTGGTTAAGAAAAGAGTTGGTTGTCTGGCTCCCTTGGCATCCTCTTTCACCCTGTTCCCGGCAGGGGGGGGGGCTAAATCCGCACCCTCGTGGTTTTTGTATGCCAATTCCAGGCTTCTTGACGCAGCTTCACGAAACTTGGTCACTTTTCCTTGCAATTTTTTATACGTACTGTGACAAAATTTTGAAATTTTATTTTGCTCAGGGGCGCAGCCAGGCAACGTTTTTCGGCGGCACCTCAGGTCATTTTTGGCCCTGTTGAGGGTAAAAGAAAAATGACTACCAAAACTAGCGTTTTTAAGATAGAACTTACAACTTTGTATGAATGTATAGGTAGATAGCTGGGCAACGTGGAAATACAATTTTGTTTATCTCAGGTCACTTTACAAGGTCAGGTCAAGGTCAAAAGTCAAAATTTGGTTTTATAGTAATAATTTCGGCACTATTTTAGGAAATGCCAAACTCGGAAAAAATATGACGTAGAATGGTGCCCTCTACCTGTGTGTCAAGTTTCAGCTTGATATCAGGTCGGGTCACGGAGCTATGACCTAAAATGTCAGTGCGTGTACCCTATATCACAATGGTTGTAAAATGGAATTTTTGAAATAGAGTGAATCAAAATGATTGGAAATGTTTACAGATAATATTAAATGCACACGAGATAATTCCAAGTGACTCCAAGGTCACTGGACGTCATTCAAGATCAAAGGCCAAGAGCTGATCTGAAGAACATGTGACCACGACAGTTTCCCCTTTTTCATGTCCCTGGCACCGTCTATGCTAACATTATTCAAAAATTACGATTTATTAACGTTAACAAATACGATTTATACTTCTTTTGCATAGCATGACTAGCAGAGGCCAAAAAAGTGATTTCATCGTTTTTTTTGTTCATTCAGTTGTTGAAAAACTAATCCTGCTTTTAAAATCCTGTGAACGCCTATGAATTTTTTCAAAATTTCAAATGTGTGGATCAGTGGCAAAAGTCCATCCATAATCTCTCGATTCATGCTGATTTCATCAAAATCGGACCATAAACAACGGAGTTATAACATGTTCAAAAATATTCCCAATTTTGACTTTTTTGTCCCCCATATCCACTTCTTATCAAAATTTTGAAAACTTCTTTTTGTAAAAATGTGGTTTGCGTCATGGCAAAGCGAACACCGTTGGTTGCGATGAAATTGACCGTGCAGTTGTCGAGATCTCAGGGGGGGAATCCGCCCCCCCCCGCCTGCCGAGAATCGGCCATACCGTCTGGCCCTCCGGGAAAAGGGTTAATGTAATTTGGTTTGGCGGATTATTACGTTTGCTTATTCTTGGTAAGCATATTTTCAAGCCATTTTATCGCCGTGATTTACATATATTTGAACACACTGAATCAGATTGACCGTGCAGATGATCAGATGAAAATCAGGATGACGATGCTTGGATTCGTATCAGCGTTTGAATCACGGTCGTTTTTTCAAATTTTTATGCGAATCCAGTGTGATTGACGGCTACATTTTCAAAACTGATCCGGATCAAATGCGATTCGCCCCAAAAACACGTGATTCTTGATTTGGATCAGATCCGGATCAGAATCAAGCACAAGTCTGCACGTAAGACAATTGGGTCTCCACTGAGGCTGCAAACGAGAGGCCTTTGATATTGCTAACTAGCGGCGTCTAGAAATAAGGGCCCTGAGACGACGAGAGGGCCACTGAAACTACTTAACCCTGAAATATTCAGGTAGGTCTTGAAACGGCCGAACGATCTAGAGGACTGCCAGAGGCGCGCATCTGTTACGGCAGAGAAAGACCTAAAGGGAGCCTTTGTTACTGCTTGACGGGCCCCTTAGACAACCGAAAAAATGTTTCAGAGGACGACAGGAGGGACCCCGAGATGGCCAAAATGTGCCTGAAGCTGCCAGACAGGTCACTTGAAACTGTCCGAGGTGCCCCTGAAATTGGCCAAAGAACCCCCTGAAACATCCCGAGGAACACGTGATTTGTTGCTGTTTATTGGTGTTTTCGGCGTGCCGACTACTGAGGTCATTTTGCGCCCACGAGGAACACGTGAAACTAAAAAAGGAACCTGAGACCACCAGAGGACCCTGACATGGCAGATGGTCCAAGACCAACTAAAAAAGGCCCCTGTAACTGCCAGAGGGAACCCGACCTGCGCTAACCTAAGCTGGCAAAAACGTTTCCAGAAATCGAGGGGGCAGATGGGCTCCTGGACCAAGTATTTAAAAGCTGTAGGATAAGGACACGAGATTTAAAATGGAGGGAGGGACGCAAGTCACCTAAAATCCCGCCGTTTTGTCATATTTCGGCCACCTGGTACGGCAACAAAACGCAAAGTTTTCTCGGGTAATGTAACGCGCTTGGAATACTTGGCTAACTGCGGAATGGTACCGCAGTGGAAACAGCGGCAAAATGATACAAAAAATTTCCTCCTTGACTCGCGAAGATGCACATTTTTCACATCTGAAGACCGAAAAACGGGGGAGGGACCTGACGGGAGGTGAGCCCACGAAGGCCATTTATCCCATCCCCCATGACGACATGCTAGATCCGCCACTGATCCGATGAAACATTTTGTAAGTCTTGTGAAACGACGATGCTACTCACTAAGCAAATTCAAACCGCAGAAATATTTCCTGGTCCGCTTAAGGAAATCATCTGAAAATATGTGGGCTTTCTAAAAACAGCTTTCTAAAAACAGGGGCCCTTCGGTCCGGCATACGCCATTGGACCCTCTAGATGAATTCAAAGAGATACTCTAGACGAATCCAATGGGCCCTTTCTCAAAAGTTTGAGGGTCCCGTCAGTCCAGCATGACTGTCTAGATGAATTCAAGGAGATACTCCAGAGGAATCCAATGGGCCCTCCTTTGGCTCTTCGGGGCCCTCCTCAAACATTCTTAGAAGTGTCGAAATATCAAAGCACATTTATCGATCTCTTTCAGCATTTTCCATCCAGAAAATCGGAAGTTTAAATAGCACGCGTGGTCTTTACCATTCGCACTGGAAGGGCACACTTTTGTACCCCCACCTGTTTTTCTTGAAAATCTTGAGAACGGATCGGAACTGGTTGCTGCTAGTTTGTGACATTTATGACAATTCATTAGCTCGTCGACTGACGCAAAAAATCGAAAATCAGCCGGAAATTTATCAAGTTTCAAACATTTGAAGTCAAACAAACGTAACGAAAAAAGCGGTTATCGCTGGCAAAGGAGAACCCTGCGAAAGAACTAGCGTTCTACGGAAGATTACCGTTTGAACATAATCGGCCGACATCATTCGGGCAAAACTGATGAATGTACCAAGACAAAAGCCAGGGCCAGTAAGGGTCAAGGCAATCAAAGGTCAAGGTCAACCAGCTTGTGGCCTGATCCAGATTTGATTTGCAACATGTCGGTTTGTACGAAATACGCATTCAAAGACCCTAATGAAAACACGTTTGCGCACATTGATAAGCTTACGTATACCAGGGTCACTGGATGTCAAGGCCATCAAAGGTAAAGGTCAGCTATCTTGCGACCTGCTCCAGATTTGCTTTGCAACATGTCGATTTGTATGTGGTATGCATTCGGTATGTATATATGTATATACATATATATAATTTTCACGTTTTGCAACAATGTGTTGGGTCAAAAACTTCATCCAAGATTAGTGCCCTTGCTTCACCTCTTTTGACCTACGGAAGTTAGTAAACGCTAGAAGTGATCAAATGTACCGATGTTGGCTATCTTCACTGAAAATACGCTAAAAGATGTGTTCAGCGCCCATTATTTACACTCAAGCTACACCAGTACCCACTGTTGCTCGAAATCTGATCTGCAAAAATGAAATGCAAAAATGGCACCATAGGTCAATGGCCTGACATGAACTCAACCCGGAATCTTCCATCAAGACGCAAAATGAATACAGATTATGGTATTCCATGTTTTAACGTCCAAACAAACACCCTTTTCCCATTTCGTTCCAAAAGTCGTACGGAATGGCCTGCACGGGCCGAGAAAGTGCCCAAAGTTGACCTTTTCGACCCCGTTTGACCTTGAAAATTGTGAATGATATAATTTCATGAATAGGGTCATGAAAATTGTGTGTTATGTAAATCTCTATAGTCCTACCTTATCTTTAAAATTTCATGTCTCGAGCTCTTTCAGTTTCCGAGATCGGAGAGGGCAGTTTGTGCCACCCTTCCACCGCGAGTTAGCGTGAAGCCCCTTTCCACTGCGTGTGTTAAATTGTTTGCCGTCTTCAGCAGTTCCATTTAACGCCATAAACTTCACACGTATCATAGGAAGTCATTAGGGTAAGTGTTGGCATAATTTAATTTATTATTTTACATCTTATAAGTATAACTTAAAAATAATTTAGTCTATAAATATAATCAAATATAATTTATACGGACTTAAATTTTGTGACGTCCTCACGCATTCCATAATTAGTCGATATAAGATTATAGTATTATGCCCTGAACACCTCTCTTCATTTCCACCGAGGCTCAGTCCTGAAACTATTTCTGGAGTTGAAGTGTAGACGTTTTTGTGGAGGTCCGTAACTTCGTACTCTTTCCACAGGGGTCTGCCAAGAGCTCGCATTCCCGCGATCAAAGAGCACGCTTATTTACTGTTATCTGACTCGTGCGCTACCAGGATATTACTTCCAATTATAGACAAGTTAGCTACCTAAACCATCTACACGCACCCAGCTGATGACAAGCTCAACAGAAAACGACATTCTGTTTTAAAGCAATGTACTTTCATTCGCATATTGGTACGTCCGACCGACAGCTCTAACCGCGCTTTCCGTCGGCCGTCCGCCCGCGCTCGGGTCGGGTGGACGACAGACCGCTCGGCCGTGCCCCCGGTCGACTTCTCAGTCGGAATCACGACTGTGATGCACGAAAGAACGCGAGGCATCTGTGCACGCCTCAAACGACCACTTATGGCTGGTGAGACAATGCACCCATCGCTTTCTCGCTACACTCTTTTGGAACGGCTCGCAGCAAACGAGGCATGGCCACTGCTCATCGTCCGAGCCAGAACTCTGACTACGGCATGGCGCGTTTCGTCTCCTGTCCAACGGCTCTGAACCGCTAACGCCCTTTTGCATTACCGCCCGATGGGATCACTTTGCCCTCTTTTCCCCGCTTCTCAGACCGAGCTGGCTGGAGCTGTGGCGATTTTTTTCCTGTCCTCAGTCAGGGACTTCTTTAATGGGGATGACGTCAGTATTTCTGATCTGTTTGTCCCCTCCGCTTTCTCCGCGGGCATTTGGGCAGAGGACGCAGGTCAGTGGAGGACAGCCATAATGTCGACGGCCGGGGACTGCTGGTACCAGCTCTGGTGGTCGGCCGGCCGCCCGGCGCTCGCGTCGGCGGCAAACCCTCGATGGCTGGCATCGATGGTCGACTCGTTGGCCGCAACGGCGGAAGATCCATCGCCGGCGACGGCCATTGCATCGCAGGTGTCTGTGGATTGCTGATCAGTTACCACCGACGGAGCGAAGGCAACCTTCTTGAACTTGTCGGAATCGAATGGATAATCCCAGAGACCTCAAAGGCCTTCTCAGCCTTCTGAACGGACGCCGTTTTTCCATAGGCTGTCCGGAACAGCCCGCCCGCCGTGTCCAGCGTGATCGTGCGTCCGGGGTGATCTGTCAGCCAGCCGTCACACTCCGCGGCGTGAGCGTCCATCATGGACCCAAAGAAGGCCAGGTCAAGCGGCTGCAGCCTGTGACTCGAGTGCGGAGTCAGCGTCAGGGTCGTGATGCCACAGCGTCTGGAGAACAGCGCGGCGTCGAGGGTGCAGTGGCTGACATGGTTGTCCGGAATCAAGACGGCTGGCTCCTCTGGAGTTGGCTTGACGTGGCGTAAAATGTTTCATCAAATCCATGAAAAGCTCACCGTTCATGTATCTTGAGTAAGAAAGCAGTGTCAGAGTGCCCGGAGGCGTGACACTGCATAGTTCAGGCTTCAGTTTCTTCCTCGGGAAGATCACGGCCGGCGGCGCACAAACGCCGCTGACTCTGCAGCAGCATACCAGTCACGAGCTGACCTCGCTCCCCCGAGGCGACCTTTCGCACTCCCCTCTTCCTTGTCTTACTCCACACTTGCGTCAGTTTCTTGGGGACAGTGGTTATCCCCGACTCGTCCATTTTGAATACTTTGTATAGGGGATATCCCATCTCGAGCCACTCTTGGAAGTTTAGAAAAAATGGTCCACTTGATGTCTGTTGAATCCACACGCCCACCCAAGCTCACGTTCTCCGGCGTGCGGAACGTCAAGTCATGCATCATGCAAAACTTGCGAACTCAAAGCTGTCCTGAGGCTTCCTCTTCTTTGCAGAATCTGTGCTTTAGCTGATTTGTCTCGGCATACTGATACACAAGCTGTGATAGGGATTTCTTGTTCAGCCCATAAAACATCGTCCAATCGTCGGCAATACTCAGCGAGCTCTCTCTCCTGCTCAACCGTAAACACGGTCTTGGAACGTCCGAGAGAAGTGAGCACCGTCCCGAGCCTGAGCTTCTTCCTCAGAGTGGCCTCTGGGTCGCCGATGGAAGCCGCCACCTTCCTCTTACTTTCTCCTCCTGCCACGCGCTCTTGGATCTCCAGTAGTAGCGGCCTCAGCGAATAACGAGTTTCCTGCCGGAATGCCTTTTCCGTGGCATGTTTGTGGCTGAAAATAAGGGAAACTTTTGAATATGCTGCAGGTTCTTACTGACAAACGTCTTGAAAATGAATGATGAGGGGCCCAGCCTGAATGAAGGGCATGCATTCCCCACTCTGGAAAAGTCGTGTGGCACCTGGGCAGAGAGAAATCGCATAAAAATGAGCTGATGTAAGAGTACGTACTCACCTGTGGGAGGCTGTTCTTGGCTTTTCCTCGGAGTGCAAAAGATAATGTAACAGAGAGCAGTGCAATGAAATGTGAATCCAAGTCACTGAGCATGATATCTATAATGTACGTACAGACGCCTTATCCCCACATGGCTGCGTCTCCGCGTCGTGCGTACTCTTACATTTGACACCTGTGCGCATTCTCGACTCTCAAGACATTTATTACAATCAGAGTGGGAAAATTCCGGAACGCTTCCACGGATTCAGGTTGAAGCGTAATTGCACATTCCATGATACGTGTACTGTTAAGGAAATGCCAAAGGAGCTATGCAAATGGCAAAATACAAGGCCACTTTTGAACTGGCGATGGTCAAAACAGGGTTGGTGTAGTTTAAATGAGGTTATGGCTGATGAAAAGATTAGCAATCGGGAAAAAACAATCGTTTTCAAGGCAAAAATGCATGGTTTGAAAATGTCAGTCCCGCGTAACAACCCACTCAGAACAAATAAGAAACATCTTGCTCTTAGGGGCTACACTACAAAAGCGGATTTTTCGTGGCCTCACATTTTTTCACCACCGTCGTACGTAGGTGCTACTGGAATACCAGGTTGGAAGACCATGGTCCCCCCAGCCAAAAATTCCTAAGACGAGGCCCTGGGTTAAATCGTCATTTTGTGTGTGATTTTGGCAGGCATGGGCGGCGGAACGGGGGGGGGACACGGGTGCACCGTGTCCTCCCCCTTTACTGACGTAATATAACATTAGTCCATCAGCGTCGCATGGAAAGAAATGGCTCGAAAAATGGGCGGTGCTCCCTCTTGGCGGAACACGTTTCGCCCCTGATGTTGAAAAAGGCAGATTTTTCATTTTACCGTTGGTTTATCGGTTCGTCCGGTTTTATTCCAAAATCCTCATATTGGTAAATTTTGACCTTTGAAACAGTAAATAAGCGCCCCGTCCCTGGAGCTGGCTTGCGCAAGCCAAAAACGTGATTTCGAACAGCACCTGAGTGGCTCACGGAGAAACATCATGGCGGCGCCCTGATTAGTAATATCGTGATCGCAGACGCCAATTGCGAACTGTTCGAGGTACGTGCTGCGGTGAGCCCGTGTGTATTTTTTAAGTGTCATACACCGTTTACCTTTTTCTTTGGGCTAGTATATGTGAATTGATAAGGGCAGTGAGGGTGGTGACAAGGTTTTGCATGTTCCGCCCCAGGATGATGTTGGAAGTGCAAGGCGCTGGGGTGTCCGAGGGAAAACTGAAAAGCGGCCAACCAAACACAAAGATTCGAGAAAGATTGGACAGAGCCCAAGAAGTTGTGTCTGAACTCACAGACTAACAAGCAATGTGTGGCAGCAGGCCTGATTAAATGCACCGGATCTCATTCTGAGTAAATGCGCTCATGGGGGTGGCCATCTGCACCTAAACTTAGGTGCATTGAATGGCAGAACAGGCAGATGGAATAGCACACACAAAAAAGTAATTGTCAAAACAACAAATTAGTAGAAAAAACAAATGTTGGAAATTATACCACAATTTGCCTTTTGATATTCTTCCAGAGCTGGAAATGTGTTGCATGTTTTGAAGTTAAATTTGAACCATGCCTGTCTAATCTTGTTAGGCATTTTTTCTTTAACTTGAATTCTGAAATTTGAATAAGATTAATAGAATGAACTGGGTATGATGCAATGAAGAAAGGTTGTTTTTTTTATTACCTTGACCCATTGCTGGAATGCCACTGCAAACTATTATCAATTTTGACAAAATGTGGCTGTGGAAAGGAACCAAGTTTTGGACAGATCATAAAAATGTAAGGGTATTTTTGTTTAATGGGCAGAAGACTGAAATGGGTCACCTGCAACCATCAGAATCTTGCCAAAGGAAAATTGGTGCACAGTAATTATTGTTTTTTTGCTCAGTTCCCCCTTTATGTCATATTTTTTTATTGCCAGATATGCAAATAAAAGCATAAGGTTGGATTAAGCCATGTCAACCATCAGGAACTTTGCAAATAAAAATTTGGGACATTTTTACCAATAAGTATTTGTTTCAAACTTCATGCATATCTTGTTTGTATTGCCAACAATGAGAATGGAAATAAAAAGTACAAGGACTAGGTTTAAAAGTTTTGTTTTTTCTTGATTTTTTACTATAATTTTTGTTTTGGAGTACAAAATTTTGCAAGGAAGAATACTGGTTTAAGTTGGCATTCTTGGTATAAGTCAGTTATGACATCATATCTGCCTCTTATTGAATGGAGACAAAGTCATTTGCTTGCTAAGTTAAAAATTTGTCAACATGTTTGTGATGTAGCCTTTTAATGGAGGCATGAGATCAAGTTTTTGGAGCAAAAAATATCTTTGGAACACATTTTCTAGTGTTCTTCACCACCAAGAAACAGCACCTTTTGTAACCTTGACCAGAACTTTATTTTAGGGATTGGGTTTTATACAGCACTTTGGCCATTGTGGCCATTTCACTGTATTTCAGGAAGTTAAGGTTCCATCTGTGCTGCCCAGTTTGTGACAGGATTGGGGCTGCTCCTAGCATCTTGTTGATGCCCATGGCCTGGCAGCAAACAAAAATTGATCACCCTTTTCTGTGCTCTGTCATTCCATCTCATAGACACCTGTATGCTTGTACCTGGATTTCATTTCTGCACCTGAATCTTTCAAAATTTGCACCTGAAAGATTGGTACCTGTATAGAATTTTGCATTGGAAGCTTCAGTACTTTTTACCATGGGGAAAGGCAATAGCTGTAAGGTAATTGCTCTCAGCAACACTGAAATGACTGATCCACGTCAAGTTGGTGTGGCCTTGTAGGATGTTGCAGCTGCCAATGTCTTTGTGTGTAGTCAGGTAAATGTGCAGTGTGCTTTGACAAAGGAGAAATAACAAAGTAAATGGATTGAACAAAATGGAATTTGTGAGATGCCAATGATAGCATACTGACTGCTGTATTTGTTACAAAATGTCATTCTGCTGTATAAACTGGGTATACATATTGCACAAAACTTCCATGGCCATTGACACAATTGATATGAAATGTGGAGAGAAAACCCATTAAAACACTCCTTGCACAGTACTGGTGTTGGTGGTATCAAGCTTTCTGAACTTTTTATTGATGTATGTGGTATCATGGTGCCAAAATAAAGATTGGGATGTGCAGTCTTAGTGGCAAGTTTAACTGCATGCAGCTTTTAATTTTTGTATCATTTTCAAAATGTTAAACATATGGTCACTAAAAAGTCCTAAATGCATCTGTGTTTTGGTGCACTGCACATAAATGAGGTTTATTTAATGTTGTGCAGTCTTCCATTTTATTACATAATGGCACCTGCCATGCTGAGTAGCGATCTCTTTTTCTGCCTCTGATCAAGGCAAGGTCTTGGCACTTGATAATTAAATGAAGAAGTATCATACTGACTACCCAGTCAGTATTATTGCCTGTAAGTTCCGAACCTCTGACACCAGCTGACCTGGAGTTCTTCCACTGCTCGGTTGGCTGTTCCCTGCAGCGGCCGTCGGCGCCGGACGCACCATGTCGCGGCTGGTGACGTTCGACGCCACCAACACGCTGATCCGGCTGCGCGTGACGCCGGGCGCGCACTACGCGGCCGTGGCCGGCCAACACGGGCTGGTCGTGGCGGCGCCGGACGCGGACCGGGCGTTCCGGCGCCACTACGGCGCGCTCTGGGCGGAGCGGCCCAACTTCGGCCGCGGCCGGCCCGGCGGCTGGCGCGCCTGGTGGACGGAGCTGGTCGGCCGCGTGCTGGCCGACGCCGGCTGTCCGCCGTCGGCGGCCGCCGCCGCCGTCGCCGACCGCTTGCTGGACGACTACGCCGGCGCCGCCTGCTGGCGCGCGGCCGACGGCGCCGAGCCCCTGCTGCGGCGGCTGGCCGGCGGCCGGTGCCGGCTCGGCGTCGTCTCCAACTTCGACCCGCGCCTGCACACGCTGCTCGATCAGCTCGGTTTGCGCCGCTACTTCGACTTCGTGCTCGCCTCGTACGAGCAGCCTGCCCACAAGCCGGACGCGCGGATCTTCGAGGCGGCGCGGCGGCTGGGCGGCGCCGAACGGTGCACGCACGTGGGCGACAGCGTGACGCTGGACTACCGGGCGGCGTTGGCCGCCGGCTGGGACGCCGTCCTGCTGGGCGGGCCCCACCCGGAGGCCGAAGTGGACCCCAGGCACGTGTGCCCGCGGCTGGAGGACTTGCCGGACTACCTGAAGTGACGGCCCGTGGTTAATGGTGCATCTGTGTGTTTGACTTTGTGGTGTGTCGTATGGATAGTGTCACGTTTCACAGAGAAAACGACTCAATGGGTTGTGTTGTTTTTTTTATCGTAAATCGTGGCACTTTATCTGTGGAAAATTACATTAAAAATGTTATGGGCTTGTGTAGTGGGTGCTGTTCCGTGTCCGGTTTGCAATATGTTGGATAGAAACGAACGAGTTAACTTTATGATCTTAAATGTTGTTTACTTCGATGTCATGTGACATTTCATTATATTGCGAGAGTGTTGCAAGGGCTATCATTCAGAACAGTACACTGGTGAGACCACCCAACATAGCGTTAGCTTAAAGTGATTTCTTGTTTTTGTCGACGTGTACTGCTTATAGAAATACATGTTTTGAAAAGACGTCGGATGATAAATGCTGAAAATGACTAAAAATGTCCCGTAACATTTGGAAAATGAGTGTACAGAAAAGATTTTCCCCTAATTCGTCATGAAATTGGCTTTTCATGATACAACGAGGCAAGCAAATGTGAAAATGGCCATACTGGATGTGTCATGAAGTGTACAAGCACAGGCCTGTCAGAGCTGCTGCGACCGCGTGACGGCAGGCGGCCGTGTGTGATTTCAGCCAGCTGGCCACGTCTGGCCGGAGGCGGCAGCGCTGAATGGCCGACGCCGCGGAGGACGTGTTCGACGAGACCGGCGACCAGCTACAGCTGGAGCAGAAGGCGTGGCAGAAGGTGCAGCGGAAACTGCAGACGGTCAGTGGGGGGCCGTGCGGGCGTCGGGTGCCGCGGCATGCGGCGCGCACGGTCGCTCGGTTTGGATGGGCCATGCCTTTGGTAGTGGTGGCCTGGCCCGGCCCGGCCCGGAACGTGGAACTGATCGGGCTGGGAGCCAGTCAGTGATTATAAGATTCTCCGAGCCGCGCTGTGCTCAGACTGGATCACGAGATTTGTCATCTTTTTGACCCCAGCGGTTTCCTAGGACCATGTTTTGGATAAGGCTGCGGTGCCAAACTTAAAAGCGTAACCTTGCTTTGGGGCTGCCAGCCACTCTTCCTGAAGTACGTCCTGCATTTCCATCCGTGTTCGCTGGCACCTAAGTCCCGAATGGTGTGATTTTGATAGCGTAACCTGACGTAGCACGATACCATTGCCGAGTGGCACTGCATGGCGTTGTTACCCGACAGTGCTGCCTGGCAGTGTTACGCTGTGTTGCGCGGCGTGCTGGGTATCCGGCAGTGCTGTGAGGTGGTGTGATGATACGCCGCCTCTCAGTGTTGCCTGGCGGCGTTGCGTGGCGCGTCACGGCGCCGCTTGACGCCGGCAGGACGGGTTCCGGGAGGGCCACTCGGCCGGTGAGGAGAACAGTCTGCAGGAGCACTTTGACGCCGGCTACGCGGCCGGACTGGCCCGGGTGTGGCCGATCGCCCAGCTGCGGGGTCGCCTCTGGTCAGTGATCAGTTGTTCGCGCGCGTGCCAGTGTCATGCATTAGTGGTGGCCTGAACGTGACGAATGGCACGTTCAAGTACGCTGTGGACAAAGTGGTCGGGGTTGGACCAGATAATGACAAACTGCTGTATTTCTTGGTCATTTTCGACAATAATGGTTGATTGTCTGGCACAGGACCAGTGGTGTACCAACTGGCGAGGGCTGGAAAGCTTTTGATTGCATCTTCCTTAGGATGTCCAGTTATGCTTTGGGTCAAATGTTCTGGACTACATTTCTTGACAAATACTTGAAGTGCATTAGTCACTGGACGGCAGCGGAATGGACTGGTTGCCAAGAGCAGTAGTCTCGGTATCTAAAGGGGTCCGCTTCTTAATATTGATCACAGAGGAAGCGGCCTGACATGACATTCAGTGCCGCTAGGTGTGATCGGCAGTGACCATCACGACACCGGGTTCCCCGTTGGTCGCCGGTCCGCCTGCTGACGAGCCGCTCCGTTTTCAGCGCCGCCATCGCCGCCTGCCACTTGCGGGGCGAGCCGGCCGAGCGGACAGATCCGGCCGGCGGCCAGGTGGCGCTGCTCACTGAGCTGGAGCAGCAGCTGGGCGCCGGCCGCGGCCGCCACGACTCCGACCCGGCCCAGACGGAGCGGACCCTGCGGACGGCCGAGGAGGCCCTGCAGAGCCTGCTGCGGCCCGGCCCGGCGCCGCCGGCCCGACAGCGGCCATGACCGAGAGCGTGGAGGCAGCGGAGCGGGCGCTGGCGGCGGCGCCGGCCGACTGGGCGGCGGCCGAGCGGCACCTGGCGGCGGCCACCGGCCGGCTCCGGCTGGAGCCCGCCTGCCTGTCGCCGCCGGCGCTGGCCGCCGTGTCGCGGCTGGCCGAGCCGGCGCTGGCGGAGCGCGGCGCCGCCGCCGCCGCCCTGCTGACCGAGGTGCTGCGCTGTCTGAGGAACGCGGCCGCCGTGTCGGAGGAGTACCGCGCGCTGCTGGCCGGCGACGCCGCCCTGCTGGGCCGGCTGGCCGAGCTGCTGCGCCGGCTGCGCGGCCGCGCCGACCTGCTGGCGCCGGCCCGCTGCGCCGTCCAGCTGTTCGGGAACGTGGTGTCGGCCGGGCGGGCGGCGCAGGCCGCCATCTGGGAGCACCTGGCGGACGTGACGCTGGACCTCCTCTGCTGCGAGGACGAGAAATTGCCGCGCTACGCCGCCATGCTGCTGTACAACACCATCAGGGACAACGAGGCGGTCGCGGCGAGCCTGCAGGCCCGGCAGGACTTTGGCGCTGTCGCTGCGCTGCTGCTGATGCTGGTGGAGAAGGACTCCGAGTTCGCCCTGTTCGCCGTCGAGGAGCTCTGCGCCCGGGACTTTGTTCGGACGTTCGAGGAGGTGCCGGCCGTGCACCACGCCCTGCTGCTGGACATCGTGCTGGCGGCGGCCGAGCGCGGCCGACTGGCGCTGCCGGCCGAGGCGGCGCTCTTCCTGAAGGAGCGGTTCAAGACGCTGTCGGCGCCGCTGCTGCGCGCCGGTGCCGCCGAGATTCCCGAACCTGTGGAGCTGAAGAAGCTGCTGGAGCTGTTGGGCGTGCTATCGCAGGAGCTGCACCGGCCGCTGCTTCAGGAGGACGCTGCCCTGCTTGAGGTCGTCGTCTGCCTCCTGAGCGCCGTGCACCTCCTGAGCAAGGCGGACGGCACCGCCTTCAGCACGCTGGGCAAGCTGGCCGAGCTGGAGACGGCGGGCGGCGAGGCGGTGAGCGCCGAGCCGACGTTCGGCCTCAAGTCGCTGTTGGTGCGGCTTCTCGGGAACTTGGTGTGGCGGCGGCCGGCGGCGCAGCACGCGGCGCGCCGGCTCGGCGCCGTGCCCGTCGTGCTGGAGTGCTGCAACCTGGACGCGCGCAACCCGCTGCTGCAGCAGTGGGCCGTGGTGGCCGTGCGCAACCTGTGCGAGCTGTGCCCGGAGAACCAGGCCGAGATCCGCAACATGGACCTGCAGGGTCTGGCGCCGGCCGCCGCCGAGGAGCTGCGCCAGCTCGGCATCACCACCGTCCGCGAGGCCGGCAGGATCCGCGTGAAGCCGGCCGATCGGAAGGACTGACGGCGGCGGTGTATGGCCGCAACGGCCTCGCCTGCCTCGAAGAGAACGGGCAGAGGAGGGTCGTTTGTGGATTGGGAACCCCGTGGATTGCGGGACATCCATGGCTATGGGGGTCCGCCTCCCAGCGTCGACGACTATGACTGAGGATTTAAGGTTGGTAAATCAACTGTGCATCTAATGTACACGAATAAGACGTCTGGGAAGTTGTTCACGTGATACGCCTGTGTGCCTCCAGTATTCTGTTGTTTTTTTTTAACTTGCAATTGGTTTTTTCGTGTCTGTTATGTCCATCACTGGGCATGAAGCATTGCATGACTGTTTTCAGGTGTTGGAGAATAAATAAATTCCAAAACTGACAGCTGTCTGACGCCTGTTCGCACGGATTAGATGTTGTGTCGAGTGTACTTCCTGTTGGTGACTCGGCCAGCTACCAAGGCGTAGCTGTCATATTTTCGTCCCGTTTTTCAAAAGCATTCGCCAACCTTACATTCCTCCCCCACACCTTCGACGGTTAGATTTATGCACGACCCTTCACGCACTTCCTGCGTTTGAAACATATTTTACAATAACCTGTAAAAAAAAACAGTTATCAGCACGCAGATATGGACTACGCAGCTCAAAGCCTACAGCTTGATTTGCGGAAAGAAGCAAAAAAAACACCAAAAAGCGTCCATTAACTTTCGATGACGACAGGTTAAGTTCTCGTTTTGACAGTTACTCGGCGACGTTTGTGAAAACCAGTAAATTAACAACATTGGCGAATCATTCATTCAAATAACTTAAGTTCTGTTCGTCCACGCCATGGTCTTAGAAAAAGACTCGTGCATCATTTCATCGGAATTGCAATCAATGCCGGAATCTAATCTGTTGTGGCCGGAACAGGGGCACAGGAACTCATCTTCAAGGGGGGAGGGGGACGAGAAGCATTTTGGGTGAATTCTTTCCAGTCAACGCTCACATCAGGTCAATGTTAAACTTCAAAAAAGCTTGAGGGGCTGAAGCCCCCGGTCCCATGGCTCCCGCGCCTATAGGCCGGAATGAGGACTGGAACCGATTCCAATGCTGAGTACCGGAAATCTGAACTGAACCTGACAGTTGTGTACGAAATGAAAACTGAACTCGGTTTCAAAAACATAATCCAGTCCAACAGATCTTAGTGGAATCAGTTTCGAAACCGACCCATTTTGTTCTGAGTTGAAGTCAGTATAGGTTCTATTTAAGAAAATCGCGTTGAATCAAAATCAGAATCAATTCAGCAAGACATGAGCTGGATTAAGAATCGACTCGCTCCGGGGTGGCATCAAACAGAAGTCTGCTGGGAAACGCTTTTTAAGTTTGTAGAAAGTCATTTTGGGGCCCTTTCCATACATCATTTCGCGCTTGTAATTATTCCATTGCACCAACTGTTCTCTGAACCACGACTGTGCTGTTGTTAAGCCAAGCAACCAAAAAAAATCGCGAAAAGGCTTCCAAATCGCTTCAAATACAGCGCGTTTAATACAAAACTGGTGTGTGTGTGAAAACATTGCTTGAAAGCAACTGAAGACCTCACAAACCGTGTCAAAGGACAACGTTTCTGGCCCGCAAACGATTTGCATCGGCTCCCGGTTTGCTGCTGGTGTGTCTGGAGTTTTGATAATTATTCGGATTTTCGCTGAAAGCACCCAAGCTGCATGTCATGCGGGTGTGGTGTACGCTTTGTAGTTTGTGCGTTGTATAGTAACTCTAATAAAACTGCGTTGGAAAATACAACAGCGAATTCGCTGAAGGGGAAGAAACATTGCGCATTACGAAGAAAACCGCGAATAAAAGCAATGTGTGCCAGAACTGCTGCATTCATTATTGGAAAACTACATCAACTGGCATGTTTAATGAAGCTGACATTTTGGAAGTGATCTTAAGATACCTTGTGGCACAAAAGATGGACTTTGCAACAGTCTAATTTTTTCCTGTGGTGGATTTTGATGTCTGAGCATATGGCCTAAATTACAAGATTTGTTTTTGGGGAAAATCAGTAAAACATGGCAAGTTACAGGACATGGCATGTCCATGTACATTGTCTGAGGTGTTTGTTGTTTTCTCTGAGCTTATTTCACAACCCTGCAGGCCTTGGATGGCTGTAAAATTGCAGTTTGATACAGCAATGGAACCAGAATGTTTGAATTTTTCCAGAAGTGCAATGTTCAAGTTGCATGTGTGCCCAGTGTGCACTGACTGCTCCAGGGATGCACCTGCATGCATTCTTGATAATCATGGCTCATCTCTAGCATGCACATGCCATGCTTTGCAATCTGGATCCAGGGGAGGTCTGCAGGGCTGTGGCTCCTTCTTTGGTTGAAAAACCCATTGCCAACACTTCTTTGGCCCCATTTTGAATAAGGATTATTGTTACTTTGTTTTCAAAACATTTTTTTGTCAAATAGATGTTACATTCCCAAAGAGGTGAAACAAGGTGGCTGAAATCCAAGGTAAGATCAACATATGGAGGATAAGCCAGGGCACATGAATGGACATTTGGCACTGTAGGACATGGCCTGGATTGCTCATATGAGCTTCAAAAGTACTTTGTTTCATTGTATGTAAAATCCTGGTTTTACATTAATTTTAAATTCAGTTTTGGATGAAATGGAGCATGTGAAATAGTGGTTGATGCATTTTGGGCACTTGATGATAATATCACACCAAAGACCAATGGGATGTTTTTATGAGAAAAATCAGGGCCTTGCAGAGCAACTGTGGTTTTAAATTGATGCTAGTAATCCTTGGGCCATTGCCCTTGTCTGTTGTGTCATTAGTCACACCACATCTCAACCAAGTAGATCACTGATCAGTTGATGGTTACCTTTCCCAGTTGTACTCAGATCACTGGCCAGCATGAAGTGCCTAGCAACATTGAGGAACTATTCCAGTAATTGTATTTGTTACATATATTTCAAATGTGATGGATTGTTAAATGGGTGGATTGTGAAATTAAATTAAATTAAATGGATTGTTAACTGTCATGTGTTGTCATGAAAAGAAGAACACAAAAGGCTCCTTGCCATGTGGGGTGAAGCCAACAAAACACCCCAGTTCTTCCTCCTCAGGACCATCTACCATCCTGACTTATGACAGCCAAAGACCCCACCAGCTGAAACACATTGTTGAAACACATTCTGTTTCACATTCCACATTCAGAACACATTCCACTGGCTAAAAGACATTCTGGGCCACTGTCCTGAAGAGGACAGCAGCACAAAAATGGTAAATACATGACTATGAGCTACTTTTGATTCATGGCCATTGGCAAAAGGAATGACATGTGTTATTCCTTATGTAAAAATAGTTTTTTGTCATGTGTATGTGACTCACACATCACTTTTCTGTCCTAACTGATGTGTAGTGTTGTTGTAGACAGGATTTTTTAGTACTTTTCTTTTGCTTTCCTTTTTTCAGGACTGTTCATCAAAACAGCCATTTTATGTAGAAAAAATCCCAGTTGCCTGACACTGGCACACACTTACATCTCTGACATTGGCTGCTTTCCAGACCATTTGAAAGCATTTAAAATGCATGTAATACAATACATGCATTCCTGTTGGCCTTTTTTTTGTAAAATATAAAACTCAGATAATTCATCCCTAATAAAAACATCACATAGATCCAGTAATATGGTGATAGCCAATCCCAAACATCACCTGAGCAACCATTTAAGTGAAATTTGATAAAAAAATGCCAAGAAATAGTGTCACATGGTGTATGAATGACTCCTCAGCTTTTTCCTGGCTTTGGCCTTCCAGTAGATCACTGGTGATGTCCCATATTCCATTGGATTCTGACATCTACATATGACTAACTAGAATGCTCACAAATTGGAATCATTTGGAGGATTTGGAAAGCATGATGACATCTGGTTTAATCCTGCAGATTTGGCAGGGATGTTTATTTTCCAAAAAAGCACCAATTACATGTGGTATTTTGTACCAGTTGTATTTTGTGCTAGTTTCTAACACCAAGTGCATCTTTTGACAGGCAAGCAGAGAAGTGCTTCTTTTTTGCTTCTTCTCCCATGACACTTTAAGGATATGGCCCAGCCATATAAACCAAGATTTTGGAAACCAGGTAAATAAAACATTTCTTGTATACTTTTTGGAGTTGTTATTTATGTCACCAATGTACAGAAATACTTATGTTTTCATTTATTGCTGCCAGATATAAGTGTTTCTCTAATAATAATACTGTGATTGTTAAGGCCAAAAAAATTCAGCATAAATTGGGTTTGTGAACCAGTCATATCTTATTTCATCCTGCCTGTGACTTTTTAACTGTGTATGTGTTGTTGCTTGGTTTTGATTTACATACCTTACATGTGTGCACAAATATGCTGTGCATCCCACTCTCAGAGATTGCTGATCTCTGCCCCATTGATTTTTAAACCCTGTCAGATACGAACGTGGTGTTTCGAGCCAGACTCTCTTGCCATTGTAAATTCTGTTCCTTCCTCTGTTATTTTGCACTTTCCATGCCACTGGCACATTTGTTTTTGTCGTCGTTGCCGCTTATGTCGCTCGCTCCTCTCCCCCGCGTTGCCTGGGCTGGACCTCTGGTGCTGCAGGCACGGAGGGACCGGGCGCCGCCGAGGACCGCTCCGACGCCGACCCGCTCCAGACCACCACGTTCGTGTACAACCCGCACGTGTCGCTGAGCCTGCAGCAACAGCGGCAGCGGCTGCCCGTGTTCGCGCTGCGCAACCACCTGCTGCACGCGCTGGAGCACCACCAGACGCTGGTGCTGGTCGGAGAGACCGGCTCTGGGAAGAGCACCCAGGTGCCGCAGGTCAGTTGGTGGCCGGGCGGGGGAGCGTGTTGGAGATGGCCGTGCACGATTTCAGACTCTCCCGCTCAGTCTCGCAAAACCGCGCGATGTTACTCCATGTAGCCGCATGCCATGTCATGCACCGTGTTATGGCAGTATCTGCACGAGGCCGGCTGGACGGCCGGCGGTCAGCTGGTGGGCGTGACGGAACCCCGCCGCGTGGCGGCCACCACGCTGGCCAACAGGGTCGCGGACGAGGTCGGCTGTCTGCTCGGCCACACGGTGGGATACAGCATACGCTTCGACGAGAGATTCGACCCTGCGGCCACCAGGATCAAGGTCAGTCCTCCAGTGGCGTGTGGTATTCCTCCATTTTTGTCATGTCGTGTTAATTTTCCTGTTAATGTGAACGATTTTTTCAAGATGTTCATTTTTGAGGTGGCTTCCTCACCATGTGATGGCTGTTTTGCCAAGCGGGGCTCATGGAACCTTTATGCACAGTACCGTCAGAAAGGTGGTTACTTCAGGAGACTTCTGAGAAGTATGTAGGATGTTACAAGGAATGTGGTGGTAACCATTAAGGCCAACGTGGGTAGGAAATGTCAGCTGAGCAACGTCTTTGATGAGACTGCATGGACCGTGCCATGTTGTTTGTCTGTGTTTGTTGAGTTAGTACAGGTTTGTGGATTGTCACGGAGAACGGATCATCGTTTGACGTTTGGTGGTTACATGCTGGTGCAGTATATGACGGAGGGTATCCTGATTCGGGAGATGATGGCTGATCCGCTGCTGAGAAACTACGCTGTCATCATGCTAGACGAGGTCCACGAACGCACCATCAACACCGACATCGTCATGGGCCTCATGAAGAAGATTCTCAAAGTGCGTAGAACTGTTTCGTTCTGTGGTAGTATGCAGATAGCACGCAGAATGTTTCCTCAGTTTCACATTTTTCTTTCGTGTGCTACATACAAGTAGAGTTGGTGGCAGATCAATCAGATCATTTGTTGACTTGGTGTGGTGCTAAATTTCTGGAAATGTGAATGTATGATGCGTCCTCAAAGTAATTGGTAGCAGTATTGGTTTCTAACCCTCATTTGTCACTTGTAAATACTGAGTCGTGGCTGAAAGTTTGGTGTTGCATTTGATGTTTACACTTAACTCATTCAACCTTTTCTCCCATGCGCTGCCATTTACGTGTGTTGTGTGCGTAGGCTTACGTCGTATATTTGAGTTTCCAGTGCATCTACATTGCTATGCTGTCGTTTTGTGGAACCTCAAGTGTATGGTCAGGTCTAACCCTGATGGGTGGGTTTGACTGTACTTTCAGGCATATGAAACTGATGTAACCTAATGTGACCCGACCTGGTGTGACCTCTGGTTGGTTGACCAGGGGACCATGGTCCGCACCTGACCTGAACCGAGCTTAGTGATGTGAACTGTGCTCTGCAGAGGCGCCGTGACATGCGCCTGATCCGATCTGACCTGACCTGACATGACCCACCTCTGCCTCGCAGAGGCGCCGTGACCTGCGGCTGATCGTCTCCTCGGCGACGGTGGACGCCGAGGAGCTGAAGCGCTTCTTCAGTCTGGAGAAGGACCGCCAGACAGCCACCATCCTCTCGGTGGAGGGCCGCCAGCACCCGGTGGATGTCTTCTACAGCATCGGTCAGTGGTCGGCGTCCGGCCCGTCCGGGCGCCGACTGTGGTGCCAGATGTGTTAGGATGTTCTCACAGCGAGGCATATTGTGAGATAGCTCGGATTTTGTTCTGGACTCACCATAATTGGTCAGGCGTCTCGGTTCCACTGCGTCGAAGGATGTTGAAATTGGAAGCAAAAATTCGTCACAGGTGGCATTGATGGGTCTGTTCAGCTGATAAATGTATTCAGTGCTCGTTTGCCTCTGTGCGTATGCCTAGAACCTTTTGTAACATTGCCGGATAAGGCGTTCATTAAGTGAGACCGTTGCTCAGACTGTACGTGACGACTCGAAAAAGCGGCGCAGTCGCTGTTCTCCGGACCAGCTTCACCACCGTCCCCCTGCGCCGTGCAGAGCCGGTGCCGAACTACGTGCAGGGCTGCGTGGACACGGTGTCGCGGCTGCACGGCTCCGAGCCGCCCGGCGACGTGCTGGTCTTCCTCACCGGTCAGGACGAGGTGGACGAGGCCGTGCGGCGGCTGCAGTCGCTCCCGCAGACGGCCGACAAAGGTGAAATACGCCGCACGGTGGTACAGTCCGCCCGCGGCTGACAGACGGCCGACAAAGGTGAAATACGCCGCACGGTGGTACAGTCCGCCCACGGCTGACAGACGGCCGACAAAGGTGAAATACGCCGCACGGTGGTACAGTCCGCCCGCGGCTGACAGACGGCCGACAAAGGTGAAATACGCCGCACGGTGGTACAGTCCGCCCACGGCTGACAGACGGCCGACAAAGGTGAAATACGCCGCACGGTGGTACAGTCCGCCCACGGCTGACAGACGGCCGACAAAGGTGAAATACGCCGCACGGTGGTACAGTCCGCCTGCAGCGGTCAGACGGCCGACAAAGGTGAAATACGCCGCACGGTGGTACAGTCCGCCCACGGCTGACAGACGGCCGACAAAGGTGAAATACGCCGCACGGTGGTGCAGTCCGCCCACGGCTGACAGACGGCCGACAAAGGTGAAATACGCCGCACGGTGGTGCAGTCCGCCCACGGCTGACAGACGGCCGACAAAGGTGAAATACGCCGCACGGTGGTACAGTCCGCCCACGGCTGACAGACGGCCGACAAAGGTGAAATACGCCGCACGGTGGTACAGTCCGCCCGCGGCTGACAGACGGCCGACAAAGGTGAAATACGCCGCACGGTGGTACAGTCCGCCCGCGGCTGACAGACGGCCGACAAAGGTGAAATACGCCGCACGGTGGTTCAGTCCGCCCACGGCTGACAGACGGCCGACAAAGGTGAAATACGCCGCACGGTGGTACAGTCCGCCCACGGCTGACAGGCGGCCGACAAAGGTGAAATACGCCGCACGGTGGTGCAGTCCGCCCGCGGCTGTCAGACGGCCGACAAAGGTGAAATACGCCGCACGGTGGTACAGTCCGCCCACGGCTGTCAGGGGAAGGTGGCGTGGAGGCAGGGATATATACCGGCTACCAGACAGCAGTGAGCTGCAGTCTGTTTTCTTTTTTCCTCTTATCATGCTTGTCGTTTCCTTTTTTGTTGGATGGCGCCACGACGCGACTTCCCAGCGCGAATGACAGCAGTGAACAAAGCAGTGCTTTGTGTTGAAATGTAGCTGGCTTAGAATGACGTGTTTCGTAACTCAGTATGGGGAGATGAATGGTGGCCTGGGAAAATGCAAATTTTGCACTGGTCGCTTGTGTCACGTTAAAACACCAGAAACTGTAGTGGTCGTGTTACTTTAAATGCACTTTGTTCCTGCAGGTCTTGCTGCGATCTGTCATTTAGAGCTACTGTGATCATACTGGCGTGTTTTCAGCCGAAGAACGGCATCAAGGGCGTTTTTTTCTCATGCAGGCCAATTACTGTATTGTAATCAGGTAGTGTTTTCCCCAGACAAGCTCCTACCTCTGCCTATGTATGGTGCACTGCCCAACGCCGACCAGCTTAAGGTCTTCCAGAGGGCGCCCAAAGGTCACCGCAAGGTCGTGGTGGCCACTAATCTGGCAGAAGCCTCCGTTACTATACCCGGCATTGTTTACGGTAAATGAAAGTTCCCGCTTTGCCTGTACAATGTGTTTGAAATGTCATAGTGTTTTGGCCCTGTCAGCGCCGTTTTGGGTTATTGAGTCATATTACATCAAGAACGGCGTTCTTCACACTGTCACGTAAGCCATTCTCGGCTAATAATCGGGTCGCGGTAGGCTCCTGCGTTAAAGTCTCAGAAGGACTCAGCACTATTTCAAGTATTTCGGGTTCATAAGGTGACTGTCTGTGTGCGGTGCGTACGCCGGTGCTGAGTGTATGGCGACTGACGCCGTCGCCCTCCTCCTGTCGGTGTCGGCAGTGGTGGACAGCGGGTTTGTCAAGATGCGCTGGTACCACGCCGACACCCACACGGACGCGCTGGTCATCTGCCCCACGTCCAGGGCGTCGGCCGACCAGCGGGCCGGCCGGGCCGGGCGTGTCAGGTCCGGCAAGGTCTACAGGTGAGGCCACAGGGTCTGTAGACAAGGCCACAAGGTCTACAGGTGAGGCCACAGGGTCTGTAGACAAGGCCACAAGGTCTACAGGTGAGGCCACAGGGTCTGTAGACAAGGCCACAAGGTCTACAGGTGAGGCCACAGGGTCTGTAGACAAGGCCACAAGGTCTACAAGTGAGGGCGCAGAATTATGTGTGGGCAGATGGCTTCAAGGGGAGGGTAAAATCTACTGGTGAGAATACACGGCCATATCGGGTCAGGTAAGGTACCCGTATGAAGAAGTGTGAAATCAGTGTGAGAACACGTGGTCTGTCTCTGGCCCTGTTAGGTGAGGTTATGTCTGCAAGTGAGAACACCTGGACTGACGTGCTAGGTCCTTTACGTACCAGGAAGTATATGAGACGGGATAGCAGTTCCGTCTTATTTGAGCGATAACTATATGCAGACTTATTTGCATGCATTTTTACATCATCTGTATGCCACTTTAGGTCTGTGATTCCCGTGTTCATCATTGTCTTCAGCCGTGGTGGGTCCTTGCTGACCTGCACCAGCTCTTGCCGTAGAAAGTCTGGGCGCCGAATGACCCTGCAGTCGGTGCGCCCCTAAGCCCCAATAACCAACCAACCTGTAGAAAGTCCATCTCCGCTGTTTGCGGCACTCACATGTGTTAGGTTTTGGCTCGTTCGGCGCGGCCCGACTGGATTGGTGCCGCAACGGCGGCTGGTGTCCAGTGTTGTCCCAGTAGACTGTCATCAGGGCCGATGTTGTCTATCAGGGCAGATTGTTACCAGGGTCCGATGTTGTCTCGGCAGGCTGTTTTTCAGGGGCCGGTGTTGCCCCGGCAAACAATACTCAAGGTCCGGTATTGCCCTAGCAAACTGTCCTCAGTGTCCGGTGTTGTCTCGGCAGACTATTTCCAGGGTCCGCTGTTGCCTCGGCAGGCTGTTCTCAAGGTCCGATGCTGTCTCGGCAGACTGTACCCGGAGTCGGAGTTCGCCCGGCTGCCGGCCCACACTGTGCCGGAGGTCCGGCGCTCGGACCTGTCCGCCTGTCTGCTGCAGCTGCGCGCGCTGGGCGTGCAGAACCTGGTGCGGTTCCCGCTGCCGTCGGCGCCGCCGGCGCGCGCCGTGCTGGCCGCCGTGGAGCTGCTGTACGCGCTGGGCGCCCTGGAGCTGGACGGACGGCTGACGGAGCGCGGCGCAGCGATGGCCGAGCTGCCGCTGCCGCCGACGCACGCTCGCATGGTGCTGGCTGCAGGTAGCCGCCGCCACCGCGTGCGCCGCAGGGGGAGGGGGAGGGGGAGCGCCCTGGGGTCTGGAGGTGTCATTGTAAGACTTTTGAATCCAGTTCTTTAGTTTTTATTATAATTACTAATCCAATACGACAGTTTTATTGCGTGTGGGAATGTGTTTACTTTCGGCGAGGAGCAGTAAATGTGTCAGTACATATTGGAGCAATTACTGACTACGAGCGGAACACATTTTGTTGTTTGTCCAGGGCACTCAGTTGCTCTATTCAGTGCGTTTCTGTCGGAGAGATGTTCTGTTATGATCAGACCGAGTTGTCTGTCTACAAGTGCATTAGCCGGGAGACTGTGCGCTGCTCCCTCTTGCTGTGATAGTACGCTACTCACCGTCACTGTTGGATGCGCCCCAGTTCTGCTGGCGTTCCTGTCGACAAACAGTGTTCTCTGCACCTGTGTTACCATATCTTCTTGGCGTTTCTGCCGTCCGGTCTGGGGATCTGTCTGCCTCCGCCGGCTGACGCTGACGGCGCGGTCCGTGTCCCCGTGCCCGGCAGACGAGTTTGGCTGCGCGGAGGAGATCGCCACGCTGGTGGCCATGCTTCAGGTGGACCAGATCCTGCAGAAACCCAGGGGCGGCCAGGCCCGCATCAAGGCCAGGGTGGCGCACAGGACCTTCGAGGTAAGTGCAGTGGCTTTTCGTGACTTGTGGCGGTAATTTATTGCAAGTGTAACACGTTGGCGTCACTTGACCTGAGCCCCAAGCAGCGTGGCTTTCAGTCTTGCCACTCAACGGATACACGTTTCTTCGACACGATCGTCACATGCCAATTGATGAGAACCAAAGTTTCATCGCAACAGTGCGGGACCTGGAAAGCGTGCGACTGCTTGTACCACCATTGGCTGCTGGGCCCTGGAGAAACTGGGATGGCGCGACATTGAACCGGACTCTTATTTTCCACCTGGCGGGTGGACCGTGGTCATCATTCCCTGCGTCCTGCCGCTGACCTGGGGAGCTGTGCAGGGCTTCCCTGCTGGGAGCAGCGTCCTCCCAGCTGTTCGCCGGAGGTCTGCCGGCGTCCCTGGCGTCGAGCTGGTGGCAGCCCTCGGAAGAACGAGTTGGTCCTGGATTTCTCAGGGTGATTCCTTGGCGTGGGCTACATGGCTGTCGGGAAGTGCGGTATTCACTCCTTAAGATGGTTCTAAACCTCATGCAGCTGCTGAAGACTGCCGCGTCGCGTGGGAGTTGACCCCTCCATCACTAACGGCGTTGCTAAGTCCTAATGACTGTCTGTCTGGGCCATCATGTCTGGCCTCCTGCCAAAGGCCAAAAAGACAGTTTTGGAAATCCAAGCTCTTTTGCACACCGCTTGCAGCTTCTCTGAGTGTGTGCGGAGGTGGCATCGAATCGCAACAAGGCGGCTTTCAAAAGGTCGTCAATCGCTGCTCCCTCGTGTTGTTGAGGACCTGTTGGTTTGAGCGCTTCACACGGTCTGCTGGAGGAGCCCCGCGGCTCGAGGATTGACCGTATCATCCCAGAGCTGCACCGTGAGATCCTGACGTCCTAGAACCCTGCATCCATGACACCTTTACTGATCAGTTCTATATGTTCCCTCTAGCAATATTCTGAAGCACCTTCAGAAGCATCATCCGTGGCGACGGTAAATCAACCCAGGGCACTCGAATCAGCACAGATGTTAAACTTTTATTATACTTCTTTTTATTCTCAGCATTAGATTTTGTGAAAGAAATATATGGTTTCCACCGAAAGTACTGATTTCATTTCGCTTTGTATTTGTCGGAATTTTGGGCTTCACGTGTTTGATTCCCAGGTCGTTGTGAGCAGTCACATATCAACTTTGTGTAATTAATTGACGATAGGGAAATGGGAATGTGTTATTAGGCTCGTCCTTGGTAAACGGTACATATTTTTGGGCGTTTTGGCGTTTGATTTGATTGTTGCCGTACATGCCGATTGTTGCCGTTGCCCAGCTTATCGATTTGCATGCGTGAGTGACGCGGTTGTCAGTGTGGCGCGGTTGCCATCAGGATTTTGTTGGTTGTGAGCCCGTTCATGCAGTCTTGTAGAGGGTATTTATGATGTTTTTCTTACTTGGTAGTAATTGGCTGTAGCCAGGTAATCGTACCACCATGCCTTGTCTGGGCGAAAAAACGAAAGGTCAGCACTTGAATTATACCATAACAAGGGAATCTCGGAGAAATATTGCGCTCCACCGCTTCCCGTTGTCGTCCTTGATTCTTGTTTTTTCGTTGTTGTTGTTTACCTGCGTTTGTTTTTTAGGTGGCAGAGGGTGATACCGTGACTTATCTCAACATATACCAGTCATTTGTCAAGAAAAAACGCAGCAAACAATGGTGCGACGAGATGTTTGTGAGATACAAGGCTATGCTGCGGGTGGAAGAGATACGGGCACAGGTGCGTTACATGAATTCCTTCGCCCTGGCCGGTTGCAATAACGAATTAGTATTTCTGTTGTCCCGGCAGGTTTCCTGACATCATTTGCCATTTGCGAGTCTTTCCTAGGCTTCACAGGACTTCACTGCCTGAACTGGACTGATGGCTGTGCTTGTTTGGGTAATGGCTGACGACGACGGGAATCCATGCTTGATGGCTCAGGAAAAACGGCGACGTGTGTTTGTTCAGAGTGTTGACATTTTACTGTGCTGATCGCTCGGAATACTGCTCTTCCCGCGCTGTGTCAGATTTTGTCGACAACGTATGACAGGTAATTGGTGCTTTTGTTAGTTACCACGATTTTATGTCCATTTACTTTTCCAATTGCATATCCGCGGGTAATACTTGATGACTGTGTTTTCAGGTGTTGAAGATGATGCGTCACAGCGGAATGGTGCCGACATCGTGTGACGGTTAGTGCCGAAGGAAGGGGGGCATCATGCTGTCAACGCTTAATCAGTCGATGTGTGTTCGTCTGGTAAAGAGGTGTCTGATAAAGACTCATTCCATGAGTCTCTCCAGCCCAAATACAGCCTTCCCTGTGGCGGTCATGCCCAAGTAACCTTCCCAGAATGGATGACTCCGCCCTGTTACTGACTGACCCCGTCTGTTCTCAGGTGACGTAGACGCCGTGTGCCGCTGTGTGACGGCTGGTCTCTTCCCCAACTGTGCCTACCTCCACCACAGCGGCTCGTACCGAACGGTGCGCGGTGACAAACCGCTGGCCGTGCACCCCTCCTCCGTACTGTACACCGTTAAACAGCCCCAGTGGTGAGTGAGGGGTGGTACAGGGGAACAGATCGCGAACTGTGCACCCCTCTACTGCACCGTAACAAGGGTGGGGGGGGGGGGGGGAAGGGAAAAAAATGGGGGGTTGTTCTTCCCTCTTCCGTACTGTACGCCGTTAAACAGCCCCAGTGGTGAGTGAGGGGCGGTACGTGAGAATAAATCGTGGACCGTACACCCGTCCTCCGTATACTGCACACCATCAAACAGCCCCAGTGATGAGTGATGAGATTCACACGGGAATAGACTGTTGGCCGTTTTGACCTTGCTCGTGGGTACTGTCTACCGACGGCAGCCTCAGTGGTGAGTGAAGAGGCTTGCATGAGAACAGACTTTTGGCCGTGCACCCCTCCTCTGTACTGCACACCGTGAAAGAACCCCGGTGGCTAGTGAGAAACGAGCGTCCTCCGGCGGGTTTGGTTTTACTTGTATGGTCGTCATCTAAGTGGCGCAGCCGTGCATGTCGATGTGCAGAGAAGTAAAAGTAAACACATTCCTTTACATTGTCAGCAACACAGGATTTTCTGTTCGATCCTTCGTATGTAACACTGAACTCTTTTTGTTGCATCAGACATCGTGCTAGGTACTAACTTAATTGCCTTTTCTGTTTCGCCCCGTTGACTTACTGGCTGTCATTCCGAATAGTAAAAGGTATTTGTTCACGACAGTTGAACCATATATTTCCTTGTCCTGGTTGTTCCCTTGGTACAACCAAATTGCTACGTTCCGTCACCAGTTTGCTCGGCGCCGGCAGTGGCGACCTATGAATGCTGTTTTTCTGCTTTGATCGTGACCTGGCGCGTTTGACCGGGCGGCAGTATGACCCATCCATTCTGTCTCGTTCTGCCGGCTGCCGCTGGTTCTACGACGTAATTTGTGTGCCGGGGCGATGTCTGTGGTTTCTTGATGTGTGTGTGTGTGTGTGTGTGTGTGCGTGGGTGTGTGTGTGTGTGTGTGTGTGTGTGGGTGTGGGTGTGGGTGTGGGTGTGGGTGTGGGTGTGTGCCGATTCCGCCGTTCCTTTGGGGCCCATTGCTGGATTGGATCGGACGGACGGATGGTACCCCACTCCGCACGGCCTGTACGCAACCCCTGGGCGACTCCAGCTTAGCTGGCTGGTGGGCTCTTGTACGCTGTTAGGCGTCACCAGGCTGGAGCCACACCGCTGACTCTGATGGGCAAATGGGCGGTTATTGCCGTCTCGCTGGCGTTAGTCGTTGGTCGGGTCCTGTGCCGGGTTTGCGGCCGCTAATGCTGCCTCCACCGGCAGGGTGCTGTTCGCTGAGGTGGTGCACACCAGCCAGCCCTTCATGAAGGATCTGACCGTGATCGACCCGACGTGGCTGACCGAGCTGGCGCCCCACTTCTACGAGGTGGCCGCCGTCCGGGACTGCTGATGCCCTCGGATCCCCCTGGTCCGAACCGGACTCCTGATCGGAGCTGGAGTCGTGATCAGTGCTGAGCTCCTGGTCAGAGCTGGACCCCTGCTCTGAACTGAACTCCTACTCGGGACTGGAGCCACGGTTCGAAATGGATTTCTGACCAGAGCTGGACCGAGGACCAGTGTTGGACTGGAGAACGGTACTCCCAGTCGGCTCCGGCGTGTGGGTTGGAGGTGAACGAAAGACGAACCGGACTGACAGAGGATAGCCTCTCCTGCGGGGACCACAGCCAAGCGGCGAGGAGCCCGGGGCGAACCGTGGACCTGCTACGGCTCGTCATCAGGATGCGGTGGCTTAGAGTCAGTCAGTCAGTCAGTCATTCTCAGAGTCAGTTAGAGTCAGAGTCGGCCAGTCGAGGGGGCGCCTTACTGCGCGTGTTCTCGCGTCATGTAGAGGTCATATGCCGCTCAGGTATGCCTGTTTACCATTACATGAGTTAAAGGTGTCAGCATAGCTTTGTCTCCGCGTCTGACCGCACTGTTAAGGTTGTTCTTGTCCATAGCCATTTTCGTACTCAGTTTGCTTTGTTGCTTTGTTATGTGAATATATTTTGCGATATATGTCGTGTTTTCTAGTGTTACCATCTAGTTTTTGGCATGCCTGGACTTATTGGAAACGCCGATGGTGTCTTTATGGATTCGCAATGATGTCTCCACTATTCGATAACCACCTACTTTCGCGATGGATGTTTTACGAGACCTGTTATCGTGATCAGTAAAGGTCTTTTGGAAATTACGTGTCCCCAAGGGCCTAAGTCCAGCCTATTATTTGATACACAATCAAATTATAGCATTCTGCGGTTGCATCTGAGTGGAGTCATTTCGTAATTATTGGCGTTGTGGCACAGCCGGCTGCACCACGAAGCTCCAGTTTGTGGCGAAATTCCGGTGCAAAAGGAGAGCCACCTTTCGGTCCCCAAAAACGTAGCCAAGGTAATCGTCAAAAAGGTGAGACGGCCGCATGTCGGAAAGTGGAACTTTTTGCTTTTGATCGCTTCCTATGAGGGCAAGTCGACCTGCGTAATATCAGACAATGTCAGGCAATTATTTTTTCTTTTGCTTGCGCTCCTCCATGCTCATCTTGAACCCAATGACCACTGATAAATTCCTGAATTACCGATATTGTTTCGGCTTATGGCCTGAAATTCAATTGCCTATGGTTTCTGGAGCCACATACAAAAAGATCCAGATTCTCATGATGCGGTAGTTTGTGTAGGCATTTACATTTGACGGGAACGCTCAGCAGCAGGCAGCACTTCTCTGTGTGGGCTGCCCAGTCCCCGTCCAATTGTCCACTGTTCTGCCGTTCCCAGTGTGTCGGGAGAGTGTTTCCCTCACGACAGACCACTGTTGTGGCGTTCCCAGTGTGTCGGGAGATTGTTTCCCTCACGACAGACCACTGTTGTGGCGTTCCCAGTGTGCCGGGAGAGTGTTTCCCTCACGACAGACCACTGTTGAGCCGTTTCCAGTGTGCCGGGAGAGTGTTTCCCTCACGACAGACCACTGTTGTGACGTTCCCAGTGTGCCGGGAGAGTGTTTCCCTCACCACAGACCACTGTTGTGGCGTTCCCAGTGTGCCGGGAGTGCTTCCCTCACGACAGACCACTGTTGTGCCGTTCCCAGTGTGCCGGGAGAGTGTTTCCCTCACGGCAGCCCACTGTTGTGCCGTTTCCAGTGTGCCGGACGTTCACGGTATGTTCCCCTCACAGCAGGTCAGTGTCGTGCCGTTGCCAGTGTGTCGGCCATGCCACCGAAGGACGGCTCCTGTCGGCGGGTGTGGCGAATCATCGCCGTCCTGCTGCGGCTGCTCTGCCTGGCTCTGCTGGCCGTCATGTTCTCCTTCAAGCTGCGCGACTACCTCGACCGTCCGGTGGTGTCGTCCACGGACCTGGTGCCGGCCCGGCTGCCGGACATCACTCTCTGCCCGGGCACCCTCAACATCACTACCGAGGAGCAGCTGATGCCCGCCTTCATGGACGGCAACATCACCAGCGAGCAGCTGCTGGAGGCCGGCGCGGTGCCGCTCAGCCAGCTGCTGGTTTCGTGCCGCACGCTGGGCGGCGACGACTGCTCGCCGGACGGCGACGGCGGCCGCTGGTGGCGTCGTCGCGTACCGCCGGGCATCACCTGTCACACGCTGCGACTGGCCGGCCGGCCGGCCGACAGCGGCAGCGAGCTGCACCTCACGCTCTGGCTGCACTGGGAACTGGCCTCACAGGACGGCTACTACCGCGTGTTCGTGCACGCCGAGCGCTCGCCCAAGACGTTCTACGGCGGCGGTCTGGTCAGCGCCTACCACCTGGTACAAGGCAACTGGTTTGAGGAGCTGGTGCTGACTCGAGCCGAGTCACGACTCGTCAGCCGACCGCAGCGGCCGTGCGAGTCGGACCGAGGCTATGACGTCAACCAGGTGAGCTCAGCGGTCGAGGTGGGTGAGATATCAGACCAAGGGGTTGTAGTCACTCCTGCGTAGTGTGCAGCTGAGACGGTAAGCTTCAGGATGAATTAGGTAAGTGTGGTGAATTGGCGCGATGAGTGGGTTCTTTACTTTTACTAAACAAAAAAAAATATGCGTATCACCTTAGGTATTTTGAGCCGTAGATTAGGTAAATGGTGATGGTTCTCTTCCTGCTGTAATTTCTGTGAGTGTCATGGGCCAGATTTCGCTCCATGAAATCTAAGAAGGAGGTAATTCGTTTGACATGTGCCTGATGTCTAAGATAGCGAAATAGCGAGGTAATGCATATGAGGCATGTTCTGCGCACCAAGCAAAAGTATTGTGGTTTTCTGTCCGAAGTATTGTTCCTTTGTCTTCATGTAATTCTGGTGTCCGCATTTGGTCTCCGTTTTGTTATCAGTTTCTTTCACCTGTGTCCGACATCTTTCGGCATGATATGTAATCTTTGCTGGCCTTTTCCGGTAATTTCTGTGATCTCTAGTCTGTCCTCTGCCGTCAGTTTCTGTGAACTTTGGTCTGTTCTCGGTTTTCAGTGTCTGTGACCTCTGTCTTCTCTCTGAGACAGCTCTGCCGCCGCTGTGACACCTTTCTTCTTTTTGATGTGGGTTTCTGAGGTCTTTTTCTGGCGTCTGTGACCTCTAGTCTGTCCTCTGCCAACAGAGTATGTAACCTCGGTTTGAACTGTGCCGTCAGTGTCTGTGACCTCCGTCCGACCTCTGTAACCCCTGTAAATCTTTTGCTATGGGTTTCTGTGACCTCTCTCTACAGCCTGTGACCTTTTTCTGCCCTCTGCCGTCAGTGCGTGCTGGACTGCCACTCTCTGGCGGCCTTCACCGCAGCCAACTGCAGCCTGCAGTGGGGCGCGGCCACGGCCGGCCTGCCGTCCTGCCGCACGGCTGAACAGTACCGGACAGTGCTGAGAGCCTGGAGTGACCGTCAGCCCCGCTGTCAGTGCAGCCGACCCTGTCACCGGCACAGCGTCACCGTCACCTCACACCCGGCCCTTTCTAACGCAGTGTGTGAGTAGCATTAGTTTCCACAGATTTTATGATTTAACCCTATTCCCGTACCCATATAGCGCTAGGGTGCATTTCCCTAAGGAGGAAGGGGGTTAATCCCCCTGAGATCTTGAGAACTACCCATTCGATTTCATCGCAACAAACGACAATCAATTTGCCATGAAGAGAACGTTCTGAAAACCTCAAAAGCGGTAGATACAGAGGGGCAAAAGCCAGAATATGGGTATTTCTCTATTCCTTTTACCTCGGCTGCTTATGAACCGATAATCAGTGAGACTTCTGTCCATCGACTCATACGTTTACAATGTTGAGGAAATTTATAGGCGTTCGCAAGGTTTGGAAAATGGGCGGAATATTTTTTTCAAAAACTGAATTAACAGAAGTTTAAAACGTTACTTTTGCTTTTCCTAGTCATGTCATACTTAAGAAGTAAAAGCAAAAGGTATTACGTTTCTTTGTATAATATGGGTACAGGCGGCCCAGGGGCATGACAATGGAGAAACTGTCATGGTCACATGTCCATCAGGTCAACTTGCGGCCTTTGACCTTAAATGGCCTCAAATGACCTCATTCACATGGAATGGCCTTGGGATCGTTTCATAGTGCTTGAAAACGTCTTTAACCATTTGAATTGACCACATTTCTTAAATTCATTTAAGGCCGGCGTGCTATAAGGTATGCGCGCGAGTATTTTAGGCCATAGCTCCGTGGCCTGGCCTGATATCGACCTGAAACTTTCAGTGCAACCTGAAAATTTTAGTTCAGAGTCATCTAATTCCGGATTCTGCATTTCGAAAATTTGCGCCTTAAATATTTCCACGAAACCATTTTTTTACTCGATGTTGACCTGACCTTATAGAGTGAGCTCAGATTAACAGAAATGCATTTCTATGTTTGTTCAGTCATTTGCCTCTATAAACACGTAAAGTTTTGGGTTCTACCTTAAAAACTCTATTTTGGCAGCCATCTTGTTTTACCTTCTGCAGTGCCAAAAAACAGCATGAGGTGCCTCCCAAAAATGTAGCCTGGCTCTGCCCTTGAACAAAATAAAATAATGAAAGCTTGGAATAAACCGTAGTTTTAAAAACCTTGTAAACGTCAAACAAAAAACTGGAGGGGGTTCTGAAGACCCCCTCTCCTCCCAAGGATGACCCTCCCGAGCTGTTTTGAAATTTTTCAAGTGTTTTTCCATGTTTTTGTTAGACTCATTGAAAGGATAGCATGTGCAAAATTTTGCCCATTTTGGTCGCCGTTTACCACTGTCATATGGAGACTGAATGTAGTTTCTTGGGCGTTGTAGTCTCCAGTGCTGTCCGTTCGGGCGGCAGACACCAAGCACCAGTGGTGTGCATGCACGAGTTCCCATATAAAACCGTCAGGATCCATGTCGTTGGTTTCTGGAATATTATTTGGCATGCATTGGGATAGCATTCAAGGAGCTCGATCTTGGCTATTTCGCAGCTTGGCTGGCAGTCCACTAGCACAGTCCCACTATTTCAAGGAACTGTGTTCCTGAACTGCCAGCCAATCCGTGAAATACTTCAAGATCTCGGCGCTTGAATGCTAGCCCAGTCCATGTTACATGAAACTTCAGAACCCAACAACATGAACCCCGACGGCTTCATATGGGGATCTAAGCCGAGCCGTGCCTGCTTGTCGGGTACTATGTCCCGGCCGTCCGTACAGACTGCACTGGAAACTGCAATGTCCGGCAAACGACGTTTAACCTCCATGGCGCCATGTGGCAGCCGTACTGTCCATTGCAAACGCCGATCAAAAGAAACGAAATGTTGTTCAAACCGTTTTCTCAATGAGTCAAGCAAAAGCATGGAAAAGCATTTTTGAATGGGTCCAAATCAGCCTCTGTGGATCATCTTTCTCCACCCCCCCCCCGCCACCATACGGAAATAGGGTGAACGACGCGTGGATTACTGCGGTCAAGCGTCGCAGCCCCTCAGACCGCATGCCGCGGGGAAGATGAAATGTCGACAAAGGTTAGCCTTGAATCGAGAACCTTGTGGCTTCGAGGTGCTTACATTAAACACAAGATTGAGTTACCCCTCTGGCACTGATGTCGTATTGTAAAGGATGAAAACTTTGTAACATTTATGTAAAACAGCGCGATAGAATTTTTGGACTTTCACGGGTTTTTCAACACTGCGTTCAGTGTTCTGCAGACCACTAATTTTATGGTCCTGGCGTCAGTTTGTTGGAGCTGTGTTCGTCTCTCCACCGAGGCAGTCTTCTCCGACTTGGACTCTGCCTCTACATCCCGGCAGCTTTGACGGTGGAGCTGCAGGTGCGGTTCGACTACCAGAAGTTGCTGATGCTGGAGCGGGTGTCGTACACGCTCGTGGACCTGCTGGTTGACCTGGGCGGCACCATGGGCCTGCTGCTGGGCTACTCCCTGGTGAACGTCGTTGACCTCGGTGACCTGATGCTGACCTGGCTTCAGGCTGGCCGGCAGAAAGCGTCTGGACTGAAACCCCACGTGGTGCTGAGTCGCGCAGCCAGCGCTCATGTGCAGCCATGAGCAGCCTTCCGACAACGGAGGTCGCCGATCCGGCGTTTAAAGGAAGGTGAACGGTGGTCGGTGGCTAATAACCAATGGCCTGCGACTGATGCTGCATAAATTGCCTCCAGGCCTCTGGTTTCGTTCAGCTCAGCCATTGAAGAATCCGTTTCTGGAGAACGCTGCTAGAAAGTGTATTTCCCGCAACTGAAGGCTGATACTGGTTAATTCTCATGTCTGTAGAGCTTCGAATGGGGCCCGTGAATCATGGCCAGGAGAGTAATCAGAACTTTTCTTGGGGGGGGGGGGGCAAATGTGGTGCCGTGTCGGGCAAAGAGGGTAACAATGAGGAGGTGAGGCGACCTTTTTCGTGTACATCGGACGTCGAAAAATAATTTAAGGCCGAGAGCGTCAGGGAAGGACGGTTCCCCTAGTCTCCTTTGACCACAACACTGCCAAAGCCCGTTTCTCCAGGACAACACAAGATGACACGACGCTGTAAGATAGCGACAGGGAAGTAAAATTCGAAATGTCGTGATACCCTAAATATCCCATCACCTCTCCCAGAGGTGTGGTCCTTTCCATGATAATGTGCTGGGTCCCCCCCCCCCTCCCCGGGCCTTCGCCATGGCATTCTTAAGAGGTACGCTAGTCACGGCGACCTGTCACCAGATGTCTCCAGACCCCTAAAATACTGCTGGTGACTGGGGAAAAAACATGGCAGAGCAAAACGACACCGCCTTCAACCGAGCCCGTGGCTAGAAGCGCATGCTAAATTAAAATGCGAAAAAAACGTTCAGTAACTGAACGCGCCAACCCACAATTACCGCTTTATGCACTCCCGAACATTGCGGCGGATCGCACAAATTCGGACGGTGCCGGGAAAACACCTTGTCCTGGCCTGAACAGTGATCTGTTCCACAAAATTAGGTGTCTTTTTAACTTATAATTCACGTAGAGCTGTGGGCCATGGAAGTCTGGAAGTTTAGGTTTCTATCATTTTTGGGATATTTTAACAGCGAAATGGCTAATGGAACGATTGATTTGATAGTAATGAATAGATGAAAAAGCCTATGGCAATGGCTGGAAATAAAGGTCTAAAAACATGTTCATAACCTCCGCTTCAGTACATTTTGGAAGTCTATATAAGTCGGCTATGTTTTTACCGATGACAGAAACACGCACACACGCACACGCACGCACGCACGCACGCACCCCCCCCCCCCCACACACACACAGATATATATATATATATATATATATATATATATATACCATTTATATCATATAAAGATCCGGAGCAGATTAAGTTTCATATGTCGCTTGCTTAACAAGACGGCACACCGAGCATTTATCGGCTTCTTGTTCATTTGTTCCAAGTTTCGTATTATTCGTTCGTCGTCTTAAGTATGTTTATGCAAAATGAGTAGGGTGTAGGGGTAGAATGGTGCTGTAGAGGTTTTGCATTCCTGTTGAACAAAATTGCTACATTTGACTTCTGTTGTATACATTTTATACATATGTAGATGTATATATGTATATGTATATACGGTTTACCTACATATATATTGCTTGTCCAACCTGTCAGCAAACTTAGCATTGATCAGCTTCTTATATATATATATATATATATATATATATATACATATATATATATACATGTACGAATTATGACATCGGAACGCCTGAGCCGCTACGGATTTTGTCACAGCCAATAGTCGTCCCCTTCGTTAGGCTGTCGGTCAGCCATGCCATTCCTTCCCGTAATCTGGGAATAAACTTTGTGTATGTGATCTATTTTAATTTTAGCATTTCAGGTAGTCATCCACATTGTTATGTACACACTTAACATAGGCGCTAATGTACGACTAATGCAAGGTTTCCAGAGCCGTTGGGGAGAATAGGTATTGATCGATGTCATGGCACAATGGCCCAAAGTGGCATACCAGGGTTGTTTCCGAAAGGTAACACTGCAGTACACACGAGAAGAATATCAGTCACGTTGAGTATTGATATCTGCATGTCGAACTCCATTACAAGGCGCCGAATGCACAGCTAGGGTATCCGTGAGGGAGACATCAGCGACAGTCCCCAGTTGGCGAATTTATCCTGTGCTTGAACTAGTGAGCTGAATCTAAGCAAACCTATTGATTTTATGTTGGTGGCTCTGGTGTCCAAGACATCGCCAACCCTCGTTTCCCGCACACAAACACTTTAAAGCATGAATAGCTTTGGCCGCAAACCCGCGTTTTATTTTGCCTGTGTCTCCTCCTTCCCTCTGCTTAACTGATCCCGACTGTGAGCAAGTTTTGTGGTAAACAGGTAGATAAATATAGAGTGCATTCTGCTTGAAAACACATACAATCATTATGTTCTTAATAAACGACTTCTCAATCGTCCATTGGGTTCCACTTTCAGCCATTTTATGACGTAGGGACAATAAATCAGCTTTGGATTCAGCATCTATTTCGAGTGAGCGTTTTTTCAGAGATTTGAGCTGAGTGTTGTGCTAGGATACTTCGTAATCAGACCCAGTAAACATTTTAAAACAGTCATAGCCCCTCCCTTTTCCACGCTATTCTTCGCTTATCGATGTTGCTCGCCGTTCATAACCACTGTGATTGCTCATGTGAGACCTGATGACCTCGTCTGAACCATGGCCGTCCGCCACGATACATGCTCAGTGCCAAAATCGGATTCAAGCTGCTGTCTGTTTCGGAGACGGACAGGATCAGGGGAGCTAGCGCCATCTCTGTACGATCGGTCTAATTAAATGTCCCGCAAGGTGTCGAAGGCGACTGTATGCGACATTAAAACGAAACTACGGTGGCTAGTTTCCTCTGTTTCCAGTTCTATGCGTTGCGCCCTAAACTCATGGGCTTGGTCGGAGCCGGTGAGGTCCGGATGACGGAACCCTCTTTATTTTGCGAAGTTCATCATATTAGGGATGTTTTGTCTGATAGGGTGGAGCGGGACATGGCCCCCTCCTAGTTCGGCGCGATGAAGTTTTCAAAACAAAAAAAAAGAAAACGATTATGGTTTCGATTTCAACAACGGCTTACTTCCGCCCGCCTTCTTTTGTCTGCGTAGACGAAATGCAAATATAACACGTAGAATACAGGACCAGGTGTTGCTTATATTTGTATATATTCCAGGTGCATAATGTGTTGTTGCAAAAAAATGCATCCTTGACTGGGGACAAACACAACCTTAATAAAATATGTTTAATCATAAATTTGATATGCTGCGCCAGTACCTAAAGAAGCAATGGAGAGCCCTGCGTTGTTGCCTTTACAAACCTTATGACGTCAGTGTTCTTGTAAAAGGCTCAGAAACCGTAATGTGTGCCATATATATATGATATATATCAAGAGAGGGGTGTATGATCCGCACGGTTGCTGGCATTTTAGTAATGGAAGCCTGTGCTAAACGCAACTCGTTGCGTAGGCTGCGGCCGGTACATCCGATCGAGCGGTCCAGGTAGCAGCTGGTTAAACCCGCCGCTAGCGGTGCGACCGCGTGGTAGTTAACACGACCCTACTGACCAGCTGCCAGCTGACCCACGGGCCAAATCTCAAGCGACGAAGCGACTCGAACTCATCGTGCCAAGAAGAGAAGACTGACGTTCTGCCCACTGAGCTAGCGTGCAACATGGCGCTGTTAACCGTCTTCCCGTCCTCATAGCGAGAGTGAGCGTTCCCTTAGGTATGGGGTGGCCTATTCGTCCTCCCCCCCGAGATCCCGAGAACTATTCACCGATTTCGTCGCAAAAAACGACAATCGATTTGCCGTGACGTAAACGACATCTTTATAGAAGGAGGATTTGAAAATCTCGAAAGGGATGGATGCAGGGGATAGAAAGGCCAGAAAGGAGTATTTTTCATTTGCTTTAATTTCAAGGTTTATGGACCTTTTGCGATGCAGTTGGCATGAATCGAGAGTTAAGTGATGGGACTTTTCTCGTTGGCTCATATATCTGACGTTTTTAAAACATGCATAGGCGTTTACGGGGCTTGGAAAATGGTAGAAATATTTTATTTGTATTTTTCAATGGAGTTAGAATAAATGTTTAAAATACATTTTTGCCTTTTACTTGCCATGCTATGTTTAACAAGTACGAATCGCATTTCATTGCATATGTAATGTTAACACAGGCAGCGCCAGGGACATAAAAAGGGAGAAGTGTCATGGTCGCATGTTAGGTCAGCTTAAGACCTTTGGCCTTAACCCGGCACCGCCTTGCGTGTTTTTGTACCCGCGACCGCCTGGGGGTGTCACAAAAGATGTCAACCCCCTGTTATTCCAGGATCTAATCGTCTGATATAGACCGGTCTAAAATCTATCGATAGCCTTATGATTCAGAAAATTTTATGTTGGTCCTGGCCACATAAGTGATGACGTCACAGGTCACAAAAAACGCATAGCACGGCGTCGTAAAAACTGACATTGGTCTGTACATCATGTCATCGGCAATGCTAGTCTTAGAAACTACAACCGAGTATGAAATGAAAGTCCACGACCTTCTGCATCAGAAGCACCCCGAAATGTTACGAAATGTTTGACCAAGATCAACCTTGGTCAGGCGAAATATTGGTCTTAATTTACATGCCAAAGATCGGTGCTTACCCGTAACATTGTCACAAAATGTTAGGCCAAGATCAACCTTTGTCAGGTGAAATATTGGTCTTACCTTACATACCAAAGATCGGTACTTACTCGGAGCCGTTTTGATCCACATGGTAAAAAGGATTGAAATGAAATCTTCTGGTGATCAGTTTTGCATCACCTGATTTTCACGCAGTTAGGGTCAGTCTAGGTAAGGTCAGATAAGGGTGTATTATTCTTCCTGACAAAGAGGAGCAATGGGATTCTAAAGAACGTCAAGTGCAGAATTGAAATGACATTTCGTGATAATAAAACCTATGCTGTCTGCTTTTTATCGGGTCAAGTTCAAGCCAGGCCAGGACAGATAGTCATTTTTCTTTTACTGACTAAGAACGATAATTATTCTCTGCTCCTACTCCGTGATTTTCCACAGATAACGTTGTATGTCATTTCGTTTTGACATCTACCTATGACGTGACATGATATGGCCTCTTGTTGCGTTTGCTGAACCTTGCTAAGAGACGCATATAGTTACACGCATGTAGACGCATATAGCTTGTCTGACTTGAACGATGGAGAAGGTCATCGGCAACTACTTCTATTACCCAAAATGCAAAACAGTCCAATTTCCATCATGCATGTGACCTAACATGACCTATAATGTTGGCATGTGACGGTTTTATATCCTTTTGGGTACCGTCAGCCATATAAATCCAAATTATCCATGCAGTTTATTCGCGAATATTATGAAAAAACGAAGCATGTTCTCGTCACCGTCCGGCAGAGGCCAAAACATGCATGCAAGGGTTCACGTATGATGTCATATCTCCATGATCTGACCTAGCATGGAAATGGTTTTTGTGTCAGAGTATGTAACATTGATTGATGAACGGTTACTGAAATTGTGGTTGGGCTAACTCTAACGGCTTAGAAGTCATTCACGAAAAACCGAAGGGTGCCCTATTTGATATCCCCAGGCGGTGCTGGGTTAAATGACCTGAAATGACCCCAGAATCGCATGGAATGATCTAGATTCTATGAAACAGTGTTTGAAAACGTTCCGAATCATTTGAATTGACTTCTTTTCTAGAAATCCTGTTTGTGGCCGTCGTGACTCAGAGTAGGTGCGCGAACAGTTTAGATCAAAGCTCGGTGACCCGAGTTGATGTAAATCTGAAACTTGAAATACAAGTGAAAGGCATTATTATATACCGTCGGCATTTTCCGTTTCCAAATTAGGATCAAAAATAATTATACAAAACCAGATTTTGACTTTTGACATTGATCTGACCTTGTAAAGTTACCTCAGATCAACAGAAACATTTTTTTTGCGTTTGTCCGGTCATTTGCGTTTACACTGTCATAAAATTTGATGTTATATCCTAAAAATTGTTTTGGCACACATTTTTCTTTTGCCTCCAACATTGCCGAAAACGCCTGAAATGCCTCTCAAAAACTTGGCCTTGCCCTGTCTCTGAGGAGAAAACTTGCGAAAACTTGGCATAGTACGTGCGAAAAACAGGTAAGAAAAGTCGCCAAGTTTCAAGATGCTTCAAAAACCATGGAAATCGTGAGCAAAAAAAAAACGAAAGGGCTTCTGAAGCACACCCTCCGCCCTTGTTACGGGAATAGGGTTAGCCCGGAACAGCCTGGCGTATTTTCGTGCCCGCAATCGACGGGAAATGTTAAAAAGGGCACCCCCTGCTATCTCAGAATCTAGCTGTCGGATCTGATCCGGTCTACCACCAATCGATAGCACTGAAGCCTGCAGTACAGAGAATTTTATATTTCCCCTGGTCACATGACTGGTGATTTCACGCATCACGTAAAACACATAACACGGCGTCGAAAAACTGATACTGGCTTATATATCATATCATCGGCATTTTGCCGATGATAGAAGCATACCCTAATGCTAAAAATGTCGAGTCATAGAAGATAGACAGAAGATAGATAGAAGATAGGAGAAAAAAGAAGAATAGAAGAAGATAGAACATAAAAGATAGAAGATAAAAATGTCGGTTCATAATATAGAAGCATTACCTAATGCTAAAAATGTCGGGTCAAGGTCAACCTGGGCCAGGTGAAACACTGGTCTTACTTTACCTGCCGAAGATCGGCACCTTTTTGCAGCCGGCTTGATCCACGTCACAAAAAGGAGTAAAGCGAAACCTTCTGATGGTCAGTTTTGCATTACCTGCTTTTCAACCAATCAAGGCCAGTCCAGGTCAGGCCAGATAAGGTTGTATTACTGTTCCTGGCAAAGAGTAATAATTACTCGGTGGGATTCTTAACTGCGTCAAGTACATAACTGAAATGACATCTCGTGATAGTTAAATCTGCTCTGCTTGCTGCTTCACTGGGTCAAGATCAAGCCAGATCAGGACAGACAGTCATTTTTCTTTTTCTGCCTGGGAACAATAATTGCTCTCTGCTGCTACTGAACAATGTTCCACAGAGAACGTTTTATTTCATTTCGTTTTGACATCCATCTGTGACGTGACCTGACATGACATGCTGCATTTAGTGAACCATGCTAAGACTCGCATATGGATTCGCTTGTCTGACTTGAACGATGGGGAAAGTCGGCGGCAGCTGCTTCTATCACCCACAATGCAAATCATGGCCAACTGTCATCATGGATATGACCTAGCATGATCTCTAATGTTGACGCAGCATGACTGTGTGCCCTCTTGGGGATCGTGTTCTAGGTAAATCCAAATAATCCATGCATTATATTCGCGAATATTATCAAAGAACGAAGCATGTTCACGCCGCCGCCCGAAGAGGCGAGAACATGCATGCAAAGGTTCATTTGTGACGTCTTATCTTCATGGCATGACCTAGCATGGAAATGGCTTTCAAGTCAGAATATGTAAAATTGATTGGTGGACTGGTACTGAATGCTTGGTTGCCCTGGCTCCAATGGTTCGGAAGTTATTAACGGAAAACCAAGGGGGTGCCCTATTCGACACTTCCCCCTCGGGCGGTGCCGGGTTAAGCTTGTATCAACGTATCCGCCATTTCAAAACTGCAATCGTCTTTAACCATGAACTTTAAGATATTAGTGTGTTTCTTCCAGTGTACACGCTGTTTCAAAACTTTATCCGTCCGTTAACCATGAGGTCAAGATTTTCGTGATTATGCTGAAGCACCAGGCAAATCATTGGGATGCTGTGACGTAGGCATAATCCGATTTTAGGAAGAAGATATTTGGAAAATGCACTGAGATGAAGCCATGTGAACAGAGTGTTTAACTGGGCTACAAGGTCAACTGGAAATGGGAGATCAGGTCTGCTGAGCATTCTCTATCGCAGTAGATCTTCTGTACAGAAGATATTTGTCCGGACGTCGGCATCTGCTGAAAAGATAATTGTCATATTCCCAGTAAATGCCTATTCTCAGCTTAAGCTTTAACAAGTGCTGGATCCTGAATCATAGGTAGACATTTTTAACAGCGATCTTGTTAAGGTATTTTGGGCTAAAATTCACCATAACCATTTCTTCTGAAAAACTAAAGGTTGGTCCAAGGCTGACAAAAAGATTGCGGGCGTAACCATTGGTATTAGGCCGGATGGCCCTGGTTCTTCATGAAATGCTGTACCGTTCATCTGCAGATTGGTGTCACAATGATAAATGGGTAATTAAGACCTAATGGTGCATTCGCCTTAAGACAAACGTATTCAGTTAGTCAATGACGGCTGCACTGTTATTAAATAACATCCCCGGAAGCTCATTTGCCAGCGTGGCGTTATTTTCAGTCATCCATTACTCAGGCATGGCTCACGAAATTCATTGATGTTGGGTCGGCATTTGGCCTAGTCAAGACGTCTTAGCCTTTTCACTTCCTTTGATGGCTAGATTTTGTGATGTTATGGGAGACCTATTTCTTTTCTTGACTTTTGCAGAAAAGGAAACAGACATCTGTCCTCACAAAACTGCGTGTGTCAAGCATGCATTGGCCCAGTTTTGAGGTTAGCTAATGTGTTTAGAATCAGCCATTTAACAGAATCATTTGCTTCAGTCCAGTTCCAAACGCATTATACCTGAGAGGTGCCGTGGGAGTGATGCACGTAATTTCATGATACTTTTCAAGGCTCATGAAATACTGTATGAAGTGTGCCAAATGTCCAGTGCCTAACATCGATGAATCAAAAATCAAGCCACGTTTTGAATGGGGCGTGCGAATAGCAGCATGACTGAAGTGCTAACTGGTGTAGTCTGACAGACTTAAATATTGCTCCTAACGGGTGCGCAGCAAGAATATTTTGCTGCTTCACAAAACCGGCAGACAACAAGATGGATATGCTCGATGGAGTGAAGTTACTGAAAAAAGGAGGGGAGGACATCACAGCCAATGAAGGTCTTTCGGACAAAAAAATTATAGGATACTATTTCTCTGCTCACTGGTGTCCGCCGTGCAGAATGTTTACACCCCTTCTGCAGGACTTTTACAACGAACTTGTCGAAGATGGCGCAGAATTTGAAATAGTTTTTGTTTCTTCGGACCAATCCGAAGATGCCATGAAGGAGTATATGAATGAATCGCATGGAAATTGGTTAGCTGTTCCATTTAATAGTGATATTGGTAAAGAACTCAAGGCAAAGTACAACGTGCAAGGAATTCCGACGCTTATTATAGTAAAAAACGATGGTACAGTTGTGTCATTGAATGGAAGAGAAGACGTGCAGAAGGAAGGGCCACCTGTGTTTGCAAAATGGAATAAGTAAACGATGTCGTTTTAATCGTTTATTTTAGGTTGAACTTTGCTAGCTTTTCCAGAAAACTTTCGAAGCCTTTGAAGTTTTCCACGAAGCTTTTCCAGTGTGATATTGAATAAACAGCACTGGATTTTGGTAGTTTTGTCCAGCAGTGGCTCGGTGACTGACAACACTGATAATTTGCTTCCATGATAAACACATCAAAAATTACCACACCACTTATGTGCGTCTCTCATTGCCATCATTTAAAAGTCGCAACGGGCGAAGTCGCGTATTAGTGTTAACGACAGACATTTTTCATAAGTTGTTTCTATTGTTTGTATGCTACGCGAACACATTTTTTACCTCGACATCGGCAAGGAGGTTTATCAAGGAGGGCAGGGAATAAGATCAATCAACCCTACACAACATCCTGTAGTCCTTTCCGTGGCTAGACTGTATTCACGATGCACACCAAGACAGCAAGACTGGTGGTCCTTAAAACCTTCTGCCCGTCTGTTCTGAGTGTATATTTTGAGGATGGTCCAGAAACTACCTCCTGCTTAGGTTGGGAGAAAAAAGTACCCTTTAACTGGTGAATCTTGACATGCTTTTGGAACTGTAGTGAAGGTGCAAGTCCTTTCTGCTTACAAACAGAACTGTATGCTGACTACATCATAGAAATAGTGCATGAGTGCATTTTTTTTATAATTACTCCTAAACCAAAAGCGTACAAAGTGCGCTTTCTTAATCTCATCAGTTCATTGGCTCCTATTCCCGACATGCAGCCCCTTTTAATTGTCGCGTTTACAGAAGCATATACAGAAGCACGAGAAAGGAACGTAAATGCTTTTAACGTTCCTTTGGATTCTTTGAGAGCAAAATTCGGCATATTGACCTGGCCAACGACACCATGGTAGGTGCAGAATCTTGCTGGGCTTTAGCACCTTGACCCAACCCAGTGCAAAACATCCTACCATTATCTCATCCAGTAATTACTCTAATTACCCACCGTGAACATGGCCGGTATGGTTATTTAATAATTATGGTTTCCAAGTAACCAGCTGTGAGAGCATCTTTGTGGTAACTAGTGGTGAGTCCACAGCTAAAACGCAACCCTTTGGTCAGCACCCGCTGAATTACGCCGCAAACAGGATCATTTTCCCATTTAAGCCTCCGCTATTTGCATTTAGATGAATCTAAAATAATTACGCTCCTGCCAATAGAAGGTGAGTGGTGTTCAGATATGCAGGAACGGCTCCGTTAAATTTCGTGATTTGAGCCTGAGATAAGTCTCGCGGTAATAAGCGGCCGTTAAAGCTGCACGGATGCAGACGGGCGCCGGCCGGCCAGCCGGACGCTGCGCTTCGGCCGTGCTCCGCCTGGCCCAGGGACGGCTCCGACAGCGGAACACGCCAGTGCATCACAGCCAGATCAAACGCCGCCTGCCCTCAATCACGGCAGCCGCGCACAGCCGCTCGTCAGCGGGCACAAGCACGGCTGTTGTCGGCGCCGCGCGGAACCATCTGTAAACATTCATCAGCGGCGGCCGGCCGGCGGCGCGGCCGGGCCGGACCGCCGCGGCCGCCCGGCGATCTGTCACGTTCCCCGGGCCGCGAGCGCGTCATCAGACGATCGGCGGTGCCCCGGCGGGCGCGGCGCCGAGCTCAGCCCTCAGCCGGCCGGTTACGATCCGGTCCACAGGCCTGCCTCCGGCCGCTGGGCGGAGGCGGCGGCCCGGCGAGCCGCGGAGCCCGCAGGGGCCGGGCGGCGGCGCCACAGGCCGAGTCTGCTGACGGCGAGGACGTCCTGCCCGCCGGAGGGCGCAGAGGCTTTGAGACGGAACGCATTGCCCTGTCGATCACGGAGGTGTCCGGCCTCGGAGAACGCATGCAGTGATTCTGAGGCAGATGAACCGTATGGCAGAGCAGACCAGGCAAGAAGTGTCCTGTGTCGGTGAACGGATGTAAAAATGCGTGCCGTTGCTTCGGTCCGTTCAAAGAGTCTGATGCAGGCCGTGTAACAGGGCAAACCAGGCGGAGGCTTTTTCAGTGGAAAGATGGAGAGGTTCGGGGGCAGACGAGTGGTAAAGCAAACCAGGCAGACGTGTTGTCTCAGCGGACGCGTGCAGAAACTCTGAGACAAACCAGGCATGGCATGGCATGACCAGGCAGATCTTTTGCCGCTGTGAAGCGATACAGAGATTCTGGGACAGCGTACTGTATAGCAGAATAGACCAATACGGCGTCCTTCTCAGCAAATGAAGTGGACATGCCGCTGCTGCCTTTCCAAAAGGAGACAACACATCATTGGTCTTGTTTCACCGGGTCCAGAAAAACAAGGGTTATCATTAGTAACATATATAAAACATATGGACCCCATTCGTTTCATCTGACGGATTTTGATCGTAGCCTGGTACGCATTTTTGACTACATGCGTATCACTGCGGCAAATCATGACATATGGTTCAGTAGATCCGGGGACCGCGGAGCAGGGGCATGGAGGAAGCATCTCCCACTTTCTGGACTGAGAAATGATATTTTTGTCTCCCTTCTTGGTCTCGGAGACCCCACGCTCAAAAGCGTGTCAGGGAAAACCCCTCAAAGGCCCTCCAGCAATGCCAGGACCCTTATTTAGCCCAGGAAGGCCTCGTACCGCTCTAAGAGACCCACTAACTCCGCCCCCGCGGGAAAGAAGGTACACCCCTGGCCATCTTTTGTCCTCTTGAGTGTCTTGGTGTCATATCATTTCTCCTTTAGCTTGAAGGTGAAAGCAGTAGTTGCGCTTAAAAATGCCAGCAGGTCGCCTTCCTAGTTCTTTGCCCTTTGTTGCGAGTGGACGGCCTGTTACATGAGTGCCGGACGTGAGCGGAGGACTTCATTTTCTTTGAAGCGCCGTGTTTATTAGACGGCTACGGATGATGCTTGTAATATTGTATGTCTAGTGATGTCGGGCATTCGAAAGCGCTCCTCGATGACCCCACTTCAGGATGGTTGCTCGAACGCTATCTGTAAAGTTTTCCCGTTCCTCCAGATTCCTTTGAAAAATGTGTAATTGAAGCTAGTTACCATGTGGTCAAAGTTCGATCTGTTTCCTGGAGGAGTTCGGGAACGGACCACTATGATTGGCACTTGAACGATGGGTTTGACCTGCGTCCTAGGCCCGATCCCGCTTTAGGAGGCCCCGAAAAGTCAGGTTGGCTCCAAAGTCAAGGAGGCCCCCGAAGATTATTGGAGGCCCCTAATATCTCCGTCCATCCTCACTCTTGAGCCCGCGGCACAATCACTGAGCAGATCTCAAAATGGCAATGTCTCAGATCAGCACAGGACGACCAGTGTTCTTCACGCCCTCCCGCCGGAAATCCTTCAGCGTGTTGCCACAAGCCGCCGACCTGGCCGCAGAGTCTTGTTCGGGGTCCACCAGGCACCTGGTGTCACCCAATTACGTCATTACGTGACTGCGGCCGTCCCGGCGCGCGCTTATGAGGCGTCGGCCAGGCGGGCAGGCACACAGGGCCGTCCCGGCCGGCGGCGAGCGACAAAAACCACCGACAGCCACGGCGGTAATCTTCAGCATCCTGTTGCCTTCCGGCCGGGCGTCACATTACCACCGTCCTGGGAGCCGCCAATTGAGGACCACCGGGCGAGACGGGAAGCCGTAGCCCTCAATCGCAGCGTGCGAGGTGCGCCAGAGCCGGTGCTATGGCTTTGTGCTGATAACTGCACCGAGTGTTTTGATTAGTTTCGACTGAAACACTGTCCATGTGGCTTCGCACAAACAATATCACCATGAACGTGATATACATCACATGTTAGCAGTCATAATGCTGGTACTGTGACACGTCGTGCTGCGTCTGGCACCAGCTGGCACCAGGGACAGGTTTCCCGGCTCACCGGTACACGGGAGATGGCGGTCGTGGCGCGCGGTCGCGTTCGCACGACTCTCGGCCGTCTGACGGCCGGGCGGCGGTGCGGCGCGCTCCGCTGCAGTGCTGCGTTACCGGCAGTCGGCCGCCGTCACGGCTCAGAGCCGCCACACTGTCGGCAGACGACCCGGCGGCCAGCGCGCGCCGCCCTGCCGGACCGCGGCGTCACGTGACGCGTGCCCGGGCTCGCAGGCGACGACGCCAGGCGAGGCGAACAGCCCCGCGCTGCGGATGACGGGCAACCAACGGCTGTTCATGGCTGGTTGGTATGGTTTGGAACATATGCACGAAAGTAAACTCCCCGGAGATATCTGATTTACCTGCTGCGCATTTTGCACTCAACGGCGCTTGCGAAGAGTAGTGTTTTGTAGACCAATATATATAAAATAAAAAGAAATGATAAAGACGAAAGGGTAATGTTTCAGTTCTGTCACTGATGATTGGTGTGCTGCTTGGCGCATATCACGCCATCTAGCTGTCCGGTGCTTATTAAGTATTCTCTTGACAGACATGACGACGCGACACACGGTCAACGGGCTACTGCAAAGCCATGGCGCATCGCGGCGGAAGCTCGTGACAGGCCAGACGGCCTGTTTCGAGTGACCGTCACGTTCTGACAGGCCGTGACAGCTTTACGTTTCCGCACGCGGACCTACCATGCCTCCGTCCCCCGTCGCCGGGCAGGCCTAATCAAGACGTTACTCCGAACTGGCTGCGTGATTACCTCAAGGGCGAATGTCCCGCCAGCGCCGGGCCTCGTTGGCCCTTACGGCCGCGCTCCCGCTGCGCCGCGGCTTGCTGTGATCTATCGAAGGGGTGCAGACGGCCCGTGTACCAGACGCGCCAGGCCGGGCGGGTCGGGGCCTCCGCTGTGGCGGCCGAGAGTTCTGGCTGCCGGCCGGCCGGGCCCAGCGCGCAGGCAGCCGGTGTCAGCGGCCGGCACGTCCAGCCAGTAAGCCGGTCTCCGGGAGGTGCAGTCAAAATAAACGGCCCGCGCACGCCCGGGCGCATTTACATGACAATAGAAAGTATAACTCATCGCGGCCGGCTGATGAATATCTCAATTACTGTTGTCCTGAATTTGTAGCTGCGATGAGACAAAGGCGTGCGCTGCGGGCAAGAGCGCTCGCCTGGCGGCCGGCGTATGGCCACAGAAAGGTTACGCCGACTCGCACTTTTTTTTTCTTCTTTTTTCTTTTCTTTTTTTCTGACACTGCGCGTCAGAAATGCACCAGACCATCCGCGGCTTCATTGCCGTAGTCCAGAGATCTTAAACATTTCAATGAGTATTGTTATCAGGTGTGGAGTTTGTTCTGTTGTTTTTTATTGTGGCGTATGCGATGTATTGTTTTCCTCTGCAGCAATCAGGGGCATTCTCAAGGACAATGGAGCATGACTCTTGGGACTTCTCTGGAACTTTCGACTAAAGGATGAAATTCAGAAGAAACTTTGTCGTACCCTTGCTTCAGTGGGATAAATGATAACTGAGCCGAGCATCAGTTGCCGTAACCACTATCATGACTCGACCCGTTGAGGTGAGACCTTGGCAAGCACACGAAATATAAATGGGGCCAAATAGATCACTCTCGCCCGCCTCCATTCAAGTAAAACATTTGGAAATGAAACTCGTCCCCCAAATTCCAGTTGTCTCGTTTACAAACATTTTCATAATATCTTTCGTCTCAGAATGCCAGTCCAGCGATATCCTGGCCCTCATCAGCAGTCCGTGAGCCCATAAACACCGTGCTGTCTTGTCTGGAGCCGCAGGGGGCCCTCACACCCCCCAATTGGACGGGCCGGCTTGGCCTGGGCCAGGGTCGCCCTATTAGAGGGGCGGACGGGCTGAGGTCTCAATCGCGGCGCCGCCGACCCCTCCGAACCCTGTCAGGAGGCCGCCCGCCGGTCCCACCAACCAGTCGTCTTAATCAACACCCGCCGATGTGAGACGCAGGAGAAAACGGCCTCGGGGGAGGGCCTCTGCTGTGATTTGTGGAGGCCATTTTAAAACGTCGGCCGACACGCCGAGGGCTGACCCAAGACGATGGTCAGTGAATTATCGGATCGCTGTGGAGTCATGACGGCAACCGACTAGTCCCAACTGGCTGCTGTGACTTGGGCGATTAGCCGAAGCAAAACACTGAATCAAGCCTCGGAACAAATTACTCTCGGAACAGCCCAAATCGAGGCCTGTTATGTCCTTGGGTGGAGGTCACTACCTGCCTCTCCTTAACCGCAGGTCAGTGGAAAAAGCCATTCGATATGATTTGCCAAGCGTGGGAAGAAGCATGGTTCAGTACGGAGACGGGCCGTCCCCTGAACACAGCGCGGCACGGTCTGCAAACACCCTCCCTTTCGTAGCAGAAACAGGAGCCGGCTCTCTGGTCTGTTCAGTACGGAGACGGGCCCTCCCCTGAACACAGTACGGCACGGTCTGCGAACACCCTCCCTTTCGTAACAGAAACAGGAGCCGGCTCTCTGGTCTGTTAAGTACGAAGAAGGGCCGTCCCCTGAACACAGCGCGGCACGGTCTGCGAACACCCTCCCTTTCGTAGCAGAAACAGGAGCCGGCTCTCTGGTCTGTTCAGTACGAAGATGGACCGTCCTCTGAACACAGTACAGCACGGTCTGCAAACACCCTCCCTTTCGTAACAGAAACAGGAGCCGGCTCTCTGGTCTGTTCTCCCGTCCGTACCGACGAGTCTGTGGCGTCCACCCCAAGCTCCCAGAACTGGAGCCTGTTCACGTCCCCCCCCCATTCTTCGCTCCGGAACAGAAATGAATCCTCTCGTCCTTCACAGACAAGTCCGCAGTCTCCCTCTCGAGCTCTCGGCACGGAAGTCTGTTCTTCGTCCTTCGCAGACCAGTCTGCAGTCTCTCCATCCTCCATCTTTCGGAACAGGAGCCAGCCCTCCTGCAGGTAGCAAACAGCGCCATACATCAGGCCGATCAGCGGCCTTGGCCGGAGATGAGCCATTAGAGCCGGCGGTAGCCGCGCGAGCACTATTGTCTCCACAGGGTTGTCTCGACTGCTGCGGGGGCGCGGCCGTCGGCGGCAGAGAACGTGCCGCTTTGTTCCCAAGCCGAGGGCTGGGCCGGCTGACGGGCCCGAGGAGCGGTCCCCAGCAGCAATCAGCACCGCCAATGGCCCGAGACGCCCCGACAAGCCGCCCAATTATCCCCCTGGTGGCACGGTGAGACAATGGAGCGATTGTTCGCTGCCGGCGCGACCTGGCGGCAGGCGTCGCCGGCCAGAGCCGGGCTACGTGGGTGGCCGATTGCCTGTCCTCGGCGGAGCTATAATCCGCACCGTCACCGCTGGCGTTTCGCCGACCCGTTTGTCTCTGCATATTATTGTCGCGCCGTCGCAGAGCACTTTAGAGCAGCACCATATCAAGCCATCTCCCATTTCGCCGGCAACATTAGGTTATCTTTATTTCATCTGCGGTCGGTAGTGGTCCTGCACGAAATGAGACACCACACCGAACAGGAGTAGTTACATCGAAAATGCGGATTAGATGGGGACCGAGAACGTGGCTTTCATTTGATTCGGACATTAGCTGTCTTGACGTTGGTATCAGTTGTATATGACAATGACTAATTCTAGTCAGATGAAATCTACAACCTTGACTGAACTCGTAGTCAGAAAAGCAAACCACCCGACGTTAATATCCAGGCCCGCCTTAAGTCCGCATCTGGGCCTCCTGCTTCGCTCAGAGCCCGTCATGGACCGTTAGGGAAGCAAAGTGATTTGTGAACAGTCAGAACAATGCCAACAGAGATGCAGTTTTTCATATCAGAAGTTGCATGTTCCCTTAAAGTTTTAAAGCGGTGGAGGTCTGCTGTTATATGTCAACGTCTGTATGCTTTTCTTTCCAGTGCAGTAAATTAAGAGTGTGATAAAATGGCAAAATACAGAGCTGAGCCAGGTCATCGGATAGCTGACTAATCTGCCACAGAAGCGTGTCCACTTGGCCTGCGGACACTGGGCGCTCGAACTGTTAATAGCGCAGTGCAAAATCGGTTCAGCAGATGGTCCAAAGCAGGTCTGCTTATATCGCATTTATATTCCGTATACGCCACGTGAACAGCTCATTGCGAAAGGTGTACCGATCACCCCCGCCCTGCACTTTACCACTTCGCAAAAACAGCCGCCAGTGCAGTACGGGATAGGACCTCTTACTGGCATTACCCGGCATTAGGATCGAGACGGAGCACGAAGACTCCCGCACCACACAGCTAGAGCTGTTGACAGCATCCCCCGAAATCAAGGATAGCAACATCTGATTATTTCAGTCCAGATTGAGAAGCCACTTTTTGTCTCCCGCGATATAGTTTTGCCTCTGTGTGAATGCGCTCTCTACATTGTAACCTTGTTTGCTTTTAATGTAAGTTAAGATACATGAAAAATCACCGTTTAATCTAAATGTTTTGTATGTGCTTCAGCTGAATACCTTACATTACATTACGTTAATAGCACTATATGGGTCTCTTGCCGACAGTCTCAGGTGACACGGTCGTCGTCAGTTAACCCGTCTTTGGCTGGGAGGCGTTTAACCCTATTCCCGGAGGGCTAGACGGTATGGCCGATTCCCGGCAGGGGGGGCGGATTCGGCCCCCCCCCTGAGATCTCGAGAACTACTCATCCGATTTCATCGCAACAAACGGCAATCGATTTGCCGTGACGTGAACTACATTTCGATAAAAAGAAATTTTCAAAATTTTGAAATTTTTGGATGCAGGGGGGAAAAAATGTCAAAATGGGGGGTACTTTTTGACTTCTTATAACTCCGTTGTTTATGGACCGATTTCGATGAAACTGGCATCAATCGAGAGATTATGGATAGGGCTTTTACCATGGGTATGCAAATTTGAAATTTTGAGAAAATTCATGGGCGTTCACAGGGTTTCAAAAATAGGGGGATTAGTTTTCTAATAACGGAATGAACAAAAAAGGCAAAAACACCTTTTTAGCTTTTGCTAGTCATGTTATGCTAAAGAACTACAAATCGCATTACAATGTTTGTATAATGTTAGCATAGGCGGTGCCAGGGACATAAAAAAGGGGGAACTGTCATGGTCACACGTTTCTCAGATCAACTTGTGACCTTTGACCTTAAATGACCTTCAGTGATCTTGGGGTCACCTGGAATGATGTCGTGTGCATTCAATATTATCTGTAAACGTTTTTAATCAATTAAATTCACTCTATTCCAAAAAATTCATTTTTTGGCTTTTGCGATATACGGTACGCGCACTGACATTTTAGGTCGTAGCTCCGTGACCCGACCTGATATCAAGCTGAAACTTGGTACACAAGTAGAGGGCATCTTTCTACGTCATATATATTCCGGGTTTGGCATTTGAAAAAACGGCGCCGAAATTATTGCGAAAGAACAAATTTTGACTTGACCTTGACCTGACCTTGTAAAGTTACCTCAGATAAACAAAATTACATATGCACATTGCCCAACTATTTAGCTATATATTCATATAAAGTTTTAAGTTCTATCTTAAAAACTCTGTTTTTGGCAGACATTTTCCTTTTACCCTCAACATGGCCAAAAATGATCTGAGGTGCCTCCCAAAAACGTTGCCTGGCTCCGCCCCTGAGCAAAATAGAATTCCGAAATTTTGTCACGGCGCGTAGAAGGAATAGCTAGGAAAAGTCACCAAGTTTCGTGAAGTTGCGTTAAAAAGCCTGGAATTGGCAAGCAAAAAACCCGAGGGGGGCGGATTCCGCCCACCCTGCCGGGAATAGGGTTAACCCCCCCGGCGCATTTTCTAAATATTTCCGAAATGAGTGACCGCAGCGCGTTTAAACTTTCAGTGCCTTTTTTACATCAATTTGGTACATACCAACAGAATTTGGTGATCAAAGTCATCCTAGGTCATGTCAATATGACGTCATAAAGACAACCATGTTTTGTGGTTTGGCGCACAGTTTTACCTCGTTTCATAGTTACAGTTAAAACTCTTCAGCATGGCGACGGTAGCTTGCTTTGTATGTCAGGGAGACACGAGAGGTCCATGTACATCACCCGTGACCCCTTACTAGGTCATCTTAGGTCAAATATTTACGTAGAAATTTTGAATTTTAGATGATATGTACACGGGAAGAAGGGAAAGAAGGAAGGCATTTTGATGATGTTTGATACGAAAGAAGTTTTTTTCCAGCCCGGGAGTGATAACATGAGTAATGCAAAGGCCTTTGACCATTTATCTGGTCAGCTTAGGTCAGGGGTGTTTTTTGCGGACGATAAAGACGTAGTAAAATTGAAAGCGCTTATTCAGCGCTGTATGCGCATTTGAAACTTCATCACACCAAAATTGGCTGGTCTTTGCAACTTTGTGCAACATTCCTTGACGTGAAAGCTTGCAACAAGAGCTAGACTGACTTGTTGGGTCTCCCAGAGGCTCCAGATCGAGGCCATTAGTGTGCTTGCGTAACTCCAAATTTAAAAGTACAAAATGTTGCAATATTGCAGGCGCACGGCAACTGGAGCCCTTTAAACCATTTAGGGGAGACCGGGGTCAAATGTTACATTTTTTACATTTTCGATCCTGGCACGAAAATATTTCGGGTTGGGGAACATTTTCTCGGGTTTTTACAAACCCTGATGTTTTGCCTTTGTAGCGGATATGAAACGATCCCGAAATAACGACTTTAAGGTATCGAAATTACTGTTTCAAAAAGTCGCTTCAGCTGTTACAATTAGCCCCAGGTACAGGGTAAATTGTAACAGCACCTAGGGTCAAATGTAACATGTTAGCGCATGGTGTAGTGGTGTAGTGAAAGCCACTTTTGTCGAAAACAGCCTTTATTCAACAACATTGTCTCTTACAACCTAAGCCTTTCCTAGATTAAAATCACAGCTCCAATACAAAAATACCATTACCAACGGCGTAAAGCTCAAGTACTCCAGCAGCTTTTCCTGAGTTAAATGACAGCTCTACCTTTCTCAGGCCAAGAACCGACGCCTTATCAAACAAAATGCGATTTCACAACAAAACAAAGCTCTTTCTGGAAAGAACATCACAGCCGTCTCGGGCTTAGAAATTCAGTAACGGGACCTCTGAGGTCCAAAACATGCCCTGAGTATTTGTGCTGAAGTAGAGGAAACACGACACCTCTAATATCTCTGACGCTCGGTCTATCATCGCCTACTCGGTGTCTGATTCACAGTTTTCGCATATGTAAGCCCCGTACTTTTCGATTGCGGTAAACGCCTCGTGGGCCCACATTGCGCACATTTGGCACCGGATCCACCTTTCTTTGGATCGACTGTTTTTGAAGCTTTCAACGCACACAAGGCAGAAGACGTCTTCTTCATCATCACTGCTGCTTTCCCTGCGTGCTGTCTTCCGAGCCTTCTTTCCACCAGCCTTCATCTTCTTTTCATGCTTGTCCTTGTCAATATTTAGCTTCTTCGATGCTTGTTTGCAACCCTTTCAACTCTCTTCTAGCTTTATCGCTGTCTTTTCTGGAGTTTCAGTCAGAATTGCGGCCTTTCACTTTGGACCCGCACTGCTGTTTTTTCTTGCACCTGCCTTGGGTAGCGGCCGAATCGCTTCAGGGGTGAGCTGCTTCGAGGCGATCCGCGATGGACGAGACTGTTCGATCCCCGATGGACCAGGCTTGTCGATCCCCAATGTATCAGCTTCTCCAGGAATGATGCATGATATATATCATCCATGATGCATGGATATAATAATGTATTTTCAATGTAACATTCAAAGGAAGACAAATTAAACTATGTACAAATGTCCCATACTTCCCCCAGAAATATCCAAATGAAGTCAAACTAGAATTATGTAATCAATAAAATAATAAATAAATCAAATAATAAAATATCTTAATAAATCTGCTGTGATGGTAAAACATCTACGGTAAGACCGCGGTCACTAGCCGCCAAGAATGCAACCACGTCTTAAAATTAAAACTGACAAAACAGTACCTAAGAGATAAATCAGGGACTGGCGACAATAATGCCGTAGGTATGATTTTTGAGTGATATTGATATTGAATTTGTGTACAAAATTGCATGTTGATTAGATATTTTACATAAATCTAGGTTTAATGGTCTGGCCATAGGGGTCAATTGCAACACTGTTACATTTGATCCCAGCAAAAATGTTGCAATTGTCTCCGTCACGCCACGCCATCTTTGAGACAAAACCGACGCAAAACAAGGCGGCGTGGGCGGCAACTGATGCACTCATTTTTTGACCAGGTACCCCCACCCACCCCACACAAATTCTTAAACCTGTGTCTAGTAAGATACGTGAATGAGCTGATCATATTAAAAAACAAACAAAGTTACAGCACACTCTAAAAAACACAATTGTGAACAGCACAATCGACTCACCCGCCGCACCGGCCTGAAACCCCGTGAGGAAAACGAACAGCTTACTGCGCATGTCCAGTAGTTCCTCCAGCGTCGTCCATCTGTAAGTTTCGAAGTTAAAGCTTCTGTTACAATTGCCCCGTGTTACATTTGACCCCGGTCTCCCCTACCAAGGTTTAAAGCTCTTTGAAAGTGCCTTTTTTAGAATTCCCGTGCCAAATTAAGCCGGAAACATGCATGACATGACGCGTTAGCACAGACGTCTCATTTAACCCAATCTGTGGCATTGACCTTCGATAACCTTGAGTCAGGTAGCACTCAGTATAATACGCCAAGACTCTTGAGATAAATTATCAACGAAACGTCAGTCTCGGTCTGTTTTCCATCGTGATCAGGTAACTCTGAACAAAAAGATCACTTTTGGGTGTTTGACCTGACCCGTGACGTCATCAGTGACTCTGAAGTTTGAAAATATGTGTCGCAAGATCGCGCGGACCGGTGCTATCGATTGCCATTTAAATAATCCAAATCGGGCCATTGGTTTTCGAGATAGGCAGGGGCGTTAAACGCCCCCCCCCCCCGTCAATGGAAGATGGCAAAATACCGCAGTCAATGCCAGATTAATACACGGATTTGCCATGTTCAAACTGTTTCATTTTTAGCGGATACAGTTTGTTCCAAACGCTTTCCTCACTAACGCACTCGTACAAAGTGACCAAAGTTGGTGTGATGAGGACGTTTTTGATAACTCTAAAAATCGCCAAAAAATCGACAAGGCGATGCTTATAATTTTCATTGCCCTTTTATCAGCACACGTGCCTCATTACCTAAATTTGGTAACTAATGCGTCGAATGGCGAGTGGAAGCCCCATTTCCCTGCTCGTCTCCGTCCCCTGAAAATCGCGTCATCTTGAGGCAAGACGTCCACCCCCAGTGGCCCCGTCAAGCCGGTGCTAGGTTTCTGTGCCGGCCCGCCCGCGTTGCAGTCGTCGCCGCGCCGGACGCAGGTCAGCGTTTTTCGTGGGCGAGCCCGCCGTTCCTGGCCGTCCCAATCGATCAGGCGTTCGGTGCGGCGTCACGGCTGGCCGGCGCCCGGCTCGGAAATGGCCGGAGCGTGAGCGCGCGGTCGGCCGGGCCGGCACTCCGTCAATAAATCTCGGCCGTTGGAGTCCCGCGGCTCGTGTATTGTCTCCCGCGCCGAGATCGCTGAACGCTATGATTAAGATTAAGGATATGGACGATGATGGGAGATTTTAGTGTTCGGGCTTTAAAACACACGGCCAGATGTAATGTGTCTATTAGGGTGGATGAACCCAGAACGTGTGGTTTTGACGGCGGTAGCGACCTTTGAGCTTCGCAGGTATGCGAACAACCGTTACGTTTACGGGAATCGGGATTGCGTTTTGATATATGGAAGGTTAATAGTAACGAGGACTGGACATAAATCTTTAGAGTGAAAACCCAATATAATGTAGCCAGGGCACGGGAACGTGCTCACCACAGCGGCTCAATGATAAGGCGAGTGGGATCAGCCACTCTTCGCATTGTACTTTGCATGCCATTGCTGACTGGGAATGCAGAGATTTACATCCGGTGATTTATGAACAAATGCTAATCATTGCCATAAAATCCTTACTTTTAATGATCAGGATTTGATCATTTTTAATCACCTGAGTTTCCTGATCAGCCATTCAGAAAATGAAGTACCGTGAACGGGTGACTCAACAGATTTGCTTTTGGATTTGAATGCACAGAGGCTATAAAATCCATCTGGCATGTGCGATATCCGTTATATGGCATGATCTCTGTTACTCTGTATAGGTGTTTTGTGCTCATTCAGTGGCAACAAAAGAAATCATTCTTGCTTTTAGTTTTTCCTTATTCTTTCGGGGAAAATGCTATTGTGCCATAGTGTTTCTAGATAACTCACTTCATGCATGGCATAAATGCATCCTGAAGGAACGTTGCAGTCTATCAGATCGATTGCTTCAGAGATGTTAAGCTTACCCTGCCATCTGAATGTTAATGTGCTTACAACATCATGTTCTGTTGACATATTGCCGTCTGTCAAAATAAGCTAAAATGATGGCTCGGGTGAAACTTTCTGGCGGTAACTTGATGCTGATATTGGTGCGACTCTTCGGTCAAGTCCTCAACGACGAAGTAGCGACACATCTAAACATCTAAACGTTTGCAGCAAAGCAGTACCGCTGTTTTGAGATGGGATGCTCTTTTCATAGACAAGGCCTGATTTGTACAAAGAAAACATGTTTTTTTTTCTGTAAAGTCCATGAGTTTCCTAAATCGTCACGTTTCTCGCAGATAAAATATCCATTTGGCAACCCATCCGTCGAATTCCTCCAACTCGAGCGCCGCTCAATGCTTCTTCTGACCCACAGTTAACTAGCCCGGCGGGGAGCGCACCTCCCTGGCAACTCCGACAGACGAATATATCATGGCCTCGGCGCCGATCGGCCATAAATCGCGCTGCAAGCGCGCCGAGGCCAGAGCCGCTTCCATTGAGGGGCTCGGAGGCTGGCGCCCCTCCCCTCCGCCGCCGCCACTGGCGACTGCGAAATGGTGGACACAGCGGGACTCGGGCGCCGCGCCGCCGCCTCGGAGGCTGCAGCCTGCGCCGGCCGGCCGCAGCCGCGCCTCTCGCGCCGCTGTCGGGACTGGCTGTCCACGGCAGTCCGCCGTCCTCCGACGACGGCTCACCGCCCGTCCACGGCGCTCCAACCGCCCGTCCACGGCGCTCCACCGAACGTCCACGGCGCTCCACCGAATGTCCACGGCGCTCCACCGAATGTCCACAGCGGTCCACCGCCCGTCCACGGCGCTCCACCGAACGTCAACGGCGCTCCACCGAACGTCCACGGTTGCTAGCTGTCCTTCCACAGGAATGTGTCGTCCTTCCGCGACGGTCTAACGCCCGTCCACGGCAGTCCACCAATAGGTATCTTGGTCCACGGTCCGCCCACGGCATTCGGCAGTCCGTCCACGGCGGTCCACGGTCCGCACCTCGGCAGGAGTGGCGACGGCCGCCCCCCGCCGGCAGGACCGACCAAAACAACGCAATTAGCCGGCGGCGCGGCCGGCCGCCGCCGCCATGAAGACATCGCGGGCGGGGTGTCTTTGATAGATTCGCCGCCGCCGGGCGCGCCGTCGGAGCCCGAGTGAACGACCCGGCCGGTGGGTCTGCTCCGACCAGGCCGCCGCGCGCCGCTCAGAGACGGCTGGAGTGGCCGCGGCCGACACTGTCAAGTCCGTAAGAGATGGCCACTTTTGAAACGAGACGATTTTTCAACTATTATACATTTTCGGTTTTTCACTTGGTGGTACGTTGCGTGTTGTGTCATTTCTAGTTTGCAATGAAACGCAAGAAACATATCTGCTCCTCTCTTTCTGAAGTTGTATAACCTATACACTACTCTGAACCCAGCATCCAATCACAGGAGATTAAGAGTGCTCAGTCGCCGCGACGATATAACACATAACGCAAAACCATACGATAATAACACATTATGATGATGTCTTGTGATTAACACACGTTGGTATATACCCTGGAAATAACAGCATTAGCATTTCCCAGATTCTACACGCTTTTTGTTAATTGTGCAATGCACTGACTGAAATGCATTCTTCACTTCATCTTGCAATCAGCTGTCCTCAATAAGCGATGCATTCGTTCTTTTGCAGGTAACTCTTCGCCAATACCTAAAGAATATAATCTGAACAGCACGTAATAACGTCAGCACTTCATCCGCGATCGTATTGGCGGGCATATTCTCCGTTCTATTTGTTCCTAACATATCAGCATGCTTAAAACATACCTTCATATCTCCATATCCACACCCACAACATACGTCCAAACTTTAACAAATCAGCATGTAATGCCTAACTCAGGCCACACAGCAATGCTCGTTGATTTAAAATATGGTATGGTCAATGCCAGTGCCTGCAGTAGAATGCATATGAATATGCTCATTATCGGATGATTCTTTAACAACAGGGAGTGATGACAATCTAAGAAATTCATGCTAATTGTGTGCCGAAACTTATTATAAAATGCTGATCATAACTATCCAACGATGAACAAACAAGGCTGCTGTTGATAGAGCTGAGTACAAGATGCACTTTTGTTATCTGTTTGCCTCTGAAAAATTGTTCGCTATTTTAAAACATCCCTTATGGACAAATTTACCGTACATTAGAGGTCTGGACACAGATTTCAGACTATTATTTCTAAAGGACATATTGACATAGTAAATGAAGTCGAACAAACCATACCATGGACCTTCCCACTTGTTTTTTTTTTGCGTTACCAACGAAAACACTACCATGGCACCCTTTATTTCTCAATTTATTTTGGTGATGAAGAAAAATAGTCTGTTATTTTCATTCGATATTCCATTACCATTTTGCCTGTAAACCAAATCCAGATGCAAATATTTTTCGCCATGCCTGAGCCCAGCAGCTCCTCAAGACCACTTCTTCCGTGAAAGCCATGCGTTTTCCCAAACCGACGTCTGCTGCTCGGCCAACACAGCGGGCCCTCAGCGGCGAGTGTTTTCATCTGGCTCCAGTGTGAGCAGCGTCAGCCGTGCGGCCGAACTCGGCGGGCGCCCCCCGCCGGCGCCCGCCGCACTACACGGCCGCCCGCCGTGCGTGTACCGGCCGGGCGGCGCTGCGTGGCCAACCACCCCCGGCCGGGGCCTGCGGCGGCCGCCCGGACGGCTTCATCAGGCGCCGGCCGGGCCGCCGCCGCCGCCGCGCCGCCAGTGCAGCAGAGGCCTCTGTCGGGGGAGGAACGCGCGCGCTCCGGCTGGCCCAGCGGGCCGGCACACAGGGCGGCGGCGTCAGGCGGCGTCTGCCACGCGCAGCTGGTGCTCAGTGGTGACGCCATGCGCGCGTGGTGCTTGGCGGCGATCACCAGGAGGAAGATGTGGTAGCGTTTTCACTAGACGGAGTGCGGCTGTCGTAGAAGGCGCCCCCGACAGCGAGGCCTGTGAACAAGATTGCCATTACTGCGCTGACGCCAGTGATCAGCATCACCCTGCGGAGACCTGCTGCCGACATTGCATGCCAATGATTTGCCGCCGCCTCTGACGGTGTTGTCGGACGTGTGACAGCTCGGGCGTGACCATAGCTGGATATCGGGCCAGCATCGTGAGGGGCCGGCGTCAATGTTGAAGCAGCGGTCCGGTGTTGCCACCAGAAGAGTCAGCTGCGCTTAGGTCGGCCGCTCAGAGGTGAGTCACTAAGTAGGCTGCGTCACGGACCGCCCCGCCATTTTGCAGACAAACGACCAATTGATTTATGCGACAATTGCTCACAAACCCCTTTACCGGGCAGATAAATAGGATCCCCACTGGGCGGCGGTTACGAGGGAGGGGCGGCTCTCGCGGGACAGCGCAGCCTCGCTGGATAAAGGACACCGGGCTCTCCCTTTCACCGTCGCGGCGAGAACGTGATTTTCAATTACAGCTCGGGATGATTCGGATTATGCGCGGCTGCTGCGCCGTGGGAACCGGGCGGTGCCAGATGGCGAGGCGAGCCGAGGTTCGCGGCTCGGTCGCACAGCAGGGTACCGCCATAAGACAGCTCGTACCGCCGCAGTACGACGGTCGTACCACAGTAACCCGGCAGCCGTGCTGCTGTCGTACACCGGTCGCACTGCTGTAATACAGCGGCCGAACCGCCGCAGTGCAGCGGCCGTGCCGCCGTCATGCAGCAGTCGTACCGCCGTAGTACACCGGCCGTACTAACGCATTACAGCGGCCGTGCCGCTGTAGTACAGCAATCGTGCCCCCTTAGTACAGGGACTGTACCGCCGTCGTACAGCGGTCATAGCTCAGGGTGCGAGCGATTACGTCTGGCGCGTCTCGGCAGCTGGCGCCCGTCTTCAGGGCTTCATGAACTGAGCTGTTTAACGCCGGGTTCATGAACTGAAAATTACGAACTCTTGCAGGTAATGAGGGTGGCTGCACCTCTGCCAGCCGCGATAAATAAGTCACGAGTGCGCGCTGCATCGCCGACCGGCCGACGAAATCTGTTTTCGGAACAATTACGTCGGCCGGCGGTGCAACCTGTTCTCTCCGAGTGGAACAGGAAGACGGGCCGGCCGGCGGCGACGCCCGCGGAGAAAAGTGGCGCAGCGCCGCGTCGGATCTGGTCCGGCGCTCGGCGCCGACCGACAAAAACGGCGCGTGTTCGGCCGAACGCGCCGCGCCGCCTGCCGGCCGCCCGGCCGTGAATCATATCTGCATTTGGCTAACATGAGATGGTGATCGCGGACAGATTATAAATCCGAGCCGCCGCGTGCATTAAACAGTCGAAAAACCGGCCGATGCCGGTCACGTCCGGAGGGCTGACGGACGCTGCCAGCCTCGGCTGGCCAGCTCCGGCCGAGTGTCGGCGCCTGTCAGGTCAGAGGCCCGTGGGCTGGTCAGGAGCTGGCGGAGGTGCCGGTGCTGGTCTCCTCAGGCGTTTGATTACGTTCAGAGGTACCCGAAGATGGCATACGTCCATCCGGGCAGTGCTGATCATCAGGGGGAGGTGCCAACATACGTGCTGTAGGAAAGCTGGAAACTGTCTGTTTGGCCAGATGGCAATGCTCACTCCCTTCGCAGCTAAGGGACTCGAAGCATGCCATTCTGGAATGGTGCAGCGCAAATTTGCGCCCATCTTGATGCCTGGCCTACCTTCATTATTTTCCGGCTCAAACCGGTATTTAATATCAGGCATCCAGAGCAGAGAAGCATACATATGTTCATTTCGCCAGAGCGCAAGAGTCAAGTTTATTGCAGAAGGGCGGGGCATGCATCGGCCGTTCGATCGGTGGCAGATTTATGTGCAGAACTGCAGCAGGCGTCGGCAGACGGCGGAGTAAGAGCCTACACAGGTGCAGACAATTGGTAAGCACTCAGCTTGTCAGTTCCCATGGATGGCAGGTGCCTGCGAGGCGGTATATAACAGGCTGAAGATGTTTCTCGTGCTTGGAATGGCAAAATTTCCAGCAACTTTACCTGAAGGCGTTTTAATTTTTTCAGTCTTTTCTCACAGTCTGCGCTTACGATGCTTGCCGTGGTCCTGGTTGCTACTCTTTTCTGACAGCAGGCAGGGTAAAACGGCATGCAAATGAGACCACTGGATTCCTGGGCCGTATGCCGCCGTCGGCAGCAGCACCTGCTTGATATGCCTGTCCGGTTAATTGCCTGGATTTTGCAAACGTGCGCTAACACAGGTGCATCACGTCTCGTCAGCTACTTCCCACAAAGACCTCGCCCCGTTAACACAGGCGCTTGCCGGAGAGGCCTCACCTCTACTGAGCCTGGTCTCTGAGACCCACCGCCACGGACCTGACGCCGGGTTAGCCGGCAGCGCCGGAGGGCGTGCCCTGTCCTGGCGGATAGTCCGGCACCATAGTGGTGCAGTCATGGCCGGAGCCGGAGCCGGGGCCGGGCCGGGGCCGGAGCGTTACGTTTCGAGGGGCGCCCGCCGCAGTCCCGTCTCTTTATGGGGAACAAAGCAAACCGCCGGTCGTCCCTCATGCCGAGCTGAAAGGCGATTTGGCAACGAGCATTGTCGCCACCCTCCTGAGCAGGCCAAGGCCCGACTTCGACGGCCGTCTTTTGTGGCCGTCAGCCGCAGTGAAAATGCAGGCTCACTTTTGCTTTTACCACTGAAAAGACAGCTGCCTTTTTTATCGGACGGCGGCCGAGCCACGTCCTTCGCTGTGACGGCCCGGTCTCATTGGCGTTGCGTCATGACGCGAGTCGAACACGACCGGCTTTCGAATCGCGCTGCCGGTGACACCGCAGGGCGGCCGACTGCGGTTTGAGCAGCGCGTCCCCGCCCTGCCGGCGTCTCCGTGGCGCGCCGTCGGCGCTTCCGGCGCGGCCCGACGCACCTTCCCCGCCGCCGCGCTGGCCGCCCGGAAGGTGCGGGTCGTCGTCGGTATCGATTCCCCGGCGACGGCGGCGCGCGGCCCATCGATCCTGCGCGCGGCGCGCGGCGCAGAGGCCAGCGCCGGCCGATTCCCCGCGCGCCCGACTGACGGCCGGCGCGCGGGAGCGCCAGCCTCGCGGCCGCGGCAGTGGACGACGCCGCGACCGCCGCCCGGCGCCCGGCCAGCGAGCGGCGGCGACCCAGCGAGAGCCCGCGGCGGCCGTGAGGGCGGCGCCGGCCGGCCGCCAGCGAGGTGAGCCCGGCCAGCGGCGCCGCGGCGGTGCGCGCGTAACGGCTGCCCGGCGGCGGCCGCTCCGTGCAGCGGCGAGGCGCGCTGCCGGCGCCGGCCTGGTGCTTATCGCGCCGCGCCTTGCGTCATGGCACCTAATTGACGTTTAGCATCCTCGTATCTCGGCCGGCGCCGGCGTTGGGAGAGCGACGTCACAATTACGCCGGCTCCAGGTGTCACTGAGGCGGTCATTGGGAAACGGGGGCCCTCCGGCGGCGGGGACCAGCGCGCAGGGCGCAGGGGGGCGGCAGGCGTTCGGCACTTTCACCGGCGCGCCGGGCCCGCGTATCAAATTACCCGCGCCCGGCGCCGGGATAAAAACCCGATCTGCCCGTCAGAAGACAGTATCTGGATTGAGATCGGCCGCGGAGCGACGTCTGGAAAATAAGCGCGCCGAGGAGGCGGCCGCCGGCCCGCCGGCTCCGAGACCGGTCGACGCTGACGTAAATCAAACTGGCTATCCGTAATGTGACATAACCGCGCTCTGATTACACACGGGGAGATTGGGGGCCGGCCGCGCCGACGTCGGCGATGACGTGTCGAGGGGGCCGCGGGCGGGGGCCGGCGCCGAGGCCGCGCCTCAGGCCCGCCGCGTGCACCGCGGCCGCCGCTCGGCCCGATCACGGTGCAGCGAGATGGCCGGGCCCGCCGGCTGCGCTGCTAATCATCATTTTTGCCCTGCAATTACCGTGCGAGGTATCATTAGCGCCACTGCTATGCACGCTCTGCGCAGCCTGAAGAATGTGCACGAATTGTTGAGCTGAAAGGCGGCTGGCCGCAGAGGGCGAGTACGCGCTGCTAATCTCCGGCGCGTTCCATGTCGCTCACCGCTGCGTCAATTACACCAGGAAGCCGCTATTACTGCCGACTGGCTGCCGACGCTGTAAGCGGCGACACCCGCCGCCTGTTTGACGTGAAAGGTCTACAGGCGCCGCTTTATGCCCGGCCGAATTCTCGACCCTGTCTTCACCGGGCCGGCGTCGCCGCCGCAGCCGTTTGTTATTCACCCGGTCTCCGCTCGGTCGCCCCCCGCAGGGTTCTCCCGGCCAAAGAGCGCCCCCTAGCACAGGGACGGCGACCCTGTGGGCCGCCCGCTGCGGCGGCCGGCGGAGCGCGGCGGAGCGGAGACCAGCGGCCTGCTCTGGGAGACGGCGCGCCGACCGGCCGCGGGCGCCTCCCAGCTCCGGGCCCCCGCCGGCCGGCGGTCGCATCAGATCAGATCGCCGTCCGATACCCTTATTGGCGGCGCGCTTTTTGTTGACGCAGGTCGCGGCGGCAGAACGGACCGCCGGATTTATCACCGGTGGGGAATGCGCGCCGCGCGGCCGCCGCCCGCCGCCGGCCGGCCCGGACAGGTCGGACGCTGCGCGGACAATGCGCCGCCGGCTCCGGCTGGCGCGCAGGCGCGGCTCGGCGCGGGCCGCCGCTGCGCCCGGCATGCGCGGCCTTTTACACGCACCGCCGGCCGAAGCAAGAAATATGCTGGAGCGGATGCTGAGTCGAGCGGCCGTCCGGCCTGCAGGTATTTATACGGTGCGTAGAGCTCTAGTCAGGTTCCTCGACTGGCCAGCTCCCGGCCAGAGCTGGACCGCGCGGTCCGTCTTCTGGCCGTAGCTGGAATTGTTTGGAGCTGGACCGCGCGGTCCGTCTTCTGGCTGGAGCTGGACCACGCGGTCCTGTCGCCTGATCACGGCTGGAGCTCACAGTCTGCCTCCGCCGCTGTGGAGGGGACCAGCCGCGCCTGCTCTCGTCGGCCGGCGAGCGTCAGTCACCTCAGAGGAGTTCAGCTGACGTCGCAAAAGTCCGTGAGAAAGCAAGCGCGACGGCCCTTTTGATTGGCTGTAATCCCGGAAGCGGCCGTCGTCCGCTGTCAGGCGTCGCGCCGGCGCTGGCCGGGCGGCGGAGAGGGCCGCCCTTGGCTCAGTCCTGCCAGCGCTCGGCACAATGTGGGTGGCGTCGTGTGGGGCCCGGCCAGCGCGCGGGGAAAATTAGGTGTGAACGGTGGGAATCCGCGGTCGGCGGCCGGCGGAAGTGAAAACAATCACTCTAGCTGCCACAGTGCCGACACCAGCTGCGGCGGCGGCGGCCGCGCCAACAGTTGCGGCCGCCGCGGCCGACGGTCGGCAATAACAGCCTTTAGTGACGGCGCGCGCGCTCCCGCCGGATTCCGGTCGCGTGCCTGACTATTGTGCTGTCGAGTTGAAGCCGGCGTGAGCGGGGGAGCGTTCAGGACCCTTATCGCGCACGTGCAGCGCCGCCAAATTGAAAACGATCGCGCTCTAATTCAATTTCTGATCCGTCCGCTCGCGATGCTAATATCGCTGCCGACACGAGCGTGGCGCTCGCTCCCGCCAGCCGCGCAGCCGCTCTCTTCCGCGGCCATTTCCTCCCCTTGGATCTCCCCCGTGTTACAGCTTGCAAACGTCGGCTTGATGCGCCCCGGGGAAATGAGGGGAGAGCCTGGCGGATGTCGGCATAATGGGATGTGCTGAGGGAGCGGCCAGGACCGTCAGGGCTGTCCTGCTGTTGGGAAACGCCTGGGAGCGGCCGCTGCCGGGGCGAACTGAGCCCCAAACACTAGTGACTGGAAGGTTTAGACATGTCAGGACACGTAGGTTCTCAACGGTTGTTTTGTGGTGAAACGAGAAAACCGTAGATGCCATTGCCGCTTCTGATAAGATTTTGATGACTTAAGCCCGGAATTAGATTTAATTATTTCAAACCTCAAATGTTCCTGACTGTTTTCCTCAAGTTGCGGCATTCCCCCGGGTTTTCAGTCTGTTCCGCTTCAAACCTCTAAAATGATTGCCCTTTGTGTTTTACGTTGATATCAAAAGACGTTTCGACAGTTTTGAATGTTTCCGGATTGAAATGTTATCATTTTGCCAATACTGAAAGGCGCTTTCTGCTTTCCTCTTTTGTGATTCCCAACACGCACACTTTACTCTCCCCATTGCATTTTTATACCAAAATTGATTGGGCTGCTGCATATCCCTCGAGCTACAGTGGCGACTCAGTTGGGCTCGAGTCGCGTTGCCATGGTGACCAAGCAATCGATCGACCCGTCTGGGCTGCCACTTTGTTGAAGACTCGGCGGCGCCTGCCGCGGTTCTGAGAGGCCTCTTGTGGTCGATCTCGGCGGTATTCGGGCGTTGTCGCTCCCCCGACCAGACCACATCGCTGCCTCCACTGAAGCATGAACCGAATCGTAAACTTCAGGGAACATTAACTTGATCCTTTCCCCCTGACGTTTTGAGAGACCGATCTCATCTAGCTGAGCAGCCCAATCCACCGACATCCGTTCCGTTGAGAGGCGGCCAGGCCGAGACAGTCTCACCATGGTCGGTCGGTCTTCCTCGGAATGACCAGCCATCGGCTGAACACCGTCGTGCGAATGGCGGACAGCTATCGTCGCTGGGGCCTGGGGCTGTGGGTTTGACCCAGGCAGGCAGGCGGGTCGGCCGGCTCGGCCGGACCTGCCGGGGACATGCGGCCAGACGCCCGGCCGCCGAGCGGCATTAATTGGTCTCACTTCCCAGCGAACGTCAAAGCGGGCTCATTAGGGCGCGCGTAATGGCAGATTGTCATCGGTGTCGCTCTTTTGTGGACGCCACTGCCGCCGCAACCCCCAGCCATTAGTCCCAATGGGACGCCGCGCTCTTCCGGCGGCTGGAACCAAACAATCGTTAGTGCAAAACATTCATCACGCGCGGCGGCTATGCGCCGCAGAGCGGGTCGATTCCGGCTCTCGAAGCCGGCTCACCGCCGGCGCTGGCCGCGGCTTCCGGCTCGGGCCGCGGCCCGATGAAGACGTGAGGCGGCGCGGCGGTGCCGGCGGTCGGCCTTGCTCTCAGCCCGCGGCGCTGCCGGGTAATTAATCACGTCCCGAGCGAATAATTCATCAGCGCTGGATGTCGTGTTCGGCCGCGCCCGCTCCGGCCTGGCCGAGGCGGCGCCCGCGGGCATCGGCAGGGAAATCTGCCGGGGAGCTGCTGCGGATGGCTGCGCTTCGTAGCTGTCGGACGATGGATGAGTGGGTGGCATCGTCGGGGGGTGCTGGGTGCTGACGTTGCTCTGGGCAGGAGAATAACTTCCTGCAATGAGGGAGCATGCATTTTAGCAGAGAGTGGCTATATCCCGTTTGGGAGTCAAAGAGTTGTGGTCGTGCCGGACACCTCTCTGAAAGATGTGGAGAACAGATGTTGTTGGCTGAAATAGCTGGGCAGAGACTGTCCCGATCAGACCAGAACAGATCGAGTCCGATCCGATCAGATCCGATCAGATCACATCCGGGACGGTCCCAGAGATCCAAATCTGTTCTTTATTGCATTAAGGTAGCACATGGTCTCTCTACAGTGGAATGAGCCGCCTGACACCTCAGCACAAACCAAATTTTTCCATGTTGCACTCAAACATGACATGTTTGCGAATGGGATTGCGAATGTTATATCGAGGTATGTTCAAGGGCCACTGGCCGCTTTCAATCCGTACTTCATATTTTTTCATATTTTGTCAGGGCGTGTTAGTGAAGAAGGGACAGGGTACCATTGGAGGTAGATGTTTTGGACATTTGGCATTCGATATGGTGTTTTATTTCCCCGTCTAGGAATTATGGCATCATCATTACTTCTGTGTTTGACTTACCTCATCAGATCAATGACGTGATGCTTCTTCCCATTGCCTTCAAGTGAGCTGCCGGTTGCTCAGTACCGTTATCGGTAACTCATTTGGTAGGGCGCTGGTCTCCCCGTCCTGGCAAGACAGGTTCGATTTGTCGATTCGGCGCTCGATATGTGGCCCGAGGGCCAGCTGGTAAATGACCAACATGGGGTCAGACTCACTACCGGGCGGTCGTGTCGCACCCTTGGCGGCACGTTAAACTTTCATCGAAAAATGAGCCGTTACCTGGAATTGTACGATCGGATGTGGGGGTCGGAGTCCATGCTTGTGCAAGCTCTTCCTTAGTACGGGTTCCAATCCCAAACATCGCCCTATCAAACGACTTGGATCAAATTATAAAAAGAAAAAGCGATGTTGAATTTAACGAAGGCTTACGAATATCAAACATACCAGAAATCAAATGGGCGTGAAATGTGAAAGAAGGCCGAAATTTCTCCATGATGATTATCTTAAGGTTATTTTTCAAGTAGCCGCTCGGTATCAGCTGACAGTGTTTCCTTTTGCTAGAAAGTGGGAGCACACTGACCTAGTTTGCGGTTGGTCAGGCGAGCCTCCGGCTCCGTGTCGCTGCTTCTGTCGCCGGGCCGGCGGCGAGCCTGCGTCCTGAGACCTGTGTACCGCCCGCCTACCAGCCGACCGCAGCTTATGCAAATCGAGCTCACTTGGACGCACCACTGTCGCCTGCCTGCCCCAATTCACCGGCTATTTCCATGAAGCGGACCGGCAGATGACCGCCGGCCGACGGCGAGCGGCCACTGGTCACGTGGCTTCCAGAGATGCCACCGCCAAATGGTCGCCACGAAACGCTCTTTCACTTCATGAATATGTGTTTCCTGGCGCTGATACCCACGCTTTCTAGCTGTCTCATTAATTAGTGTATCTGAACCTGTCAAAACGAATATGCCAATTATCTTTCCACATCCGTGCTCAGAGCCAAGTTTGATTTCATATCTGCTCTAACGACGCACCCGAGTCGGGATTACCTCATCCGCGCCCGATCCTGGCCAAGATATCCACAGCATTCCCGATCCAGGCCTTCACTTCAGGATCTCGGTCGCCGCGAGAGGGGGCCAGGCTTTGATCCCGCCGTTCGCGCCTTTTCACGGTGTTTTCGCGGTTTCCGCTCACGTGACGTCATTTGTCACCGGCTCGGACGGTAATCGGTAACCGATCCTTCCTTGGCGCCAACCCGAGCGTGACGCGGCCGCCGCCGGCGGGGATGGCGGCGTCGGGGGACGGCGGCCGGGGCGCGGGAACGCGGCGCGCGGCGGCGCCTCTGATCAGCGGCGTCGTTTGTCACGACGGAGCGGTGCGGCCGGCAGCTGGGGCCCTCCGCTCCGTGCCAGGCGGCTTGACGACGACGCCCACCGCAGCCAGTGTGCGAAACCTCCGGTGCGGTTAGCCGCAGCGGGCAACAGGGGCGAAAAACCGGCCGCAGTAGACATATGTCTGGCCCTGGTAATGGTCATCGGAGTCTCTAGGCAGCGAGCAATTGCCAAGGGAGACAGCTGATTGCCAAGCAGAGGGGCGCCCATTGAAACATCAGGTGGAGGCATCAAGTGATGATATCCAGCCCGGCTAGTGCCTAAGAATGGCGGGGTAATTGCGTTGCTAAATCGTCCGAATAATGACCCATTGGGATGCACGCTTCCATTGTTTGCCATGATGCGGCCGACTAATTTGGACAGAATTTCTGAACAATGACACCATGCAGCGTTTCTCCCGGGCGTGGTAGGTCTGGTCAGAGGGCGACGTTGAAGTCTCTGCACTGCGGCACAACACGCCGCATCTGATCAGGCGGCTGCCGGTGATATTCCTCCGGCCGGCGTCGCAGTCGCCATGAATCACAGTAACGAGCCCGATTTCCAGCGCCGCCGGCAGGGGCCGCATCATTCGATCAGCATTATCTGGAGCCGATTTTACCGCGCCAGGGAGCGGCGGTTTTGCCGGCGGCCGGTCGCCAACCGCCAGGGAACCAATGGAGTTGTAAAGGTCACAGGGTCAGGGAACACCCAGGTGGAAGGGCGGAGGCCTGTTTGCGCATGCGTGATGGGCGGGGATTAATCTGCGGCCAGCTTGGCGGGCCGTATGTGAATTGCAGAAAAATAAGGGGCAGCTCTTTTGTCATAATGATGCGGTGGTGAGACAAGGCAATGACTTTATGAAGTCGATGTCGGAAGTTTTATGGGCAATAAATACTGGTAAATAGCAGCGTTCTCGGTAATGAAGTCACCCAATCCTCTGGCGGGATTAACACCTCAGGGGCGCGCCGCCGCCGTCTGGCCGACAGAGGACGGCTGGCGGCTGGCCCAGAGAGCGGTGAGAACAGTAGTCCTTCGGCCGACCGCAATCTAATTACAGTCCGCCTGCTTCCCGAACTCACGCTAATTATAGAACATGTGATACCGGGCCGAGGGCCGGCCGCCATTACCCTGCCTGTTTTTCCGTCGCCGTAATGGCCGCGCCGGCCGGCAAAAAAGCGCGCCTTTGAGTTTAGCGCGGCAAAAATGCCGACGCCGAGGAATCCCGGTCCGGTGGCGGGGAGCTGGTGGGAGCGCCGCGGGCCTGCTTGTCGGGGCGCCGCTGCCGTCTCGGCCATTATCGGCGATGATTGCCGACCTCGGCGGCATTTTGTGGCGTATGCGGTTCCGCCAAGCGCCTATCAATTCTGTATCAACCGTTATTAGGCCATTTGGAGGTGTTTTTGTCCGCCCTGACTTCGTGCTCTGGATAATGGTGCTCGTGAACTTCCAAGACTCTATTTGATTCTCAGCAGCACCTTTTTTCGACGACGCTGTGACAATGTAACCGGCTGAAGTTAATTGAATAGAAATGAAATGGTTTCTTACTCGGCTTTTTTGTCCGACATCAAGCACAAAAAGCGGAATGACGTACAATTAAACTGTTCCGTTTTCCCAGTATGCTGCGCGGTCCCTTTGTGTTATGAATCCGCACCAGACATGACCGCCGCCCAAGAACCAGCAGAGCGCCTCCAGTACTTCCTCTACGTCCCTGTGACAGGAGAAGGCTCCCTTCTATCAGCACTCACGTTAATTTTATATCATTGCTGTTCGGGGCTTACAACCTGGTGTGGGGACTCATGGCAGTAATCGACCCAGTTGCTACGCGTCTCCAGAGTCAGTTTGGCAATGGCGAACACCGCCATCGGTCGCTGTCCGCCCCGAACGCGACATGGAGGTCCACTATGGGCCGCTGTCAGGCGCAGCTCGAGCCAGAACTTACGCAGCTCCCTGCCTGTCAGCGAGCCCGCCTCACGGAGTGTCAGGGGGCCGGCCTTCCCCGGATCGGATCCGGCTGGTCCGGCAGGGACCGCCGCCTCCCGCGGCCATTGCCGGCCAATAAATCACCAGCGACGCGGCGCGATCTGAATTTAGATGACCAATGCATTTCAATGCCGGCGGCGCGCTCCGTTCGGCGCCGACGCCCGCCGCCGGCCGAGCGTCGTGACGCCGACGTGGAGCGTGACGGCCGGGACGCGAGAGCCGTGAGCGTCACGACACCCGCGGCGCGGCTCCGACGGCGCCTCCTGATCGGTTATTGCCCGACGTCGAAGCCCGAGCCGTCCGCCGGCGTTGTCCGGCCTTGATTCAGTCGACGACTCTTCCGGCGGCCCTGGCCGCGGCTCGGCAACGCGCCCAGCGACTCGGCGCGCCTGCCGGAGTCACGCCGCGCCTCTGCGGCTGAGGCCGGCCCGGCCGGCGGACTCGTGGGCGCCCGGGCGGCCAGTCGCGCCAGGTCGGCGCGAGAGGCGCTGACTCCTGGGGACCGGCGGCGGCCGAACTTGTTTGTGCGCCGACCGTGCGAACGGGCGCGGGAACTGCCGAGGTGTCGGCGTCCGGATGGTTATCGGGCCCTCGGCGCGCCTCTCCGGTGCTCGGCGCGGCCCTCCGCCGGCTCCGGCGGCGCTGGAGCACCGGCGGCCACTTCACGTCAAGTGCAGCCGTAAACAGGACCGTTTAGAGGAGTGTAGGAATTAGGACGTCAGGGCGGTATTGTCGAGATCGCGCTGGGAACTGGGTGCTGGCTGGTGGGCCAAATGGTCCCGAATGATTTTAAAGCCATCGTAAAACGCTGTAGCCGACTTTGGGACTCCAAATCCGACTGTTCGGATATAAAGGTGAGGCTATCATGGTCATTTATTTATACTGCGGTCTGCTGTCCATCCCAAGCATTCCAGCATGAATAATCCAAGCATTGTCCACTCGTACCCCGTCCCTGGGCGTGTTCCAACGTGGTAATTAATTTCGGTGATGCCGCGATTGGGGAGAAAACAAAATGCCCCGGCGTACATTAACTGTTGTTCATGGGCAGCCCACCAGGAAGGCCACGCCAATTAAAATGCCACAGGCTTATCTGCCATTCCAGCCGATTTACCGGTGGAACGGGTCCGTTTTGACTTTTTGCCCAAAGACTTATCTTTTTCGGGGTGCGCCTTTTTAGCAAGGGTTTAAAGTGTACACTGTCTGTTTATAGTTCTGATCTTGACATTTGCTAGGCAGATTTCATAACGCCTGATAGAAACTGCATAATCGATGTGTCAATGAAACTTAATACATGGTTGCGAGGCATATAATAGCAAATCACTATCATTCTAACTTGCCCAAAACGACGTCCTGCCATCAGTCTTAGTTTTTCCTTGTTGACGTTAAAGATCAGAACGGAATGCGGTGCCAATTAATTATACAGAAAGAAAGAAAGGGAGTCACAAATAGAACAAAACAGAAAGAGAGCAGGAAAGAAGAAAAGGGGTAGAAAGATAGAGACGGACGGACAGGGAGAGGGAGATGGAGAGAAAAAAGGGAAAGGGAGAGAGAGAGAGAGAGAGAGAGAGAGAGAGAGAGAGAGAGAGAGAGAGAGAGACGGGAAGGAGAGAGAGTCCAAATACCATGTGCCGTCATATGCGTCAAAAGGCCATGCCAGTACCACCCACAAGTGGCTATTGTTTCATCGGCAATGCAGGACTACAATAGCGCTAGGTGAACTGTTATCACACTTTCTCCGAACGCTTTTTCATCAGCTTTTAAAAGAATATGTGGGTTAGGTGGGCTGGAATGTTAAGCAAAGTCGACATGCCATTTAAACTTAATGTTCAGATTCTTATCATTTTGAAAACTGTCCATAATTTGATTTTGCAAGAATATGCCCGCAAAATGACGTTAAAACTTTCTCTTATGTCTTTTCAGAAACATAACACACCTCAGATGTATTTTTAAAAAATACGTGAGGCTTTGAAAATGAAGATTCAAAACGAACGACACCATTTTTAACATTGTCAGGCGATGAACATGTGGTAATGCTGTCACTTGCAAACTCGAGATATGTACGTCTAAAAATGGTCCAGTTAAAATCTGCTGAATTTAATAAATTTGCCCGTTTCTTGGTGTTATACGTCTCTCTGACATATACCAGGCTGCATTTTGACAGCTTTTTCTATTTGCAGCTTTTTCCTGAAAGCCAGCAGAAACGGGATTTTGATTAACTGAAGGGCATGCAAACTATGCCGCTTATGATGACGTGCCATTGCTAAAACATTCCAACCACTTCTAAGCTTTACGAAACTTGAGCCCAAGGTTGCCTCACCGCTACTACCAGCTGGAGAACATCTCTCCGCCGTTAGCGCGAACACTGCCGCCATCTACCGCCTGTGACAGGACTGTACTGGACCCCCTCACTGCGCGCTCCCACGACCCTTCTTGTCGCCGTGAGAAGCAGTTCAGTCTTTGAAAAATCCTGTGCTCCAGTTCGATTTCGACGAGAGTTTACATTCCCCAACAAGCCGCATCTTAGCCTGCACCACCCGGCACCCCTGGTCTCTGCACGCCATCCACAGCGTCCAGTGACCAGTTCACCACGTTCCCACCAACCTGTACTGTTGTTCGCCTCCACGTAATACGCACCACCCAGCACCCCCGTGTGCCGCACCCTGCATCATCCAACACTCATGTTTGCAACACCCCGCACCAGCCAGCACCCCTAGTCGCCTCACCCCGCAGCAGCCAGCACCCCTGGTCGCCGACCGGGCGCCGCGGGCGGGTGTGGGCGCCTGTTTACCGGCTCTGAGATAATTGCGCCCGCCGTAATATCAAGCCGACTCGGAGGCGGCGGCGGCGGCGGCGGCGCTCGGCCGGCCCGTGCCACGCCCGCTCTGTGGGCCGCCGCGTGGGCCGCCGGCTGGACAAACACGAGCGCCGCGCTCGCCGCCGCCGCGCCGCAAAAAGCCGCTGTTGTGACCGGCTTAATGGCCTCATTCCGGAGCAGTCCGACACGATTATCATGCAGGCGCTCCGCCGGCGCCGAGTCGCCGACCTCTTCCGCCGGCCGGCCGCGGAAACAAAGGCCGCGCTCCGGCCGCGGCGCTATTGTCAGGACACCGGGACACGGCTCGTAAAGCCCCACTCCGTCAGGTTCTGTCGGCCAGGAACTGCTTTATTGGTAGCGGAAGGTCTAAATCGCCTGAAAAAAAATCCGCCGGTTCGGCCGACGCGGCTAGCGTTTCGTGTCTCTGGTCAGCGCCGGACAATTAGCGGAGCTACGTTTACCGGAACGAGCCGGTGGGTTCATTTGGTCGGGGTCTTTGATCGTGTGAACACTGGACAGTCGGCGACTGGCCTCTGCGTTTCCGCTCATGGTCTGTTCAGCGGCTTCCAGACGGACCCTCCTTGCGAGTGGACAGCTGTCTCAAAGGGCATGCGAGTGAACAATGCCGTCATAATGGTTCTTTGTACGCTATTAAGTAATCATTCTAGAGCATGCAATTATTCCCGTATTATGCCCAATTTGTACCATAATTGCGCTATTCATATTTATTACTGGGTCTCTAGTTACATACCACTGCATTGTCTCCTTGATTTGAGTAGCATTTAAGGTTAGTGATGCACACTAAGGTTATTGCTGTCACCACGACTGAACAGCACGCGTTCGCTCCCATCATCATCTACCAATGTCTGCCATTGTTTTCATTTGGTGTCAGTCAGCGTCTTTGTGTGAACTGCTTTTTTAAAGTATCCATATGCCCACTTGTCGCTCAGTTCGTCATCATCTCCGCACACATGAGAAATGATCTAATTTTAACCCTCGACGTCCCTTCTTATACACAAGTCCCTCGTCCCAGAATGAACGCTATTTTTGCCCACACTATTGGTAAGTTTTCTGTTCTGTTCCAGTTGGCTTCGTCTCCTCTCGTCTTACGGCAGTCTCTTCTTGTCTTGTGACGAATCAGTAGGTCAGAGTTCTTTCCGATCAGGATCTCATACGTCAATCCCTTTCTGATTCTGCGCAACGTCGAGTCTCCTTCATCCATTCGGGCACTCACTGTCGACAAAATGTGTCAACGTGGGCTCTCCTTATGACCCCTTCTCTCTATCACTCACTTGCCTTGTCTGATCTGTGTCTGCTTTCGGTATGACAAATCCAGCCTCATTTGTCTATTTCCCAAACCAGCCCATTTCTGAACTCTGTCCCAATCGATCAGGCTGGCCTTTATCAGGGTCTGTGTCCCTCTGCGTCAAGTATGTCCCGGCTCCTCCTGTGTCAAGTCTGACCGGCACCCCCCTGAGTCCAGTCTGGCCTGTATCCTTTCTCTTCACGTCCGGCTGGCGTCCCCGCTGGTCGCGTCTGATCCGTATCTGACCGGTGCGGGTTTGCCCTGTGGTTTGACGAGTTTTCTCTGCGTCCGCTGCAGGTGCCGGTCACGATGAGCGCCTTCTACGAGGTGTCGGCGCCCGCCGGCGAGCCGCTGTCCTGGCCGGGCGCGGCCAACAGCTCGTGCCCGGGCGGAGAGTGCGCCCTGCTCGCCGAGCTGGGCCCGCCGCCGGACATGATCCTGACGCTGCCGCCGCCGCCGCTGCCCGCCTTCCTGGCCGAGTCGGCGCCCGGCCTGCGTAACCACAGCTGCGGCCTCTGCCGCTGGGCCGGCGGCGGCGCCGTCGACTACGTGGAGATGCCGCGCCAGGGTGAGTCATCACCCCTCCGACGCTCCCCGCACCCCCTCCGCACCATGACGCGGTGGAAGTTCCTCGCTGCGGTGAGTCGGGTCACCATTAGCCGCAGTATGCGCTCCCCCCGCTGGGCGGCGGGTATGTGGCACGTGATGAACCTCCCGAGCCCACGCTGCAATGAGATTCCCGAATACTTTCGTTGTTTTGTGATGTAAAGAGGACAGCAAGTGCTTTTCTGTAAAATGCAAACGAAGGGTGTGGGAGATGTAGGAAATAGTCATGTTGATGGAATCCGATTATCGGACGAATGGAGCAGGGAGTCACATTCTTCACTTTGAACGATCATTGCCAGCCATCAGTCATTATCAGTGCGTCGCAGCATAACTTTCTTGGAAATGCTCTCATAAACTGCAGAAATTCGCAAAACCTGTGCATGTTTTATGTGTCAGTAAGACTTCCATCGCCTCCGTATGATTTATGTCATGCCCAGCAAAATGGCTACCGATTAAGTTTCGATATTAATGCAGCTAGCGAGTAGCAGATAACTATCTGAACCACATCGACGGCACTATAATCAGACTGATTTTTGCAAAGGCATGCACGATGAATGTATGACTGCGTTATTGGTAAGGCATGCTCTTAATCGTGATTTATTGTTTGCCTGATGCCTGAGGACATTCTGTATCAGGTCGTCATGGCCAACAAGATAAACGTGACGTAGTTTTTGTGGATGTTTTGAGTCTGAAACCAAAAACAAACGTTTTTTTTTACTAAAATGAGGATGGTGGGACATGACAGTGGCTGAAACCTGATGTAGCTTTTAAAAGTCAAACTGCAACGCTAAATGTTCATGAGCGTAATGCCCGACGTACTTTTATGGAACCAGGACCTCCCAGAAGTTCGCGTTCACCCGGTTGCTAAAAATTTAAGTTGTTACGCCTTCATCTGCAAAAAAGTGCTGATCGCATTCGACGATCCACCAGCAATGGCCGTTGCATGTAATACATCCCGTAATTAGATGACCAACACCCAGATATACGTCTACGATTAACGCCAATCGTGCATGTTAAGGACGAGCGAATTTAATCTGCATTTTCCTGTTTGTGAAGATGGAGCTGTAAAACTATTATCATTTGGCCATTGCGTGCTTCACCCTGCAACCACCTTTAGTCAAAGTTAGCATTTCTCTGGTGCATCAAAGGGAGTATGTGGAATCGAAAATGGCTTGCCACCGCTATTTTTCATTATACAGCTGGATACGGTCTGTAAAAATACAGCGTTATCTGAAGTACTGATATGAATTGTCGCACTTTTGACGTTTCTTTCCTGAAAATCTTCCAAAGTGCCAGGGTCATTTCTTTGGGTAATTATCAGGCCAACTGATACAGATGTAATCATTTGCCGCTTTAGAACCATGCATCCATTGTAACCTTTAAATCAATGAGGTAAAATTGCTAATGCAGTGGTGACTTTAAAACCGCATCCGATGAAATCGTGACATTTAGCAGGAAAAGCTCGCGTATAGTGGTGTTTCTTAAAGAGGAAATGCAAAAAATGGCAGTCTAAATGACACCTAACTCTTGTTCCTGGGTAGCTAATAAAGCTCGGTAATGAATGATTTCCTTTGGAGACTTGTAATGAACTGGTTCATAGCACTGTTTTTTTCTACTGATGCGTTTTTCAACGCAAGGAATGTGGAACTTCTCTTCAGTTGCGGCTAATCAAACAAAAAATGCGCCTGACATCTGCGCTCGAGGTTATGAATAACAACAATCGTTAAATAATACCTGCAAACTAAGGCATTAGGCTTTTATGTTGAGTTCGATTTATTGCGTTTGGTCTATCTACGAATTATATACAAATGACAAATGAGTAGAATCAAAAGTTTCCTAAAGCTTAATGAGACTAATTTAGAAAGTTATCCGTGTAGCCGTGCGCGTCTTCTTGCGATGGCGTTCACCTTCTCGCTTTAGGCATTTTTAACCAGGTCATTCGGAACGAAATATCTGCGTTTTGGGCCGCTGCCATACCGGTGGTGATTAGCTCTTCCGGAGCGCGGTTCAGTGGCCAGCCAGCCTGAAGAGGCTAGCGCATCGAGTCGAATTAGGCTCACCACGTCTCGCGCGGCGTGTTTCTGACGGGAGATCATAACGGTGCGGTCGGCGGTCGGCGGCTGCAGGGTCTGATGACGTGCCGGAGAGCAGTGGGCACCTCCGCAGCCCGGAACTGGCTGCAAATCAGCGGGCGAACAGGTCCGTCGCCGCTGACCGCCGGCGGAGCGGGACAGCGTCTCCGCCTCCGTCCGTCGACTCGCGGGAGGCTGTCGCCGCCCAGGAGCCCGCCTCCAGCTGGGGCGACAGATCAGAGTCGCGACAATCGGCCGTCCCGTCGGCCGTCGTGCGATCGACTCGCCCGACTCGGACCGCGACCCGACTGAGTCACGCCGAGTCGCGCCCGCGGCCGGCCGGCGCCGCAGCCGCGTCCGCCGCCCCCGCCGAACGGACCCCTCGTTACTCGTGCGGCGGCCCGATTGCAGGCCTGCAGCGGTGATTAATGATCGGCGCTGATGGCCGGGCCGGCACGACAGCGCCGTGTGGCGCGGCCCCGGCCAGGGGCGGCGGCCCGCCCGGCCCGCCCGTGCCAGCGGCCCGGTCCGCCCGTGTCCGGCCGCCGCCGCTCCCCGCTGCTGCCGCCGCTCCCGTGCGGCGCCGCACGCCGCTACCGGACGAGCTCGGACGCGCCGAGCGGCACCAGCCGTCTCGACCCGACCGAGAGCCTGATAACGCAGCTTAGCGACGTCCGCTGCAGACCGCCGCGGCCGCACGGACCCGCGCTGATCCCCGCTGGAGGAGAGAGCGGCGGCGGCGCGCCCCGCTCTGCCGGCCCGCGGCGCCGCGTCCCGTGTCCGCCGCCGGCCGCCGGCAGCTGTACCGGCGGCGCCGATCGCTAATTGAGATGCCGTCCGGCCGAACGGACGAGTCCGGCTCACGCGCGGCGCCGGACAGCGCGCATATTGATGGCGGCGGCGGCGGCGCGACCTGCGCCCGGCAGGCCGGCGTCTGGAGCGCCGCCAGCGAACTGCCCGGCCGCCGCCTGGCGAGACACGGTCCCGGGCCGTCTCCGCAGCTCGGCGCGGCAGCCGGAGCTCCGGGTAGGCACACAGCCGGACCAGGCGGCGGCGGCGGCGGCGGCGGCGGCGCTCGTCCGTTGTTCGGTAGCGGAGCGTCCGTCCTGGCCCGGCGCGGTCGACGGCCGAAGATGGCCGATAAAGCGCTCGCGATTTGGACTAATCCGCCGCGCGGCGGCACGGCCGCCATCCACGTCACGGGCCGGAAAACCGCGCCGCGACCGCCGCCCCGGCGACAAAGGCGCCAGCGGCGGCGGCGGCCGCGGCGCGCGCGAACGGAATGATTTGCAGGGCCGTTAAAGCACCGTTGGCCGTATCGGTCGTGTCGGTTAGTGCGTGTCGCGATAACTGTCGCCACGGCAACGGGTTCGGGTGCGGCGCTTCAAAGCGGTCGTCCGTTGCTGGGGTGTCGCTGCCATTGTCCATAAATACGGGAACTGGATACCACGGCGGTGCACGAGGAGAATAACCGATTGCTGCAGTCGCACAGGCAGTAGTAAATTCTGAGGTTTCGCAAGGCACCTGTGGCGTTACGGTGCCGCCGCTATCCCAGCGGTATCTAACATGGAACACTGCATGAATGTGAGGCTACAGTAATAAAATTGTTCTGAAATAGGGTCCGAGGATTGTTAGAGTTGCACGAAACCGAGCTGGATTGCAGCAGTTCTGATGTTTTCCATAATAGCTGCCATGAAAACACGAAATATTATCGCATAAGCAGCAAGAAAAGTCGATTGTTAAGAATTCATACCGTTTTTTTCTAACTCATCGCTCTTCAGCTGTTTGTGTTAGTAGCATTTCTATGACAGGATGTCCATGTCCAATTCCTTGAAACATATTCCACAGATATTCCGTCCCGTTCCAAACCACGAATATCGATTTAATTTGTTTCGTTCTGGGAGTTCTTTGATTGAATTACGAGACAACATTCCTTTATCACAAAATTACGCAGAAAAACGCATAAGTGTATGGAGATTTACCTGCGATAGGATCTTCTTTACAGCAAAAACGGTGTAATTACTATCCCAACAAACATGAAGTGGGAGAGCATATTTCATCGTCAACAGCAAAACTTTTTAATAAGGGTCGCCCACGCCTACTATTGATATAGTGGCCCATACTGCCTTGGAATAATAACGCGTCATGATATAGGTGGTTGGAGGGAGTTACGGCCGTGTGTTGGGCGGACGTGACATTTACTCACCGCTCTGTTCCACGACCCTTCTTTCGATCGGTTGCCCGCCTACGCTGTAGCAAACGCAGCTGTCCCGTCGCAAGCAGCAGAGATGTTGGCTGGTCACTTTAGACAGTGTCTAGGCTTTTCCGAATCAGAGTCATATTTATTCGTGCTTAATGTATGATTCTGCGAATTCGTTACAGAACGAGATTATCTGATCCGTTGATTTTTGAGTCTTTTTGCTGAACAATGCTTGAATGCTTGACGGGTATATTTCTGTTCGTGACCACTGAACGGTGTTTGATTGGTGTATTTCTGTTCTTTTGCTTCAGGTCCAGCCATCGACGATACGTGGTTCTTCGTCATCATTTGTGCGTGCGTCGGCCTAACCCTCTTCGGAATTCTCCTCACAATTTTCTGCCTGCGGCTTAAAGAGTGAGTGCCCTCATGCATTCCGAGTGCCTCTTCTTATTTGCATACTGATTTGGTGAAGTCCGTTTCCGGAATCTGGTTGGCGGAGTCGGTCAGAATTTTGCCGGCTGCTGGCTTCGGTCTCGACCGAATAAGTCCTTGCGGCATTCTCGGGAAATCCTCTTAACAGTACGTGGATTTTAGTCATGCAACACAAGCTTACTCTTGCGTGATTACCTTTGAGCCCTGACCTTAGAACCACAGGTTTCCTGATCATTACGATGGGCCCCGTCGCAGACTCTGGAGCCGACGTCGTTTTTCTCGCCATCGGATCATGCAATCTCTGTGTATTCTCTGGATGAGACCGCTTCTGCCCCACAGATCGTCATCTCACCGCGGATTAAACTATGTTTAGGATTTTTCAACGTTTCATTGCACCTTAATCCTACAGTGCACATGAGTGTCCTTGGTGTCAAAGCGATTTTTCTGTGTGTCAGTATTCCAGGTATCGTCATATATCTGTCCTTAGGTTCCATGACAAGTTGTCAAGCTTAAGATTTCCCCTCGCGTTGTGACCATATTCGAGCTCCAGGACAGGCCGTTTACCTCGTGATCCTCGGCTCAGATCCAAGCGATCTCTTAAGCAAACCATCTGTGCGACGACCCGTGAATGTGTTCAAAGCGATCTCGGCGGCAGACCATCCATCTGGCGATACCATTACCGGCCCGGCGAGCCAGCGGAGCTCCCGATCGACGATCCGTGCCGAGATCCCCGGCCGCCGATCGCGACGCGCTCGGCGATCGGCCGGTCGGTCACCGCCCAAAGCCGGTGACCGAATGACACGGCCCTCCGGACCCGCACAGGCCATCCCGCCGGACGAGATACATCGATAACGCCTGAATGAGGCTATTGAGGGCGGCCGGGGGACCGCTATAAACCGTCGCACGGGAGCCGCTCCGTGCGTCTCACGGCCCGGCTCTCGTCCTGCGGCGGCCCGCGGCAGGAGCCGATACCCAGACGACAGTCGGGCTGTTCACTCGCTCGGCTGTGCGTTACGCGCCGGCGGCGTCCTCGCCTGGGCCTCGTGTTCCGCTCGTGGCTGACTCTCCCGCCCTCTCTCCTTCGCAGGCAGAAGAAGGCGCGCTTGGGGCTGGACGCCGCCGACAAGAACAAGCCACCGCTGGGCTCCGGCCAGTGCGAGGCAGTGCTGTACCCGCCGGCGGCGGCGTCGCCCGGCCTGCCCGTGTGCCGCGCCAGCCGCGCCCTCTGGGCCGGCCTCCGCACGCGCGAGAACCACTACACCATCGAGCACGCCCAGCCGGTCGAGCAGAAATCGAGCAGCTTCGCGGCGCCCAGCTTCGAGTTCCCGGAAGACTACAGCTCGGTCGGCTACACGACCATCTCGCCGCAGGCGTACCGCGCCGGCATCCCGGAGGGCGTGCACATCCTGCCGGCGCACGACAACTCCGGCTACGCCGGCTCCGATGAGGCCATGCAGGTGACGCGCGTCGCCCCCGACGGCTGCGTGGTGACGTCGTCGCCGCGCGCGCGCGCCGAGAGCTACCCGCTGCGTCGGCTCAGCGCCGAGCGGGAGCAGGAGCGGCCGTACGAGGAGCACTGCTACGAGGAGCCGCTGCCGGGCCGGCCGCTGGCGCCCGACGAACGCTACCAGACGCCGGCCGGCGGACGACCTGTCGCTGCACATCTACGAGAAGCCGCAGTTCCTCCAGCCGGGCCGCTCACCCAAGAACCGGCCCAAGCTGCTCAACAGCCTGAGCCGGAACTCGCCGCGGCCTCCGGCGCGCGGCGCCATCTATCTCGAGCCCGCGCAGTCTGGAGCGCCACCAGCTGCCGCCGCTGAACGCGCGGCAGCACCGTTCGCGCGCCGCCGCCGACGGCCGCCCACCGCACCTGACGCCGCCACCCGGCCACCGGCTGAACGTCTCCTACCCGTCGCCCGTGGTCTGAGCGGCAGCGACGCGCGCGGTCGATCGGCGCGGCCGCGGGCCGCAGGGCAGCGGAGACCGGCCGCTGGTGAAGGAGCTGTCCTGCGGGGTTGGGTTCGGACCGGCTTCAGGAGCAGCTCTACACGAGGGACTGCTTGGACGTTTCTGTCTGCCGCTGCTGCTGCTGCCAAACTGCGCGTCCTCCAAGTGCAGTTTGGAGACGCCGCGTCGCCAGACACGCGAAGCCTGTCGCTCGGCAATCATGCGCAGTTCCACAAGCAGCACGTACGTTCTGGAGTTGGATGACCGGTTTCCGAACTCTCGCCCCATCCGGCCTGGTGCTCCGGCGCCAGTCAGATATTTGTTTCAGTGGCCCCAGACAAGGATCCGAGTCCAGCTGGGTCAGATCGAGGTCGTGAGGGGAATGAGAATAGGATGCCAGCATTCCCGATGATACCAAAGATGCGTGTTTAAGATTTAAATGTGATATTATATGTTGCGAACACCCCGACATTAACGCTCTTGTTGTACCCTAGTACCTTATAGAAAAGTACAGTCCCAACACAGGTGACAGAAGAAACCAGCTGCTTTGGGGTGCTATTAAATCGGTGGATTAAAAAGGCAACTAAATCCTACATGTTCCGACAACTCGGCGTAATGCATGCAGCTTCTAGAGTCAGCCATACAGCCAGTATAATTTATTATTGAGCCGTTTGCTGCAGTGTCGGCAGCTACCTGAGTGCACCATGGTTGTTCTGTGATGAACTTGACAATGCTTTTTGGTCATTTTCTTCCGAGGGTTCGATTATCTCAAATTAGACGTGCCATGCAATTTGTTGTATTTTTTGCAATGTATCAAGGTATTGTAGATATATATCGTATACTTGTGTGTATATAGTGCAGACGTCAGAGGTGAAGAATACATGACCTAGTCCCAGTTTGTTTTGTTGGCATTTCATTCGCGTTATGATTTGGTGGCATGAGTGAGTAAAGAAAACCGCAGGCTATTGGCCAGTGTTCATTGAAAAAAAATGATCGTAGCTTAACCGTATTTCCGGCAGGGGGGCTGAATCCGCACCCCGTTGGGTTTTTTGCTTGCCAATTCCAGGGTTTTCAACGCAGCTCCACGAAACTTGGTCACTTTTCCTAGCTATTCTTTCTACGTACTGTGACAAAATTTCAAAATTTTGTTTTGCTCAAGGGGCGGAGCCAGGCAACGTTTTTGGGAGGCACCTCAGGCCATTTTTGACCATGTTGAGGGTAAAAGGAAAATGACTGCCAAAAATATCGTTTTTAAGATAGAACTTAAAACTTTATATGGATGTATAGTTAAATATTTGGGCAACGTGCAAATACAATAATGTTCATCTGAGGTCACTTTACAAGGTCAAGTGAAGGTAAAAATCAACATTTGGTTTTAGAGTAATAATTTCGGCGCTGTTCTTTGAAATGCCAAACCCGGAGTAGATATGACGTAGAAAAGTGCCCTCTATTTGTGTATTAAGTTTCAGCTTGATATCAGGTCGGGTCACGGAGCTGGGACCTAAAATGTCAGTGCGCGTGCCCTATATCACAGAAGTCGTAAAATGGAATTTTTGAAATAGAGTGAATTCAAATGATAGAAAACGTTAACAGGTAGTATTAAATCCACACGAGACCATTCCAAGTAACTTCAAGGTCACTGGAGGTCATTCAAGATACGATTTGTAATACGATTTTTAATTTTTTAGCATGATATGACTAGCAGAAGCCCAAAAAGTGCTTTTACCTTTTTTCTTCATTCAGTTTTCGGAAAACTAATCCTCCTTTTTTTGAAACCCTGTGAACGCCTATGAATTTTCTCAAAATTTCAAATGTGTGTATCAATGGTAAAAGTCCTATCCATAATCTCTCGATTCATGCCAGTTTCACTGAAATCGGTCCACAAACAACAGAGTTATAAGAAGTCCAGACGTACCCCCTATTTCGATATTTTTGTCTCCCTTGTATGCACCCTTTTAGAATTTTGAAAGTTTCCTTTCTTAAGAATGTAGTTCACGTCATGGCAAATCGATTGTCGTTTGTTGAGACAAAATCGGATGTGTAGTTCTTGAGATCTTAGGGGGGGGCCAAATTGCCCCCCCCCAGCCCTGGAATCGGCCATACCGTCTAGCTCTCCGGGAATAGGGTTAAATCAGAAAGTTTCCAGCGAATGGATGACACATTATAACACAAATCTACATTGGACAAGGAAATCACGGGATTGCACTAGATTTTAGTGGTTTGAAGCAAAACTCCCAGAAAATCGTTAGAAGTAAAAAAGGCAAGACAACTTCAGTGTGGAACGGGCAGGCTGCTTTAGGACATGCTAGGCTGAGCTCGCCTTTGCCAGTTCTGGTGCCAAGTTTAGCCGCGGCCATGGTTCTTGTGGACTGGTACATATATGTCTTGCAGGCTGAAGACAGTTGTGAAAGACGTCGGTTCGTATATGGCTGCAACTCAGGAGACAATGAAACGCGAGAAAAAAACTTATGTATCATCTGCACTGAGCAGTTTTTCAAAAATGCGCAAGCCTAATGGTCCCGTGTCATTGCAATGAATACTGTTCACCACCACAAAAGCAGCTAACTTTTAGGATCTATTAATCCCCCTGTGGATGCGTGTACACCAAATAGCTTTACCTAATATTTTCATCGGACTAGTAGTAAAGGTTGCACCTTGCACTACTGCTGAGCGTGACAACGAAATTAAAGGTCTTTTAATGTTTAAATGCTTAACCATTCATATATATGAAACTCGCTGGAATAAGCAATCAATAATGGTGAATATATTCATAGCATTTGGTTGGCCCGAAAGAGATCGTGAGTCGTAAGTTGTAACTATGCCGTTTGCTTCCTATATTGATTGAAACAAGGCACAAAGATTTGCACAGGTTTGGAAATGTCATATAGTTGTACTTGACAGACTTCTGTTCAGGAACACAAAAAGATTTTTGTTCAAACGGAAATCTTTAGTTCGTTGAAAATGTTAATTTTCAACATCTTTAATGATACCCGAATATTGAGCTGCCACATGACCCAATGCACGATCAAATATTAACAAACATTCACGCACTTTGGTAATAGTTTTACACCACGGAGTGATCGAATCATGACTGATTTGGCCGCTTGTATTCATTAAGGTGGTATTTATCCAACTGTCCTTTACCTTAAGTTCACGAGCCCTACTGGCTTGCGAATTGTTCATTGGAGGTTGTTAAGTTACTACAGAAAAACTACAGGAACACTCAGAGACCGGCTGCGGTGAGGCCGACTGTAGTTCAGATTCAAGTTTGTGTATGATTCAGTGTTTTTATCCCGCAACGCCGGATTGATCAGTCACAGAGGTTACAGCCAAAGCATAAAACAAATAAAATCTGCATGGGTTCTTGAAAACCATTTAATCCCACTAGTTCAAGAGAAGTCGTTATTTGCACCAGCCTTCTCGTTCTTCCATGATAGGTCCGGCCGCCGTACACCATGATGGCGTGGGAAGGGCTGGGAAGCTGTTTCGCGCGGCCCACCTGGTGCTGCCATCTGTGAACAAACCACGGAGACAATAGTTTAACTGTATTCGCTGCTTTTCCCATATGAGTAACAACTGTGAACATGCAGTGCTGAAAATTCGTAACACGTTTGAAATAAAGGCTGAGATTGACGTAGTTTTACTTCAAACGCCAATCTCTTTTTGTTTTCGCCGGAAGAATTCTGGAATAAAATGGTCGGAGTTTACCGTACACCGCAAGCTACCTATATCAACACGGAGGCAGGGGAGGGCGGAGCACCTAATGGGGACACTCGGGCCTAATAAACTGGTTGGATTAAGCCTTTACTATTGCCAAAATAATAACCATAGTCTGTGCGTTGGTAGTGCAGAAATAAGCCAAATGTTGACTTGGAATCAATGTCAGTTTTAATTCTCGTCGTGCCCACTTGTGCCCACTCGTGCGCTCGTGCATCCCGTCGTGCATTCAGAAGAATCGCAGAGGAATTTTGAGACAGTTTTGCGGTTATGCTGAGAAATTCCTTAAAGAATATAGCAAACAGTGGGTGTATGGCGGGCTCCAGATGTATGGTGCTGCGTCGAGTTTAAATAACGTACTAAAGCTAGCTGGGTACTAGTTTGCATCTTCGTTACTTATTTGCTTTGTGCATCAAGCCGATGTTTTTGGCTTTCGTTCTTATTTTGTCCTTTTGTTTCAATAACGATAAAAGTTGCTAGACGTAAAGCTGAAAGCGGATCCAAGAACAGGCAGAGAAGAATATATTACTACGTTCTGAGACGCTGAATGTGAGGATAATCAGGTGTTAAAGCTGGCATTTAATATTCATACTTCCTCATGGTTGTGTCCATTTTACCTGACAGTCCGGCAAAACGGACGAAAGGGTAGGTGGAGCTTTTATCGTTTCTTGTATATTTAGCATGCTTGACAATGATTCACGATGAAATTAATAATGGTTCTTAAGGATGGTACATGAGCAAAGCGGTTTTAAATTACAAAATATGGCACTGATCATTTGTAAGTTACGCTACATTCAGAAGACGATACAGACATGCATTTCGCCCGCTTTACCCACAACAAGAAGCAAGGTAAAGCAAAGCAAAGGACACGAACATGAAGAAATATGGACACTGGATGACGTGAACTGGATGATAAAGATGAGCTCTATGGAAGGATGACATGCATTCTGGGAACTCAAATTGAGAGAAATGCAAGCTAACGAGGACCTGAAATCCTATCACCTTCTGACTTTGGTGATGGGATCATCAGCTACGTACTTTTATTGCTGTATTTCAGGCTTTTTCTGTGCGAGTATTACGCAGTTGAACTGCAGAAAGGATCGCAGCTAAAGTTCTAAATCTAATGGAGTCTCCTAAAAATATGTTTTAAGGACGTGATTAGTATTTATGCATTAATAAATAACGATTAAGAGTTCTTCATTAAAGGTGCAACGCACAAATACTTTAAAAAAACATTTTCCTAGGTAATATGCCCCTTAGCAATGAAAGCGACTTGTGAAAGACAAATGTTCCAGAGCGATCAGGTTTAAGCAACAGTCTTTTTCTTTCGTAAATAAGAAAAGTACTGGAAACTGGTTTGGAACTAGTAACTAACTTGGAACTAGAAACTAGTAGTTTGGAACTAGAAACTAGTAACTAACTTGTTTTGAATTTCTCCTTCTGGAAGTAAAGAAATGGAAATAAACCCAGGAGCATCATCACATTAGGAAGCCATAAACAGACATTAAATTCGTTTGTTGCGGTCAGTTGTTATTTACGGTCATATATGTTTTTCATTTGAGCGATATTGATATCTTGCAACTGAACAATTAAATTGGCTCCACTGAAAAAGCAACACATGATTTTGTCCATCTCTTCATTGACTTCATACATAAATCTTAACAACAGCTGCATATCTATACTGTCGTTCAGGTTGGCCATCTGTTTTTCATGTTTCATGTTCTCCTTGAGAAAAGTTCGGGCTCACAGAAAAAAGGGTTGGGAAGTGTGAGTGACAAACGATGACACATCCGGGAAGAAGGACATAACAGAAGGATTATTTCGATACTTTTACCGCGTATTATTTTTATTATGCTAGCATAGACTGGTTTGGGGTTGCTGGCCAAATATCCTGAAATCCGTCCCTTGACCCTCTTCAAAAAAATTACTGGTTTGTATGCTTAGCAGTTCATAAGAATATTCACGATTAGCATTTCTCACCTGAATCGTTCGGCTTTGTTCTGAGGTCAGAGGTTTGAGGCCGCGCCTAAACCTCGTGATGAGATTCAATTGACTGAGAGGTTCAAGAGCCGGAAATGCCTATAAATTTGGCTTTATTGCTTTATGCTGCACATGCTGCTAAAATCCTCTATTCTTCTTCTTTTCTAGGGTTCGCCATAAGTGCTACTCACACGGTTTTATAAGTTTCTGCTAATTAGTTGATATCCGCTCTGTGGAAGAGGAGACGCAAGAGTTCATGTATCCTCTTTCCCTTACATTTTCTGGCAAAATCGTAAGGCATTGTTGGCCGAGCAATATGTTTGAGGTTTGGCTACGAAAAGTGCACCGTCTCTGTAAGGTCCTTGGCCAGCGCCTCTTGACATCAGTCAAAATTCATTTCAATCTACGAGTAATTCAGACATACGGAGAGACAGCAATCACATGATTTCATCACATGTCCTCCATTTGCGAAGATATGTCAGTGTGTTTAAACTGCAGGCTTGTAAAAGTAATGGCCAACTACTAGTATCTTTAAATACTCTTAAATGGTGGTTTTGCCAATATTTTTTGGTGACCTGCACCTGATTTTAGGTAATATGAACACAGACTGAGTGCATTATAGACCTTTGGCTCCCAGGTCATTTCGGTGTCATGACGTCATCAACCAATGATGTCATTAGCCATGATGACATCAATAATTGATGTCAGTGCCAGTGCTGGCATTAATAAATGAGCTCATTATTGGTTACATTTAGCTGTGGTCAGCGTGCATTTAGCATTTAAGCTTCCTTTTGGCACATTGACGGGAGATGTTCTCGAGATAGCTCCACGGGGTGTAGAACAGATCTGAAAGGTCTCCTTTGATCATGCATCGTCTTGCTACGGTTATGTTAGAAACGTTTGGAACCACTTTTTAAAACACTTATGCCGCACTTCTTATTCCTCTTTAGTTTCATTTTCGGCCATAGCTTTGGTCATATGTAATATCTGTTAAAGCACCTCACTTGTTTCAGCCAGATTGCAGGCTATCTTAGCACCTTAAGAATCGCACGTTCTGTAAAAGGACACATTTGAATGAGCAGCATAGGTGCAGGCACTTCCAAAGCTGGCAGAAGTTCCGCTACCTTTGGAGCCGTACCTACCCTGGTAACCGGTAGTCGCATGATAAGCGGCGATACATCAGCGGTATCCAGCATTTCTGACACGCGACAAATGACTGTGGGGAAAGCCTGTGACCACAGTCCTGTGGCCAGCGCAAGGACAAAAACGGCCGGCCGTGGCCCGCAGACGAGCTAGCAAACATGGCGCACAAGAAGTCGCCTGCTCGTCTGCCGCGCCGCCATGCCGCGCACGTTCCCCTCCGTTAGCACGGGTCGCTGCCGGCGGCCAAAAACAGCCGGGACCCGAGAGGCCCGGACGCGGATTATATCACCGCCTGGCCTCCGATTTTCTGCCTCGTCGGCGGCCCGGCGGCTTTTTCTGCGTGCGCGGCCGACACTGACGCCCTCGCGCCATATTCGCCGTAGCCGGTGTCGGCTCGATTTTAGCGCGCCGTCGACGCGGGGCCGTGCCGCAGCGATTGGAAGGCGCTTCGAACGTGCCTGCCAGCCCTGGCGGCTGAGTGCCGGGGTACGGGAGGGTGCAATGTGGTTCAGCTGGTCAGGTTACTGACTATTAGAGGCAAACCAATGAGTCACACGGTTGCTTTGGGATCAAAATAGAAGCTTTGTATCGCACGCAGACCTCTGCACCCAATCAATACTAACATTATCAGTATCACCATTAAAAGACCAACGCAAATGTGTACAACGTACTATGTAGATCCACGCAACGGCACACTCGCATAGTGAAAGAAATCTGCATAACTCGGCGATCTATGAGCTATGGAAACTCTTTACTGCCGGACTGACAGCCATGCGCCGTAACCATCCGACTACGACTACGACAGCTCGTGAGCTGGCGTTGTCTGACATGGGGTCACTCAGTAGGTTGCATATATCGCCACGCTGTATATGTCGCCAGGCCTGAATGGCAGAGGGGTACACCTCAGCACGTGCGCCACGCACACACCAAGCTGAAGCTATTGGCGTGCAAAACAGACTTACGTATCGACTCCCACGCATCGCGTGCTCCGTCCCGCCAATTTTCAGCATCCCAGAGGTAGTAGTTTTGCGGCAATGAAGGAGGGATGTTAATCTTAAGCAACTCGCGCCGCGGCTGTCGACCACAAAAGCACGCACTCGCGAGTGGGGCCCATGTCGTTACCAAGTCTTGAGTCAACAGCACCACCTCCGTTTGACCCGTGCCTGTGATTAATTAAATTCTGCACAGGTCCGGCTGGCGACGCGTCCCACACGCCACACGCCACGAATCGCTTCGGAAGCCTGCACCACAATCTGTCCGCCGAGTCGGCGCACCCGATGGCACCACCTTGTGCACGATCGGCTGGCGCGTTCATGCGCTAGAGGCTGCGAAGCTTCAACACACGCACGAAAACACGCGCACTTACAGACACCGCGATCTGAGCATTCCCGAGCGATCTCCATGCACTGATTCTTAATTCGCCTACGTTCGTTCAGTTCGCTTCCTCTTTTGATTTTGAACTACGGGCAAACCAACGGTTGGGCTGAGGTGAAAAACGAAACTCTGTGTCGCGCACAGACCTGTGCACCCGCTTAGTACCAGCATTACCCGTACGAAACGACTGCCGTCCTAGTCATGCAGGTAGAAATCAATCGTACACCTTCCCGCAAACAGAGGATCGCAAGTCTAACAAGATGCACGCTCACATCTTGCCACTGATGTCATAAATCTTGCCTGTCCTTGCTGGCGTTTGTGACTCTGCAGCCCACCACGAAATGTGTCGTCTCCAGCATCAACGGTTCCCAAACCAAAGGCCTGAATGGCAAAAGGGTTCATCTCAGCACATACGTCCCGCACACACCAGGGGCTGAAGCCATTGGTGTGCCATACAGCCACACGTATTGAATGTCACGTATCACGGGCTACTGTCCACCAATTTTGAGCATCCCAGTCGAAGCAGTTTTGTGACAATGAAGGAGGAGGTGTTTATCTGAGGTACCTCTGGCTTCACGTGCAAGACACACCCATTTCGACCTGAATCCATCGAAACTGATCGCCCACTGCGCGTTCGCCTTTCCAAGCCATCATCATGGCACCGAACTGCGCCGTTTGCGTCCCGGCAATTGGTCCATAAGAAACACGGGTGTAAAAGAAGTACATGTGTGCTGTACGTTGCCCATTGTATCATGCCCATCACATGGGTATCATTGGATAGCCCTAGTACTGGTATGGCCACGTGGACCGCACGTAGTTGCCGACCACAAAAGCACACACTCTGAAGTAGGGCTCACGTTGTCACCAAGTCTTGAATCAACAGCACTCGCCGTTTGGCCTGTTCTCGTGATTAACTGGGTTCCGCACAGGTCCGGTTCGCGCCATGTGCCGCGTGCCACGAATCACTTTGAAAGCTGCATCACGGTCTGTCCGTCGAGTCGGCGCACCCGATGGTGCCACTTGTGTCGCGATCGGCTGGCGCGTTCGGGCGCTAGATGCTCGGAAACTTGGAGCTGACTGTCTGACTGACTGCCTGACACACATCTCGATCGGAACTGTTCCGAGTGACCGCCAGGTATGAAATCCCACTCGCTTAAAGCGTGCAAAGCACTCTTTCAGCTCCTTCGATTTTGAACGAGTGACCGCCATGCATGAAATCTCGCACGCTAAATGGGTGTTACGCACGCCTTTCTCCTCCTTCGATTTTGAATAAAACGTTACATTACATAACGAGGAGGATGGGTTTTGTACCAGATAGCATCTGTGTTTTTTCACTTCACGCTGGAGCTCAGCGACATGGTGTCCTTTAAACCGCAACAAAAATGAATGGGAGTTTTCATGTGCTCTTTGTGACACGTGATGCCATCAATGGATACCTCAAAAACGCTCTTAAGTTTGCTGAGCGAGCTCACATGAGGGTTTGCAGTCATAAGAGACGTTACAGACAATATCCAAATTCCATGAAGTTTTTTCTCTAGATGTTTCGGGCCAGCAGGATCCACCAAAGCTGAAACCTTTACGCCAGACACTTGGGGTTTTGGAGCTCACCAGAAATTGCCACTTTGCCATCGGCAAAGTGATGAGTCTCAGGCACGCGTTAACTCGTGATCTACCACTTATTTTGTATTCCGCGGCGATTTGACCGTAGCTCTCCGCCGGTAATTCACCAACTGTATCCGGCCGAACTTACCAGTCCCTGGGAATTGGCCGATATCGGTAGTTTTGATCTGGCCAGTAGTCTCTGGTATTCTGTCGCTATTTCGTGGTGATCCGCGGTGGCCACGTCAGTTCTGACCCCTCCGGCTGCCCTTCCCTCGGCGAATTCATTATGTCCGATTCCGTCTACAGTCATCGCCGGTCTTCCCCTCTCCTGGGCCAGTATCTGCCTTCAGTCGCGCTGGCCCCTCTGTTTCCCGCAGTCTGATGCGGTGTTCAGTCGGCCCTGGTTCCCCTCTCTCCGCTGACGCCCTCCAGGCCGGCCTGCGGTCCGCCGCCCTGCCGCCGGCGGCCCGTCAGCGGGACGAGGCGTCCCGCGGCGGCCAGGCTCGGCCCGCCGGCTCCAGTGAAGTCGTGAGCCGGCGCGTGAAGCCGCCGCCGGCCCCCGGCAGCTGTCTCCGCCGCAAGGCAGCGACGCGCCGCCGCGGCCGTCACAGGGTCGGCCGACAAAGCCGGCACGCCCGTCACAGGGTCCGGCCGACAAAGCCCGGACAAATGGGCGGCCGGCCGGCGGCGCGCGGCCACGGCCGCCCGAGAGCGGAGACGTCGTCCGATCCGTCACGCTTTGTCCCCGTGACGGCTGATGGTCCGGCGGCGCTGTCGGCGGCGCAGGACGTCCTGCACGGGCCGAGGTGTGTCCGACACGGAGACGGTGTCGGCAGCAGCAGGAGCATGCCGGCCAGCCTCAGGCCCCGGAGCTAGGAGTCCCGGTCCGGCGATTCTGCACGGAATATGAGTATGAGATTGACCTGGTAGGTCTAGGAGAAGAAAAGATACTTGGTACTCTGCTCCGATATCTGATGCTCAGTTTTCCAAATCGGTGCCCTGATTTGCGCGGCTGCCATTAGAAAGTCATGCATTTAGATCTCAGACGCGCGCATTTGCACGAATGCGCGATGTCTTGCCGTTGAGACTGACGTCGATTTCCCCTTCGGTTGCGACGAATCGGAATATCCGTTTGCCCTTGCTAAGAGATAAACTAAATCTCAAAACTAAAAAAATGCTACTTAATCTGGCAGCTGTCCTATCCAAATGTGTAGAGTTATGAAGTGCCTTCATCAAAACGATTAGAACCTGAATGAAACAGACGTTAGTCCGTATTCGATATAGTCCGTATTCGATAGGTTTCTGTCTGGAAATCGTTTCGCCAGACCCCGAGTGGCTGTCTCTCTGAGTCGCCTGAACGCTGGTCATCGCCGCCGAGGTCGGGAGCAGACGCGAAGCGATTGGTCCGGCCGGTGGGACGCCCGAGGCCAGGTCCTGGTCCTGGTCCTGGTCCTGGTCCTGTCCGCCGGCGCCGGGGGCAGACCTGGACAGGCTGACCCGGACGGCGCTGCCGCTCCCGACTCGCCGCCGCCGCCGCTGCCGGTGCCGCGGGCCGTCACCATGCAGCGGGGGCGGAGCGTCACCAGTCGGCAGCCCGCCGACAGCCGGCCTCACACAGGAGAGTCGGCCGAACGGGCTGCTCCGCCCCGACCGCGCGCACAATACGGCCGACGGCCGTGCTTTCAGCGAGCTCGCGCCGAGCCCGGCTCTCGTGTCCGCGGCGACAGTTCTGCCCTGCTCTTCCCTCCCCGCTCCCAACGCCGCTGGAAGTGTTTAATTGAGGCTTTCTGTGGTCCAGAAGGCCTGTCGCGCGCTTCAATGGCGGAGCGTTCAACACACACTAAAGCTGGCCGCAAACAGCTGCCGCTGGCGCGGCTGCGACCGCGCTCAATGGGATCTGTCGCGCGGAAAAAGGGAGCAAGGGAGGGGGCCGGCTAAAAAGGTGTTGGTTTTGTACGATTGATATTCGAGAAGATACGCTGCTTTTGAATCGGAGCGCTTAGCTGAGTGACACGAGGGGTCGCAAAGTCCTCCAGAGATGAAAGCCGGCGCAGTTCCCGCATATGTCACTCGCAGAAGAGTGTGATGCCTGGTTTACATCAAAGAGCTCTTTCATGTCGAAGTGTTCTAGAAATTGGCTAGTTTCAATGTGATTTTAAATGATCTGGGTGATATTTCCTAAGTATGACGATGATAAAACGTTACACTGAAACACCTGGACTGCGATGCTTGAAACCAATTATTACCACTTTGTCATGAGACATTAGCAGGACGATGAGAGTTGCTACACATAAATTGTTTTAAAATGTTGGAAGCATCGAAAAAAACAACAGTATTTTAATAACGATTCACAAAGTGCACACGTGCATGAGAAGGTCCCTCCCTCTTCTCTCTTGCTCCCTCCCTCTCTATCCCTTTCCCTTCCTCTCTCCCCTCTTTTCTGTTCATGGTGTTGCTCTTCAGACATTGATTTGCAAGTAACATTAATTTGGCTCCAACAGATGTCAATATAGGCATTTCTTTGGATACACCAATATCATGGTAAAAATTCCCAGAACCCCACTCAAAAATGACGCAGGACGACAGTTTTTTGTGACCATTCTTGTCGTCCTGGAAAACTTGTCTATTTTGGGTGACGCATAAAGCCACTGGTAATTCTGACGTCTTTATAAGGAGAGACACGGACTGCTGAACTGCTGATTGCACTGCTGAACATTTTTCAAACCCTAAGACTGTCTCTGCTTGATAAGTTTTAGCAGCGTCTTCAGAGGCGGCTTCGAGAGAGCACGACATAAAACGGAGGAAAAGCAGTCCAGATTCAGATCACTCGAAAAGTAGAAGAACCAAGAGCCATCCGCTGGCTTCCATGCACAAATATGACGGCGCCTGACGACATTCGTCATCGACAGTTTATATAACCCACGTATTTTGACACGTGGCCTCAGTGTTTCAGCGTGTGAGAGAGCGGCTGTACCGGATGCCACATCAGTGTTTTAGCGTGTGAGAGAGCGGCTGTACCGGATGCCACATCAGTGTTTTGGCGTGTGAGAGAGCGGCTGTACCGGATGCCACATCAGTGTTTTGGCGGTGTGAGTCACCACATCAGTGTTTCAGCGTGTGAGAGAGCGGCTGTACCGGATGCCACATCAGTGTTTTAGCGTGTGAGAGAGCGGCTGTACCGGATGCCACATCAGTGTTTTAGCGTGTGAGAAAGCGGCTGTGCCGGACGCCACATCAGTGTTTCAGCGTGTGAGAGAGCGGCTGCACCGGATGCCACATCAGTGTTTTAGCGTGTGAGAGAGCGGCTGTACCGGATGCCACATCAGTGTTTCAGCGTGTGAGAGAGCGGCTGTACCGGACGCCACGTTAGCGGCTGGCGGACGATGTCCGCTTCACCCGGCCAGATCAGCTGCGATCGGCCCCGAACTCCATTAGGAGGCGCCTCGCGGCAGTTCGGTCTGCGATGGCCGGACGATGCGGCGCGGTCGGCTGCCGCCCCACTAACAGGGCCGCCCGGACGTCGGCGCCGCTGTCGGTAGGCGGGCGGCGCAGCCTGAGGGCGCCGCGTGGGAGGACGCCGGCGGCCGCGCGCCGGCGAATCTGCCAACCGCTCGTCCAGTGTTGTGAAAAGTGCAGGAAAAGAAATGTGCAACTCACACAAAATATTTTTCATACTTCCTTTCGGCCACATTTCACTGAAGAGCATAAACACGTGCTGCTCAGCTTTAATATTCAGGCTGAGTCGGACTGAAGTTAATGAATGACCTGGCTGGATATCTCGACAGTTTTGTACACATGATTGAAGCATTACGCTTGCAAGCTTAACTTTTTATTTCCCCAGGAGTTACATGACGGCAATTTCTGCATACATGCCCTTGAATTGGTGAAAACATTGCGCTCCGTATGAGATCAGGGCATGTGTGTGCTATCGATCACAGTTAATAGCGTGCATTCTCCTGCCATGCAGGCACCGGCACTGGGTGATTTATAGCGTGCGGAGCCGACACCCCGGCACGTGGCGGGTGTGTCGTCTGGCAAGAGTAATGGTGTCCCGCTCCGACACCAGCTGACAATAATACCGCCGTCGGGGTCATTTGTTCTTGCATCGAAGGCGTGTAAGTCATTGTACGCGGTCACCCTACCCACTGTTGTGTCGCCGGCCGCTCGGAAGGAAATTAAACAAAGTGATCAATGGTCGATTGAATACAGGTGGACCTTGTGGTTGTACTTCAGGAAGATATGCAAGGAGAAAGAACGACCGAAAGGCCGAGTTTTGGAGGAAGGCGTCTGAACATCTAAGGCTGGCTTTCTCGTGGAGCCTTGTAGTCTCTCAAGCTTCCTTTTCAAACACCTAACTGCCGTCAAAATCTCTAAAAGTGGGGACGTTGTGACATGATCATGTCAGAAACATTAGCCATGGCATAACCCAAAGAACATGACGTATGATATCTACACCCACCCGTAATTAGTCTCATCCAGCTTTAGACATCAATGCGAAATGATGCCATTACCAATGCGTCACTGGTTACAGGAACTTCAACAACATGTTTTCAAAGAGGATCTAGCGAAACGTGTCTTGTAGAACACGTTTCAAGGGTGATAACAAACAAATCGCAAGCATTAAATGTGAACCTGTCTTACAAAGAAACACAAGTCATGCCACCCATTTTGCGGCTATCTCGACAAAAGAATGCCAAAGTCGCCGACATGAATGCCTCGGTATGCTAATACCGCCCCGTCAAAGACACATCCGCCGTACCTGAATCCTCGCCGTAAAGACTTGCGCAATCACCACACGGTGAATATTGCAAACTCATCAGATCACCAGTCTAAAAACTTGCCGCCTTTAATCAGCGATAGACGATGATACGCCATCATCTAAGGTCATTATCTGCCTCAGAGGAGGCATACTTAGATGGAGATTGAGGAACGGAAATAACGTTCACGCTCATCAGACTATTGGCACCGTTCTTCAAGTATGAAGATCAAAATAAGGTCGTTGTGATGTGGATGTGGCGCTTTTAAGCGCCGTCCTCCTAGATTCGTTCGTAGGACATAGCGATTCGATTCATAATAGCACTTGATTCGTAATTTGCGCATCGAGACTTACCGGACGTAGCGAATTTATTTTACCTGCCAGTCTAGGGTGTTTGCCTCCACCAGCTGCCATTTTAATGGAAACGTTTCACCATGGCAAATTTTCCGGAAACATAATCAGTTGGTCGAAAATCATGTCGACGATCGCGTTTTCAGCACCCATTTTGCTGACAGCTACCTCGAAGCATAGCAAATGTAATGAAAAGGCTGTATTCTCAAGTCATCCTCCGATGTCACGTAATATGGGTCTTCTGCTAATGTCCACTATCCTGCGCTAGCTCCTTACGTCGCGCAACAGCTGACAATACAACACAGCTTAAGAACACATAGAGCAAATTTTCGGGGAATCGTTTTAACTCTGTTCCTGGACAAATAACGCACTGGCTCATTTCCTTACGTGATGGGTTTATTCGCGGCCTTGAAATTTCGAGAGCTACCCATCCAATTTAATCGCCAAATGGCAATTTAGGGCGATAGCCATCACTTCAGAATGGCGTAAGAAGGGAGATGGAGACTTAACAGGTGGTATTTTTCATTTTTTATAGTTCCAATGTTTATGGGTCGATTTTCGTGCAAATGACATGAATCGAGAGCTAATCGACGGGAATTTTTCTTTGACTTCTCACGTTTAAGGTTTTGGAAAAACACAGGCATTCACAGGGCTTGGAAAATGGGAAGCATGTATTCGAAACCTTAATTTACATAAAAGTTAGATAGCCTTTCTTTGCTTACAATAGTCATTTTCGGTTCAAGAGGTATCAGTCGTATGACATTGTTTTTATGATGTTTGCATAGGCGGCGCCGGGGAGACGAAAAGGGGAACTGTCATGGCCGAATTCCATCAGATTAATGTATGGCCTTTGACCTCAATGACCTCAAACTTCCACAAAGGCGCAGAAAATGGCTGACGGTTAATTTCATGGTATTTTTAAAACGATTCAAATAGTTTTAACTTATAGAATTCCTGATTAGCATGTTTATGACCGTAGTGATATGGGGTGAGCATGCGGACATTTTAAGTATAATCTTCGTGATCTAACCTGATATCGGTCTGAAACTTGGAAGGCAGGTAGAGAACACTGTCCTAAGTCATGTTTTCGACTTTTCATTTTGAGAATTAGCGCCAAACGACTCTGCGTAAAACCGGAATTTGTTTTTTGGCCTTTACCCTGGCATTGTAAAATGAGCTCAGGTAAACACAAATATGATTCTATTTCTGCCACGTTAGTAACATCTACACTCATATGGCGCTTGAAGTTCCACGTTAAAAACCCTGAAAATGAATGCCTGTTTTGGGCAGGTATGTTTTTGCCTTTAAAAGTGTCAAAAAGGCCCAAGATGCCTCCCAAGAAAATGGCCTGGCTCGCGTCTCTGGGCAAAACAGTTCTCTGAAAATTCGTCATAATACGAGAAAGAACAAGAACGAAAGGCCATCAATTTTCATGAAACCGCTCAAAAAAATCCTGTAAATGATGGACGAAAAAAACGGAAGGACTTTTGAAGCCTCCCCTGCATATGGGAATAGGGACAAGAGTAAATAAGGTTATAGGGCACTAGGGCTAAGTTTATAATAGAATAATAAGCGCAAATAGGTTTAATCGTTTCCAGACAATAAATCGACTTCCTCACTGTAAGTAACTCGGCTGTCTTAGCTCTAAAGACATGTCAAGGGCAGAACACCTTTGATCACGAAAACGTAGCAAAACTTTGAGTATGCACCATACAACCAATTTGTGTGCGACTTGTGCAGAAACCTGACAAGCAAAAACGACTGCTTTTCCAGTACTGTATTTTCACCAAAAACAAACACGGATGCTCGTACACGGGGACGGCGTAGTGTAGTGGTTACCATGCTCGCATTGTGGCCGACAGGTCCCCGGTTCAAGTCCGGGTAATAGCGACATTACGCCCTCTTGCGACAAGCGGCGTGAGAGGTTGCGACGCGAAATAACGCCGGCAGTCGAGAGCGTCGTCCAGTAACCCAATAACCAACCGAATACTCGTGCACAGCCCGCCGTGTCACCACAGCCATTGTTCTTCGGTTTTCTGTAAGCTCACTTTGCCCAGCGCAAGGGCATCAGACGGCGTTATTTTTCATCATGGCGCCGGCTCCCGCCCGTTTTCCGTTTTTGCCAGCCACCTCCTTTGTCGGCCGTTTTTGCGTCGGTAACCGAGTAGCTCTCGGACAAACCAGACAGCACAATCCATCCAGCTCAGGATGGTGATTTTTCCACGCGTTATTGACGATGATATCTGTGGTGAACTGCGTACTCCGAATGGCTCAGCACAAGGCCATCTGGCGTCCGCAAATGTAGTAACGTTCCGTTATTTGTTTTGCCGTGGTGGGCCTATTGAGGAACGATATGCAGCCCGATGTCTTAATTGTTGCTGATTACGTCCTTTAGCTGTTTTTTATGTGTACCACGCGGATGTTGCTCTATATTCTCATTATCCGTGCATGTGACGAGACCGCAGAACTGCCGCCGGGAAACGATCTTTTCATCTCTTTACAGTTTTATATTTCCGCTTCTCTTACTATCTTTGCCGAAATCACCTGGATTTCAGCAGCCTGGCTCGTACGTCGCTGGAGTTCATGTACGCCTCTCAGCCTTTACCGCTCACCTCCGATGAAGAGATTACGAGGCTCATTGAGAACATACGCTGAGTAATGGAGTGCTATTGTGGCAGGGTGCTCAGCAAACAATGGTAAGCAGTCCTGCAGTTCCAGCTAATCTCAGGGCAAAAGGTTTAATTACTTCATTTAGAGTGGCGCATAAGATCCAAGATAAGTTGTGTCATGACCTTTTGCAGACAGTCTTTGAATAAGGCTATGGTCAAACCAGACATTTTGACCATAACCGACTGTGATACAATTTAGTTCGTGCCAGTGGCCCTTTGGTCTTTAAACATAACAGTTCTTTGAGATCGAGATACGAGTGACTGATCTCGAACTTTCTATTCTGTTTCCTCATTTGCATACATAAGCAGATCTTATAACTGTCGTAACGAGTACGTAATTACTGTTGGCTTATGTACCTTCAACTTTATCAGCCTAAAGGGTTGATAGCCATGTCTCTTTTTCACAAAGTCTAGTTGAAGTTGGCTTTGGTGAGGGTCTTAAAAAGCTTTTGGGTTTTTTTGTTCAGTCACCAGCAGCGCCGACTTGAGCAGCCAGACAGCCGTGTCTTGGATGGCCATTGAATCCTGCATTGGATGCATATGGACTGACTCTCATCTCTGTGCGTATCGCCTTCAAGCTGAATGTAACGATTTTTATGTGCGTGCATCACTCCTCACAGTCACAGTATCTTATCAAAGTGGTAGGAAATGCTGCTTGAGTTTGAAAAGAGGATGTAAAAACGGCTTTTAAAAGGGACCAAGCACCCCAGAGCGACCGGGTGCGGTCTCAAAAAAAAGTTTTGTGTTTGTAGTATTTTGTCTTCTCATACGAAAAAAACAAAAGTGATAAACATACAAAGCTGTTGAATATCAGAAGGCGCAAAAGATTTCATCCCCTTCAGATAAATCACTGTAGTGGAGTAGAGATCCCTGCCGTGATATTAAGGGACGGCTGGTGTCCATTTTCTTGAGGCGTGTCTTGACGATGCTGCAGCCAGCCGAACTGTCCAATCTGCCCCAGTACCCCTTGCTCGGCAGGCTGTTCCTGCGTGTGATAGCTCAGTCGCTGCTGAATTGTCTGCCGCAGCTGCCTCTGCTGCTCCTTTGTCGTTGCGCTCGCTCGTGTTGGTTCTGCCGCCGCCGACTGACATGAAGCAGCGCATGGTGGCTTCTGCCGCAGCCATCTGTCTGTCAGCCAGAAAACTGCCGGTATCTCAGCCCACTGTCCAGCCCAGCGGAACATCGGAAGCAAGGTTCAGCATGTTTTCAGAAACCATGTCTCTTGCCCACAGCCCAGCTCTAAAAAACCGTACAGCTCTCCAGCACGTGGTCGGCCTGACAAATCAGGCAGCTTGGATCTGACGGTACGCCTTGGTGCCGGCGTACTCGAATACGATGCTGTTCGTCCGTTTTTATTCGAAACATTTTCTTTGAACGACGCTGCTCGGGCGGCGTGTTATCCGTTTAATGGTGGCTGGTATGTGTCATTTCTTCAGCTCGCTTCTCACAAAGCGCTTCGTCAGCCAGCCACTCGGCGAATGGCTCAAAGCTGTCGTCCCTATGATCCGTACTGAGCCATCTATTATAGTTCTTTACGTAAGAGTGGTGGAACTTTTCAACAATCAAAACGTGGTATGCTGGCGCATTTGTAAAATCAGACCCAGAACCACTCTCCTTCAGATTCGTTGTTACGCTCGTTACCTTGTCCCTGAACTCCTCTAACCGTGTGGTTCCATCCCGTTAAATTGGCCAAGCGCGCCGTATTGAATCCAGCTCGTTCCGGATTTTTCGCAAGACGCCACCGTATTTTCCCTCCGACCGGCAGTTCGCAACGACTTGCACTGGCTCTCCAGCCAGGAAATTTTTTTGGTAAATAATTTCTGGTAAATAGTTTTGCTGGCAGGTCCTCATCACCGATAAACGTATCGATCAATGTTGCCCAGTCGCCATACTGCATCTGATCTCCTCGAAAATCGGACAATTCGGGCTTCTTTAATCCAGAAATCATGATATGAGCTCGGCATGTGCCAGCTGTTTTTACTGATCCACCAGGGCGAACTCGAGTCTGATGACGTAGGTCATGACCACGACCCGCCCCCGGATATATTTGTTCACCAGGCTGACAGAATCCCACACATCACTCTTTATGGTTTCATAGCTCTTCCAGAATGGTGCTGAGCGAACTTTTATGGCTTCTACAGAATTCTTCTTATCATGAAGGCTCTCTACCATATCAACATTTGCCCTGTCAATTCGCCCAGATGAGCAATCAAAGTCCGTATTACGGAAATCGATGCATCGTCCTCTCCTGTCAGTGTGTGAAGTTCCCCTTCACCATCGCCTATCTGTGTAACTCTTTCCTGTTTCCGCTAATGTAGGTTGCTGCCAGATGCTATCATTAACACTTCTCGATTTCAAAGTAGCATCACTAGCCTCTTCGGCTCCTGTCCTCTTGACCTTCCTATTGCCCTGTTTCTTCCCTCGAACACCTTCGTTCATTGCTATATCCGGTTCCATTGGCACCAAATGTTTATGACAGTTGTGTTGGTTGTTTCGAGCGTTGTGTCTGTGTATCCGTAACTTACAAAACTCCTTAAATCTTAAAGCCCTCTTAAAGGCAGCTTAACCACTTCCTTGAGCTCTATACTCTGTCTCTTCTCGTTTTTCTCTCTTTCCGTTGAAATCACATGCACCACGCAAGAGCCATGATCTCGGCGGAACCTTCGCAACATCCCCTTCATCCCCCGGTCCCGGTTTTGAATTAGCTCCACTTCAAACAAGTCTACGCCAAGGGGTCAGCACTGCGCCTTGACCTGTGTATCACTTGACCGCCTCTGCATCAAGTCGAATTGTTCTGACGGTGGGTCTCGTCCCCGTCTTGTCATCCATTGTCACTGCAGCCACTCACACGTGGCCACCACTGCCAGTCATTACAGTCTCTGTCCGACGCCAACGACGAGCCGCCGCTGGCACCAGCTGACTTCCTCTTAGGCCCGTCGAGCACCGAGGCCACACCAACATCGCGGAATCAGGCTGGAGATCTTCGACAGGGCTGCAGATGGCTACAGCAGCTCTCAACGGAGTTTTGGAAATGCTGGTTAAGGGAATATGTGCCAGCCTTCCAGGTGAAATCCGAGTGGCTAATCTGAAGACGGGTGACATAGTGCTGGTGGTCGATTCTGCGTCCCCACGGAGGTCAGTGGCCGATGGATCGTGTGGTGACGGTGATAAGTGGCAGCGATGGCCACGTTCGAGTGGCTACAGTTGAACTGAAGGACAAGACGGGGACGACACCAGCCGTCAAAATCATTCGAGTTGATGTAATCCAGTGAACTGGTACACATGTCAAGGCGCAGTGGCGACCCTTTGGCGTAGACTTCCCTGAATTACGAGTAGAGTCAATTCAAAACCGGGAGGGTGTCGTGGAGGTTCCGCTGAGACCATGGCTCGAGCGTGGTGCATGAGATTTCAATGGAAAGAGAGGAAGACGAAAAAGAGGGAAATAGAGTTGAAGCAAGTAATTTAAGATGTTCTTAAGAGGTCTTTAGGAGATTAAGAATTTCTTAGGTGAAGGATACACAAACCCAACGCGAGAAGCAACCAACACGATTGTCATGGAGAGTCACTATAACGTCGCGAGACAGAGCGGCGGCCTGATGTGAGGGCCAGCACTACACAACAGCAAGCTCGGTCAACTGCTAACGGTCGTTGGATGAGCTTTTTCACTCTATTTGTTTGACGATAAGTTATTTTCGTTTCTTAAGAATTCGTGTGAATTTGCATTTTTCTCGATTCTGCGCATGCGGAGCTTCCGCACTCCCCGAGAAGATTTTATCTCCTGCCGCCATGCTGCGGCACGCCTCACGCGTCACCGGGAGACTGCTTGAGAGTGCGCCTCTCCCGACTTATCAGCGTCATCAAGATTGTTCAGCTTGATTAAAGTGGCTCGACCCTCCCGCGCAGTTTTCGCCTCCGACACCGGGTTCCGCTGCGCCCCATTTGCATCGGTGCTACCTTTTTACGTGGCGCCCTAATCTCCTGCCATGCGGCACAGCACGCCCGGCCCGGCCAGGCGGTTGCGTGCTTGTTGTGCTTCTGTTCCGCGTTGCATTCCCGCGTCGGCTAACGGGCCGCCGCTGCGCGTCGGCGGTGCTAGCCGGCAAAAAGGCAGCGTTTTTGCGCCGCCCTCTGCAGTTCTTGTTCCGCGACCGCTGCCTGGGCTGCCGAGGGCGTTCAAATGTTTCTCCGCACGCCTCGCACGGAAGCTGTGAAAAATGACGGACTTTTGGGCCCCTCATGGGCGGGATAATCGCGGTACGGCTAGGATAAAAATCCAACAGCCTGTAATAATGGACAATCCTGCGGTTAAAATGTCCCATGTCTTTAGCCACTGGAATCTTGAATAAATGAATGGATTTTCGCTGGTTTGTGATTTGAAAGGCTTGATATTCAGCTGTCCTTATCCCTATTGATCTCGTTACAGAGTACTGCCATAAAATAAAAATGAGAAGGCATACCAGCTCTTTTCGTTTCTGGGGGTTGAACATAAGGACCATGGAAGCTAAAATGGAGAAAATAAACAACAATGAACGAAATCATTATCACGTACTTTTGTATCTCTAAAATCTAATTCTTTATTTTACGCAGTTTCTCGACAATTTTTATATGACCTAGACTCAGTGCATCATTAGTATATGCAGCATGGCTTGATAATGCACTTTTCCAACTAAAGCGCCTTTTAATAAAGAATGCTACAATTTGTGTCGTCCCTATAAACGTCATCTCACGTTTGGCGTTAGTGAGCGGCTAACAACTCAACACGGACTCTGTTCCAAAGCTAGACTCTCCACTCGCCCGTTTGATTGCCTTGCAGAAGAGCTGGCCGCCGCCTGCAGGCCGCCGAACCAGGCGTCGTGCCGATAAACAATGCTATCGATTGTTCACTGACGGCCGGGCATGATTTAGAGAGCGGCCCGCTGTCGGTGCCGCCGCAAAGGTAAGCACGACATAAAGGCAACGATATGTGCCGCTTTATAGGGAACCTTCCAGACAGTTCGCGGGCACAAAGGGCATTATCGCTGAGGTGAATCTTCGTCAAGGTGATCAGTAATTGATACGCCCTTAACCACCATGCTGCAATATTTCTCATATTCATATGCGGTGTAACACGACTCCAAGGTGGAAGATAAAATGGTAGATGCGAAGCAGCCTCGTATTGCCGAATGATTTATGAGTGTCCTGCAAGAATGTGTGTAAATGCCGTCGGAATAGATAGCCGTTTAGCAGACTTAGTGTGTGACACTTTGTCACCCCTAAAACAAACATGTTTCCTCAAAAAATACATTCTGTCCATGTATGCTCAGCAACCTAGTCCAACAACAGTTGCCGATGACTTTTTCGTCGCTTCTATTTCATTTCACGTTGACATGATGGGAATCTAATTATGCAAATGGAAGCAACGACAACTGACATCGCCGCCCCCTCTAAATCACAATTTACAACGGGAGGCCCGTGCTGGAGCCGGCAGTTACGTCAGGAAAGCTCGCGTTGATTTATGAAATATCGGTCCGTTTCGCTGTTCCAGGGAGGTGCCCGTACATTCGGCGCGCCGAATGATTTGCGGCCCGGTGTATGAGGTAGCGGGTAGCGCTTCGGACGGCTGCTCAGATTACGGAGCGCATCAATCGCCGGGCAGGCCGGCATTAATGCCCAGGCCCTGCTGAGGCGATAAGCAAAGCCGGCTGGACCGACTCGGAGGCCGGCCGGGCAGGCTTGGCCGACTGGGCTCTGGTGCCGGCCACAACAGGCTATCTGTCACCGGCAGCCAGCCCGGATATGTCGTTTTTGCCTCCGCCTATAGGCCGCCTGATCTATCTGCTCGACTCGAACAATGCGACGAAAGCTCGTGGAATGTCAAAACACACTCGCCGCGGGAGAGTGGAATGAAAACAAACAATGGCACACGGAAGGACATCAGCGTGGAGCTGTGTACAAATTGGGGCCTTGATGGCTTCCCGGCAGTACGCTCCGTTGTTGGTCTGTCGCGTGGAACGTCGCAAACTCCCCTCTGCATACTAAACTTACTGGGAACACAAACTTTCCTGGAGCTCATTTTCATTCTGGTGGCCCTAGCGTTACCATATCATCTACGTCACCTACATCACTCCCGCCACCAAATTAATTTCAATTCCCTTGCGTTTAATAGGCTCTAAGCACCATCAGAAGTATCAATACTGTTATAGCAAAAAGAAAGAAAAGTTCGTGATATCTCTGGCTCCAGGCCTAGCTACGCGGCTTCAGAACACGTAGTGCGCCTGCGAATTATCAAAGCTATAGTAGACGACACAATGTACGCTGGCGCCGGAGAACATCCGACAGAGCTCAGAGCCGTCATTAGAGTCGGCAATTTTCCTCGGCTGGCGGGATCAATGGACATCATTCGCCGTATCAGCGGGGCTTATCACGCGCCCCAGTTGGTGGACGTCCTCCGTCGCGCCGCCCGCCGCCTGCTGAATTATATCATGGCTCGTCGTCTGCGGCGCCGTGATCTCCCTCATCAGGGCCCGACGCGGGCTGATTCTCCGGAGAGCAGTCAGATCAGGGCCTGGGCCGCGGGCGTCCCTTATTCGCGGCAAAAAGGAAACCTGATGACAGCCAACGAAACGATGCAATGTTCACGGGTATCAAGAAAACATAAACAGCTAGTATGAACAAAAAATGAAGAGCGTAAGACTTTAAAGTTAAATGATAGCGTTGCTGGTCTTCTGTAGGTCAAAACTGTCAGTGACTAAAACATCATGCCGGGGTTGCGCTATATCTGTAATCAAAAAATGCCGGGGCCCTGCTCCTGTCTGCGACTGGGAGTGCTGAAGTTTGAAACACGTGGCCGCCGTACACTCAGTGGATAATCAATGGAAATGGAATCCTATTAATTGTTCGATGTTGCATCTTGCGTCACAGCTACGCAGCATCCCATCACTGTCTCACGCGCAAGCAGATCCACAGCATCGCCCTCCCCCATGGGGGGCTGGCATCAGGGCCACGGCTTCCCTTTCTTTGGGAAAGGGAAGCCAAAATGTCTTATGGTCTCCATTTTCGGCAGGATGAGTGCACTTTTGAGTCTTTGAAACTTTTTTAACGCACGTCTTTTTTCGAAAATCGCGAAACGAAATGACCCAAATCCTGCGAAAAATTAATATTTGGGGCAGCCTAGGTAACACGGATGAAGATTTGGATCCCATCCCCGTTTTAGCACATGGTCTGGATTCGTCCTTGGTCTCAAGCTACGTTCCTAAAAAGTCCAGCCGTCGGCGTCGCCGTCGCCGTCGCCGTTGGTTCCTAGGCCTCCCACCGCCGTACTCAGCTCCGGCTCCAACTATCTCCATCAAGTCCTATTCCGCATGTTATGTAGTATTTGGCCCTTATCTCTCCTGCATGCTACCTTATCTCATGTCGTATATCCTCGCCGACCTACGCATTGTCACATTATTGATTCCACTTCCCACTTAGTGTTGTCAGACAGCTTCACAATCGCTCTCTGCGCTTTGTCGCAGCGCAGCCCACCAGCGCGATTACGACGTCACGTTGTGCCCGTCACCGACCGACACGGAGCCCTGCTGGCGGTAAGACCGTCCCTAATCGCCCACACCCGGCCGGGCCGTCTGTGCCGGTCAGCCGCGGGCGCCGCGCCAGCGTCACGCCCGCGACATCTCAATACCGGCGACCTTGTCCGACCGAGGGCGGCCGGCCTGCGCGCGCGCCGGATCTGCACATGTCACCGGATGCCCCGCACTTCCGGCTCGCTCCCCACCGGCCGGTGATCCACCGCTTCCGGGCGGCGGGAACGGCGGCGTCGAGGCGGGGGGGGGGGGCAATGAACGGTCGGTGAACGCTCAGTTCCGAGGTGCGATTACGCTGGCAGGTGTCGGGGTCCGGGAAAGCAGGGGCCGTTTTTGTTTAGCGTGGCCCGTTCGTGTTCGGTTACAGAAGCTGAAAGCAGTCCGAGTGCGGCCATCGCCTTCCTGTTGCCATCGGTTCGGCTCTCCAACAAAGATCGAGTCACGCAGCCACGCCCACTCAACTGTTGAGATAGCAACCTGTTTCGTGGTTGGTTTTATGACGTCATCTAATCCAACTCTTTGGTTTCCTCCCGCAGCGGAATCACGGGAGGTTTGCGGCTTGGTCCCCGCATCAGTCTTTTCGTGCCAGCTGACTGCACCAGCAATAACAGAGCTGTCCGAGCAGATAGCTTCCGGTGTCTGTCCAGTTTCTCGCTTAAATTCCAGAAAACCGGCCGCCAGCTTCCTTCACATTGTTTATTCTTGAATGCGATTTGGTGTAGGTACGATAATACGATTTCAAGGACGATTTATATACACCGAGTTTAACACGATCAAGGATATCACAAACACGTGGAGTCAGTCCTCTTGAGTCCAGCCCGTTTTGATATGGTATCGGCCAGGTCTGCAGTGGAATGGGCCGTATGCACGGCGTGGAGATGGAATGGAGCATCGGCGGCGATTACACGGTCGCGCCGGCTCTTTAGCATGCAGCGGCGACCGGCGTGAGAGGCGTCAGCGGACGATAGGCGGCCCGGCGAGTAACGACGTCTGCTGCGCCGCCGGCCGGCCGTCCGGCCGCTCCGCCGCCTGGAACAAACAGAGGGCCGGTGAGCGGCGGAAGCCAATGGAGCGCGCTGACCGCGGGCCGGCGCGATCACAGGCGGCTCGTCGCCGCCGTCCCGTCGTCGCAGAACAGCTGTCGTCGGCTTTATGTCGGCCATTTCGTCTTACCATTGGCGGCCGAGCACGGCGTCGCTCGGCGTTTATTACAAACTTCCTCACGATCGCAATCAGGCCCGGCTGGGCGAGACCTTTGCTCGGCTCCGTATGAGGCCACCGGTCACTGTCGCTCGGCGGCCGCCCGCGCCCGGATCCATCAGGGCCGGGCCCGGCGTCGCCTGTGTCCCAATCACCATTCATCTCGGAGACGGGCTGCGGGCGGGATCCAGAAACCGCGGGCGTTCCGCCGCGGCTCCCCCCCCCCCCCCCCCACTCACAGTCCGTCCCCAGTCCGTTCCCAGTCTGCAGCCGTGTCCCGCTGAGGTGCGGTCACAGCCCTCCGCCTCCAGTTTGCTCCCCAGCCGCCGCCGTGTCCGGAGGAGTGAAGACCTCATCTTCCCGCCCCCCCCTGCCGCCGAGTCCAGCTGAGGCGCGATCATGCCTCCCTGCCCCCAGTCCGTCCCCAGTCCGTTCCCAGTCCGCGCCGTGTCAGGCCGGGAGGCGGTCACGGCGGCTCTCACGGTGGCTGCCGAGATTGCTCTCGCAGCGGGTGACGTATTCGGCCGGCCGCCGCGCCGGACGCAGTGAACCGTGCCGGTCCGGTCGGCGCGCCGCTGCACACACGCTGCAGGCCGCTAATTGTGGCCGGCCGCCGCTCCGGAGCTGGTCGAGCGGGCCGCAGGGACGGCCAGACGGCGGGCCGACCGGCGGCGGCAGCGGTCTCTCGTCCGAGACGCCCCCCCCCCGGCCGCCGCCGCCGCTCTGGACGCGCCGCCACACGTGACCGATCCGCCGGAGATGGACGGAGGCGCTCCATAAATCACGCGGCCGACAGAGGGGAGCGTCTGGTCCGTGCCAGAGACAAATCTCCGTCCTGCGGCCGCCGACCGCCGCCGCCGGAGGCCACCGACGTGACGCGCCGCCGTCTGGCGACTGCACCTCCCCCCCCCTCCCTCCGACTGACGCAAACACCACCGCTGAACGAGAGACGCCTACAGAGTGGTGCGCTGCATACACAGGCGGCCAACACTCAATGAATAGCTGATGCAAACCTCATCAGCTGTTTCTCAGAACTAAAAGCTTTGTGCCTGCGCCGCGTGCAGTCCGTTTAAGACGTAATGAAATACACATCCGCCGGAAATGGAAACCGCTAGAAACCGTCAAAGATGAAGCGTCGTGCTGCTGGCGATGGCAGGAGGTATGGCGATGCCCACGATGGGCCTATTTTGATTTAAATTATCGTTGTTTTCCAACAGCGGTCTTCAGGGAACAATCTATATCCAACTAAGCCACAGTAAACCCCTCCAGACCAATTTGATCTGTCTCGCCACCAGAAACAAAAATATCTACCACCATTTTAGCCACACGAGACGAGGGCTGAGAGCACCGGAAATCTCCAGTCAATCCACTAATGACGCGCGATTTTCGTACCAAGGAAACCGACCCAACAACAAACTGAAATGTCTGCAGTTACAAACGAAAAAGACGGTATTTTGGATATGTTTAAACCAATGGTAGAAACATTTTGTGCGATGCGACTCTCAAAAACTGTTTGCAATATGTCTTCGGCTTTTAAATTGTTTTAGCGACATAGTCGCAAAACAATTAAGGTAAATGAAACGGGATGAGATATTTTGTCAATGCTACGGAGAAGTGACCCATACTGAAAGCCAAGCCACCCGAGCGCTTCGGTACGAAGTCGCACCACTCTAGTCACTAGTCGAGTCACTAAATCATGACTGCAGGACATGCCATAAAGGTGACGCCACATACATTCTCGCAAGCTATTGATACTTTTTCTTTTGTAATAACGTCTCTCAGTATGCCAGTTTCAATCTCGTTGGAGCGTTTTATTGTTTATGGCAGCTGACATTGGCTCGCTTCCAAAAATGTCACTTGCAAACTGACGTTGATTTGTGACAAGGTTAACACACAAAGCCATGCCAGACTTCAATTTTGCTGATTTGGCCTGTGTACTTCTAAAGCAATAGATGACATCGACCATCCAACATTTCTGGTTCGTAACGATATACCACAGCAAGGCAAGACAAGGCAAATGTCAACTAAAAGACGGCAAAGAATATAAAATTCCCACAAGAGTCATTGCGATATTTGATTCCGTCTTGTAGTCTGAAAGCATTCTTGGAATTTTTTTACCATTAGTCTTTTACTGCATAGGTATGCCACTTGAAGCATTCGCGTTAGTTGACATGCTACAGACGTACGTGTCATTGATCAATATCACCTTTTGTGTATGTGGACAATATCGTAAACGATATCAATATCGTCACATCTTCATTTCTCACATCCTTGCAAATTTCCGTTTCTAACCATCTTTGTTTCACTGAACGCTCTACATTCTTTAAAATATATAGTATAACTCTTTGGATTCCAAGCTAAAAAGCATCGCAAAATTAGCCAAAGCCAAATAATGGTTTAAGTGGCATCTTCTGCACGGCACCACGAAATAAACATTACGAAAAAGAGCCCAAGTTCACTCATATCAGACTGACACTAGGCATTTCCTCTTATAAATGGAACATCGGGAAGGGGTAATACCTAAGAGTCACCATAATCAAAAGAGATTGAATTATTTTCCCCTCGCAGAAATGTTGTTACGTATCTGTCAGCGACCTGATGAGCTTCATCACATTACTCCTCACGCCGGCCTGCGTCAGCCCTCCGGCCACTGGTCAGATTCACCTTCCCAGGACGATACAAACACAGGCAAATGGCCCGCCAGCTCACGGGCCCAAGACCAGCGTCCGTCTTGACTGTCATATAAGCCCGGCACCTTGTCAGCCTGACCAGCCTCGTGGCTGTCGTATAAGCCCGACACCTTGTCAGCCTGACCAGCCTCGAGCTGTCGTATAAGCCCGACACCTTGTCAGCCTGACCAGCCTCGTGGCTGTCGTATAAGCCCGGCGTCTGTCAGCCTGACCAGCCTCGTGGCTGTCGTATAAGCCCGGCGTCTGTCAGCCTGACGGTCCGGCTGGCGGCGTCTCGCCAGACACGGGCGACCGACAGTCGGGGCGGAATGTCGCGCCGGCCCGGCTGCCGCGCCGTTCGCCGCCGGCCGGACGGCCGCCCGCCGTCGCCGCCGCCGTCATTGGAACCCCGGGCACGGACTGCCGCCGGGGAGTCGGCGACTGATAGTGTTCAGAGGGCCGACCGTCTGCTCTCTCGGGCGGCAGCCGGCCGAGCGCCGCTCAAGGGATGTTAGAGTCTCGTCAGGAACTCGGCGGTGAGCGCCGCGCGAGCAGCACTTCTGCCAGGACGGTGCAGGGCCGCTATGTGAGCGGTGTGCGAGCGCCCAGCCCAGCCACTCAATTGCCGCCCCGCAGAACCGCCCCAGAAGCAGATCGATGGACAGACCCATCTCGGCCAAAAACGATTTCCTCCATTTTAATCAACTAACCGCGACTTTATCTGCCTGTGGACGTTGATGGATTTCCGCTGTAATTTGAAGAATGGTTTGGATCTTGCGGGAGGAACATCAGCAGAGAATCTGTAGGATATAGGAGAAAACCTCATATTGGGGAAACTGCTGCACCATCAAAAACCTAGTCCGCGGCCTTTTGAGCACTTGCATAATTTAAAATCAGGACTAGGATTTAACATTAGGATAACACCTACGACTACTCGGAGAGCCCACTGGCGCGCATACTTTGATAATATTCATGCCAGTTGCATATCTCATACGTGATGCCCAATTCAGATTCCAGTCACATTAATGCCTTTGAATTGTTTGCTTCGAATGACAAGGAAAGGGTGCGACAAAAACCGATTATATTCTAATGCTATTCTAGTTTTTACATCTGCCAGGCGAGATCCTCTTTGTACTCGTTCAGCTTAGATTTTATCATTGAAAAATGCGTGAAAATCATCTCTCTTGACCTCACGTTTATTCCGGCGGTTAGCAGGAGAAATGTGGTCGTTTTTATCCTCTGAGTCAATCTTTTTGTCCCATTCGACGCAGCCGAGATCACGAGCAAAAACTAGACATTCTAGAAACGTCCACAAATGGCCCGATCTCCTTCCACCTTCGGAATATGGGAGCGGCATCGGTACAAGTGATGCAACTTACCACCAGTCCGTCCCCAGGGTACGTCTCGGGGTGCAATTGGCTTCACAATGGGCAATTTATGAACAACGGAGGTAGTCATAGCATGCCGTGAACGCATTCATATCACGCAAAATGATATGCTAATTGTGAGACAAAACTAAACATTGCACCCAACTTGCCTGACAAGTTTTCAAGCAACCGTTCGTGATAACATCAGCTTTCTGCTTGGATGCACTAACTCTGCCCGGTCGGCATGTACGTTGCCATGGCAATGCCTGCTCGCTCGCAGTCCGGCCGCGCTGCCCTCGCTGCAAGTTCGTTAACGTCGATTGTAAACAAGTCTTACCTCTCTATAGCTATTGAAATATTGATCAATTAGCATTCTCGGCGAGGAAATAAAGACGTTGTATTTACCTGAGGTCTGCCTCCCGCCGGGCGGTGGCTTCTGCAGAGCGCGGCGCGAATCGGGCGCCATTGGGCCGCAGATAAATCGGCCGCGACCGCTGCCCTCTTCTGTGCCGCCGACGTTTATGAAGAAATATCGGGGTATGACTCCGGGGTAAACACAAGTGAGCGTATTGGCCGCGCGACCACGCATCTCGAGCGCGTTTTTCCGCCGGGCTTTTTTGCCGCGAGATGAGGGAAGTCGTGACTAGACGATAACATCACAGCGCTCGCCGGCGAAAAACAACGGTTTCTGCCGGTAAGCTCGCTAAGAGGCTTACACGCCACTGTTTTTGTGCGAGTGCGACGAGTTTTTCCGCCCGCCGATGCGTCGATCGGGTCGGCCCGGCGGCCGCCCGTCCGTCCGGCCGCCACGCGCGGCTCGCTATTGCACAGGTCGCCGCCGGCGGCGCTCGCACGCGAGGCTACACGTACTCGGAAGAGTGCGGCGGCGGCGGCGGCTCGGCCTGCGAGCTCAGCGTGTACACGCCACGCTTCTGCGGTCCCTGCACGCGCCGGCTGGGCAGCAGCGGCAGCGGCCGCCGGTCCAGACTGCCCTGCTCCGAGCCGGACCTGTTCCCTGAGTCGCCCGAGCGCTGGCCCGAGTCCGGCTCACTGCGGAAGCTCGAGTTGAGCTCGCGGAGGCCGGCGGCGGGCGCGGCGCGCGCGCCCGGCAGCGCCGGCTCCTGGCCGGGCGCCGCCAGCCGGCCGCCGGCCGCCAGCGTCCTGCTGTCGAGCACGCGGTACTGCGAGCCGCGCCGCGTCGCCGCGATCACGGTGCTCTCCGGCGGCGGGTTCTCCAGGTTCTCGGGCAGGTCAGCCGCGTCCGGCAGCAGGTTGACCGGCACGGGCGGCCGGCGCGCCAGCAGCAGCGCGCCGCGCGCCGCCTGCACCCGTTCCGAGACGCTGGCCAGCTGGCGCGGCCGCGGCCGGCGCTGGCTGCCGCCGGCCGGCTCGCCGCCCGAGATGTCCGAGTAGTAGGCGCTGCTGTGGTTGGAGGCCGAGCCGCCGGAGCCGGCCGACTCGCCGCCGCCACCGCCGCCGCCGCCGCAGCCGCCGGCCGGCTCCAGCACGTAGCCGGCGTTCTCGTAGGTGCCGTCGGGCAGGAGGCGGCGCGGGTCGCGGATCTCGCTGTACGTGTTCATCATGTAGGTGCGGTAGGCGGGCACGCCGTGCGAGGCGGCCACGCTGTTGAGCTCGGCGTACACGGCGCTCTCCTGGTCCGGGAACGTGTACGGCTGCTCCACGTAGCTGGACTCGGAGTCGCCGGCGCTGGCCGGCGAGCGCAGCCCTTGCTCCTGGCTGCCGGAGCGCGGCCAGAGGCGGCCGCCCCAGCCGCGCGGCCGCGCCGCCGTCGCACCGGCGGCAGCCTGGCCGCGCACGCCCGGCGGCTTGGAGGTCGGCAGCGGTGGGGCCGTGTCCTTGGGCCGCTCCATCGCCACCAGCGGGCACAGACCTGGAAACGGACGACGGAGCTGCGTCAGCCGAGTTCCGCGGGCGTGAGCGACAGCTCAGGCAGGCCTCCTGATCAAACGGTTCAGTGTAGGGCGGCTATGCTAAAAGACGGCAAATGTTGCAAAACCCAACAGGCCGTGCCCACCACAGGAAGGGCCTCCCGACCGACCGACCAAGTCAACACCTTCGATGCCTTTCCGGAGCTTGGAGCGCACAGCTCAGATCACAAAGCACGGAAAATGGCCATCCAGGTATCAGACGCTGCTGAACTTCTGCGCAATCAGCTTCAATGATCCGATTCGAAAACGGAAAAGTTCCGTTCAAACCGAGAGATAACAGGAACGCTTTTGTCAAACGGGCGGCATGCAGCCTTCAAAATCAGTCTTGATCGCTGAAGAAAGCGATCCGCGCTCGCAGCCATTTTGTCGCCGGCGGTTTAAGCGCCGTTTAATTGGCCGGGTTAGCCCGGAGCCGGTCTGCGGATTCCCGGCAGCTGCGACGGCCGGCCCACCGCCCGGCAGCAGGGACAGCGCGGCGAAATCGAATCACTCCCCCGGCCTGTGACGTCATCCGCCAACCAATCGGGCTAATTCGGTTTTCGCTCGGCCGACGGCGGCGCACCTGGGCCCACCGGCGGCAATGGCGCCTCCGCCCGGCAGCGACACGCTCTGCGGACGATTAACGCGCGCCGAAAGCCGACAGGCGCGCGCCGTTCATAAATCTCCTCCTCCTTATTCGGCCCGCCCCGTGAAGCGGCTCGTCCGATCGCGCTTATGGACGACTCAATCTTGAGATTGTTCGACCCAATAATTGGCCGGCCGTTCCGCCGCCGGCGGCGCCACGCGGTAACGAACGAGCGCGACGCCGGCGCCGCCGGGGCTCGGACCGCGCCCCGGAGCCGGACACAGAGCAAGCCCGCCGCCCGGCCGACCCCCGGCCGGCCTGCAGAGCACCGGCCGCGACCCGACCACGTTGCAGGCTGGCGTGATATTGCGCCGGAATTAGCATAAAAATAGCCGAATGAACGGCTGTCGGGCCGATCGACGCCCCGCTAACGCCGGCCGGCCGCCCGGGACACCGGGTTTACACGGCCTAACGACGCTGGAGACGCCCGGCCGAGCAGAGGACGCCCGCTCCGGGGGCCGGCGGCACTGCAGAGGTGGCGAGGGACGGCTCCGAGGGCAGACGGCACTGCAGAGGTGGCGAGGGACGGCTCCAAAGGCAAATGGCACTGCAGAGGCGGCGAGGGATGGCTCCAGGGGCCGGCGGCACTACAGAAGTGGCGAGGGACGGCTCCAGGGACCGTCGATACCGCATAGGCGGCGAGGGGCAGCTCCAGGGGCCGGAGGTGCTGCAGAAGGCGGCGAGGGACAACCCCAGGGGCCGAGGTACTGCAGAAGAGGCGAGGGACGGCTCCAGGGACCGGTGGTACAGCAGAGGTGGCCAGGGACGGCTCCAGACACCGACGGTACTGCAGAGGCGGCCAGGAACCGGCAGTACCGCAGAGAAGTGGCCAGGAAGGTCCAGGAACTCGTGGGTAATGCGGAAAGATGGGGACAGTCCAAGGACTGGTGGAGAACGACAGAAGTACATGAGTGGAGAGACGGTTTCAGGGGCCGTAGAGGTACCACGGACGGAAACTATATGTCGTAGGGGGTCGCACCACAGGACACCGGAAATCGACCAGGAGCAGTGAGGAGTGTCAACGTTCCGCAGCTGGGGAAGAGACGATAGATAGGCAGTGCGGGAGGCAGCAAAAGATGGATCGGGAGTTGGAGCAGACAGTGGTATGTGAATCAACACTTATGGACTCTGCGCCTTACGTCTGATACAGTTGTTTCTTATTCGGGCAGTCCATCATGATATATATATATATACATATATATACATACATATATATATATTGTTGTTAACATGGCAGTCAAGAAAGGATAGGATTTATATACGATTTAATACGATTTGAAAATGGGCGATTAGAATTTTGCGCACGCCCGAATCTCCTTGGTAATGCGGGGATGAGGACAGCCCTAGTTCTGTGGCGCAGTTTGGTTTCCAGACTGCTAAGCTCAGACCGTCATTATGTAGGCCCATGCTTCTGAGTCACTTCTTGAGATGCAGATCACCTCCTGGAAAACTGTCTTCCGTGTTTAATTTTCGTGAATCTTTATAGAACTCGAGTGCAGCTGGTCCCAGTTTCCAACGTGATTGGTTTAATCTCTGCAGCTGCTGCCAGCTTTAGTTGTTTGGCTTCATTTTTGTCTTCCCAGTGCTTGTCGATATCGTGTTCGTGACAAGCGGACCAAAAGCCTGCTAAGACGCTATTTTTACGACAGCAGCAGCTCAACGTCCCAGTGTGAGAGATTTGCTGGTTCGTGCTTTGTCTTGTTTTACACCCCCAATTTAACGCCTCCGGTGCAGAGGACCCGGCTGCCAGCACAGGTTGTAAACAACAAAAGACGAGCCCAGGTAAACTCGAGCGACTGTAAACGCGTCCACCCTTGACGGGCCGAGGAAAGAACGCACCAGCATTAGAATGGGGTTGTCTCTCCAGTTCAGCCCTGTGAGAACACGACCCTCAATAGTCTTCTTCCGGTTACAATCAGACCAGGAATGACCGCAGACACTTTTACGCCCACAATCCCACTTCTCACTTCGGGTCGATTTTTATTGCGTCGCTTTGTCATGGTTAATCCATCATAAATTCTTCCCTTTCCCCTTCCTTTACGACGTGGCTCTCGCTTTATGTTATCCATCCTTTTCATTGCCTGAAACGCGAGAAGGACGATTGGGTATTTTCGTCCTTTGAAGGATGACGTGACCAAAGCCTAACGTGACTGGAAGGTCAAGGGCCCCTTCGCTTGGAACGCTTGAAATAGCTCGCCGGATCAGCATTGAAGTGCCTTCTGGTCATATTCGGAAGCCAGCTGCACATATTGAAACCAGTCGGCTGCTGCTCCCGTCCTTGTAGGCGCCAGAAATTGCGTGCGAAGAGTGATCATTAAGGAAAATGACCGGGGAGGGCTTTCAAAGCCACCGCTATCAACCTGCGAGAAAATTACTCTATCATGAGCTACTTGGTCAAAGAACGGGTCAATTACAGAGATAAGCGGCGAAGGGCGGACGGGAGCCATATCTCTCGGTTCGGTGTTTCAGAAGGCTGGCAGCATGGGACAGGATCAGTCCGACACGAACACGTTTCACACAAACCGCGCGCAGCCGCGTTCAAAATCGTCTCAGCCCATCTCGTTCACGCACAGATACCAGCGCTCCGGCGATGACAGCCGGTGAAATCGGCTTAGTTCCGATACCACCCTGCTACGACAAACCCACAGCAACGGCACGGCGGCCGACAAGCGCAGCTGATCCGCTTACCTTTCGACGGCAGGACACGCCACCTGCAACAGATAACTTTCGTTTAGGAGTTTCGTTGAAGACTCGTTCGATGAACGCAACTGGACTGCAGGCTCGCTGGATCAAGCCTCAGTGGGAAGTCGTTCTAAATCTTTTACGTTTGCGTTTACGTTAACGTTAGGCATTTACGGTGGCTGCACAATGTTAGAAATAAATATTGTTTTATATCACTGTATATTATTTCATTATTACATATGTTACATTTTAATTTCATATAGAAAGATGTATAAAGATTAAATAAAATAATCTTTGTAAGCACATCAGGGTTGAAAATTCGGTTTCTGTTCTTGGTGTCGGAGTATAATTTTTGTTTTTAGTACAAAATTCCGTAAAAAGTAATACCGGATTAAATTGGCGCTCTCCGTGTAAGTCGGTTATGACATGCCTACTTCTTACTGGATGGCGACAATTATCCGCTTACAGAGTTAGAACTTTGTCAACATGGTTATAATGTAGCTTTTTGATGGAGGCACAATATCATACTTTTGGAGTATGAAATGCCTGTAAAGCACATATTTTTGGCATCTTTCAGCACCAAAAAACAGCACGCTTTCTTACCATGATACACATGCATGTCATAAGAAAGCCATCAGCATTATCTTTAGCGCTTACTTAAAAACGCCGCCCGAGATTTGAGCGTATGAATGAACGGTGACACAGGACAAAGTGCAAATGTTCCGTTGATTGACACTGTACAATCCAGCTGCTTACTTTCACCAGCGCCGGGACGATAACGTAATAATGAGCGCTGAGCTGGTGCCATTAATCGGCTGTTACCGGAGCTGGCCGCGGCCGCCCCGTTTTCGAATTTGTCCTAATTGATATGTTTCGGCACGGTCAGCGGCGGGTCCCGGCCGGACCTGCGCGCCCAATTGCCGGGTACGGCGGCGGCGCTAAAAACAGCCGGCGCAAATTGCCACCTTTTGGACACGGGGCCGTGCCAAATGAGCGGGCCAGTGGCCGCCAGTGACACGGCCGGCGGCCGATGCCGACCAATTGGCCGGCGACCGCGCCGCGCCGCGCCGCGCCGGCCGGCCGGGTGCCCGCTCGCTGCCGACCGGCACCAGCCCGCTCCCGGCCGGCCGCCCACCAGGCACCGGTCAGCAGACGCCAGCTCCCCTGGACAGATGGCCTCGGCGGCGCAGGTGCGCTGGCGGCGAGTCTCGGCCAGGAACGTGTGAAAGCACGGCTGTAAACGTGCGTGGCCCGAGGAAGGCGTGATTGCGTCTCCTCCCAGCCAATGTGCGAGAAGGCGCTCTTACATGCGGCGCGTCGGCGCCATAGCGTCCCGCTGACGGCGGCGTAATTACTCCTCAAGTGGCCTTTCGTCGACTTCGTTCCGTGCGTGATGGGGCAGGTGTGAGCTGACTCGGTTCGAGACAGATCGCGTGTCCGTGCGCTGTGAAGACGTGCTATATTGGAGGAGGGGGGGGGGGGCTCATGCAGGGGCCGGGGTGCAGCGGCCCGTCTCACCTGCGGCATCGGATGACGACGACCATGGCGATAGCGCCGAGCAGCGCCGACAGCAGCGCCACCACCACCAGGATCGGTATCCATGACGACGAGGCCGACTCTGTAAAAAGCGGCGTCCGTTAGCGGCGATCGCGGCGCCCGGCGGCCGGCCGCGGCGGACGGCGCACAGACTCGGACCTCGGATCTGTCGCCGGACGCGTGGGCGCCTCGCTGCCCAATTACGACCGCCGGGCCGTGCCCCGTGTCCCGAAATGGACGCGGCCGGCCGCGACAAATCGCCACGGCCGTGTCCGGATCGGCCGTCTGGCGACGATGTCGGCGCGGCCGGACAGGTCGGCGGCGGCGCCTTTGGTCGCGCCGCGACCGTCGCCGGCGTCCTGCAGGTCGGCATTGTTCGGCGCTGCGTCTCAGGTAAGCCGGCCGTTCCAATCGGACGTGATAAATAGCGAGCGGCCGGCGCCGCGTGCCGGCGATCGGCCGCGCGGCGCATCGCCGGCCGTGCAGCCATGCCCCGATCGGTCACCGGCCGTGCCGGCCCTGACAAAGCAGGAATTTTACAGCGCGGCCGGCTGTCAAATCACGGGCCGGCCGACGGACCGGCACGCCGACTGACGGATGTCCGCCGGCGCGCGGCACGCGAGGAGACGCTATTTCGGGACGGCGTCCAGGGAGTGCAGGGCAGCGCGCCGCTCGCTTCCCGCACACTCAAAACTGTTACATCACGAGTGTTCAAACAGGTCCAACCGCGCGCGCTTGCACAATAGGAAGCTTTACGCGACGCGCGCTCCTATAGGTCTTTGTTCCCGAGCGCAACCAAATTGAAACCTCATTGTTGATCGTCTGTATGCGCGCCTGCCGAAAGTGAAAGGCTCACAGATGAAAAACATCGTCGTATTGTAATGGCCGCCGCTCTCTGTACGTCACTCCTAAGCAGCTTCATTATCGCCAGCCCGCGGCCGGGTTCATACATAAGCAGTAGCCGGCGCCGCCAGGCACACCTCAGTCGGTGTTGCATTGCGCAATGGCAGGATAATGTTTGATTAAACGCGCCACACGCATTGTTTCGATGGCATCACGGCGGCTGTGTCAAGGCTGTGGTGGGGGGGGGGGCAGTAAATTGGAGTCGCGGGTCCCTTTGAACAGACCAGCGGCCGCCAGCGCCTCCGGTCTCTCGTTTAATAAAGCGCTTACAGACTAAATATGACAAATAGCACGTAGCGCACCTGAGGCCGAGCCCATTGTTTCCGCACCCGGCGCCGGTGGCCCCTCCTGCCGGGGGTGTATCTGGCAGTTATTTCACGTGCAGGTGTAATTAATCTCGGTGAGCAGCTGCTGCTCAGTGCTGCCTCTCTCCACTGGTCGGCTCGCCGCATTGGACATCATGAGGAGGAGAATTTCGCGACGAAGCCGATGCGGAGTCCATTGATTTTTCAATCTCAGACGATCGGCTTTTATGGATATGAAGCTCGCGCTGGTCAAATGGACCCATGAATCCTTGGAGCCGGGCCGTCCGCCGCTGGCGGATGATATGTGGCACGAGCGCAACTTCCAGTCGCTGTCCGGCCGTCGTAGTCATCTGGCGCGGACAGGCCAAACGAGGTGACAGGCTCTTTCGGCGCGCTCGACCGGCAGCCCAAGGCCTTTTACACCCATCGAGCTGGGACAATGCAGAGCTCATGGGCGCGTGTCGGACCGGCTTCCTGCGGCGCCTCTGGCGCGCAGTGCGTCACAATCAGCGCAGCCGGCCGTGCGACGGGCCGATGCGCTAATCGGCGGACTTTCGGCGCAGTGCACAGGATACACGGCCGGCGTTACCGCCCAACCACCGGCACTGGACATAATAACGTATTGTCCGCCGAGTATTTAGAATAAATTGCCCGCAAATGGTGTTCGGAAGTCTGAACGGAATGAGGCGGCCATTTCGCTTTGCGCCGCGGACGCCTTCTCGTTAAGCAGAGCCTTGATGAATGGGGTTTGCGAAATGCCGAGCGATAGAATCTTCCATATGGTTTTTAATTGGGCTCGTCTTACTTCTGACAACTAGTTCACATACTTGCACGGCCGTTACGTTCTCCGGACCTGGGAGCTTCGGTGGTGCAGCCGGATTGCAATTTTGCAAAATTGCCAATGGTGTGGTGTACCCCTTCGTCATCCGACGACGGTTCATCACGGCCGGAGCTGGAATTACCCGCTGAAACGCTACGCAGGCCGCGGCCCGTGCCCTATGTCGCGTTAATAGCAGGAAAACCTCCCAGAAGTCTTCACCATCTTGCCTGCAATTTGCGATGAAATACGAATACGCCAGACGCCGTTAATACGGCCTCGGTGCGTGCCGTTACTATCCAATTTCCGCCAGCCGCGCCCGGTAATGGCGGCGGTTCGCTGATGATTAAAACAAAGGATCTAATTACCCGAGACCGGAGAGCAACTGATCCCGCCCTGTTGCAATGGCCTCCCGGGGCGCGGCGCGTCCCTGATTGCCTCTGAGCGCCGTCAGCCGGCGCGAGGGCTGGGGATACACGGTCGGGGCAGCCGGAAGAGCCGCGCTGGGGCCCGGCTGAGGTGAGCCGCCGGCCGGCCGGCGCCGCCGAATGCAGGGCAGCCTGGCAGACGGCTGGCTGCGGAGAGGAGCGGCCGCTGCTGGCAGTCCTCCCCTCCGCCCCGGTCGGAACCTGCCGCCGCGGGTCGGAGGCGGCCATGTGGGTCGGACCCGACCGCCGTGGGCCGGAGACAGTAGCCGTGGCTAACCGAGGCAATCACACGGCAAACCAGCCGCCTCGCGAGGCGCCGAGGCCCGGCAGAATTTACTGGGACGCCGCTGGCTCTCCGACGCCGCGACTCGCCTCGCCTCACTGCACGCGACGGCGTGTTCCGACGGGGCGTCATAGCGGCGGTCGCCGCTGCCACCGTTCGCGGTCGGCGGCGCTCGGCCGCTTATGCAAATGGAGCGAACTTCGAGAGCGAGGGCGCGGCGTCCGGCGGCGGGGCGGCGACAGCTGAGGGCGGCCGCGACGAGACAAAGGCGGCGCGGCGCGGCGTGAACGGCGCGGCGCAAATGCCGCGCCGATAGTGTTCGCAAGGCACGCGAGAATCCGGCCGCGGCGGCCGCCGGCGGACGCGCGACTGATGGCGCCCGCTCATGCAGGCGAATCGATATAATTAGCACTCCATCGGCGGTCGTAGGGCCGGCCGAGCGCGGCCCCAGCCGAGGTCGGAGGCGGCGGCCCGCTCACCGCCCCGGTTTGATAGCTGTGGGTCCCGGCTGACACTTGTTCTCAGTGCCGGCTTAAATACGGCGTCACGTTCCGCTGCGGCGGCGGCCGGACGATCCGGCGAGACGCGCGCAGTCACGCACCTAGGAGTGCCTGGTGCCCCACGCGGTCACGACCCGACACTGCCCGGCTCGATCACCTTCAGCCACGCACTGAAACTCACGTGTGTCCGAGTTCGGGAATTCCCAACTCCTGAGCCGATTGTTTCCCGATTGTTTGCGGAGCCACGGTGACGCCTTCGCTATGTGGGCCGTCTCGCCCGTTAACAACGTCCGTGACTAGTGCCGCTGACGTCTGCAGGAGGGCCCGGCGCCGCGCCGCCGCGGCACCCACACCGACCCTCTGAACTCGCCGCGCGGCCGGCACAAAGACCCCGGACATGTGTACGCTCACGGCCGGTGCGCCGGCCCGAGCCCGACTCTGATTAATCGTTCGAAAATGAGCCGAGAAAAGCTTATCGATCAATCAGAGGCGGGAGCGACCGGCTCGAATGGGGCTGTCCGCTCCCTCCCAGCCGGCACCGAGCCGGCAGGCCTGGCGCTGCAGGCCGGCGGCGGCGCGTGCACGTCTGCAGAACAGGCCGGCCGGCCTCACGGCTCGCCCCGAGACCGACGCGCGCCGCCGAGCGGCGGGGAGCGGGTCGGCGCCGTCGGAGACGTTTTCGCCCGACCGACAGCCGTCCGTTCTGAAGCCGTCGCCGCAGATCGATGCGGCCTTTGATGTGAAGGCTCGCGCTCGGGGTGGCGTTCGCCGTGGAGGCCGCGTCAAAACGCCGCTGAAAAGGAGCCCACGTCGCAGTGTTTGGTCCAATCCCCAGTTGTGAATGGCGTAATGCACCACAAGATTCACTGGTGAGACTTTGGCCAGCATTCCTTTTCTTGAGAGAAGAAAAAATGGTTGCATGAGGTCTGAGTCCACCAGCGGAAAAGTAATATGGTCCTTCTGAGGAGAAGTAATAGTCCTCCTGAGGAAAAATAATAATGCTGGTACCCTTTCAAAATTCAGCGTAGAACAACTGGTACCCCAACAACAACAGCCCCATTATAACTGGTCATTACCATATTGTAAAACGCAAAGCCGAAATGACCGAAATCCACTCGTCACTCATCCACATGTCATTTAGACCTAATCACGCTTGCATTTCCAAACCATGATATGTTCTCCCTTGAACTTTCCAACAAGGGCGAAGCCATCTGCATAATTTCACTTCACTTTTAGGCAAACAATGTTTGTTCGCGAACAAATCTAAACGTCCCCTCCCCGGCCGTATCTGAGGCGCGCCTGTGGAGGATTTGTTCGGTCTGAGTGAATCTAAACGAACGGTGCGCCGCACTGACGGGAGGTCGACCGACCTGTTTGTTTATTTTCCGCCAAATCATCGCGCCCGGGACCTTGACTCTTTGTCATGGAGACTCAGCCGGCCAATATTTGCTCGCGGTATCGTTAAGTAAACGCCGCCTGATCCTGGCAGAATGGCTGTTTGTCGCGGACTCCCCCGCCTGGCCGGGCGCGAGCGACGACTCGACCCCGCCTGAAAAGGTACATCCCGCCCTCCTACGTGGCCAGCCATTTCGACCCATTGTGCCGGCGGGGCTCGTTTTTCCTCCTTGTTATCCGCCTCATTCACGGACGGACGCCGGGCAGCGAAAAAAACGGCCCACTCATGGCGGCCGTCAGGTTGGTGCTAGCGGTCGTGTTTGCGTTGAAGTCAGTGCCGGTGATCCGTTCATGCTGCGCGTTGACGTCGCCCCGAATGAATTGAGCGGAAGTTCGCGAATGCTATTAGCGTGCGTCCCGGCGGCCGACGCCGTTAATCCAATATTTGCCGGGCTTTTTGACCAGGCCGCAGGGGGCGTTACAGCGGCTGACGTGTCACGTCCCCTGTCGGAGCCACCTCGTCCGGCGCGGGTCGCCGGCCGGCCGCCGCCGCCGCCCCGGAACTGCATATTTCATGAGACGACGCGCGACGACGAGGGGACCCCCGCGCGCGCGTCTCTTCCGAATACAATAACTTGTGCATAACGTGCGCCGCGCAGCAGCGGCCGGCGCGAAGGCCACTTTCGCCGCGCACGTGGCCGCGCACGCTGTCCCCACGACGTGGCGGGGAATCGGAGACCGGACTCAGCCACGGGGAGGGGCGCGAGGCGTGACGGCCGGCCGGCCCGCGCGTGCGGCGTGACTGTCGGCGCCGCGTGACCCTCCCGCCGGGCCAGCCGGGCGCGCTCGGCTCCGACAAGGGACGCCCGCGGCGCGAGAACAACGACCCCGCCGCATCACTTGAGCCAGATGGCTTAATTATTAATTCTGGGCGCGATAGAATCTTCATCATAAAAGGAATTTAGCACCGTACCGGTCGGCGGTCGTCGGCGGCGCGGCCTGCCGACGCCGCCTGCGCCGGCCCACCGAGCACCGTTAGAGAGGAGCGCGCCCGACTGAGGCCTCCGCTGGAGACGCCGTGTCCACCGTGGATCGGTGGACGGCGTGGTTTGGTCTGGTGCAGCGCCTGTCGGGTCTGGGGTGATTTGGTGCGCGAACGCAGGGTGAATGAGGACTGAACTTCTCCAGATTGCGCAACCTCATTGCACCGGCGTGGTGACGACTAATCAAAAGGAAATCGGCCGTCGTAGATCAATGGTGTTTTGATGTTAATTCGGTTGCAGATGGCCCAGATGAAAAACTGCTCTCGTTTCTTTTATTGATGGTTCCTTATTATCGGGTTTTGCGATTGATTTGTTTTACGAACGCACAGGAACGATACATCAGAAGCGACTACAATTTGAAAAATATACAGGTTCAGAGTGCGCGCATATTTTTAAATATATGTGCAGAGGGCTCATCATTAATGTGGCCCATCGTAAGTTCTCAGAGATTGAGTCATTTTCCTCACGAATGTGCGTACTATGCATGTGTAATGACTACTTCTGAGATGCGTAAATCAGCCAAGGAAATTTGTCGGGGCGTCTAGCGCGCTTCCAAAGCGCCCCAAGCATTCCTTAACGTCCATCTCCTCCTCAGCGGTGGACACCAATTAGGCGGATAGGAAAATAATGGGTCCAAATCACATGTTTTCCATACGGGTCAAAGGGCGACCGCGCGCGGACGGCGGTCACGTGACCAACGCCAGCCTCGCGGCAACGACCCACGTGACAAAACAAGCTTCCGACGCGAGAGGCGAAAGTCGGTGTGGTTTCGACGCGGTCAGATCACGCTAATGGAGCCAGATGGGGGACCGCCGCGCCCGAATTCAAACGGTGGCCGCGCGCCGCGACCGTCGCCACCGCGCCGCGAACGCCGCGCCACGGAGAGGCATATCATCAGGCGGCGGCCGGGGCGGGGGGTCGCGGCGCGGCCTCGTTCATCAGCGGCCAGCGAGCGGTATACGGCAGAGACACAGGGCGGCCGATCGGAATGACGACTTATGTGGAGCGGAGAACGGACGAGCGGCGCCGACTCGAGCCGGGAGACGGAGCGCCGCGTAACGAGGCCAGCCGGCTCTCTCGTGTCACAGGCAGCAGCGCTAGAGAAACCTCCGACGAAATCGCCGAAAACGGACTCCCGCGGAGGCGGACGGACGCGCCTCCTGCCAACGGTCGATCGCTCCTCTGACTATCATTTCCACGCCGTCGTCGCAACAGCCTAGGGCTCGTTGCCCGGCCATCCCCTGCCCCGTGGTCCGCTCGTCCGCGGCAGCACGGACTGCTGGGTCGCTGGCCGCTCGGGCCGGTTGTCTGCGGCGGCGGGGACGGTGGGACGCCTTCATCCGGTGTTTGGCAGCTACACGTGTCGGCGGCTGATTTGCGGCCGAGCCGGCGCGACACTGAACAGGCGGCGTGCAGGCGGCCGCCCGCCGGCCGTCGGTGGTCGTCACAGCGCCGCCCGCGCTTCGGCGACGGCCGCCGCGACGCCAATAAAGCTTACGGCCGCGAGATATACGCGCCGTAAACGCGGCCAAGTGGGACACGCCGCGTCACGCGGAGTCGGCTTACGACCGGGCCATTCACTAATGGGTGTCAGTTTACCGGCGCCGGGTCCGGCCGGCCGCGGCTCCCTGCAGGTCCAGGCTGATCAGGCCGGCAGCCGGCCGGAATGCCCGACCGGAGACAAATTACCGACCCCGACAGACGGCCGTCTCCGCGCCTGCCAGCACCCCTGCCGACGTTATTCGTCCCACATTCGAATTACATCGCCCCTCTCCCTCTCTCGTTTTCTTCCTCTCTCCTTCCCCTCCGTCTCGTTCCCGTTCCTCCCGGCGGCCTCCCCTCGCTTCACGGTGCGCGCGCTATCGCGGGGCAGGTCTGGCAGAATAATCCACATCTCGTTGTCGGTAAACAGGGCTGGCAGACTGCCGGGAACGTCTCATCAGCTCTGTCATCTCCCCGGCCGCAGCCATCTGCTTCCATTTGCCGGCGATGGCTGACGCCGCGGGCCGCCCGCCACAGCCGACCCTGCTTGCCGCTGTGTAATTTGATGAAAATTAACCCTCTCCGTGCGCACCGCGACGGCAAATTTCCAGTTGGCCTCGTAATTGAGACAAAATCGTTAAAAATAAGGACCACACTAACCTTTAGGTGATATAATGGCGGTGTGTACAGGTAGGAGAGGGGCAAATGGTCTGTTTTTTGGCCGTGAGCCCGATTATGGGCAGCACGTTTGCGGCTCACCAAGAACGTTGAAATAGAGCAATTAGCTAAGTGGCAAACGCCGGAAGAGGGTACCAGTAATGCCTGATAACACGACAGATTTGAAAACAAGGTCAATGGCTACATGAAGTAAACGCTTGCTGAATTTTCTTACAAGCGCGTACTTGTTGGCGCTGGTGAGGCGCACTATAAGGCACCAAACAACTCCCAGGCTGCCCGTTGGTGTGAAAACAGGGCCGTGTTTTCGGCAATTATCGCGCCTGTTCGTTTCTTTGAATTGAGACGTCAAACAAGGAAGACAAACGATCGTCGCTTCCGCGGCAGAAATAAAAAGGACCAATCATCGGAGCAGACCTCCGGAGACCGCAGGGGAGCCACAGGCATCATGGCCAAACGCATCGACCTCTCTCACGAGTTCCTCCGGTCACTGGACTCGGCAATACCCAGCCCGTGTCCGATGAGGCATCATTATACACTCGTGCCACATTCATCACGCCGTGGTGTGATGCTCAGACCGGTTGCTGTGATAGGTTCCTACAAACTAGCTAGGCATACGCATAATTGGCTGGCGATGACGTTTCCAAAGCGGCTTAATATTTAATGAATAAATTGAGTGCTTTTCTAGCCCAAACCATAACTGTTGTCACGTATCTGGCGCTTCGTGATCTCCTAAGCGTTCGGCCTGAATAAGACCTGCATCCTTTGGCGTTGCCTTTTGACTGTGCTGGGCGCATCCCGCCTACAGCGCCTCGAGCCGATGGGCGGATGAAGATGTTCATAATCGGAACAAACAGGACCGGGCCGGCCCGCCAGTTAGCTCCTTGACCCTTGACCTGACCGGCTACATGACCGCCCTATGATAATGCCCAGCCCAAAACCGGCCGACTTGTTTGCCGTCCCGCCAATAAATCGGACTCACAATGGGAGAAAATTGCCCCCAAAACAAATAGCCGGGGCGTGTTTGAGTGCCGCCGGGAGGTCAGGTCAAGGATCTGACGCTGGGGCGCGGCCGGCCAGCTGTGTCTCCGTCTGCGGCGGCTCACGCCGTCCGCTGGTCCCTCGGACAGCACCCATCGACGTCAGTGACGTGCAAATTCCGTCCGAATATATTGCGTCTGTCATTTGGCGTGTTTTTCCGCCGGCCGCGGCGACGGCTCCTGAGATGCTAATCCGGAAGGAAAGCTAACAGCATCTACAAGTATAATGGTGTTGTGAGCTGCGCCGCGGACGGCGCCGGCGGCACAGCCGGCGGGCGCACTTTTGAAATCCTCCGCTGCAAAACGTTCGTCGAACGCCGTGCTGCGTCTCTCGGCCGGCGCGCCGAGCCTGGCGAACGGACGCCGCGGGGCAATCAAAACACAATGCTAATTGTGGCGTAGTCCCGCGCGGGCTTCTCCCCGCCGGGCCGCCGCTGGCAGCGCTCTGTTGACACAGGGGTTACCTTGGCAACCGGTGAGCGCGCTGTGTGCCCGGCCGTTGTCCGCCTGTATGAATAGCCGGCAGCGCTGAGTGCCTGTCAGCGCCACGGAACCTCAGTGACCCGTGCAACAGCCGAGAGCTGGCCGCCTGCCGCCGACAGCTGCCGCAGCTTGCCGGTGGCTGTTCACAGGCGGGCAGCCGCTGCTCAAATGGCACGTCGGACAAAATGAGGAAAGCAAGGCGAAGACAGGGGTTTAGTGTCAAGAGAATTTGCATCACCTTGGGTTCTCTGCTTTTATTGTCCGTGTCAAATTCCAAGTCATGAAGATGAAAATACAAAACAGAACTGACATACATACATACATACATATATATATATATATATATATATATATATATTCCCCGCATATTTTTCATATTTGCGGCGCCTATCTTCCACATGTGCCGCATATTTTCAGTTTTCCTTATTCTTAAGCTGGGAGTTGATACGCATAAGTTCAAAGGCCTTTTTTTAAACAGACCGAAAAACAATTTGTAGATCCGGGTCGCTCTCTCTCTCAGCTGACTCCAAATATTCCAAGAGCCGGATATGCAAATCCCGGACTAGTCGCCGAATCCACACCAGTCCCTTCTCGAAAGCCCAATAACGCCACTTTCTGAGGAGAACGCCATGTGCAGATTCAGTTCGAGACCAAATCGTCCGACGCAATAAGACCTCTCGGCTTTGCGCGGGCTGGCTGCCATCTTGACGGAAGTCCCCTCGTATGCGGGTATCGCCGGCGGCTGCCGACGGCCTGAGCGCCTCTGCGCCCGCTCATCAACTAACTACATTTGCGTCCGCTAATATACCCAATCAGAGAGGCCCGGCGCCGTCAGAGGTCTCAATTACGCGCATTTCACGCCCAATAGACGGCCTATACCGCGTCCAGAAAAACAAAAGCCTCGAGTTGTATCTGTTTACGGGTACGGGAGGAGAGCGAGACGGGGAGGGGTCGGGGCGGCCCACTTCGCTGCCGGACCGTTCCGATGCGTCGTCAGAACTGGACGAAAAACACGACCGCTGCCAAGACGGACCGGAACCGCCGCTCCCGAGCGCCGTCGTAAAGCCGCCCGTTGACGGCCGGCAGGCGTTCAGCTGTAATTCTCGCTTCCCTTGCTGGCGGCCAGTTGTGGCGGGGGGCGTGCTGTACTGTGGTGGTTCCTGTCGGTGGTCTGCCGTGGTGAGCGGCGTCGGGGATCCAGCTGTACTGCAGCGGTCCCTACTGGCAGTCTGTCGTGGTGATCCCTGGTGGTGGTCTGTTGTGTTGAAGAATGTCAGGAGCCGGAATGTACAGCCTTGATCCCTGCTGGTGGTCTGCTGTGTTGGGACATGTCAGGAACCCAAATGTACTGTGATGATCCCTGATGGTGGTCTGCTGTGAGGAGGGACGCTAGGGACCAAACCGAAGTGTGGTGGTCCATGCTAGTGGTGTGCTGTGGTGAGGGGCATCAGGGATCCAGCTGTACTGTGGTGGTTCCTGCTTACAATTAACTGTAAGGAGGAACGCCAGGGACGTCGTTGTGATTTGGTTGTCCCTGCTGACGGTCTGCCCGCCTGTGTAGGAGGCTACAATAGATGCAGCACTGAGGCGCACTTCCACAGGTGTTGACAAGTTCCCAGACGTCGGCAAAAGATCAAAGGCAAATCAAAGCGCTTGTTGCGTAGCCGACATTATGTCATTAAGCTACTTAAACACGTGTAAACTTCCACCTGAACGAAATACAGTACAGACGAGATCGGGGCACAGCGGGAGCACGACGGTGGCGTGCTCAGCGCAGCTCTGGCAGGCCCGGACGGCGGCACCCGCGGCAGAGAGGCGCGCCCTCTGATCAAGACTACGCCCGGGGGCCGCCCGGCAGACACTCACCTCCGCCCACCAGCAGCAGCGAGTCGTTGTTGTGCGCCCAGTTGCAGAGCAGGCACTCGCCGCTGGCCTGGTGCAGTCGCTGCACGTACTCCTCCATGAACTCGGGCACCGGCGGCGGCGGCACGAGGCGCGGGAAGTCCGGCGGCGGCTCCAGCTCCTCCAGCCGCTCGCAGCTCAGCTCGGCGCCGGCGCAGCTCAGCTCGGCGCCGGCCAGCTCCTCCATGACGTCAGCGGCGGCCGCGCCGAGCGCCGCGCTCAGCCATGCCACGGGCGCCTGCAACAGCGGAGATAAATGATGTGTGCGCCCGCGGATCAGGGCCGCGCCACGCCGCCGCCATGTTGCGATCGGCGTGACGTCACTCGACGGCGGTCAGCTGATCGCGGCTGGTGACCCAGCACGGCGGGGCCCGGCGCAGCGACTGTACTCCATTCACGTCCGGCAGGACGGCTGGTTACCGGGCACTGCCGGACACGGCGGTCCACACGAACCGGACAGCCGAGGCGTCTGGCCGACGGCGTCACGGCTTGTCGCCTGATCGCCCGGTGCATTCGGGGCCGTTCTTTTTGTCTGGACGGATCCCGTTCCCAATCCGGAATTCGCTCACGTTCCCCGAATTGGACGCGACACTGATTTGCGCCGATACGGGCTTGTAAGTGGCAGAGCGGCTGTTACTTGTCCCGGTAGTTTAACGGCAGGTACTGGCCGCCGAGCCTTCAAACTATCACCTAAAGAGCGAGCCCATAAAGATAGTCATCGGCCGACCGTACCGGAGGCCGAGCGCCGAGCAGAACGAAACCGAACGCGACCGGAGGACCACCTTGATATCGGCCCCATCTGGGACCTAATAGTCTTTTCATTAACCGGCCGATGGCGAGATAAGCGCTCTGGTGCCGGCCACGCGGCCGCTGGGGACCTCGGCCGGCACGGAGGAATTTCGCCGCTCATCTCCATGGAGACGACCCTCCATTAACAGGCTCCGAGCGACCCCCGCCCACGGCTGGCGATAACACGCGCCGGCGAACGCACCCCCGGACGTGGCCGACACGTGCGTGTGGAACAGCTGTCGCTCACGGGCGCAGGCTCGCGCCGTCCAAAAAAATGGCGCGGCGCTCGACTGGCGCTCAGGAGCGGGGGCTGGCGGTTCGAGTTTTGGAAACCGTCCCACTCGACGCCGCCGGGCAATTAAGGTTAAATGGGGCCTTGAAATCTTGTCATAGCCTACTTTACGTGATGGATGGCTGATGGCGCCCGGCTGGAGTCCAGACGGACGCCGTATCGAGCCGGCCAAGGGTAATCATCAAACCGGAGCAGCCTCGTGCCGAGAGCCGGCACCCCAGCGGCTCGGGACATCGCAGATCCGGGTTACCCGGCAGCCGATCAGGGTGCTGCAGACTGGGTAACACCGGGACCAAAAGGAACACACTGGCCTGTCGCCGTTGTCACCGCCCTCCGGTACCGTCCGCGTGCTTCTGCAAAACATTCTGAAATGATACGGTGTTTTCTTGAGCACAGGGAAACAAAATATCCATGCGCGTGTTCAGCCGAGGGTTTCTCAACGTTGGCGCGTGAAATGCCGCCCTTTGCACGGTCCAACATGTTCTGCTGTAAAAACGGCTCCCCACCAAATCGAGTTACCACCGAATTGAGTTCGGTCCTTTGGGCAAGGACGCAGAATTAGGGTATGAAAACAGAATGCACCCAATTGGTCCAGTCGCTTGACGAGAGTGCAGTAAAAAGCCGTCAAATCAGATTCTGTTCTATTCAGATTCGATGTAGCATGATTGGCTGCTTATCAGTATATACGGGTGAAACCAGCACTACGTTCTGCTCACAGTCCTGAAGGCTGCATCCAAGACCGAATCAAACAGGTCGGTGACAGAAAAAACGCCAATTGTAACTTTCCGTTTCAGTGGGCCCATTGTTCCAATGATCTGCGATAGACGCATCATCTCTACCGTGCACCACGATCCCAATACCACAACGCCTACCTAACATTAACGCGACCTTGTTGGTCCCAGTCCAACCATTTTCGCAGTGCATATGGCGGGCCGTCAGTTCCGAGCTATGCTCGACTCCGACAACTGGAGCTGAAAAGTTTGCTCGGAAAGGCGGTCTGATTTATCAATTTGCTGAAGTTTCCACCCGCGAGGTGACTGAATTTATGGCGGCATCGGAAGAAAATCTGGCGCCAATCAGCGTAACCCGGTTAGGGCAATGGACCGTCCTGATTACGGCTGGCTACCGCTCTGGATTGTCCCGCGTCAGCAGGCCAGTGCTCGGTTATGAATTGCGGCCACAATCAGCCGCCCGGGCATATATCTGGCTGCGGCGCCATCCGTTTTGAGCGAGAGTGGGCGCAGAGCAAACAGGGCCATTGTTTTCGGGGCCGACTGTTGACCGACTGTGGAGCAGTGGGCTGAGCCACACAAAAGCCTAATGGGCACGGACAGCGCCGCTCCAGCGTACTCCATATCCACAGCCAGTCCTCCTGCACTCGGCAACAGAACCGAGCCTCTGATGTTCTGGCGCCCGACTGCGCCGTAAAAGTCGCAGTGAGCTCGGAGATGAATTCGCTGTCACCGTGAGAGCACTTGCGCAAAGTTAGGTCTGCATGAAACGAACTACAAAATGAGGCATCGGTACCACTGGCTGTACTTGTTCTGTGGATTTGTCCATGTTATTTTACCCTGGTCACGTGAAATGGCGTTAGGCGGACTTAAAACCCTGGGCGACTGCGGGACCTCAGACGGTCCCGGCGGAGCTTGCCTGGGCCCGTCCGGGGCGGGCGGGGCTCCCCGGCCGCCGGCCCGCCGCCGTCTGACGCCTCCGGTCACGACGTCCGATCCGTCATCGGCGGCCGCGATGGCTGCCGACAGTCGCCATTGCGTCGGCCGACGGCGGCGGCACGACTTTCCGACGCGGCCGGCTCCCGTCGGCGGCCGGCCGGAGCCGCTCTCACGCCGCGCGACTCACGCACCGGCGTGAGGGCGGCGTCAGAGCGCGCGGAGTGACGCGCCGGCGTGAGGGTCACCTCACACTGCGCGACTCACGCGGCGGCACGAGGTCACGCCACCCCGCGTGGAGCAGCGCGCTGCCTGCCAGAGGAGTTTAAGCTCGTGCAGTTGCGCTTTTTGACAAATGTTGAAGCGAGCCGAACACAAAACGGAATGGCCTGAGCCGAGCTGCGTGAAAACAGAGGAGGAGAAAGGGCGGAGTATTTGCGCTGGCCATAACCGAGCCGACGTCATTCAGGCTCGCGAGCGTTTTCTGTTGACCGTTCGGTTTAACCTCGGAGTCAAAGTGCGGCCCGACAGTAAAGTCGCCGGCTGAGCACCGTTCCCGGCGGCCACTATTGTCAGTGATATTTGTGCCTTCTCGGAGTGGCGCCGCGCCACCGAGCCGCCGCCGCCGGGGCCAGGGGTGCCCTTAACCGCACGCCAAGTGCCGGCCTCCCGTGAGGAAAGGGGCTGTAAAATCTAAAGCACCGTCGTCCCGGCTAGGCGGGATTAAGCCAGCCCTGGGCCGGTGTCGTTAGGTTTAAAGTTAGCACCCGGCCGGCGCCGGCGAAAAATTCAATCGCCTACCGGCCTCTTCCGCAAAGCTCTGTGCAGCGCTTCGACGCGAGTGAACTTCGAGGAGTCGGGGAGGGACGGGGGGGGGGGGCAGTCGGGAACTCAGCGGAGGACTGCAAAGGTCGCGGACCGCGGGCGGTGGGCAGAAATTTTCGCTCGGTTTGTGAGCGGATGAGCGGACGAAGGTCCTGGTCTTGCGTGACGTCCGCAGCGCGGAATATTCATCGAGCTTCCGGGATTTATTCGGCGGACTCCGCCTCGTCTCCGGCACGCCCATCCATTTTATACGTCTGTTTGAAACCGGGTCTTGTATTGTGCATTCAGGCGCCGATGCGGTGCCGTGACCGCTCAGGGAACAAAACTGTCCCGTGAGCTGGCCGACTGTGTGGCTCCCTTTGAAAAATGGCATTATAAGAGCTGTCAGTTTCCGCCGGCCGGCCGCGCTCCGCCGGGGAATTAGCTCGGCATTAGCATACGTCCGGAGCTTTTATGGAAACGGCGCGGCGTGTTTGGCCGCGGACGCGCCGAGCACCGTTTGTTTCTGACGTCTCTGTCAGTCTGCGCTGACGGCCGACCGGCGGCGGACGACCCACATCCGGAGCGGGCCACGCGGAGCTGGCGCAGCTTCGACCTGTCGGGCGGAGCTAGCGCAGCTCCGACCGGCGGTCCAGCCGGCACCCTCCTGTCAGGCGGGGCTGGCGCAATTCCGACAGGCGGCCAAGGCGGCACCCTCTAATCTAGTGCGGAGCTGTGCGACCCAGCCGGGCACGTTCAGAAGTGACAGCACATCCTGGTCCGATCAGAAGCCGTCGGAACATTCAGACGGCTTCTAACCTCCTACTCCACTCCCCTACACCATCCAATCCACCAGAATCCCTCAATATTTGACATTATTCGATCCTTCAACATGCCCCAGTCAAGTGACGTTACGCGATTCTCCGACATTTCCTGATCGCCTGACATCACCGGATTGTCCACCATCTCTGATCGTCTGAGATTTCTCGATGTTCCGACACTCTCGAACCATTTTGCATCGCACGATCTTCCACCATAACCTGATCACTGGACACCACTGGATTCTCCACCGTCCCTGATCATCTGGCGTCACCCCATCCTCCAACGTCCCGTAACCACGTCATATCACTAGATTGGTTGACACCGCCTGGTTGCTCGACATTAATCCCGTTCCTCAACATCGCGGCACCTCCTAGTAAAATCCAACTCTTCCGGATACACCTCAAACAGCCATTTTTTACGCCCCTCGCAGGACCATCACCGCGGATCGCCCCCGGATTTGGATCACGGCCGGATGTGGATCGGAATGGCTCGCCGTGCCCGTTCGGCTCCGCGAGGCCTGGCGGCCGCTCGGCTCGGCTCGGATCGGCGCCGTCTCGGCTCGGCTCGGCGGAAGCTCGGCTCAGCTCGGCTCAGCTCAGCTCGGCTCCGTTAAACGCGATTCGACTCGGCTCGGAGCAGGCCCAATTGGCTTGGCGATGGCTCGGCTCAACTCGGCTCGACTCGGTTCAGCTCAGCTCGGCTCGGCTCGGCTCGGCTCTGCTCGGAGTTGCCTTGGCTCAGCTCGGCTCGGCTCGGCTCTGCTCGGAGTTGCCTCGGCTCTGCTCGGCGGTGACTCGGCACTGCTCGGCGGTGGCTCGGCTCTGCTCGGCGGCGGCTCTGCTCTGTTCGGCGGTGGCTCGGCTCTGCTCGGTGGTGGCTCGGCTCTGCTCGGCAGTGGTTCTGCTCTGCTCGGTGGTGGTTCGGATCTGCTCGGTGGTGGTTCGGCTCTGCTCGGCGGTGGCTCGGCTCTGCTCGGCGGTGGCTCGGCTCTGCTCGGCGGTGGCTCGGCTCTGTTCGGCGGTGGCTCGGCTCTGTTCGGCGGTGGCTCGGCTCTGCTCGGCGGTGGCTCGGCTCTGTTCGGCGGTGGTTCGGCTCTGCTCGGTGGTGGTTCGGCTTGACGGGGCCGGCCGTTGTTTGTCGGCGCCCTGCGCCGGTGGCTCGGCCAGAAGCAGGCGGGGGCGGGCGGTTCGGCGGAGATTCGTCGGCAGCGATCAATGGCCGCGGCCGAGCTCTTCAGAAAAGGCCGCCGGCTTTGATGGCCCATGTGGAAGGGCAGCCGAAGACTTGTGAAATGCCTTAATCCTATGTGCATCATAAAGTTGAGCTCCACTTGGATTATGCATCACAGAGCCTTGGAGAAGGCGTTCGGTCGCCGTTTATACCTCGCCAGGCTTCACGAACCGCGGCATCCGAAAGAAACGAGTCTCTTCAGCAAAATTATTAGATCAGCAACCAGTAATGTGAGTTAAAAAACCCGGCTCAGCGGAAATAACTACGCCAACATACTTGACTTCCTCGCCCGGAAATTATGCGAATGATTACGCTTGAGATCCACGAGTGTTTTGTTTCAGACGTGGGAAGCTCTTGTGACGACAAAACCACAGTGAGAACCATACGCCCAGACGGAACATACCAGGAATACAATGCGTCAAAGCGAGCGAGAAAATTTAACGAACCTGTCCGCGGGATAAAACATTCGGAATTCAGACGCTGCGCCCCAGATCTCCTCCCGATGGAAGACCTTAATTAAGGAGAACACTTGTCCCATCACCGGTGACATGCCTCCGTTTAAGATTGTTCGGATGGTTTTCGAGCGGCTGCATATCTGAGGAGTTTTTGTCGGGCTTCCTCGGCGCCGCGTGTCGAGCTGCCGGTCTGGGACCGCTTCCCGCAGACGGCCTGGTCCTCCCCCCGGCTGGCCTGCCAGTGCCGGTCTGGGTGCGCTCGCCGCAGACGGCCTGGTCCACCTCTGTCCCTCGTCCCGCTTCTGGCACACGGGACAGAACTGACCCGCCCTGCGTGATCGACCCCACAACACGCTTAACTCGCGAAATGAGTGAAACACCACACTCGGTCGATGCAAGCGGCCGCTGGACTTTAGTCTCGGCGCACAGCGAGTGGTCTGGCCATCACAGACAGACCGCAGAATGACCTGGCTAAGCAACATCAAAAGCCTCGATCACTGCCACCGACGAAACACGGTCGGCCTGCACAACACTGCGGGCAACACTGCCCGCCCGGTCAGCACTACCGGTCCACACAACACGGCCTGCCCACAGATCACTGTCGGACCAGAAACCACTGCTGGCCCACACAACACTGCCGACCCGCACAACACTGCCAGCCCACACGGCGCTTCCGTCCCGCAAAACCCGGCGGGCCGGGAAACTCACGCTGTTCGCGGACAAAAGGCAGGAATGGCGCTCTGACGATCGTATCACGAGGTGCTGTGTTGAGCACCTGGCACGCTTTGACGGAGAAGGGTCTGTTTTCGGTGCCACGTGCGCCGTATTCTGCCTAATAAAGTTGTTTAGAGGGATCGGTTTGCCGGCGCCCGGCATGACGCCAATCTGGACGGTGGATTTTTTCATCAGACGCCCAGCTGGGGACCGCAGAGGCCCCGAAGTCCGCGCCCCTCGCACCCCTTCAGTGGTGCCGCGGCGCCGACCGCGCGCCGGCCGGAACCGGCCGACCCGACCCGGCGCCGCTCAGATCCGATATCCGATACCGGGCCCGGCCGCGGAATGCGGCGAAGGATAGGAGCAGCGGTGTGAAGAGGTCAGAAAAAGCGCCCGCCCCGTGATAAATGGCCGGCAATCTGATAAGGGCATCTGTGAACATATGCGGTGCGTTTGGGCGGAAGATGTCGCCGGCGATAAGGCGGCGGGTCGGGTTGGAACGCACCGACGACTGAGCCAGTCTGCACCCCCCCCCCCCTCCCTATCCCGTCTCCTGGTGCCCGGCCCGACGACAGGGGCGCCCCGAGCTGCCCTTGACGTAGGCTGCGGGCACCTGGCCGGCGTTGTACGCAGACACGTATGCCGCACCGATCGCTATCTAGGCCTCATCTGCGGATCGCCCGACGGGACTCCACCCGCACCTGGCCCGGCCGACGGGCCGGCAGAACAACATAGAGGACGGGCGGGCCGACAGAACGGTAGACAGGACAGACGGACCGGCAGAACGACAGAGCCGACAGACTCAGAAAAATAGGCCAGTATAGCGGACAGATACACCACGCAAGCGGCAGAAAAAGACCGACTCAGATAAAAAGACAGACTGACAGAGAAGACAGGTGGACCGACAAAAAGGACTGAGGTAGAATATTCTACTAAACAGACTTAGATATGCAGAATGTCTAAGTAAACAAGCCGGGACGGACACGATGGCAGGAAAGGACAGTGAGAGACAGAGAGAACGGCGAAGAGACGGCCTCGGACTTACATACCAGCAGTTCAGACAGGCGGTTCAGAAAGGAAGGACAAGCCGCGACGACATCCGCCCGCAATAAAACGCTCGGACAGGGTTTGGCCGAGGCGACGTCTCGGACGGAGCGCAAGGCCTTCGACTTACGGACACATCCAGCTAAAAACCGACAAGTCACAAGCCGCAGACCCGTGTCCGGATCCAGCGTTACTAGCCCACGGCTGGGTCATTGTCCTCTTCCCCCTTCCTCAAGCAGCCACCACCGTCAGTCGAGGAGGGGGGGGGGGGGCTGAGGCCCGGCCGTCGAGTGGCGCAGTGCGGCACCAGTCAGAGCTGGCCGGTGCGACCGTCGCCGGTCGGCTGGACGTGACCCTCCGCCGGCGGCCGGAGCGGCGACTCGCCGACGACGACTCGGCGACTCGCCGACGGCCGCCGGCGGCCGTGTCGATGGGGCCCGCGCACGGCACTGTAACGGCGCCGACACCGGCAGACGGCGCGTCGGCGTCCGCTGCCGACGCGCCGTCGGCAGCGGACGGCATGTCGGCGTCCGCACGGCGCTCATTTGCTTGAAAGCTTACTTACTTACTTATATTGGGTTTAGAGGCGTGCCTCGACCTTTTGGTCATTATGCGCCGCCTGTGCTTGAAAGCGCCGAACGCTGGCTTATTAATGCGGCCGGTCCGAACGGGTGGCCGGACTGCGCCGGCCACGCCGCCGCCGCCGGGAACGTCGCGGCCGGCGGGCCGGTCCGCGCGCCGGTCCGCGGGCCGCAATCACCATGCATTATACAGCGAGCGGGGCAGCCGGACGCGGGCCGGCGTCACCTTTATATTGCACGCCGCTTTTTGCTGATTAGATTAGGAAATTAAATATGCACTCTCGAGTTACGGCCGTGTTAAGTTCACGCGCGTCGCGTGACAACCTCCAATGAGGTGTGGTGGAAAAACGCCGGAGGTCCTGACAGGTGTGAAGGGAACGAAACATGAGATGTGCCAAATGAGAACTTATGAAAGCGCGACCAAATGAAAGTGCCCACCTGTTGCTAATGTGGCTGTGCAGAGGGTCACGCAAGAGTGTCATGGAAATTTAGGAGGACAGGCGATACCAGCACCAGTCGTGGGAGGCAGCTAAAACGGCTCAGTCTAGTGCAACTCTGTCATTTTGAGTCAATTCTCCAATATTTAACGATCTTACCACATGGTTGGGTACACAGAACAGTCAAGGTGGTCAAGTTGCCTTAGCGATATATAATATATCAAACAATACGTGGCAAAAAATGGGTACGTATGAATAGATTTTAGAAGACAAGTCTTACGACTTGCGCACATAGTTCATGACGCGTCATATCCACGATATGTAAATCTATGGTGGAAATATGATGTAGGGGATACAGAAAACACAGACTATCTTTGCATTTTTGTGTTCAGAAATACGATAACTAAATAACCTGGACAGTAGAGACATCCCAAATGCACTGCACGCAGACGGCCTAATATGTGCTTACTATTTCTGGAGCCACTGTACTCTCCAGTAGGACATCAACGGTATTCTTAGATAAGGAAGTCTGGCTTCTCAACCGTTTTATGTCTGTGACAATAAGTTCGGCTTCATCAAAATACAAACCGCTCGTAAATGTCCTTGATGCGGCCACCCTGTTCCAGAAATTCAATGGGACGTGAAGCTGCTCACCATGCCAAGTCTGCACGCATTAACATAGTGTGGCATGATACCATGTCCGGCGTGCGCAACAGTACATTTTCAATTCAAATCTCCGTCATAAAATCATCGAACGTGATCCGGAAGAATCTGCAATACCCGGGAGCTTCTGTCCGAGTTATTTACGAGGTGAATCTAAATGAGGAGGTCATGACGATGTGGTATGTTAAACGGTTGATATCTGGAAAAAGAGACTTTTATGGAGATAAACGGATTGGGTCGTGCTGTGCGCTCTGATCATCTCAGATGGCCACACAGCGCGCCGAGACATGACTGGCGGAGTAATGCAACAAGAAATCAAAGCTTTCATTTTTAAAGGAACATACATAACTGATATCACTTCGTTCACCTGTGGCATGCCGACTTCTGTATTTTGTCTGTCCGAGTTCACAAATGACGGCCAGTCGATGCCACGATATTTGAGGACTGTCGTAGTCAGCCAGAGGGCATCCGAAGAATCCGTTTGCCCGAAAGTTTTGACCTACTTTGTTCAATTTCCGGGCCGCTCCGCCAATGAATAAATAAAAGACTCGGCTTCCAGCGATGCATCGATTCTAAGACATCGTTTAGCAGAGCAAACCCATTCGCTGCAAACTTGGTGCAAATCCTGAAGCTTCAGCTGAGAACTTTGACATCTAGAGGGTTATTCAGGTGAGCACCCCGCTCTCTTCTGCAAACACCACCCTCCTGAGCTGCGGCACCAGAATGTAGCTGCTGACCGGAATCCGTTCCGGGTGACCCCGTGACCTCCCCCGATCAGAAGCTCCTCCCCGCCGTGCGCCCTCCCGGCCACGAACAAAGTACTGCTGATTCCAGGAGTTGGTGCGGAGCTCGGAGCAGTCCCGTGGGGGTGACGGCTGCAGAAGGAGGCGGCTGACGGCGGTACGCCCAGCTGGAGGGCACGGCCCCTCCGCCACCGACAGCCACAGCCACAGGACAGATATGACCGAGGTCTTCACAGCCCGTCCGCCACCGACAGCCACAACCGCAGCCAGAGGACAGTCATGGCCGAGGCTTGCACAGATAGCCGACAGGCCCCGGGAACAGGGCAGCAGGCCCATCATCAACGCTCAACGCCCCAGTGGACCGCCATCATCAGGCAATAAGCTGACAGAGCCAACACAAGTCATCAACAGACAGTGGCCTGACAGATAGAGCGGACAGCCATCGTCAGACAGCGGCCTGACACTCCCAGCTGACAGCCGTCATCAGACAATAGTTTGACGGACCCAGGGGACAGCCGTCATCAGACGGTAGTCTGACAGACCCAGCGGACAGAAGACTGGACGGCCGTCATCAGACAGTAGTCTGACAGATCCAGCGGACGGCCGTCATCAGACGGTAGTCTGACAGATCCGGCGGACAGAAGACTGGACGGCCGTCATCAGACAGTAGTCTGACAGATCCAGCGGACGGCCGTCATCAGACAGTAGTCTGACAGATCCAGCGGACAGCCGTCATCAGACAGTAGTCTGACAGATCCAGCGGACAGCCGTCATCAGACCGGTAGTCTCACAGACCCAGCGGACGGAAGAATGGACAGCCGTCACCAGACTGAAGTAGGCTGAGTTAGCGAACAGCCAGAACGGATGAACAACCGACAGGACAAGACCGACAGCCGGCCTGCCATGCGACCACAGTCAGCGCGCTAATGAAATCGGGTCCGACGGGCGCGAGCCGCCGAACAACACGCTGTCAGTGGCTGTGGAGCCCATTTCCCAGCCTGCACACCAAACTGACCCCAGCCATCTGGCTGCAGACCGACCCTCGGAACAGCGACCGAACAGTCCCACCGGACAGCTGACAGCTCTGACCCGGACGACAGGACGTCACCGGCCGGGGCACAGCCGGCCCTCCAGTGCGATAAACCTGCCCGGCTGAACACCAGTTCACGGGGCGGACAGGGCGAGCTTGATGGACTGAGCCTCTGCTGCGGCATGCTAGCGCATCGTCTCAGTGTCCCGACGCATGCGAACTTCTGGTGGTTATGGTGAGCTCGGTTATCCACAGTAGCCGACAGCTAAGACAGCTATGAGAGCTATGAGAGCTCAGCCTGCTCAGTATGATTCACACATTAAAACTCCGTTCTTTCAGGACTTCTTTCCCCTAAATGGCACTATGATTATTCCATTTCACGCCGCACGACTCGGATTCTCATGCAACGTCTAAAGCAACAATGAGATGAGTATTGCTTATCGGAATGATATGATGAGAAATACTCCTGAGTAGAAAAGGCTAAAAACAAGGTAAATAGGATAAGGGGATTCTTTACGACATATTCAAATGCCTTCTAAACAACCGTAATCCGACGCAAGATTTAATATGTTTGTGTACAAAACATTGACTACAACCGTCGGAAACTATTGAAATAGAATCCAACATATCAAACTGATTCTCGAGTTCACTCAGTGTTGAAGACAGTCCTGTAATTCTCATGTGCACGTGACTGAAAACAAATTTTGCAGCACATACGTACGCATCCAATTTCAGCATCGTAAATAGCATCAAAGTGCATCTGATTACCAAAATATCATCCGCAAGCTTCAGGAACAAAGATTGCGCACTATTCGATTCGTGCCACAGTGCACAAAACTTTTATGAGATTTAGAATGATTAATGAACTCTAAAGGATGCATGCACACCACTCGGCGTGTATGATAAAAGTCTGCATTGGTTTCCATTCGCGACCGCTTATAATGCGTTTTTTTGGCTCCCCAGCGGTGACCATGTTTGAAAGCTATAGATGATAACAGATGCATGGAGAGCGTATTTCATGTTATTAATGTTATTTTTAATGGTACATCCACCTGAGCTTTGCATGTAAAAGATGCTAAAAATCATATCCTAACACTGCACTGCCTAGGTTATAAGCAAACCGTTTAAGTTCTGGAAGGGCTTCGAACGTAGCTTCCTATGGTGCCTATTATTTAACACACAATGTAGGCTTGAAACTAAAGGCAAATAAGTTTCAACATGAGAGTCGCAGGACCATTCAGCTCGGTTCCCAAAAACCATAGCCATTACAACATTACACTTTGCATAGGCGTTTCCTGGCGACGACATGGAAAACATCAGTCTACATGGTTCAAACTCCAGCGAAAAATCAGCACGCTTCGGCGTAACAAATAACACTGAAGCTGAATGAATTTCAGCCCCACTTAAAAAAAAAACAAGGCATAAGCTGAATAATCTGGACTCCCGCTTCAAAAACACACAAAAGCACGGGGTCACAGGCCGTAATTCCTTCTTGACCATCGAGCCCGTTTCAGCGCAGCTCCCGCCCTGCTTACCAGAAACGAGGTCCTCCGTTTCCCTAGAGCATCGCATAGCGTCTCACGCGTCTACAGTTCCGTCATGTTCGCGCGCCACTCCGCGGCCGGATCGCACCACTCCCCGTTCCACCGCACGGCAGCGCGGGCTGCGACCAACTGCCGGCTGATCCGGGTAGGAGCCGGGCCTGCCCGCCGGCTGCCGGCTGCCGCCACCGCTCAATAGGTGGCAGCACCGCCAGGCAGCGCCGCCGAGCGCCCGCTGAGAGCTTATGGTTCGGACAAATTTATGAAGCCGCAGCATGGCTCCAATACAACGACAACTTGTGAGAATTATAGGACCTGGAGGGGAGGGGCGGCGAGTTTTTCCTGATGAAGTGCTGGCAGCCAGCCTACGTGCGCGGCCGTCAGCGCCGTGTGGCGTCGCCTCGTGCTGCGGCATTCGTAAACCTTGCCCTGCCCGCTGGTTATGGAAGCCACGCCGGACCGAAGCGGCGGGCGTGCTGATTTGATGCAAATGACCAGAGCTGCACCCATGGTTGCCACATAACATTGGAAATGGAAGGAGAGATGCATCTGGCAAACATGCATTACTCGCAAGATTTACGAGAGATGTGACAAAGAGTGGGAAGCTTGCGGACATTTTTGTATGGGGAAGAAATAAGTTACACCAGTTTCAACACTATCTGGACCCTCTTAATGAATCCTGTTGTAATAACAACTGTGACATACCTCGTCACTAAGTGCGAACCAGAAAAAAGAAAAAAAACAGAAACACGATTTTTGACTCATGTCAAAGAGGCAAATACTGGATGAGGAGAAGAAAAAACGGGGAATTTATAAAAGACGAAAAAAGAAGTGTAAAGCGATGTCAGACATGTAGAAAGTATCTAGGGAAAGAACATGATAATACGAAGGCAAAAGAATATATATAAATGTGTTTTTAATGCGTCGATATGCGATAATTTTTGGTGTGCATCAATCAAAGTAATTTAATGCTATTCCGATATCACTGTCAGGTTAAAAAAAAACAGTGTTCGAAGATTCCCAGAGGCATTGCTGCTAATTTTACAGCTCAGTGTTATTAAGGCGGTGACTTCCTAAGTCTGAGCCAAGTTTGAATTGAATTATTCGGGTAGTAAAAAACAAGCGTTGTTTTCGATGTGAATAAATATGGACAGCAGATCTGCATTCAATCCTGCTTATGATATTGATTTACAGGTAAAACTGTTTGCCTTGGTACGAGGCTAGGGGCACAAAATCCGAGTGCAGTTTAGCGAACTGCACTGCAGGTGCAGCCCAACGACCACCGCTCGTCACAGATGACACCGGAACACATTGTCCTGGCGGCAGAGCCAGTGTAGCAGAGTGCATCCCCGGTTCAGATAGATGAGAGGATCCCTCGTCTTAGGCTGCCTCTGGTTCAGTCTGACGAGAGACGATGGTTTCTCAGTTAAGGCCTGCCGCGGTCCTGTCGGACGAGAGATGATGGTTCCTCTGTCTCGGCCTACCCGCGTTTTAGTCAGATGGGGTGTCGTTTTAGTCAGATGGGGAAGACCCCTGTCTCGGCCAGCCTGGGTGCCGGCTGATCCGTCCGTGACGTCACACCGGCTGTGACGGTTCCCCCGGCTCGTCTCGGCGTGGGCCGGGCCGCCGGTCGGCCGCGGCTTTCTCTCATCTCCTCCCGTCCTCACACGAAACGGAGCTGTCTGGAGAGCTCTCACTGGCGCGGCGGTCCAGTGGGCGACAGGAGGCGGCAGCGGTACTGCCGGCAGGCGGGGGAGTGACACAAGTCGGCAGTGGTGCTGGCTTCGGGGGGGGGGATCACAGGAGGCGGCAGCAGTACTGGTGGCGAGCGGGGGTCCCAGGAGGCGGCAGCGGTACTGGCGCAGGGATGTCACAGGAGGCGGCAACAGTACTGGTGGCGAGCGGGGGTCCCAGGAGGCGGCAGCGGTACTGGCGCAGGGATGTCACAGGAGGCGGCAGCAGTACTGGTGGCGAGCGGGGGTCCCAGGAGGCGGCAGCGGTACTGGCGCAGGGATGTCACAGGAAGCGGCAACAGTACTGGCGCAGGGGGCGGGGGGTCCCAGGAGGCGGCAGCGGTACTGGCGCAGGAGGGTCACAGGAGGCGGCAGCGGTACTGGCGCAGGGGGGGGGGTCATAGGAGGCGGCAGCGGCATCGGCTCGCCGGTCGATCCCCCAGTCGACCTCACGGTCAAGCCCGCAGCTCTGACGGCGGAGTCATGCCTTGCACGCGGGGCGGCGAAGCCTCTAAGGAGACACCAGGGGAGCCGCCCGCACCATGCGTTAGACGGGAGGGGGGGGGGGCGGAGGGGAAGCCTCAGAGGGCCCGATAGTCTGCCCTGAAGCCCCACGGTGTGGACGGCGTCCGCTCGGCAGCTGATGGTCCGACCGGCGCCGGCTGCCGAGCTGCGGACAAGGAGGACGAACTAGTCAGACCGTTGACCGGAAGGACAGCAAGGCAGAATTTTTATCAGTCAAATCCTTGCCAGAATTATTCGTGATCCGAACTTTGCGACTGCACAACATTTACGAGCTCAACGCTTAAATAGTGCATTTACGATTTTTTTATGTGTCGCTTTAAGTCCAGTCTGTATCTCCATTCGAAATAGACCGCGAACAAGTTGTGATGTGTAATTGTTTTAGTATGACACCGTCCCTGTTCTTTTAATTAAAATGCCAGTATCATTTTTCGTCGTGAAACTCACGTTTCGGATACTGATGAACCCAAAATAAGGAGTCATTCGTCGGCCTTAATTGATGAAAAACGTTAGATACCTCGTCAGTGTCACGATATTCTGGCTCATTTTTGAACTCAAATTCACTGATATTCCAGACGTTTACAAGTCTACCTTGAACGCCATGTCCAAATGCAACAATAGCGCTGCAACGCTTGCACCCGAGACGCACAAACCGTCTTGCAAGGCCGCCGGGTGCCGGTAATGCAACTAAAAGGGAGGCCGTGTCTCAGTCCGGGGCGCCGTGCAGCGGTCTGATTCGATATTGTCGGGAGGTCCGACTTGCCGCCGTTCCATTACACAGTGCACTTATCTCAAGCCGTCGGCTGTCGGATTCCATCGGGCCCACCGACGCCTTGTGCTGCCAGCGCAGGGTCGTCCGTTACATCGTCGGCGGCAGAGGCCGCGGGGGAGGGGAGGCGTGGGTTGGAGGGGGAGGCGCCGGGCAGCCTGAGCCTGGAGCAAGACCGGCAGCTGATTTCTTGTTCACATACTCATTTACAGAGTTCATTCATTTCTGAAGCGTGCGATACAGAGACAGATATTGTTTCCAAATGTTATCCTCGTCTCCATATATTCCACAGCAAGGACCAAAAATGTTTGTAAGGTGAGCATGTCAGTGTTTTGCAAGCCAACGGTCAGTCTTTTACTTCAGTCTCTGACATCCATTTCGGAGCTAATAGATCATTCCACGCATTGAAAGATTTCTTCGGAGCCTATTTCCTTTCCTAAAACCGAGAACATAACTTTGACGAATTATCTGACATATTGTCAAAGCTAACAAACCTGTTAATGTGTCTTCTAAAATCGACTTTTAAATGTCGCGGATTTATTTAAAATGGTGTTGCTTTTTCGTCTAGCTCACCGAGAGCAGTGCTGATGCTGACTTCGCGCTACCTAAGCATGGACGTCGCAGAGAAGCCTCTGGTGGTCTGTCAGCTCGGCAGATGATATGGTAATCGCCCGATTTGGAGGCTATTGATTGCAACGAGAGAATGATATCGGTCATAGTCGGTCCGGTAGTGACAGAAGCAAAAAAAGTGCTTACAAGTCAGCTGTTCGAGCAAAGAAGCAAACAGTTGATGTTAACTGCGCGATGCACTGCATGCTCGCAATAATGTTAAGGTTATAGGCAGCCTGGCCTACCAAAGCAACTTGTTGTTTAATCCGGAAAACTTCTTAGGAGCCGTATTCTTTATGAAATCCTTCTTAGGCTTCCGGTAGTCAAGCACATCTCTTATTCTTATGGCCAAACGATACTGCCATTAACTGCGCCAAACGTCCCGTTAGAGTTAGTTTGCGGTACATAGATATGAATCTAAATTAGGCCCCTGCGACCTAGAAATATATGTTGAACCATGTTCAGCCAACTGTGTCGACTGCTCAACATGCTTGACAAACATACTCATGCAAGCCACATGCAGTTTTCCGGATTTCCCCAGTAATTTCACTGTCAGTGGAAAAAACACTGAACGCTACTGGTTTTGTTGAGGAAACAAGATTCAGTTTTGATTAGTCTTGGTTGCTGAGTTATCCTGGTTCGAAGAAGTAAAGACAGTTACGACATAGAAAAGGAAAACGGTTTTCCTGCATTTGTCACCCCGAAACATGTAACAGCAGCATGACTTAAGGAGAGTACTACCACGCCTCTAGCAGCGCAACCTCACGACCACTGTCACATATATACCAGCAGCAACGTCAGCGACGACGGAGGTATCGCCTGATGTATCTGTGTTTCCCATAACAGGCAGCAACAACAATCCGCCCACAGGCCTCTTCGACAACGCCATCTAGAAGAGCCACCACCGTCTGCCGCGAAAATGGACGGGCTGTATGCACGCTTCCGTTTCTGTGACATCAGAGGCCGTGCCGAAGGACATTGGAAATCCATCGATGAGATCATCGGGCAGCCCGATCCGGCCGACCGCAGGTGGTCTCCAGTGACGTCACATGACGTCTGTGATCTGATAGCACGTGATAAACTGCGCTCGGCCGTCATTTGATGCACGAGTGCCGCACGCGGGTGCACCGGCAGATAAGAGACATCCTGGCTCCTTATGGACCAGGTATCCGACGTCGGCAGGCGCTGACACTGGCTGCCGGCGAGAACCTTATTCTGGACAACGCGTTACGCTGATCCCCGGGGTGGCTTAGGGCTGTTCGGCTCCTGTCTGAGCTGCCTGGGTGGCGGCGGTCCTGTGTTATTTATGTACACCTGTTGCACTGTCTTGTAATGACAACTCCTCGAGAAATGCATCAGATAATGCCTCCTGTCGTTGTCATTCGCATCACTGAAAGAATTCGGTCGCCATGCCAGGTCAGGTTACCCAAGGACATCCGCGAAGCATAACATGTGCAATTCCCAACTGTCAGTATGGATTTGGCATGTATTAAACGATGGACATCGTTTAATTTTATATTATACTGTTATTTTATGGTATATACTAAGCTTAAATGTCAAATTTGGGAACTTCGTTTTTAAGGATAAGCGTCCGCACCATGTTGTCCTAAGGAGATGTTTATTCACTATCAGTATTCCTCTCACAAATAAATTCACATACCCATTTGCGCTCGTGTTGAGTAGTGACATGTGTTTATGACCGTCATCCAAAAGAGCAGTTGTTTACGTTCACATTAGCTTTCTACAAATGTGCATTTTCAGGAAATTTTGGCACCATAACTTGAAAAGAACTGACATAAGATGAAAAAAGAACTGCATTGAAAATGACATTGGACTTAAAGGTTACAAAAAAACCTTTCCACCACTTCCAGCCAAATAGTAATTTAATTGGCAATACTTTGTCAAATCTGATGAGTCCAAACGCAGGACATTTCTTTTAAAATAAATGTTTTCTCCTCCAGCGTCATCTACCTCTGCGCCTGGGGTAAAATTACTCCATAGTTGTGACTAATTGTGCGGCGGAGTCAAGATCCTTGAACATGTTCGGTTTCGCATCGACTCAAATCCCAGCGCTTCCCACGTCAGCATGCTCAAGCTAAATAGTAAATAACATGGGGCTCGGTACAATGTCTTACAAATCTAGTATGCAAGGCTGCGCTAAATGAAATCTGGATAATATTGCATAATCAGATTGGATCACGGATGTGGAGCGTCTGTTGCGCCAACTCTTTTGGGCGAAACAAAGATTATGGAAACTACAGGAACAGTTTATAGTTGATTGTTACTTGGGTTAGGCATTACTTTGGTTTCGATGTTTATGTCCAAGTGGGAATAAGCCAAGAACGCAGGAATTCAGGCGAGCAACGCTTCTTCGTAATCGTTTTGCGCCCAGCACGCGTTTGCTGAACTTCGTCCTGGACGACGTTATATCACTTTCGCTGCTTGCATGATATAAAAACTCAGGAATGATATTCATGCATTCTGCAGGACATCAAGCACAACACGCTTAATAAACGCACAACATGGCCTAGAGAAATATTTTAAAACCAATCGACTACGTATCGATTTCATGCCAGAATCGTTTCCAGTAGCGCTGGCGGGTCGAAATGAGATTTTTGAAGATGATGCGGTAGGTTTCTCCGCCAGTATGTACGGTGTTTGGTACAAACTGCCACAGAGACATCCTGGTGCACAGCGTGATCTATGTAACCGGTGGTCTTGTGGTCTGCGGTCTGCCAGCCAACGCCGCTGCCGGGTGGTGTTGGCCTAATGCAGCCAGTCACAGACACTGGTAATTGGCAGTTTGGCACTTTGTAATAACTGGCGGCAGTCAGTGTCACCAGCATTGACAGCCAGCTCCGGTGACGGGGCCCCAAAGCCCTCAGCCAGCCTCGTGCACGCCAAAGCCACCAGACAGGCCATCTGGTAGTCGCCATGCGTCACATCTGGCAGATAGTCATGACACCCGACAGCCAGTTCTCAGTCACGAAAACTCATGTCACGCACAGAAACCAGTCACGGTGGCTCACAGCTGCCTCTGGCCACGAAAGGTCACATCACGAGCCGGTGATGACACTCCTCGTGACAGTTGCTGGGGTCACGCCCCATTAACTGAATCACCGGAATGACATTCAGCGCCGATGCTGGTCCGGCTGCAGGGCGTGGGCGGGGAGGGGGTGCCGTACCCCCAGCCCGGCGACCGATCAAACCGGGGGAAGGTCTCGCTCTCGGCCACGCGCGCCAGGCCGGCGCCCGCCGGCGGTCGCTTTGACGCTCAGCTCGTATTCCGGCCCGGTGGAAATTGGCCGCGCCGGTCCGCCGCCCCGGCCGCGGCCGGGCCACTCCGCCGCCGTCGGCCGGGCCGGGCCGGGGGCGGCGGCAGCTGCGGTCAACCGACGCGGGTCCCGGCGCCGCGCCGCCGGCCGCCGCCCGCATTCCGGCCGGCGCGGCGCGAGATACCGGACCACGACCGCCGCCGGCCGCCGCGGTCATTGGTATTCAGCGGCGGCCGCGCCGGCCGGCCGGCACACCCCCGACTCGCGCCGTGCCGCGCCAGCCGCGCCAGCCGCGCCGCGAGCCACGCGGGCCGCGAGACGAGCCGCGGCGGGCCATTATGTCGCCGGCCGCCAACTTGTAGGGCCGCGGCCGGCCCGCCGACGGTAATTGGCAAAGTTCGCCGCGCCCGCCCGTGATTGCCGAATCAGCCCGGCGACGAGCATTTGAATACATTTTTAACGGATTCCCAATCGAGCCAATGTACCCAATTGGCGTAATGCGCCGTCGGCGATGCGGCGGGCGCGTTTTTAATCGGCCGATGGGCCATTACTCGACGGCTGGGCCGAGTTATGGGCTCGCAGCTTCCGCGCCGCGGCCGCCGGGGCTCATGCGGCGCTTCCTCCCGCCACGTCCCCCCGCCACCGGCGGGCGGACGGCCGGCGACTGCTGCCGAGCCGCACTGCCGCGCGCGCGGCAGAGGGCCAGCCAGCCGTCGGCGCCAGACGGCTGGACAGGACGTGATGGTTTCAGGAGCAGTAATGACGGAGCAATTTGTGGGCACATCCGTCTTCAATCCACTTCGCTATTCATTTACCGCCGCAGTAGGCTTACGCCGGCAGATGACAGGCTGTGAGATAATCGATATAAAAAGGAACTACAACGGTTAAACGGCATTATAACCATGCGGCCGTAATAAATCAATCTGCGGCCATTATTAGAAGGTTCCTCAAAGCAACACTGCGTAGATTGTCTTTAATTGCCTTTGAAAAAGGCCCATCACTTTAACTATCCGTAATAACTGTGCACGCAGCGGCAAGTAGATGATAAACACCCTCTTGTTGCAACTGGCAGACCCACCGCCGACAGGGACCGTGAACTTTCAACGTAATAGGCCCATCCGTCAGGGGCCGGCGGCAGCGACGGCGGAGTTTCTTGCAATGTCCGAGCCTTCCGTGTCTCCCCGGCCGACCCCGGGGTCTTCAACACGGCCGGGACACACCGATTAGACGCCATGATGGCCGACACGAGCAGCGCCGAGCCCGATGGGGTTGTCGATTTGTTAGTGGCGGTCGGCTGGCACCTCATCATCAATGCCTCATCTCGGCGGTAATCATTATTTGCCGGTCGTTACCAACATCCTAGCGTGAAAAATAGCGCGTCGGCCTCTTCTAACAAGGTGCCGGGCCCGCCGCCGCAGGCGCAACATTAGATGAAGCCATCAGGAATGCTGTACAGTCTCGCGGCATGTGCGGCCAGGCGGCGGCCGGCGCTGGCCGCGGCCCGGTCCGCAGGTGCGCCCCGGTCGGCGTCTTCGCGGCCGTACGGGCCGGCAGAGTTTGCTGTAGGTCCGTCTGCAGTCGGCGATTTTCCAGTCTTCACACGCGAGATGCAGTGATAGGCTGATGCTGGGCCGTTTGATCGCGGTGAACGGCGTCGGGCGGCCATCGGCCGGCGGACGGGGCCGCCGGCGGAGCGGCCGGCCCGCCCGGACGCCAATATCGTTCACGGCGCGGCGGCCGCGGGCGGCCGGCAGCGCGCGCTCAGCCGGCAGGTCCCGAGGGCGGCGCCGCGACACGGCATCGGCAGCCGCCAGTTAACTACCTGACGGGCCGCGCCGGACGTCCGCGGCGATTTTCAATGGAGGTCGCCGCCGACCGCGGAGGCAGCTGCGTCGTGTTCGGGCGAGTGCATGAGACCAGACCAACGGTGCATGCCGATTTAAATTCATTGCGAGTCGAAGTCTCAGTAGTATCTATGCCAGCATCACACCTGTCAGCTTCATGGCGAAAAAACCGATGGAGGTTTCGACGTTGCCTATAATAAACAATCGGGGATTGCTGGTAATATTTCATGTATTAAACAAATGACAGGCAGTGTTCGTCATAACCCATACTGCGCATCATGCGGCTTTATCTATCACGATGTATGCCCATAGGTCAAGGCATTCTACTTATTGCACCAGGGACTGCAAGACAGCATTTTTACTGAGCTGTTTCAATACGGTATGTACCATTCCAGTAGCTAACATCTCACAGCATTTGTAAATCATTCCCCGGAAGCCAGCTGTCCTAAAAACCCGTGCAGCGACGAGGTTTTTACGCAGCAGCGATAAACAAAACCGCCGTCTCATTAATCCATTCAGTCTGCCTCAAACTTCGTGAAATGTAGTTACCTGTTCACTCGACGTACATGCAAACATTGGCGGAAGTGACAGCGTTTCGTTGCACATGGCAATGACCTGGCATGAGCACACAGACTCACAAACATGCCGCGATCTGGCGCCAGAAGGGGTGCCTCCATCAAAGCGGCGAGAGGAAACCAACAGGCAGCTCCCTCCGCACCTGAATACCAAACGGGATGCATATTTGATCGGCCAGCCACCGCACACACGGCCTATTTGTCGGCACCGGGCCCGAGCTGCACTTACCAAATTGCCTGCGCCGCTCGGCTGGCACCTGCGCGTGTCGGCTCGCCTCCTGCTCTGCTGTCCGCTGTCCGCTGTCCGCTGCCGCAGCCGCGACGGACAGGACGTGTTTCACGCGGACAGAGGTGACCGCAGCCGTGTTCTCATTAGCGGGAGAGGCTGGGAACCGTCCGATGTCGGGAGATAGCCAGGCGACCGAGACTGATCTGAGGCAGCGGCCGCAGACAGAGGCTAGAGTCGGAGCCGGAGAAGGCCGCAGACAGAAGCTAGAGTCGGAGCCGGAGACGGCCGCAGACAGAAGCTAGAGTCGGAGCCGGAGACGGCCGCAGACAGCGGCAGCCGTCTAGGAGACACGCAGGAGGCAAAGGCCAGGATTCAGGGGCTGAAGTCTGAGGAAGACGCCTCAGTTAGGGGCTGGAGTTTAAGGGAGAGGCCGCAGGTGAGGGCTGGACTTTAACCCTATTCCCGGAGGGCTAGACGGTATGGTCGATTTCCGGCGGGGGGGGGGCGGATTCGGCCCCCCCCCTGAGATCTCGAGAACTTCTCGTCCGATTTCATCGCAACAAACGGCAATCGATTTGCCGTGACGTGAACTACACTTTCAAAAAAGAAATTTTCAAAATTTTGAAATTTATGGATACAGGGGGGCAAAAATGTCAAAATGGGAGGTACTTTTGGACTTCTTATAACTCCGTTGTTTATAGACCGATTTCGATGAAACTGGCATGAATCGAGAGATTATGAATAGGGCTTTTACCATGGGTCCGCAAATCTGAAATTTTGAGAACATTCATGGGCGTTCACAGGGTTTCAAAAACAGGAGGATTAATTTTCTAACAACTGAATGAACAAAAGAGGCAAACACCCTTGTTTGGCTTCTGCTAGTCATGTTATACTAAAGAAGTACAAACCGCATTACAATGTTTCTATAATGTTAGCATAGGCGGTGCCAGGGACATGAAAAAGAGGGAACTGTCATGGTCACACGTTTCTCAGATCACCTTATGACCTTTGACGTTAAATGACCTCCGGTGACCTTGGGGTCACTTGGAATGATCTCGTGTGCATTTAATATTATCTGTAAACGTTTTCAATCATTTGAATTCACTCCATTTCAAAAATTTTATTTTATGGCTATTGCGATATAGGGTACGCGCACTGACATTTTAGGTCATAGCTCCGTGACCCGACCTGATATCAAGCTGAAAGCCGATACACAAGTAGAAGGCACCCTTCTACGTCATATATATTTCGGGTTTTGCATTTGAAAAAACGGCGCCGAAATTACTGGAAAAAAACAAATTTTGACTTTTGACCTTGACCCGACCTTGTAAAATGACCTCAGATAAACAAAATTACATCTACACATTGCCCAACTATTTAGCTATACATCAATATAAAGTTTTAAGTTCTAGCGTTAAAACTCTGTTTTTGGTAGACATTTTTATTTTACCCTCAACATGGCCAAAAATGGCATGACGTGCCTCCCAAAAACGTTGTCTGGCTCCTCCCCTGAGCAAAATAGAATTTTGAAATTTTGTCACAGCACATAGAAAGAATAGCTAGAAAAAGTCACCAAGTTTCGTGAAGCTGCGCTAAAAAGCCTGGAATTGGCAAGCAAAAAACCCGAGGGTGGCGGATTCCGCCCCCTGCCGGGAATAGGGTTAAGGGCAGTCTGAGCTGGAGCCTGAGGGACAGGCCGTAGACAGGAGCAGGAGTCTAAGGGAGAGACCGGAAATTTTCCAAGGAGAACAAAGCGAGCCCTCGTCCTCTCCGCCCACGGCGGAGTAGCTGCAGGTCCGGGCCGCTGCACCTGTGCCGGAGTTCAGCAGCGACACCTGGGGCGGAGGCCGCGGCTCGGGCCGTGCACGCGACCCGACCGGCCATTAGAGCCGCAGCGTAGCTCAGCTCACGTGGGACGGTCGTCATTTTTCGCCGCAGCGCGGCCCACTCGCGGCCGCTCTCCTCGCGCGCTGCACGGCGCGGCGGCCGCGGCGAGTCTGGGTCAGCGGGCCGACGGCTGCTCAGTGTGTGGGCCGCGGCGACCCTGACGGCCGCACATCAGCGGCGGCGCCCGCTGACGTCCGGCTCAAGGTGACGCGTGCCGTCAGTGCCCGACTGCGAGCACAGGACAGTACCGACGTGCATGACGTCGTCCTTCTCTCCTGTCACAGCGGTCATCGAGTGTGGTTTTCCGCCTGAAGACCCTGAAGGATGCAGCCTTGAGTTGACCTCAAGCCAGGGGTGGAATTAGGATTTAGCTGCGAATCGCCTAATGCAATTTTTGCATCTTTAAATAGTAACTAACACAAAAAGTTGTTCTAAGAGGGTCTAAATTAGGGCAAATTACGTCTGCAGGCATTCTAAATACTTCCCAGAAGAACCAATATTGGCAAAGTTGGGTGTCCAAGACGTTCTTCCAACGATCATTTCCTCGTATAAGCAGCGCTGGGAAGCTTCTCGACCCCTTCCTGGGAGGATGTCATAGGTTAAAACCGAGCTAGATGTCACTCAGATCCAAATAAAACACCTTTTCAAAGTGAAAAATGGCCTGAAACACTTACTGTTCTTCTGGGTAGTCGATGGGATTCAAACAACAAACGAATGCCGCGAATGACATTTATTCTCCGACATACACCTCTTCCCCAGCATCTATGTTGATACGTTTTTGTTCAGTCTGTACGGTCCGCTTTAGTAGGTAAGATCAATTCGCCGCTGATGTCTCTGGCGCCGACATATGCAGCAGTGAAGCTATCAGGAAACTGTATGTTTTGCGACACTACTAAAGAAGACCATGAATATTCATACACAGGCTGATAAGAACAACACGCCTCGATAGGAAGACAAAGAGTATTCAAAAACCCCTGTTCTTTGTCCAGCCGTAGCCACATATTTAACCGCTCTGAGTGATCGAAGGCTGCATCCTTTAATGCATGGGCGTAGCCACGTCCCAGAAATGGGGAATCAAAATCAGGGGTGAGGGACAATCCGACTCAGTATCGTATTTTTCAACGGAAAATTTCGAAAAACGTTCACATTCCAACCAAAATTCGGGAGGCGGGCAGAAGCTTATTTTGTCAAAATTGGAAGTGACATATTCCCCCGCCCCCCACGTGGTTATACCATGCTTCAGATATAAAAAAAACAGCGTCCTTCGCACTTTAATGATAAACTTCTTCCACATGTTTGCATGATGAAAACCAGGCGATGTGAATGGAAAGTTTCTTTGAAGCGCACCTGTGCCTGCTGAGGTTGCAGCTTCTGGCGGGCTGACACCATAAACGTCACTCTCGTGCTTCAAATGAGGAAAACGCCGTCGCATAACATGCCGACGTCATATTCAAATATTAAACCTGTTAACCGTTGCAACGCTAACAAAGCCTCGACAACGTCCATCATTCAGAGCCGGCACATTCGAATTCGGGCGCTGCATGAGAAATTTTAACCCGTTTCATCCAGGCACTGGCAAGAGATGTACATCTCTCTCTCTCTCTCTCTCTCTCTCTCTCTCTCTCTCTCTCTCTCTTTCTTTCTCTCTCTCTCTCTCTCTCTCTCTCTCTCTCTCTCTCTCTCTCTCTCTCTCTCTCTCTCTCTCTCTTTCTCTCTCTCTGTCTCTCTCTCTCCCTCTCCCCCTCTCTTTCTGCTCTCTATGTTCCAGTCCTCTCCCAGTCTCCTTCTTTCGCTCCTTTTGAGTGGCAGGTCTCGGTTTCAAGCCTATCGGCGCGTCGTTCCTGCACGTTTCTGCGATTGCTGCGGCCGTGGCGGCCGACCGCCCCTCCCCGGCCGCCCTGTCATTGCCCGACGGCCATTCGCGTCAGCAGCGGCCGCTCTCCGGTCTTGTAATCCCGGCCAAGTTTCCAGAGGCGGGTCAATTAACCGGCCGAATTGGCCGTCTGCTTGTCGTGGCAGTTACTGTCGACCTCAACAGGTGATAACTCAGGCGTTAGTTATGATGGCGCCCACTGCACCAGGCTGAGGACGAACGGGGCGGGCCGTACACGGCCAGATCGTGGGATCTGGCCGCCAGTAATAAGTCATCAAACCGCCGGCAGTTTTTGCGTTTGTAAACTAGACTCCCGTTCAAGGCGCAATTTATCGGAAAGGTTGTTCGTTTAGCATAAGAATGCCGACAATGACCTAACGTTTCGATGTGGGCGGGACTAATCCCGCAGCGCTGCTTTGGAGAGGTGTTAAAATGCCATAACTTTTCGCCATGTCCTCGAGGAGGCCCCGCCCTGTAATTTTCCGCGACCGTTTACCGGCACCGATTCTCGAAACAATGGTGCCGCCCGGCATCGTGCATGGCGCCGCGAGCGCCCCTGGCGACCACCCACAGAACTAGCGCGCCGCGCGGCCCACGCCGCTGCCAATAACCCGGCGGCAGCCGCCTGATAGTGTGCACCGGCCGGCGCCGGATCCGACGGCCGTGCACGGAAGACTGTGCACTCCGACACCTGGCCGCACGGGCCGGCGGCGGTGGCCCGTTCAGCCGGGTCGCCGTTATGTAAGCCGACAGGCGGGCCGCCAGATCGGCCGACTGCCGCCGTGCTGCCCGCCGGTTACGGCCAGCTACGGCCCAAGCGCGAGTCAGCGTCGCCGGCGGCGGGCCGGCGGTCGGCGGCGGCCGGCCGGCCGGGCAGCGGCGTCAGCCGGCCGCCGGCGACCCCGCCGGCCGCCGGCGCCCGACAACTCCATTAGAATGTGTTTTTCATCGTGATTAATTGTCCGGCGGCCCGAATAAATGCGATATTAATTGGTTTCTCGCGGCCTGGCGCGCACCCGCTCTCCGCACGGCCGACCAAAGCGCCGACTGGCGCCGACGGCGGCTTCCGTGCGCCGCTCGCCTGCGCCGCGACACGCTCGTGCCCACCCAGGCGGCCTGCTCTGTGCAGGGCGCTAATGACGCCGACTGCCGCCGGGCCGGACGAGCGGCGCTTTTGTCCGCCGATCGGACGCCGGCCCGTATCCATGGCAACGACGACGTGTAAAACCGTCGGCCTGCGCTATAAACAAATCAATTACGGCCGACGACGGCCGGCCGTCCGGCGGGCCGTGCATGACGCGGCGAGTCCGGCGCACTCTCCAATGAGCCGGCGCGCCGCGGCCGCCGCCTGGCGCGCCACCATTGTCGCGACGGCGTCACGTGACACGAACAGCTCCGCCGACCGTAAATCAGCGGTCGGATCTGATCCGGTATTTATTCCCGGTGTACGGCAGTAAAATTAAGTGACGATGGCCTCCGGAGCGCCGGGCCGACTCCCAGGTGACAAATTAATGGGCAATCACAGGTGGCGAAGGGTTGGCCGCGGCACTGGGCCGTACGCCCCGAGGCGGCGACGTAACGGCCGGGATGAATCAATCTGACGCGTCCCCGGGTGATTTGTTATTGGTACCGGGCCGGCCCGGGTCGGACTGGGCCGGGCTGGGAGGCGGTACCTCGCCCCGGGCTAGACCAGAAGGAAGGCACCGTACTGGTCCCTCATATCCATAATGCCCGGTTCATGAAGTCGTGAGCGGCTGCAGAAGGCTGCCGCTGGGCACTCGGCGGAGGGCAGCAGGAAGGGCCCAGGAAGCCCTGGGCGTTGTGAGAGCATTGGCGAGATATCAGATGTGCTCGGAGCGCAGCGGGCCGAATGCCCAGCATGCAACAGGGCATTCCCCTGGACTAGAGGTACCATTGGCGAAGGACGCTCTTTCAAAGGAGACTGCGCTATTCAAGCCTGCCTGAGACAATGCCACCGAAGAGTGGTCCTCAAAGGAGACGTCCAACCACTCACTCACTCATCCTCGCCCATCGCCACGGATCGGTGTCTGCAGAGAACGGCTCCGATATCGATTCAGCACGCATCAGGGCGCCAACAGCGCCTCGACTGTCGATACTGCCAATTACGGGGAAATACGACGCGTCTGGATACGCCACTAATGGCCGACAAATATGGATTTTTATGGCCGTGTCTGACGCGGGTAAACGAATCGGAATCTCATCAGACTAAAGGACACCGCATGCCCGGCCATTTCGCCGGCCCCAAACACTGTTCGCCGAGCACGCCGCCGTGTTCCGGCGGCCGGTCGCGCGGCATTCACGCGAACACGGCGCCGACTGCGCCCCGAGGGCTCGCCGCGGGCCGGCGCGGGCGTGTCCGCCCGGGAGGGGGGAGAGGGGGTCCAGCAGGCGGCCGGTAGCCTGCCGTGCGCCCGCCGCCCTGGGGGGCCGACAAACAGGCCCGGCCGCTCGGTCCCGGACGCGCTATCTGGCGCAGATACGGAGCTAACGAGCTACACGTGTTTTGCCGGTGATTTGTGGTGAGGTCCACGGTCGGCTCTCACGCGACGGCGGAGCGGCCGGCGCCGGACGGACCAGCAGACAGACGGACGACCGGCGCGATGGCTTCGACAGCGGCGCCGACTATGAAGCATCGCCGTCGCCTCGGCACTAATTAACTCTTTTTGTCATTGTCAGCCTGCATCTGATGGCGGCCGACCTTTTTCCAGGGGCTTATCGGGAACCAGTTGCGCGCTGCCGTCCGGGTGGCTACCGGTCGGCCGACTGCGGCCTGATAACGGCCAAACCCTGTCTGGGGCCCCCGAACGAAAGACAAAGACGCATCGCGCCAAGGGCTGTCTTCAGGTGCGAGATGGCTCGATAAGTCACAAAGCGCTGGAAAAACCTTTAATCGTTAGCTCAGTACAACCAGCTTTTGAAGTCAGTCATACTTTTACCGTTTAATCGTACCAGTTTTTTTATTCAGCGTTATAGTCAGTTATAAATTTCATAGCTAGGAACAGTCATGGTTCGCTCCTGCATATCTGCTAGACCATCTCGACAAAGAACGCTTGATTCCATGTTGAAACATATGCGTTCAGCTGGCATAAACAGTATTACCATGAACAGGTCGTGTTCGGCAATCTCGTACTGTCTCAGTCCCGAGTCGGAGCGCAACTCTAGTCCTCGGTATCTCTCAGTCGACGAGTGCTGAATTGCTGGTCGCATCAATATTGCCACGAATTACGATAGCGTGCCAGTTCCAGAATCCACGTGCTCAAAAACGCAATCAGCTCCCCATTCAGAGAGCGCATCACGGGGCGTTTACCCACGCACCGCTGCCTTCCGTGTACTCCAGTTTTTGTTGGCGGGCTGGACGGGCGTGGTGGCACGAGGAGGTACGAGACTTCTTAATGCCGCCAGCCATGCGTGAAAATCGCTCTGACGCGCCATAAGATGGAGATCAGGAGAGGGCAACGCGACACCCGACGAAGTCTTGCTCCTGCAGCGAAGTGGTGCTTCATAAACCTTTTTCCGGACCAGAACACTGCGTTTCATTGAAGGCTGTGTGTTGTGTACCATTTAGTCAATCATTCCCCATTGTTTTATGTGAAATCATGTTGAGAGAGCAAAATGTTGTTGGAACCATTAGGCTTATAATGCTTCAATTATATATATTTATATATATATATATATCCAATGATATATATATATACGCCCCATATATATATTACACCCAGCCCCATGTATATATATATATATATATATATATATATGGTGGGTGGTGGGTGTGTGTGTGTGTGTGTGTGTGTGTGTGTGTGTGTGTGTGTGTATGTTCTCATGAGACGCAATTTTTTCGTCAATCACGGTTTACTTGCCAACAAGTCGCGTGCTTAATATAATTTTCTTCAATCATGTCGAATATATTACAGTGCATTATGACTAATATTGGTATTTGTAACTTTATTTCCCTTAAGTCTTTGTTGTTTAAATGTTTTTGTTTGCCAAGGATGTTTACGACTGTGCTTAGTTCACTCAGATAATCCCCAAAGGGCGAATTAGAAGCCACGGATCCGGACAACAGCCTTCAAATATGGACAGTGCTGGTGTTAGCGTTTACCGTTCCAACTCAGAGTCCATGACGTTTTGTGATTTGCGGACAGTTCCAGTCATGAATCAATGTTGGAAAGTGGCTTTTCGAACGACTAAGCGAGTTGCTAGCTTTGGTCGATTTCTCATCCATACTCCGCCATGGGTCTCATGCTACATTTCGGAATCATTCAGTGGCGTAGCTAAGGGCTTCTGGAAGCCAAGCAGGGCCTCCTGGCGGCCAAGCGGGTCCCCTTGAGGCCGAAGGCCCCAGTTCTTTGGATAGCGTGAGGCGCCCACAGGGCGTCTTACACTGTCCGAAACATTAAGGCAATTAAGGCAAAATAAGAATATTTTAAGCATTAAAGAAGTTTTGCGAACCTAAAGAAAACGTACTCCGAATATACAAGAAGGCTTTGTGTGCTTTGAAGAGAGGCCCATGGTCTGAATGAGCGTTTAGGGGCCCCTGCTAACTTGTAAGGGAGTTCACTGTTTGTTTGGGGAGGGCCCCTCTCGGCCCATAAAGAAACCCCTGTCAGCCTCTGAAGGGACCTCCTTTCGGTCTGGAGGAAGGCCCCTGCTCCTGCCTGCAGAGGTCGACAGGGGCCCTTTTACAGGCGGTAAAGATAATGTGCCCTCTACAGTCAGGCAGTGACCCCCTGGCCAACAGGGGCTCCTAAGCGATCATTCAGGGGGTCCCTGCTTTCCTGTAAAGACGTCCCTGCCGACCTGTAAGAGGCACCCGCCAGGTCGGCGGGAACGTCTTTACAGGCGAGCTTGGGCCCCCTTTACTCTTCAGCGGGGCCCTTTTACAAACCGACAGTAATTTTAACCACATGGGGCCCCACTGATTACGAGGGCCAGGTGCGGATCCAAAGGGGGGGCAATTGGGGCGGTCGCCCCTCTCCCCTGAGGCCTGAGAAGGGGCCCCTGTCAGACTTAAAAGGAGCCCAGAAGGAACCCAGTATGGGCTTCACGGGGTCTCTATAAGAATCTGACGGGCTCTTGATGTAGTCACGGAGGCCTCCTGGAGGGTTAGATGACCTCTGAGACGCATAGAGAGCTCCTGAAGTTCCAAGAGAGCTCCTGAGACCACAGCAGCGCCCCAACACGGCAGAGTGTCCCTGAGACCGCCAGATGGCTAATAGGGCCCCTGAGACGACCAAGATGAGGGCTGAGTCCCCAGTGGGCCCCTGTGAACGAAAAACTGAAGGTTCTTGATGTAGTCAGAGAGCCTCCGGGAGGGTTAATCAGACCCTGGCACGGTAAGATGGCCCTAATATGGAAAGAAGGGCCCTTAAAACTCTTCAAGGGCCCCTGGGATTGTAAGAGGTCTCAACATGGTAAAGGGTCCATGAGAACGCTAAAATTGCCAGAGAAGCACCTGAGACGGAAAGAACTTAAGAGGGCGCCTAGCACGGCATAAGGAGACCCTGGCCAGCCAAAGGGACGCCCTAAACGGGGATTCGTCGGTGACCTTGTCCACCTCAATAGGAGCCACAAATGGGCTACAGTGACCTTTTCGAAACCTTGAGGGGTTCTTAATGCTGTCAGGGGGTCCCGGGAAGGTCAAGGTGGTTTCTGAGAAAGTATGATGGGTCCGTACACCGCAAATGACCCCTGAGACCGCCAAAAAGGTCGCAGGGCCCTTGCGAGGCAAAGACGATAAGAAGGCCTTTGAGACGCTGTTTGGGTTTTATGGGGGCGCTGGACGGTCAGAGGGTCCCCGAGGGTAATAAGCGGTCACCTGGCACGGGCAGGGTTCCCCTGAGACTGCCAGTGAGATCCCTGAAGCGCCAACAAAAGCCCTTCGTTACGGCTAGAGGGGCCCTAAAAGACTGCCAGATATACCTCATGTAACAGAGGAAGACCCTTCATACAGCCATGGGGACCATCGGAGACGTTCAGAGGGCCTATGACACTGCACAGGGGCCCTGAAAATTGCCAAAAGGTCTTTTGTAATTGCCAGAGGGCCCTTGAGATGGCAAAAATGTTTCCCAGGGACGATAAGAGAGGTACCCAGGACCACAGGGTGGTCCACTGAGACTGCTAGATAGAAACCTTTAAGACTGCTAACTAGAAGTCTTTAGCAATAGGGGCCCTGAGACAACCAGAGGGACCCCTGAAACTACTAGACCTTGAGACGTCCCGACTGCTCCTGAAACGGCCAAAGGACCTAGAGGATTGCCAGACGCGCCTCTGCCACGGCAGAGAGAGACTTATAGAGTGCCTTTTTAGGCCATCTAAGGAGCCTGAGGGGCTCCTTAGATGGCAAAAACGTCCCAGGGACAATAAGAGGGGACATGAGATTAGTTTAAGCGTCCCTGAAACCGCCAGATGGGTCCCTGAGACTGTCTGAGGCGCCCCTGAAACTACCAAAGGAGCACCTGAGACGTCCCGCGGGACACGTGAAACTTGTCAAAGGAACCCGAGACCAGCAGGGGGTCCTGACACGGCAGACGCCCGAGACCACGAAAAGCGTCCTCGTAACTGCAAGAAGGAACCTAAACTAAGCTGGCAAAAAACCCCAGAAGTTACAGGATGGAGGGGGGGGGAGGCAGACGGGCTCCTGGACCAGATACAAACAAGACATTTCAAATGGAGGAAGGGACGGAGCCGTCTAAAATCCCACTGTTTTTGTCATATTTCGGCCACTTTGCTCGGGAACAACACGCCGAATTTTCTCAGATAAGGTGACGTGGATCCACCCTTGGCGAGGGTTTTCATTAGTTACGAGGGCCCCTTGATCCGATTCCTCCCCCCCCCCCGGTGGAATCCTGGCTACGCCCTTGGAATCATTTGTGCTGGATTGGCAACACAGGTACTACAGGAGTCTCCGCCCATCGCTTCTCTCCTCTGAATGCCTTCGGACCTGAAACGTATGCCAAATTTTTAGTTGCTAACGTGGTTAAAACAACCGTAGCTGTGCCGTATTGAGTTGTAATCGGCATGAGTATTGAAAATTGGAACTGTTTTGTAATATTCATGTTAGTATTTAACCTGTGGGACAGTGATTGCTTTGCAATGCTCAAATAAAGTGTGCAGTTCACCTTCTGTAATATATATGGGCAGCAGCTAAAAGAGTGCCAGCGGTGTTAAGAAACCGTTTCTGATGATCGACGCTTAGATAACAAAACGTTTTCTGTGTAGGTCGGTGCTTTAAACCTACGTATGAACAAATAAAATTATTTAGCCTGACTTTCTTCTGTTGTTTTCTTTGATCTCAACAGATAGAATGGAAGCTGACTTCTGATATAACGTAACCATCTGCACACCGTTGTTTTAACCGAGGAGGTCGCATCCCCTGTATTGATTTTGCCGTAACGTGAATTTCAACAGGAATCAACAAAAATGGTCAGTGATCTTAAGTGTACATCAGTTTAGAGGAAACATTGGCACATAATCTTTGGCCTCCAAAGTATTCAAGGAACAAAAAAGAATGGGCTTGACCAAGCTGATGAGACAGAAGAGCAGTGTGTTCGTCGTCAGAATTACTCATCAGTTTTGACTGGTTCAGATAGATGCCGCCTCCGTGGCATTTATATGTTCGTCGTGCCGTAGTAGGTTCTAAGTACCGTACCTAGGTTCACATTCCAACATAAAAAAATATCGTAAAGCATGCCAGTATCCAGGACCGCAGCTGTTTCAAAATTTCTAGGGATGCATACGCCAGTGTGGCTTCCATCCTTTCCGTGCAATGCCATAGGCGTATTGTAAACTTTTCGCGGAGTTGGGAGGTACCTATTCAAAGTCCTTTACAGAGGTCTCGGGAGCTAACAGACGGAAGCCCAGGCTTGCTGATATGGCGTAGTTGTTTGTGTACAGTTTCTTGCCTAGGGAAGGAACTGAGCAGCATGCGTCAGCTTACTCCTTCCTCAGCATGCGTCTGCTTACTGTGTACGGCTCCCAGTCCCGAAACGACTTCAGACCGTAGCTGCTCACTGTGCAGCACACTCTCCAGGGAGGACCTCAGCCTGTAGCTGCTCCCTGTGTACAGCTCCTTCTCCAGGACCGACCACAGGCCGCAGCTGCTCACTGTGACATCACCCTCTCCAGGGAAGAACCTCAGCGTGCGACTGCTCCCTGTGTACACAGCTCACTGTGCTCTCTCTCCGGGGAGAGTCCCAGCCTCCAGGTGCCGGACGGGCGCGGCCGGCCGATGGCCGCGGGGAGCTCTGGCCGCAGCCCATCGCTCAGAGCGGCTGTCCCCGCGCCGTTGTTACACCTATTATAACTCTTTCAAGCGCGCCGCATGCGGTCGCCGGCCGGACCGGCGCCCGCCGCCGGCCGCCGAACCTTTTGTTTTCACGGCTGCCGGCGCGCTGGCCGCCGACGGGAGGCCGATGGCTTTACTGCCGGTGTCGACAACAGCTCACTTGGCCGGCAGCCCGTCGATGGTTTACGGCGCTCTCTGCCGGTACGCGGCGGCGGCCGGCGCGGCTCGTCGCCGCCCGCTCGGCGGCGGCTGGCTGCCGCAGAGCGCCGGGCCGCCCGGCCCGTTACCCCTGTGTACGCCGCCTGTGAGGGGCGGTGCCGTGACGATGCGCGGGCGTCGCAGCCGGGCGTCAATGCGCGCGGCTGCGCTCATCCGCTGGCCGCGAACGTTACGAGCGTATCGCGACATCGCGCCGTCGGCGATGACAAATCGCAGACGTGCCAAGAATCGCTCGGCGCATCGGCCGGCCGTATCCGGCTCATATCTGCGCGGCCCGTATTCACGGCCGAGGCGAGACCGACTCGCCGCCGGAGTTATCGCTCGCAAAGTCCGAACGGCAGACCCAGTGAACGGTCCGATCAATGAGCAAGACGTCCGGCTGCGACGGCTTGGCTGTGGTCGCGCCCTGTCGAGATCCCTCGTGAATTCCAGCTAACCGGCGGCGAGCGTCCAGCGCGCATTACCGCTAACCGATTAGCTTGCCCGGCTTAATTGAGATGTTCAGTTTCAGGTCAAGCCCCCCTCCGGCCCATTGTTTTCTCAGTGGGCGGCACCAGCGGTTACTTAATTCTCCCCGTCGCGTTATCTCTTTGAGTTACAACGATCTTAATTACAGTCAAAGCGCAAATAATTCATGCCCGGCTAATCCACAAACAAGGACTGGATTTTTCTATTACCTAACCGCCATATTGCCTTGCCAGCATAAAGCAAATTTATAAACCAGCGTTGACTCCTCGTGATGAAATACTCGCTATTTTTCATACCGGCAGGCCCAATTTGCAAGGCCGGCCGCGGCACCTGACGGGCCGCCGCGCCGCCAGGCTCCGCCCCTTTCCTACCGGCCGGCCAATCAGCGGCGGCATGCATAAACTGGTGAAATCCAAGCTGTCAATTTCGGTAATGACTGAGCGGCGAGGAGGCCGGCGCCTCGGCCGGACGAGATCCGCTGCGCGGAGGTGCCCTCGCGGGTCTTGTTAGCCGGGCGGCGGGCGGCGCGCGCGCATTCCTCCCGTCCGCCCGTCCCTCCGCCCCCCCCCCCCCAACCACCAGGGTCGGCTCTGAAATTCAAATCAGACCAGTAATCATCCGTTTCAGGTTTGTCGGTATTTTCGCCCAACTCAGGTGCGCCGAGGGGGTGACAAATTGGCACCCCTGGATGCCTCGGAATCCGGTCAGTCACGGGCGGCGGCGCCCGGTTTCTGGGAGCATTGCCTTGGCGTCGGTGCGATACCGGACGGTCAGCCAATCACCTGCGGGTGGTCGTGATTTGTAACGTCTTCTGATCGCACGTGACAATGAAGAGGGATTATTCAAATCAACTGGTAGACGGAGATCGCTTGCTTTGGCGTTTTGCGCGACGCAGCGAGGACAGTGAGCAGCAGTGAGCGCATTTTTTGAGGACCATAAATACCTACCTGCTCATCAAGCAGAGAGAGAGGCCACCCAAGATGCCCTCAGTCGGACCCGGCACCACGAGGTACACCATACGGCCCCTCAATCTCCGTCCGTGCAGCTGTTTCTGGTACACCACACGGCCTGCTCAATCTCCCGTGTTTCAGCTGTGTCCGATACACCACACGGCCTCCTCAGTCTCCCGTGGTTCGGCTGTGTGCGGTACGCCACACGGCCTCCTCAGTCTCCCGTGGTTCGGCTGTGTGCGGTACACCACACGGCCTCCTCAGTCTCCCGTGGTTCGACGGTGTCCGGTACACCACACGGTCGACGCCGTCCCAGACGTCTGCCGCCGGCTCCGGTCGCCCTGGATGCCCTCAGCCGGACCCGGCGGCGCCCGAGGCGCCGGTCGGCCGCCGCCGAGCCCGCATGTCCGGCGCCCATGAAAGGGTTGTACCGGGCTGAGGGGGAGCTGGCGTGCCCGGCGGCGCAGGCAGCCGGAACAGATAACGGCCTGGCGGCGTGATGGCCGACTGGGCGGCGCTGGTCCGGCCAGCGGCGCCGGGGTCGACGATGAACACCCGCTGACGGCTGGGTTTGGGCCAGGTTTTGTCTTGGTTAGTCGTGTTATGCATCAAACAACAGATCGAGTTTGGCGGTGCCAGTAAATGATAAGCAGAAATGGGGAACTCCCACAGTTTAGTCCGCGTCTTCTGCAACAAAAAAAAAACACACACCATGGCAGGTATATGATGCAAATACAGAAGAACGAAATGGATATGCACAGCACCAGCACGTGTTTCGGCAGAGGTGGGGGAGCACCTGCAACTTTTCGAGTCATTTATTTCCATGCAGTGCCAAAGGGTTAATGTTAGATTTCGCCAGTTAAGGTTGGGGGGACACGGAACCCCCGTGCCCACCACGTTCCGCCTCCCACAGACATGCAGGTGCATGATCCACCCACAGCAGCTCACTACATACATCCCGCTACCTGTGGAGCACCTCAACCCTCACAAACATGACCACAGACGTTTTTATCAACAGCTCACTACATACACCTTCCTGTCCGTGGAGCACCTCAGCACACGCAAATAAGACCATAGACGTTTTCATCAGTAGCCCTCTAAAAAAACTTTCGCGCTAATCTGGAAATGAACTTTTTTAGAGGTAAAAGACCTGACTAACGGCGGCTAATGTTTGGCTGTGTTGAGTGCTCAGCTTAGGTCGGGTGCATATGAATTCATCGACACTGTAGGGCGTTGCATCTGACATTCAACTTTGCTTACGCAGGCGAAAATCCAAAATTCAGGAAATTGGCTTACGATGAGAAAATGAGAATCCAGGACCTCTTAAAGCCAAAATCCCTCTCGCAAAAAAAAACGCAAATATTTATGGATATTTATAAAAACGCTGAACCGTGGGAAAACATCCAAATGTGGATTCCGCTCAATGATCCATGCCTGTACGCTTGACAATTACGATGTTTAGTTTTTTACTTTGGTATCATTAAGTTATCACAAGGCGTTGTTTTGATAACGTTTCAGTTGTGAAGATAGCCCAATCAAAGTTCTTCTATCACACGTACTGTATAGTGATTGGTGTGGAAGTATCTGCAGACTTGCTTACCTCATTTTAACGGCACAGTTTACCGTATCGCCTGGCTCGGATGTTTTGTAACGAAGAAGACGTTTATTGTCCAACGTGAATTAGTTCTTCTGAAAAGTTACTATATTCAAGACATTTTCAGTAGAACGAAAATGGCCCAGGCTTTTAATCTGTACCTAAATCCCTTCGCACACCTTATCTCCCACGTGGAAGAGTATCCAAAGCAAACGGATGAAAAAGCGAAATATCTGAATCGAAGAGTGCGGACCATTTGAACATAACAACGATTTGTTTAGAGAAAGAGAGAGAGAGAGAGAGAGAGAGAGAGAGAGAGAGAGAGAGAAGGAGAGAGGGAGAGAAGGAGAAGGAGGGAGAGAAATACTGCACCAGGGATGTCGTAAGAGACCTCTTAAATGCAATCTTCTACTTTAAACACGTGTTTTGGATTGAGATAGCCAAGTTATGACATACAGTCTCAAAGATTCCAATGTGTTTCCAATATACTCTGTAACAAAAAGCCCTACTCTTAAGGAGTTTTAAAGCGATTTCCCGTGGTTTTCCACTGTGTTCCATTCAGCCGTGTTATTTTCAGCTCTTGCGCGATGTCACGAGTGGACGCAAGCCTTCTTCATTTCAAATCAGGCCTTTGGCCTTAATTGAAATGAAGAAGGCTCGTACTGCGTAGTGCCAGCAGATGACGCAGAATGTAGTTTTTGATTCAGTATATTAAATGACGCTTCTGGAGATATTTCAGAAGCGTGAATGTTGAAAACGACATTTTTCAGACCACCCAAGTGCATTTATGAAAAACTGATCAATTAGGAGCAAGCCTTTTACGAGGACTGAAGGCCTGAAAGAACTCCTCTCTGCATCATTTCGCCTTAGATTTGATTTCATCTTGTCAGTACGTGCCACGCATTGCGTTAACCTTTCTTGTGGCTATTGCGAGGCTGGAACTAGATTTAAGCATCAACGAAGAAGGCGAGAAAAGTCAAAAGAAAACACTACCAGTTGTTAAATATTTTTTGGGGGTTTGCGTAAGATCATTTAAAAAACAAAACATATATTTCGGCATCACGCTGTGAAGCCTACGTCACTGAACTGTGTATAACTCGCACAAAAAAACCGTCAAACATAAAAAATAAATGTGGCATTATTACTTCGTCATCACGAGCAAGACTGCTGAACGAGAGAGCATTACCTCGAGTAGCAGAAAAAATCAAATTGTGGGGTCAAAAGATTGTTCATGAGTTTCGCGCTATCGTGCTGAAATTTAGTGGATGTTCCTATTTATCCTTGTAACACTTTACATCAAAAACTTTAACGTTCCACAAGGAACAAAACCAGCTCCAGGAGGTGTTTTTGGGAGGTACGCAGGACATTTTGCAGTCGTTTCAGAAGACGTGCTCGTCTGCTTTGATATCGTCACTGCAATCTATTATTTATCAATATTGTTGTTTCAATGACCGACATTCATGGTTATTGACCACCCATATAGCCTGAAAAGTATTTGGAGACTGCTAAATGTGGATGCAGGGTACATCCACATTTAGGTACATACATACATCATATGACCTAATGTAAGGGGATATGTAAAAAGGATCTCCGTGCTGAAAATAAGGCGTAATTTTATAAATACACACTTTTAGATGCCATAGCATTGATATAAAGGATAAAGGTTGTAGGAGCGACATAAATAAGGATCAAGGGCGGAACCAAATTGGGAAATATGAGAGCTTAGATTTCTACTCGTTCTTACCAATGATTTACATACCTGATTTCAGCCTTATGGTGACATTTACCACAAATGCACCTAAAAAATTTGTAAACGCATTGGCAAGACAGACCCAATAGAAATAAAAAGTGAAAACAAAAAATTAAAGGCTATGGTTTGGTCTTATGCATACATCATGACACTTTCAGCATCTTAGAACAACCTTTTATTTTAGTTTTCCGGACTCGTCATTGATGTATATCATATGTTGCAACCTTTGCCCCACGTAGAAGTATTGAAATAGCCTATCCATTCGCGAACAAATGGATGAGAAAACATCCAAAACGTTTGGAGACAATTGCCCTCTCCTCCTCCTACGTATCAGACCCTGAATCCGCCACTGCCCCCAGAACTGCTTTTTGGCATGTCTTGAGACTAACTAAAAGCCAAAAAGCTGATATCAGAGTCAAAGTCAGTGACTGCAGCGACGTTTGCTAGAGGACGAAAACCGGCCGTCTTTCTTTTTCTGGAGACGCCACTGGCTATTTTTTCTACTTTTGCACATATGAAAAGTTAGTTCAGGTCACAAGCCTACCTTAAGACCTGTTACGTCGAAATCGTTCGAGTAGATCCACAAATCTCAAAGGCAGGAGGCCGAATTGGCCACCCCTACATGGATCTGAAGAAAAATCCACCGCAAGAAAACAGAGCCAGCCTAGTTAATTAAATCTGCAGGAAGTAGAGGCCTTGGCAATACCAACCTGCTATTATCGTAGAGATTATGTGGGGGAAGGGGCATTTGGCCCTTTATTCACTTAGAAACCCTAACCTGCGACTGCTAATTTGTCTTTTGGGAAAACCATGGAACAGAATTTTCGTAGTATTGTTTCGTTCCCAAAAATGTTTACCAAACATGCTAAATGTTCTTCAACACATCATGACTCCAGTCCAAAATGCATTCAGTTGTGGAATAAAGGAGCAAGATTTGTCACTTTGACCACATATTATTTTTGCAGAGTTACTTTTTTCATCTCGGATGGTTAGTCAATGACGGTGCACGATATGAGGTGTATGTAAGCTGGAAATACATCTGAGGTTGGTGCTGGAAGAAGTCATTTTGAGATGTGATGCAAATGACTGGTGAAAAAGAGAGGCTCTGCGTCTCATTCGAAGAGATGCCGGTAGGTGTCTATCCCCAGTACTAAATCACTTTCCTTGTCAATAGATGATGTCAAACCGTGAAGGATTTGCTGCCGTGCAAACAGTTACCTTAAACTGCGAAAAGCAAAACAAGAATGTTGAAAAATGTGATTCAGAATAGCACAGACTGATGAAGGAGTCAATCAGAACATTTTCTGGTGGACCCAGAGGATTGAAATCAAGTCGAGCTCGAATGCAGCTTTTCAGATGGATTGAAGGTGCCCGTTCATGCATAATCTCGGGAACTCCAAATCGTTACGGTTGTCCAACCCCATATAGTCGTATGTTTAATTCGCAAATTTCTGGGGTGCCCAGTCAGTACTGGAGGTGCCAAAACACCATGAAATGATAGAAAGCTCATCGACAGAAATGCACTTACTGTTGTATCCTGCGGATATTCTCATTACGCATTCTGTCTTAAGATTGTGTTCATTCCACCTCAATTAATCATATGTTATAGATTTTCCTAGGATACTTCATGAATATGTATTAACCATATAGCAACGCAGTACATGCAGATTTGACAATAATCATGCAACAGGAGTTTAACACCCTGTTCACTTGACGTGAAACTTGTCCATAACATACGCCGAAGCTCAGATGATGATGTCGTTCGGCTGCAAGAGCAGCTGCCACCCAGGACATGAAGGATATTGTTTTACATCTGACAGATTGCCTGACGCCGCTCGTCAGTCAGTAAGTAGCGGCAGCGGACACGGTTCCCGCGGCCAGCGCCCGACATGCGCCGCATACGACAGCCCCGATCGCTCGGCACCAGTCGGCGGCGCGGCGTTCGCGGAAACGACCGCCTTGCTGAATATCGCGCGCCCAGTATGCGCCCTCCGCGCCGCCATCAGCATTTGACAAATGCTGCGCGACAACTCCCGCCGCGTGCGCCGGTCAGACGCAGCACCTTCGGCGTCGGGACGTCGGCAGCCGATCCATAATTCATACATTCCAATCATCAGTTATTCATGCCCGCGCCGCGTCTTTATCCGGGCTTTGTTTTTCGGCGTTTGGCCGGTGCCGGCCGCCGGCGGGGGGCGCGACGCCTCGCCTCGACGACACGATTTCTTCATTTGCGGCTGGCGGCGCATGCGCGGTGGCCGTCGCCTCCTATCGGTGTTTTTGTGCGTTTGTGGGGAAGACCGTCAAGCAGGCCGCTCCCCTGGGAGTTTCACCGGGCAGATTTGTGGGGTTTCTGCCGTGAGAGTGGCTGACCGAGTAGGCTTTGCTGTCCAGAGCAATGCCAGAACACAGCAGAGCAAGGAGGCAATCGATTGCGTACTTTGGTTGATGAGGCTTTTGGCTAATGCATACAATTTTAACACATTAGCATCTAAATGGCCTACATGTTTGCATTAGGAACACGATAAAATGCATAGCACCGCGTCTCTTTTAGGCTAAGGTGATCACCTGCGTGAGCTGTTCAGAGGGTCGTGTCACATTTCCTCTCGATACCACTTTCCCATGCACACGGGCCACACGCCTTGGACAGAGCTCGGGCTATCTTTGATCGCCAGCATTCACCGACTCTCAACAGCCACCCACCATCGAATTCGCACCACCGGCAGAACCAGCCCGCTGCGACAGCGCGCACGCCGGCTCCGTCGGCCACAATTCGGCGGCGGTCCCGTCCGCTCCCCTCTGTTGGCCTGCTCAGTCGGCCCCCAGCCGGAGTCAGATCGAACGGCAGCCGGCGCAGCTCGTTATCCCCGCCCGCACCGCGCGCGCCCGCACCTCAATGGCCGCGCCCGCCGCGCCGGCACACCACCTATTCCGCTCTTAAGGATATACATAATTAAGTGACGCGTCCAATTCGGCTGTAATTTTATCTGGCGAATGCCGGGATTAATGAGGTCATCATCCGGCCGTTTTGATGGATCGGTCCGATACGATCGCGGCACCAACGGTGGCCGGACGCTAACGACCGCGGGGACCCGGCGCCGGCCGCGCCAACCGTGTCAAGGGCTCCTCGACGCCCGCTGCAATTTCTCGGCGGTGAGCCATTGCCAGTGTCTAATTGCAACGTCAAACGACCCGATGGCGCCATTTTTCGGGCGATTACGCGCGCGGGTGAGTATTTATGTGATGCTCAACATGCGAATGAGTTCGAGAGCGAAACGCGACCTCGTTTGAGTCATGCGCGGACACCGCACGAGCATTGCCACAGACGCAGCACACTTCTCCCTTTCGAACTAAGAGCCGGGGGCTGATGGCATCAACTGATTTATTTCCGCCTGCGCCACCCCTTCGGCTGCGTTTTTCCGCTGTATTCGTGAGGCGCCGTATTGGCCGGCCCAGTCAAAACCGTAATGTACGATCGTGCGGTGGAGTTTTTGCCTCGATGCGCCAGGGACGGGCAACGGGCCGAACAAAGGTGAGAAATGGCCGGCAAACTGGCAGGACTGTGAAAAATCGATTCTGAAGTCAACTCCCGAAGATTTCACCATAACGCATTTCACCTCCCGGCGGATTTCATCTTCCTACAGCTCCGTATGTCCTGGGGCGTCGTGTACGAAAGTAAATGCGATCTGAAGTCTGCTCCGAATTTCTTCGCATATGTGCTCTCACTTGCGAAGATTCACGACACACAGTTTCTCGAAAATTGGACGTGGTGGCTCATTTGGCCTGGCAATCATCTTCGAAAGATAATTTCATTACAGGAAGAATGCTGCCTGATTCCCCGCCCGGCATCCACCTCCTTTCTTCTTTTATTCTCCCCAGCTCCTCCAAGCCCGCTTCAATTCAATTATCGACATCAACGCTTAGCTCACAATTGAGCTAACTACTTCATTCAGCAGTACGCCATTGGAAAAGTCGAGCCGTTACGATCAATAGCTTGCTCTTCGAGCGCCCTGCAAGAGGCATGTACGACTCGTAACAGACAACGACTCGCCGTAACATTGCGTTATTCATATGGAAGACGATATCGTATGGCCCTCTGAGGCTTAACGACGCACGATTCGCTGGCGATGCATTGTGAAACGGCTTTCAAGAGCCTCACAGGGGCCTTTATAGGGCACGTTCCTTTTCCGGGTCGGTAAATGTTTCGTCTTTAAGATGTCAACAAACCGGATATCTGTACCGTAATGTGGCATACAGCCAAATCTCGCTATGCAACCGGCACTTGAACGCAAATTTCACTGGCATTACGGTCATTGTCTTGGGCTTTCCCGAACTCCAGCCCAAGGCGACCTCGTGAATCGGTCGCGCCGTACATCATACAAAGATTATCCGCACGGCTCGACATCACTGTCCAGCTCCACCGTACATCACGGACCAGCTCCATCACGCGTTGTGACCCGTCGTCGCCATGCATCACAGTCCAGCTCCTCCATACATCACAGTCCAGCTCCGCAACACATCACGGTCCAGCTCCACTGAACACCACAGTCCAGCTCCTCCATACATCACAGTCCAGCTCCGCAACACATCACGGTCCAGCTCCACTGAACATCACGGTCCAGCTCCTCCATACATCACAGTCCAGCTCCGCAACACATCACGGTCCAGCTCCACTGAACATCACGGTCCAGCCCCGCCACAAACCACGGTCCAGCTCCCCCGGACCCCGGTCCAGCCGACACCAGGGCCCGGCCGTCTGCTGGCTGCAGCCGAGAGAGGTCGTGTGCAGCCCTGAGTCGTGACCTCCGGTCGGGCCGGGTCACCATGCCGCGGGCGACCGGTGACCTACATCGGAACCGGCCGAGCCGGTCGGTCAAGGGCCCGCTGGCTCATCGGTCAAAGCCCGTTCGTCATGGGTTACGACCCAGCCGGCAGGCGAGGGAAGGCGGGGTCACTCGGTGAGGGCCGTGTGTGAAATTCGACCCTCATTGCAACGGTGGGAAGATGAGGGATTGAGAACCTAATAGAGCTGGGAAAACCCTCATTTAACATGACATCATCGACTCAGCCTACAAAATCCAATCACTCGTACGTGTTTTACAGCTCGTCAATATTTATGCATAGAAAGCAATTGATGGTCTTTTCAATGACAACTGTAAATAGGTAGAAGCAATTGGCCACTTATTCTTGACTTGTGGCAATGTTCAGCCGTTTTGGGAATGGCTGCGAAATGATCTAAAGAACATAACTCTCTTTATAGATGAAAAGATCTAAAAAGAGAGTTATAGGTGGGCAAAATATTATTTTTGGCGAACAAACAATAATATTCGGTAATACTAGATTGGAACTAATTGTCATTTCGTCTTCATTAGTTGCAAAACAATTTATCATCGACCAACGAAGGAAAGGCAAACCAAAGGAAACAAGAACATTTGTATTTTCAGTGAGAAAAATGAGGAGCATTGAAGGAATTATGGTCGTGAAACAAAATAAGGTGACAAGATTTCAGGCAAAATGGAGCTGGCTGAGTGATTGGCTTGGTATTATGACTGACTGATGGAATGATGGGATAATGACTGATGCCTAATGATGAACACGTGTTTCGCGACTGAGCACCATGAGCGTTATTACTGTTGAACATTAACAGCACTACGTTTTTCTTATCAATGCATGTATCAGTGATAATAGTATTGATTATCTGTTCGTTCTGTATTTGAGTTTCGCATCTTGTCAATGCACCATGCTTGTCATAGCAATATGCGCGCGATTTGCGATTTGAAAGTGTCAGTAAATTATTCCTGAGGAGGAAACAACGATCAAAAAAGTTTGTAGCTCGACAGCCCTGCGCTGACGGTGCTGCAGAGACGACATCGCGCACCTTTTTCACAGCTCACCTTTTTCCCCTGAAGTGTTCATCTGTGAGGTGCGGGCGGCTGCTTCAGGGACCGCAGCGTGAAGGGAAGCCGCTGTTTTGATTTCCACGACCAAAGACCAGACCGTTACAGGACTCACCAAGAACAGACTGACAGATCAGGGAGACGCTTAAGCTCCTCTTGAACATTTCAGCTCCAAGTCTGGCCTCTCGCGTTCCGTCCAGCCGCACGACGCCAGAACGACGGTGTGTCATCGAAGTCATGTTTATTTAGATCGCTTCACGCCTCCCCATACTTGACCTCGAACGAATGAGCATGACACGGACAAAATCTAGCTCAGCCAACGGAAATAAGCTGACTGCCCCCCTGCCAGCCCGCACGCGTCGTTCTGCGGCGTCCAGCCGAGGCTCGGGGCGAATCGGCCAGGGTGGTCCTCTGGTGCGTCATCTTCAGTCGCTGCCCGGCGGCGGTCTCTGTTGACCCGGGCGGGCGCGGCCGACGCCGCTGCCTTCACCAAACACCGCCGACGCGGCGCACCTCTTCCGAGAGACGCTGACTCAGCCGCGCCGCGACCGTCGCCGCCGCGCCGAAATCGCACCTCCGCGGTGCGGGCGCGACGGCGTCCGAGCCGGCGGCGGTCCTGCGGCCGCCGGCTCATATGCAGGCCGGGCGCATAAATTTGTATTTGCAGACGCCGATAATTGCGGTCGTGAGAGCGGACGCGCGGCGGCGGCGGCCCGGCACAGAGCCGGCCGTCTGGCGGCCGCGCGCCGTAATGGAGCCATCAAATCGGCCGGATAAAATATTAGATCTAGTTCAATGTTCGCGGACCTAAATCATAAATTTGCATTGGGCCACACCTGCCGCGTCGGCCGGCTTGTTTGCATACAGAGCGCACCGTAATGGGCAGGCGCCGGCCGGTGGATCTGCCGACGCGGTGCGGCACCGGCCTCCTTCGTACGTCCTTCAATGCCCACCGCCCTTCACAGAGGCCACTGCCGGCTCTCCACGCCGTCCACCAGGGGCTCTTTGCGAAGTTCACCTCTGATCCCACCGCCGACCCCGCTTCAAACCAAGTGTCAAATATGAAAGGCCCTACGGGATACTGAATTTGCAACGATTTTCTGTATTTAAAACCGTAGGCAGACCAACTTACGTTCCTCCTCTTTTGCGTAACCTTCGGTGACTGGCTTCTGAGAGACCCTGTCCGTTTATCCGGGTGGGGCTGTTCTCCGCAGCCTCGTTTCGCCATGACTCCCCGTGACGTCCTCCGGGACCTTCCACGGCGTCTGTGCCGGCGAGTCGGGCTCTGCGCGCTCGGCGGGACGGCGAGTAATGCCTGGTCAGCCGGTTCCGTGTCGGCGGCCGGCCGGCCGTCAGTGCAGGCCGACCAGCCGCGAGCTCGCTGCGATTCCTCAGAGACGCAGCCGCCCGTGGTGGAGCGGGACCGGAGCGGACAGCGGTGCGCTCCGCAGGTGCAAAGCGTCCTAATCACTTATGATGTAAGAAGAGATTAAGTTGTCGATTCGGCCGGGCCGGCGGATTGGATGGCGATGGATGGCGGGCCGAGAGCGGCCGGCGCCGGCCGCCAGAGGCCGTCCCGGCCGGCGCCCGGCTCCGGCGGCGGCCTCCTGCTGCTCTGGAGCGGCCTGCTGGCCGGTAACGGGACCCGGGACAGGCGGCCGGGGTAGGGGTGTCCCGGGACAGGGGCTGGGCGGCGCGGGACAGGGGAGCGCCGGGGCAGGGACGGGCAGGGACGTGGTAGGGGTGCACCAGGGGCAGGGATGGGTAAGGGATAAGATAGGGATGCACTGGTGCAGGGATGGGCAGGGACGTGGTAGGGGCGCACCAGGGCAGGGATGGGTAAGGGATAAGATAGGGATGCACTGGTGCAGGGATGGGAGGGACGGGATAGGGGCACACCGGGGCAGAGGCGGGGAGGGACGGAAAAACCCCCAAAAAATGTAAGAAAAATGAAAGCCCTATAGCTGGAAGCAGCGCGACAATTGTTTTCAACGGAATGAAACCTCGGCATATAATGTTATTTCCGCTCTTCGTTTCTTTTCCTTCGTTTCTTTTCTTTTAAGTCTTCTGTCCTCTTTTCCGGCCCATTTCATCCCTGCCATCTCATAATGACGCAGGCGCCGTTTACGTCTATCCGGAGGCCCTTCATTACGCCGAGCACCGTATGAGCCCAAACGTGTCCGCTCGGTTTAACACGGCCGCTTCTAAACTGCCCTTAAACTGATACCGGCTTAGACGATAATGTAAGACCCGGCGTAAATGACATGCATTTTGTAACCGGAGACCAGCAATGTTTGCGCTTGCAGGAAAGTCTGGGAACAGTTTCAGAAGGTTTCAAAACGTGGTAATGTAACGGTCACAGTTGAAGGAATGTGGCGATGCATCGGTACTCCTGACTCCTAGAGTGTGATCCGGTGATGCGAGGAGGTCGCGAGCGAACGGAACCAGGAATTCTCCACGATGAACGTTTTCGCTTTCATCACCAATCATTTATTATAATGTCGTTTTTTGTTGTAGCATGTCGCAATCAAGATAGCAAACAAACCCACTATCATTGCCCAGGGCTATGAATATTCTTCGCCGATTTCTGATTGCCGGGATATGTGCTTGTGATACGTGCTGTATCCTCGCAACGTGCCCTGAAGGTTCCATTCGCAGCCGTCACACGTGGCGTCCACGGCGGTGAGAGGTCTCTTAGCCCGATCCCAGCTGGTCAGGCGGTACCAATTGACATCTACACGCGACCTATACGCAGGGGTCATGCCGCGTCGGCCGCACTTCCACCTCGCACGCGAGGGCACCACTTAACACGTCAATGCGCCAATTTGAGTCGCAATTACCGCCTCGTTTGTGGAGCCCGGCCGAAGAATTTCCAACGAGACAGACGAAATATGGTCAGAGCGGCGCGCCGCGCGGACGATAATTACAGGCATCGCGCCCAAGATGTGTGGACCGAATGGCCCGGGGCGGGCCGGGAGGTGAGCCCTGTCAACATCGACCCGTCACAGCTTCATCTGAAGGCGACTGGCAGCTCGCGCGTCCGCAGCAGCGCCGACAAAAGCACCTGCTGCGCCGTTTTTGTCGCTCTCGGCGATACGCGATGGACGTGTGTTCTGCATTCCCGGGCTGTTGGGCGCCTGAATGCTGGCCTTCTCCGCGCGGCTCCGCACCGACCGAGCCTCTCACAGACTGTTCGGCTCGTCCGCGGACATTGATCACCGCTCATGTTTAACGCCGGCGCCGCTAAGCGCCCGGCCATTGTTATTTGAAGGCTTTCGGCGCCAGTAGATCACGCCGAGTTTGAGACTCGGCCGTAAATAAGCCCGTGACGGATGGGCGGGGCTCGAGCGGATCCAGTTCAGACGCCGACGCCGGGGACGTTCGGCTCCTGATGGCGGCAGAGCCGGGGACCGCCGGCTCCTGATGGCCCGGATCGTCACGCCAGCCGCCGGTCCGTCAGGCCAGGCTGTCGCGGGGCCGCCATTTGTCACCTGTTTCCAATATGTGGGCGGCGGCCGGCCTGGCGCGACTGATCGGCGTTATCTGCGCCTGCTGCCGCCGGCGCCGCCCGGTTATCAGTCGCTGCCGCCTCCGCCCCGACCGGACAGAAACACTGCGACCCGAGCCGGGGTCGCAGGGCTGAGGTCAACGTGGCTACGATCAGACGGTTGCGTTTGCGTGTACAATGAACTGCGTTTTAAAGTTAGGTACCACTGGCTCGTAAAGGACTAAGTGCACGGTGCTCACTGTTTTGTGGTGGGAAACTGGACTGCCAGCGTTTAGTGTTTCTTATGTGTGCTATTGTAAATGCTCGTGTCAAGGGCAGAATTATCGGGGTCATACATCATCAGCATATCATGAGCAACAAAACCAATTCTCTTGCATTCAAAACATGCAATGACCATGAATGCCGACGAAAAGAAATCGTCAGAAAATCGTTTTGTGGAAAAATTACAGGTTTTCCTCCAGGGCTGCTGACAGGTTTTCAGACAGCTCGGTGACATTAAAAAAGATCGCCAACCGGCAGATCTCCCGATCGGATACGACCGGAGCGTACGAGGTGCCCGCAGCCCGCGTGAAGGGTTACCCAGCATCTCTCCGGCTCCGCGCCATCTACGGATAAGGTCGCCCTGTATCGTTTGATCGGCGCCGTCCGTCCGGCATTGTTCGCTCCCGGTCCTGGGTTCGAGCCCCGCCCCGCCGCGCGGTCGGCCGGTCCGCCGAGCCCGTCCGCCCGGCGCGGCGGCCGGCTGGCATCAGCGCAGCGACCCGATTCGGCGCCGGCCGCTCGCGGTGAACAGCCGTCTGAGAACGGCGAACGGATCATCAGGACACTCCCGGGACCTCGTGAATCGCAACGGACTGACGAGGTCTCGCTAAATGGCGTTCACGTCGTTAACATTCCGGTCTTATCTAGCGGGTTCAGTTGCGAAGATTCAAAGCCCGATCTTTGTAAGTCTTCAGTAGCTGGATTTAGCGATATCATAGCCTTACAAAAAGTGCGGTCAGGTGCGTCTTAGCAATACCACCTGCCAGACGCAGATTAACAATGTCTTTAAAATGCAATGGAGAAGTGGATCACTTTCCCTCCAGGTGTTACCGCAATCAAAGAGAAACATCAGTTTCGACCAAATAAAAAGTGTCCTAACTTGATTAATCTGTGTGGAGCCTAAGTTTTTCTTAGTAAAAGTCAGTGCAAATTAAGCCCGACAGGCTTTGATAAGTGTCACTGCAGTCAACGTCCCCAGACATCGCCCGACCACCGCCAGTCCACAGCATCAGTCCCCAGTCACCAGTCACAGCCATCCAGTCAGTGTTCAGTCAACCCTCAGTCATCGTTCACAGTCCAACCACAGTCGCAGCCTTCCGCCAGCGCTCCGTGACCAGTCGAAACCCAGCCACGGTCAGTCCTCAGTCCGCAGTGGGTCGTCAGTCCGCTCTCAGTCCTCGGGCGCAGTCCGACCCCGGTCGGTGCGGGCGACCTCGACTGTCGTCGGCCCGCGCCGGCCGCCGCGGTCGCCGAGACAATGGACCCCAGGCACGTCGTCCGCGCGACGTCAAGATGCTATCGCCTCAATTTATGCTTGATTGCGTTAAATAAAGGGTCCGGTCGGATGTAACTTATATCGGCCGCCGGCGCGGCCGGAACGCGCGCCATCAAAATGCGCCACACGCCGCGCGAGAGGGTCCCTCTGGGCGGCGGCTGCAGGTCGGCAGCTCCGACCGCCCTGATGACGTCACGGCCTTCCGCCGACCGGGGCAGAGCCGCCGTCGGAGTCACTGCGGTTGGTTTTTGCTTATCCGGAAACGAACAGCAACGTCCAGTGATCTCGGACGTTATTGGGTGGGAAGGATAAAATGGGAGCAGGCCTCGCTTCGCCGTTTGTGATCTAAAACGTGCGTCCATAACTCATGCATACAATCATCTTCATGTCTTTAACGTTACCCGTCCGTTCTGAAAGTCAAAAAGTACACCAAAATAACGCGCCAACAAAGGGCACAGGATACGAATGTATTCAACGAAACTGCTTGCCAACACGTCATGCACTGTGCACACACTCGCTATTAAATCAGGGAGAAGGATGCACTCCGCCACCTCAGCTACTTTGCTGAGTAAAGCTATTCATGTATGCACTAGGCAGGCAATTTAAGTTTCATTAGGTAACAACATGCTTATCGCGTGGCATCTAGCCCCTGGGATTCTCAGTATGACGTTTATCGTGTAAAACACGGCTACAAACAGATACATGCAGGTGGTAAGGCCTTTTTAGCGCGTCGAGCTCGTAACTAAGGGCGTGCCGCTCACCCGCTCACCTGCTTATGTGTCATGTGGGAGGCAGCTGGGTCCAAAGCGAAAGCGAGTGTGTTCGAGACTAAAACTGAATACGTCAGGACCTTGGAAAAAACGGATCGTTTCTGAGAGGGAGAATGGGACGATGACATGGAGCGCGATGCAGTAGAGCTTATCTCCGGCCAATGAAGTGGGTCTTGTTCTGTGACGGAGGAGACGCTGGAGATGATCACCTTCCTGTCATTGGACCGTGGGCCAACGAAATGGCCCCGCTCCACGCGGCCGCAGCCGGAAAAATGATCACGTCCCGTCAATCGGCCCGCGGTTCAGCGAACACGAGGCCTTCTCCCCGCGGGAGAGAGCCGAGAGACGATCAGGCGCCGTCAATCGGACCGCTGTTGGCGGGAGGAGCCCGTCGTCGTCGGAGACCGGCGGCGGCCCGGCTGGAAGCGGCTTAGGCCGGCCGCGCGGCGCGGCAGCCGGCCGACGGGCAGGCCATCCCGGCGACAAAACAAACTTGTTTGGTGTCTGACACGACGAGATCGCGGCACAATGTGCGATCCGGCGCGCTTCCTGTCCGTGTAATCCGCGGCACAAAGCCGCGACAAGCCTATCGGCGCCGAGATCGCGCGCATCGACGGGATCGGAGATTCTGCCGGCCGATAGTCGGCCCCTGAGCGCTCCCACAGCCCGCCCGCTCTCCCCCCCTCCCGTCCCCGCTGACGGGAGGCCGGAGGTGTTAGCTGGCTGGTAACCGGCTGACGGGCCCGTCTTCGCACACCGACTGGAAACTGACAGAAGGGGTTACCCCACCTACTCTCACACCTGGTCGTAACCGGCTGGCATGTGCGTCCTCTCACAGCTGGTCGTAACCAGCTCACATGACCGTCCACGCACAGCGGATGGTAACCGGTTGAGGGCCCGTCTTCTCACGTCGGGCTGTAGCCGGATGGAGGGGCCGTCTCTCACACCGGCTGGTAATCAGGCATAGGCTCCGCCGGCCCACTTGGGCTTCCAACAGCTGAGCGCGCCGGCTTTGCGTCGTCCCGTCACGGTATGGCAGCGCGCGTCATCTCCGATCGGGCCGCGGCCGCAGAGAAGAGCCTTGCCCAGCGACACACGAGATGAACAGGGATTAGAACTCGCCGTATAACTCAGAAGACAGATGTCTACCAACAAAGCCAACAGAAAATAAACCATAATGACAAATATTTAGCAAGCCCATTTTGAATCATTTTCCTTATCTGCAGCCTTAAGCTTTTGTGGGGAGCGTTTTGAGTTGCAGATGTTTCTGAAGGAAGCCCGTCATACCTCTACTTTGCGGTGCATTTCACTTCTAAAATATCACATGGCTCTGCTCCACCAGCTCTGGCATTGATAGGGCACCGGCCCTACTCGTCTTACGGGAATATATCCGCGTGATCGCACGGTTCCTGTCTCGCAGACCAGATGATGGCAACTGATCTTCCATTTCCAGCCGAGGGAGGACGAGCCTCTTTGCGCAGCCTCAGAGAGCCGGGCTCAGCGAACCTCATAACCGGACCAGTGCCCCACGGTTGCAGCACGGACCAGCGGCCCAAGGGCCAGTGGTCGACGGATCAGCGACTCAGACTAGTGACCCATAGATCAGTGACCCACAGACCAGTCCGTTACTGAGACCAGCGACTCGCAGAGCAGCGACCCACGGACCAGTTACCCGCATAGCAGCGACTTACAGGTCATCCCACCACACAGATCAGCGTCCTACTGAGCAGCGACCCACAGTGTATCACTGGCCGGTGATCTGCTCCTCGGTGACCTACAGACAATGTCAACACGAAGACCAGCGACCTGCAGACAAGCGATTCACGAAGCAAAGGTCTTCGGATCGGCAACCCACAGACCGGTGGTCCAAAGACGTCTCCTGCGTCTGGACAGGTGGACCCGCGGATCCCTCGTATCTCATGTTACCAATTCACCCCTGCGTGGATAGCGCACCCATACGGTCCTTCACATCCAAGGTCGTCCGCATTTCACATTGGCGCACTACATACTTCGCGAGTCAACGCCTAACTACCTCGCTTTATCCTCAGCAGGCTTACAATTGTCCTTAAACAGCTGACCGCTACAAAAGCCATTTCGAAGTTTCTTGCCTAAAAGCGTTAAATCTCCGTCATGCCTGAAGCAAAATAATGAAACTTTCAGGCGAGTCGTAACCTTAACGAAGTTATCTCCGAAGTGAGATCGCCATGGAGGCCCGCCGCGGAGTGGGATCCATCCCTGCTGCGGACTTTCTCCGTTCGGTAGACACTGACCGATTCGAGGGCGATAAATATTTCCCGCTGCGAGGCGACGGCGGCGCGGAGTGGAGAGCAGCTACCGGCCGTCGGCTCCGCTCCCGTGGTGACCGCCAGTCTGCCGCGGACAATGGCAGGCGGCCGACAGCGGCCGTCGCGCGGGCCGCGTCCGCGCCGAGATGAGCCGTGTTCCGCGGTCTTTTTCGACCGCCGGGTAACGGGAACAGGTGGCCGCCTGTCGGCTTTTTGTCTCGGGCGCTGCGCTGCCCGGCGGCGGCTGAGAGATGACTTCCGTGTCCGACCCGCGGCGAGCAGGGTCCCGACGCCACGACGGCGCCCGCGGACAGCGGCAATTGACGACGCGGGGGACCTCGGAGAGGCAACAGAGACGTAAAATCCCCATCTTGTGTTTGTTTACCACACGAGGCAGGCTGCCCCGTAGAAAACTCGCCAGACGCGAATGCCGCACGCTGGCCATTTTTCGCTCGGTCATTGTCAGGACCCAGAGTCCTGGCCGCGTCCGTTTTAATTACAAAGTGGCGCTGGTAGTCCGGCTCGTTTGTTGGCGGCCTTCAGTGACGACAGTGACTGATTTGGAGGGATGTGCTCTGCGGAGAGCAGGCGCCTCTGGTGCATTCAAACTCTCGTAGCCGCGGCGTCCCATTCTGGTTCATTTTTCATGCCAGACATCTCCCCGAAATGGCCTGCATTCCTTTCCTCGCCATTTTCTCCGTTTTAGATTGCTTTCGCTCTCGCTTTCTTTTCCTCGTCCATCCCACTCTTCCTATGTCATGTCACTCTCTGCCTTGTGTTACCGGTGCGAAGGCTCTGATGGCCTTAGTCTCTCATGCGATACATTTAAGAAACATCCAAGACGTACTTAAGTGAGATTAAGTCCTCCACGCCTCTGTAAAAGGCCTTCCTAAAGTCCGTTTAAGTCCGTTAACGTAATAGAGACGTCCGTTGGGAGCGCTGCTCCTCGCTTAAACGGGTGAGAACGCCTGCATTAGGCGGCCGCCAGGACGTACGGCCGGCGGCGCCCTGGCTTTATCGTCGGAGCGGGACTGCGGCGACGCCCGAGGAGCTGGCCGGCCCACGCGATAAAACCTGGCCCCGCCCTCGCCTCAGAAAACCGCCCGTATACATAATCGCCGCCTTCTCCGCATTTGGCGCCATGACAAACGGCCGGCTGCGGCCGGGGAGTGTCGGCCGACCGCCGGCCGTCAGCCGTCGAGCGACCTCCGCTGCGGCGACGACCTGTGATCCTCCGACGAACTCTGATCCTCTGGCGAGCCCTGCTCAGCTGCTAAACCGGGCACCTCTGGCGACTTACGACCCCGTCCTTCACGCTACTGGGCTGCTAAACTGTGCCCATCTGACGACCTTTGATCATACGCTGTACTCTGCTCAGCTGTTAAACTGTGCCCCTTAGGTCCTCTGACGGCCTATCTTAATCTGATTGTCTCTGGTCGTCTCAATGACCTTCTGATATTCTGCCAACCTCTCCCCCTCCGACGACCTTTACTTCTATGACGAACCCTGATCCTCCTCACAGCTTTTGTCATCTGATGACCTCGATGCTTTGACGAATTGTGAGCGTTTGTTCACCCCTGCTGTTGTAAAAAAACGTTCCTTTTATCAACTCGTTTCGGTTCCTACTAAAATCATCGGTCCTCTGCCGACTTCTGCCTCTCTGACGACCTCTTACTGTGGCAACCCTTGATCGTGAGCTGGCATCTGATGTGGCGGTAGCAGCTGCCCTGACTATCTTTGACTCTCCGTTGAACTCTGTTCTGCCGTGGCTGATCTACCTGTCTTTTTCTTCCTGTCCTGCTTGTCTACCTGTGTATTCCCCTGATGGTTGCCACTCCTCAGTCGTACTCTGTTTCACGATCTTTGCTCATCTGTCAAATTATTTTCTGCTGCTGAACTTCGCTTCTGTGTTGGCCCCACATTTTCTGCTCATTAATGTCCCATTGCTTACCTCTGCTCCTCTGTCAGTTTCTTCTTCACAGTTGAGCTCAACTTCCTCGGCGAAATTTACGTCCTTGCATCCTTAAACTTGAAGACCAAAGACTGACGTCCATTTTAGACTTTCTTTACAGTGGATGCCGGTCAGGACCAGGACCACGGCAGCCGACTGGATTCGGACCCAGCAGAAGCTGGCCAGGCGGTGGCGGGGCGGGCGCCGCACGGTCGGCAGGCGCAGCCTGATGATAAATGTGGCGTGCTCGGAACTATGCACAGTCTGGCCACCTTCAGATAGGATCTGCCGCTCTGGCCTGCAGCGGACCGGGCTGTAGCCGCCGCCATCAGGGTGCCATCGCCCGGCAAACGTAAAGAAATGATGACACCTGCCCCATCCATCGTAAGCAATTTGGCGCTCCCAGCCAAAGGAAGCCGATATGCTAATCGTTATCTGAACTGTGGGATGTATGAACAACAGAGACTAAAGCTATGATGTCGAAGTTCTTGGTTGATATCAGGAACTGGACAAGCTGTTGGAAAGTAGTTAGGTTGCACTAGGCTTTTCTATGAGTATTTTATCACGGTTTCTGTTTTTTCACTAGAAGAGTGGACATTTTCCGATATTTCTTTTAAGATCAAGTCATGCCACGAAACAAGGATAGAAAAAGGATTTAGATGCTTTGAATAACACGAGTACGTTTACACATCCTGTCTGTATGGGCAATGCCAGCTTGTTTTGTATGCATTTCGGGTGATGTTTTTCTGGTTTTCTACTTTTGACTTTGGGAACGGAAGCGGCGTAAATTGCATGAGTTTCTGTCTTTTAGTCGGGCTTGACAGTTATTAAGACCAATGGTGATAGGAAGCAGAAAGCTCGAGACAGATAGCCCGAGAAACGCACAAAGGAAACGAGATAGAAATAAAAGAAAGACCAAGAGAAGCAGTTAACAAAAAAGGCCGCTGTGTTTTCCTGATGGGGAAGAAGACGAGCTCGCGGCGAGAGAGAGGGGAAAGAGGAGGGGGAGCGGGGAAATGTAAACACAACACTGTAGAGATGGGCGTCCGGGTGGCGCCCATCGAGAGTCTCGGGCACGAGTCCGGGTGAACAGGCCGGCCGGGCGACGACACCTCGAGAGCCGGTGTCGAGAGTCGAGAGCCGGTGTCATAACAATGTATCGCGGCCCGTCCCTCGCGGCCGCCGTGCCCGTGACTTGCAGAACGCTTGAGAGACGATCACACGCTGCACGGTGTGCAAGAATGTTTATCCGGCTCCGGTGAGAGGGGCAGCACCTCTAAGATAACGTCGCGTCCGCCAGCACCGGCTCGCGACTGGTGCGGCGCGGCTTGTTTCGTTACGAGCCCCGGGCAGATGTCTCTCCACCGAGTGTGCTGCAGGCCGGACGCATTGCTCAGGATGGGGAGCTGAAAGGCCAGCACAAAGCAAGGAAGACATAATGGATGGGCAAGAACTCAATGGCGTCTAAGAGGTGTCAAACACGAGAAGGAAGAACGAAAGGATTGCATCACAGATTGCCGGCAGAACTGTTAAATATTTCCCGAAATGTCTCAGACAAGGGCTTGTTCGTTTTGTGTTGTGCTCGCTGTTCATTAAACGTGTCATGGTCCAAACGCAGGATGGAAAAGTCTCCAAGATTATCTGCCTCCGGCACTGGGAACAGGCACCGCGAGGGCCCATCTGGCTCCTCGTACCCTGAGAGCATCTCGTGATTAACATTCGCCCTCCCCGCCACTGCGCCTCTGCGGTGGCACTCTCCCCCACCAGAGCAAAGTTGACTCGAAACTGGCCGTCCTCGACGGCGGAAGATGCGCCAACTTGCGCGATTTATCGCCGCCGACGGAGGCGGGACGCGCCGCAGCACGAGCCGGACGGGCCTTCCCTCTGGTCGTCCCGCGGCCGCAGCCGGAACAGGCCACGTCCGGACCGCCGCGGACGTGCTCCGCGCGGCCGTCGGCCGGGCACGCGGCGCGTCGCCGGCGGCGGCGGCGGCGGCGGCCGGCGCCCGCCAGATGCTGTTTGTCGCCGCTGCCGGCCGCCGCGCCGCGCCGGAGGTGTGAAATTATACCCAAATCCGGGGTCGGCCGGCCGGCGCGGCTGTCCGGCCCCGCATCCGGCGTAATTAAAGGTCCTCGTGATTTATTCAGGTGATTTACGGACCCTCTTACGAGCGAGGCGGCAACAACAGAGCCGATGGATGGCAGGGAACCTGTGAGAAACTGTGACACATTCGCAGAGGCATGCCGAGCTGTTCACCGACGGTGTGCGTACGACGTTAATAGGGCATTATCCTAAAGGTACGTGTCCATTATCCACAAACACGTGTCCATTATGGACAATGCACAGCTGCTTTGAACTGAAGAAAGATGGAGCCTGTTCAGATCTGAGAGGTGACCTGCTTTTAGTACCAGACGCTTCTTAGTTGTGTCGCATTGCGACCGACTGAAAGTTAATCTGCTTCAAAGCGCTATCTGGATGGGTATCTCAACTTCTCTCTTAAGTTTCTTGTCACGAGTCTGGGTCAAACCGAGAGACCCGTGCCAACAAAATACCAAAGAAGACGACCGAATAGCGTGACAACAAGCCCACACAAATCGCTCGGTTGCGACAAACTGAATTCCAGTGTGACACAGTCGGAAGTTGCGGAGAGTCCTCTGCGGTTCATCTCTAGGAGGAGCATGAAGTGGAAAGGTTTATAATATTGCTCCAGGAGGTTTATAATATTGATCTCAGCTTCAAAACCGGGTCTTCTTTATATTTCGTGGTCCTAAGACGCAGAAAAAAAAACAGCAGGACGAAGGTCTTCGACGCAAATGGCCTTCGTAGTTGAGTGCATCGTAAAGCACCCAAGCACCTCACAAACCAATCAGCTGCTGCACCTCAGCTCCTCGCATGACGTCACCGAGCTCGGGCTGGCGCAGCCGGAGGTCAGCCGCGCCGAACTGCCGCCGGGCGACCCCATCGTTAGAGCGACGCGCCGCAACCGCCGCCGCCGTCGCCGCCGCCGCCGCTCGGCGGTGACTCAGCGGCGAGCGGCGGTCTTTTTACGTCGCCCCGAGCGCCTCCCCACCCTCTCCAATTGAGTTATTAGCGCCGTCAGCCGGCCGCGGCCGTCAATTTACACGTCCTCCACGGGACTCGGCCCGTAACGCTACACTGGCCCGGCTAATTTGGCCGCGCCGCCAGACGTTTATGGGGCGCCGCCGTGACGCGTCACCGCCCGGACGCCGTGACGTCACTGTCCGGACAAAGTGACGTCATTGCCCGGGCGCGGCGGAGGGCGGCGCCATCCAGCCGCCCCCTCCCTCCCCCCGCGTCCGCTCTCCCCTTCCGTCCCTGAGCGGCGGGACGGAATCCGCCCCCTCTGGTCCGGTCCCGTGCCGTCCCTGCGTTCCGGCGTCGTCTGTCCAGCCCAGGGCCGTCCCGGTGCTCCGGACTCGGCCCCCTCTGCCCCGGAGCGGCTGGCGGGCGAGATCGGCGCCGCTATCGGCCGATCGCCGCCCGCGGCGCTCTCCGCCGAGTCCGCCGCCTGCCAGCGCCGGCCCGCTCACAGCCGACAATTGGCTCCTCGAGCCGGCAATTTTACAAAACGGCCGCGCGGCGGCTTAATTTGCCGGCTGCCGGGCGCCGTGTTCCGGTGCGTGGCGGCGATTCCGACGTCCGCTTCCCGTCAGCGGCGCCGGCCGCCGTGGGTGGCCGGCCCGTTGTCACCTGCCGCCATGATTAATGCGCCGGCAGTTTGTTCGCGATATTTTACGGGGCGGCGCCGGCCGCCTCGGGGCTCGCCCGCGGCGTCCGGCCGGGCAGGTGCGCCGCCGCCGACAGGCGCGCCGCCATTGTCGCCGTTCTGACGAGTTCCGGGGCGGAACGTTCGAGAGCACTCCTGTTGTGGCGAGAGCTCTCGTGCGACGCAGTGATGCCCACGGTCTGCCGACAGAAGGAGGAGCGGCGGGAGCCCTGTTGTCTGTTCCCGCCAGGTAGCAGATGCTGTCGCCTCTCCAAGCAGCAGGTCTGCTCTCCCCAGGCCTTCCTCATCGAGGATATCCAGCCTTCCGAGGTAGCAGTTCGGTCTGCCGGGGGGCCGATCCAGAAGAAGATCCAGTTTCTCCCAGTAGCAGATCCAGTCTCTTTAGGTTGCAGGTTTGGTCGCTCCAGGCATCAGGTCCTGCCTGCCTAGGTGGCGGGTCCTGCCTCCTCAGGTGCTGCCGTCCGACACCTGGTCGCGCCAGACGGCGCCGCTCGCGTCTCAATCGGCCCGCTAATGGCCCGCTCCGGACCGGCGTGAAATTGCAATGTTTTCCGCCGGCGCCGCTGCGAGCCGGTGTGAAAATGACAGATCATTTTTCAGCGGCTATTAATCGCGCTCCGTGCAGGAAGCGGTGACGGCGCAGCCGTGTCCGCCGGCCGCCGACCTGACCGATCGCAAGCCGACTTGGGGGGACCGTGCGGGGCCGGATGTTTTACACCTTGACGGTGCGAGTGGCCGTGGGTTATGGTTTTGTTTTGGCGGCGGGTGTCGGATGGTGGGCGCGGCAGCAAGCCGTGCGGCCCCGTGGAGCGGCTGGCCGGCCGAATTACGGGCCAGGTGTGGGAACGGGCCGTCCGGCTGTCCGGCCGGCCGGCGCCGGCTGCGGTAGGTCGTCGGCACCGGCCGGCGGCGAGCCGAGATTACGAGGCCGGGTTACGACCCTGCCGTGAGCCACTAGTCTCACCGGCTCGGATTTATGACCTCCGTCCGGCGGATATAGAATCTAACCCCAAAAAAATCCGGGCTTTTCGTCCGTCAGACTTCCTCATTCAGAATCGCAGAGTTCAAGGTCCACGCGCGCTTGAAGGAAGACTCGATAAAGTCGTTTTCAGGTCGTGCGAAGTTTCGTCAAGGACGCCTATTACCCCGTCGTTGTCGACAGCAGAAGCGTCCAATTCTGCAAACGTTCGCAGGACGCTCCCCCCATCCGCCGGAGCAGCTTCTGAGCTGACATCCTACTGCCTCGGTCGGCCCGAGACAGACATCCTGCCGCCTCGACAGACGGACGGCCCCGGACAGACATCCTGCCGCCTCGACAGACGGACGGCCCCGGACTGACATCCTGCCGCCTCGACAGACGGACGGTCCCGGACTGACATCCTGCCGCCTCGACAGACGGACGGCCCCGGACTGACATCCTGCCGCCTCGACAGACGGACGGCCCGGACCGCCAGCCACCGCGCGCCGCCGCTACACGCGGTGAGGCGGCGAGGTGCGAGAACGGTCGCCTAACGAGCCGGGCGCGGCGCGGCCCGCGCGGACGGCGGCGGCGCGGCAGCGGCCCGAAACTAATGAGACCCCGCTCGGCCGCCGTGCAACAGCTGGAACAATCAACGGTGATTTACACGACCGTCTGCCAGCGCGATAACAGTTAGGTGAAGGCCTCTAAACCGCGGCCACAGGGCGCGAAAAGGACCGCGAGCTGGGGTGGGCGGGACGTGGCCGATGGCTGGCTCACGGCGAAGTCGGCAGTCTTTCGCTGGCAGCTGCAGTGTAAAGCAAAGGCTCCCGCACCGGGCGATGGTGACGGCGAGGTGTTCATCAGAGGGCGCTGGACCGTTCTTCACTGACCGCTGCCTCCCTACTTAGTGATTACCGAACCGTTTTTAAGTGACCGTTGCGCCATGCATCAGTGACCGCCCGGCCGTTTATCAGTAATGACCATTATTGAACATGGCGAGGACGGTGGTTCATTAGAGCCGGGACGAGCTCGCAGGCATCGACTGCACCAGATTCCTCAGCTAAGAAAGACTTATTGCCGAAACGTCAGCCGACGCCAAATGAAACATTCCAAATTCCTGGGCCCCGTAAACGGAGAACTACGGGTGTCTACCTGGGGAACAAAATACACGTTCTATAGCCAAGAAGTCAGGCACTGAGGGTTTATACCGCCCACTGAAGTCTGAGCCGAGCCTTGTTAAAGTCCGACGCGACAGCCAATCATAGTATGACCCGATAATCCGTCGCAGAGTGGCCCAGCAACCCCCTCACGATCTGACCCAGTAGTCCGTGATAGTGTGAACCAGCAGTCCGTCAAAGTGAGGCCCTGCAGTTCGTCACAGTGTGACCCGGCAGTCCCGTCACATTGTGACCCGGCAGTCCGTGACAGTGTGACAGTGACAGTGTGACCCGGCAGTCTGTCACGGTGTGATCCGGCAGTCCGTCACAGTGTGAACCGTCAGTCCGTCACGGACTCACCCGGCAGTCCGTCACAGTGTGGCCCGGCAGCCCCGTCACATTGTGACCCGGCAGTCCGTGACAGTGTGACAGTGTGAACCGGTAGCCCGTGACAGTGTGACCCGGCAGTCTGTCACATTGTGACCCGGCAGTCCGTCACAGTGTGACCCGGCAGTCCGTCACAGTGTGACCCGGCAGTCTGTCACGGTGTGGTCCGGCAGTCCGTCACAGTATGAACCGTCAGTCCGTCACGGACTCACCCCGCAGTCCGTCACAGTGTGGCCCGGCAGCCCCGTTACTCGGCTCCGTCGGCCAGTGTCGGCCGGACCGTCGCGCCGTCCAGTCCGCCGTCGACGCGCGCCGCCAGCATGCAAATCCTGCCGCATGCAGGCGGCACCCCCCAAAAACCGGCACAAAAACGTGATGGACGCCCCGGCCAGGTAGCCGGCAAATGGCTGGGTCGGCGTGCCGGCCGCCGCCACAAATGGCCGGCATTGTGCGGCGCCGCGGCAATTAGAAGTCCGGCGACGCCGAGCTGTCCCGCCGAACTTCCCCGGCCTTTGAAAGCTTTCGAGGAGGCTTGCGTGGGTGGGTTTCGCACTTTGAGGCCGCTGGTTCAGCGGCGTTCCCAGTCGGAGTCGCGCTACCGGGTGGAGTTCGGCGTCGGCGCTGCGGGGTCAATGTGTTGTTTTCGAGGACATGGACAGCGACTGTCAGAAGGAAATTCCTCGCGAGGAGCGTTCTGCATCTGTGAAACGTTGACAAAACTGCCTGTCAGGCAGCCATTCATGAGGCGTCAGTTAACGTCGGCTCATCAGAGCCGCCATCTGTGTTCCGGCGGCGCGTGGCTGACGCTCGGGCGAGCGTCTGCGGCAGCGGTAAACAGAAGCCCTGCTCTCCTGCTCCACCCTTGTTACCCCGCCTGCCGACATTGCTCACCGGCGCCTCACAATGGTCAGCAGCAGGGCCGAGCGGCGGCCGGCAGCCCAGGCAGGGCGGTCCGCGCCCACGCCGGGTTCTTGCTGCCCGACGGAGACCTGCAGCGGCCGGCCGCCCATTGTGCGCCGTAATTGTGATGGAGAAATCCCCTGCTTCCGCGTGCCGGCTGGACACTGTCGCGGCGCACGCGAGGCAAGGGTAAAAACGGTCTGGGCGCGCCGACCGTCGACCGTCGACCGTCGACCGACACTAGCGACGCAGCGCCGAGAGGCCGCCGGCGTCGGCTGCTGAACCAGGGAAATTTTTAGGGGTCCTTTATTTGAACGAGCAATCATGTGTGAGGGCGAGATAAATAAAAAGCAAACAATGTTCGGGTGGAATTTTCTGATTGGCAGTCGCGTTTTTCTCACCCTCGGCGACCGTCAAAGAACTCCCGCTAAGACGGTCGAACAGGAATTCTCCCATTTTACGCAATGTTTCGTTCATCGGCAAGAATTTAGGCGCAAGGAATTTGGGGACGTCTCCCCTCCGAAAGCCCACTGAGCTATCTGACTCGGGATTAACGCTTCCCTGCACTTCTCATTACAGACCGGATTTTATTCATTCGGTGCGTTCTCCCCGAACTGATAAGCCTGACGCCGGCATCGCGGTGGTGCGATCGAGTGTCAAAAACATGACAATCTCCCCCGGCACGCGTCACAGTTGCATCCTGCTCTTCCACTCGGCCAGACTCAGCTCAAAAGAGGCTATCTATTGTTCGTCCGACATCCAACAAACTCCCGGCCGCCTGCATAGTACAGATAGCACGAGTGAGCGCCAACCCCGCCCCAGCCCCCACCAGTTAATTTCCCGGGGTGCCACACGCGCCAGGTGGGGATGAATTACTGCGCATGCGCCGAAACGGGGCCGTAAAGCACCTGCGCGCTGCCCCCGCCCTTCGACGATCTGCAAATAACATGTTTCCCGGCGGGCCGAGAGGCGATTATTAGCCGTTTTTAAGCGTAATCGGTCGGAACTAATTTCGGCGGCTCGGGCGCCCGATGAAGCCCGATCTGACGTGTTTGTCGCCGGCGCGACACAATCAAACACCGGGCGGGCGGCGCCTGCTCCCGGGCCGGGCCGCACACGACAGCGGCGCCGCGCACACCGGCCGGCGCCTCCAGTACCGCCGGCGGGGCGGTAATGCCGCGCGGCCTGGGACTCGGAATGCAGATGGTGCCAGTGCCGGCGGCCCGCCGCGCCGTCTGGGACCCGCCGGGAGCCGGTAACGCCGCGCTCGCTGTATGACTGATTCCCTCTGGGAAGGAAGGCGGCGGAGCGCGAGTCGTCTGTCCCGGCCCAAGGCCCCCGGGGCTCCGTCCGTCCCCGTCAATTAGGCGCCGTCCCTCGGCGGCGGCCCCCAGACAGAGGCCGCCCGCCATTGAAACCGGGCTAACCAACTTACTCGGCCACTCTCATAATCAACACTTCCCTCTTTGTGCTTGAATCTCGTCATTAAGGGCTTTATTCTACAGCTCACGCGTCGACCTTTTATTCAGCCTGGTCGAGAATTGCCCAGGACGACACTGAATGGATATTCGAGCGCTTCGTCTACGTCCGCCGTGGGATGCCGCCTCCCCCCCCCCTCAGCGAGGTTACGCGGGACCCTGAACGCGGCGCTGGGCGGCCAGTTCGGCCGACAGTGACCCGCACTGTCCCCGGGACCAGAGACGACTCCCGCTGCCGCCCCACGCTGACCCTCTGGGCCGTTTTCCGAGCTAGTGCGGCGCCGGGGCGGAGGCCGCGGCCCGTGATGGTGCCGAGTGTAACAGTCTGGGACTCGGGGAGGCCCGGTCGGTCGGCCGCGCGCGCCGCGCCGCCAATATGCGCGGCAAATTACCCACAAATGGCACCGATACAGCCGCCGACAAGTCAAATATCGCCAGTTGTGGCCAGATTTATGCGCTGCCATCCACCGGCGGCCTTTATATGAAACGGGCGCCTCCGCCGAAGGGGAAACCGATGGGGCGGTCGGTGAATTTCAGATCGGGCCTCGAGCCGCCGCCACGCGGCCGATGGCGAATTTATTCGTCATAACGACGCCGGCGACAGATTTAGGGCGCAATAGCGCGCGCCGGGATGATACGGTGGCGGCGCGCGCCCGACCGACCGCCGCCTGCGACGCGTCAACGACAGGAGCCATCGCCTACTAATCCGATTACCGGGATAGGGCCGCGGAGTAATGCCAGATTGAGGAAATACAGGGCACGCGTATGGACGTCACATGTGCCATCGGCGCATCTGCGGGTGATGAAATGAGGGGATATATGCTCGAATGGGTGGTGTGGGTGTGCGGAAACGAGAGACTCGTAGGTCATGATGGCCGAGAGATTGTACCATCGTAGAAAGAGGACCTGTCGGTCCGGACTGGATGCAGTTTAAAATGGGAAATGGTGGAAGAAAGACCTGGGCCTCTTCGAGTCATACACTCACAAGATAGTAAAATGAACAAGACAAACTGATCTTCCGACTTCGTCGGATAAGGGTGAAAAACCATGCAAACCAAATAGGTAACGTAAAGGCAACGCCAGGGAAAAACGTAGTAAGCTGCAATACATATTTTGTATAAAATCTGTCAATGTACGTAGCTGTCACACGAGGCGAAAAGAAAGAAATAGTCGTGTGAAAAAAGCACAAATAAGGTCCTGCCAAAGCTTCCCCGGAGTCTCTTTTAACTAGCGTGCAATGAGGGTACCTGTCGCCAAATATCAGGCAGCTTTGCTCTCAGGCGCCTTCTAAATGCTAGGCTTCGGCGCCGTTCTTAACCGCCCGGGACGCTGAGGCCGCGCAGTCTGAGCCCCCCCCCCCCCCCCCCTCCGATCCCGCCTCCGTCCGTCGTCCGGCCGTCACCGCAGGCTCCGTCCCGCCGCGGCCACCTCGGCTGGAAGTAATCGGAGCCGACGCTGGTCCGACGGTCCCGACCATTACACGGCCCCTGATCCCCCGCCCCCCGTCGACGTCGGCCGGCCTAATGACGACCGACCTCGGCGGACGCCCGCGGGCAAATCCAGCGCCGACGTGGACAAAACGCTCTCCTTAGGCCGCGGGCGGGCGACGACGCCATATTGGAGGCTGCGTGTGCCACGGAGCCCACTGAGCCGTGCACGGCAATGCACGTGCATTATCTGCACGTCTGCTCATCAATCTATACTAATCGTCGAACACACAGGCTCGCGCACAATTAGGCAGGCTGGATGATGATGGTATAGTCATTGGCCTATAATGCGTTTTCCTGGTGTCTTGTAAATTGTCGGCGGTTCATGTAATACATGAGATACGCCAACTATTGTACCATTATATCAGAAACATAAACGGGAAGAATAAAAGTTTCATCAAAGTTTTCATGCAACAGACTGCGCAGATGTTGATAGGTGCGGTGCACTCAAAATGTTTGATTTTCAAAAACACTAAAATGACTTTAGCATTTGTTTTTGTGCTCTCGCGCTATCATCTCAAGTAGAGCCTGTTGGCTCTTTTTACAAAGATAATATGCTTAATATCATAAAGTCAGAATGTAAAAAAGCCAGTAACACAGAAACTTCATCAAAGTTAAAGGCAGATGATATTTACATTCAACCCTATTCCATGACACACACACACACACACACACACACACACACATATATATATATATATATATATATATAAAATGTATATGTAGACGTGTGTGTGTGTGTGTGTGCGTGTGTGTGTGTGTGCGCGCGCGCTTGCGTGCAGGAATAAGACTAATTCCAACAATGCCAGTGACGCTCTAGTTAAGGCCACAAATTAACACGTAGTGGTCAGGCACGACTGAAATCAGTGACATAAAGGTAAACATTTGTGCACCTGAGTATGCATGAACTCGCGTAGGAGTTGCAAACTAGTTAAGTGTTGCACTATTCGTGGTTTTTACCCCATCTTTTTATGCGGTAGCCGCAGAAGTCATACCATTTGAAATAGACCTTTCGCTTCCCAACGCTTCTCACCTTGGCCACGACCCAGTCAGCCATCTCTGATTCTCTTTTCATCTTGAAAACCTGACGAGTCCGCAATCTTAACCATATTTTGTTTTCCTACTCGATATAAAACCATGAGTCATTCTCACCACCTGTGTATGCAGCTGAAAAATCGACTAACAAAACGCTCTTGGTTTTCCACGATCTTCCAGTATCAGGTGCAAAACGTTTTCGTTTTGCAAAACGTTCACGTTTTCGCAATCTGCAGACATTCTGCCTGCCTCCCTCCTGCCTATCCAAACATTTCCCCCCCCCCGCTTTCCCTCCGCGGTATCCTGTCATCCGACCTGTTTGCACGCGGAACACCTTGCCTTCCTCCTCAGTTTCCTGTCCGCCAACCTGTCCGCACGCAGAACACCCTGTTCCCTCCTCAGTTTCCTGTCCGCCAACCTGTCCGCACGCAGAACACCCTGTCCCCTCCTCAGTGTCCTGTCCGCCAACCTGTCCGCTCGCGGGGACCTGCACAGAATGCGGGTCGGCGCGGCAAAAAAGCTCGGTCACGCCGGCCGGCCGGCGGCACCACGTGACGGCCGGGCTCGGCGCTGTTGTCCGCAGTGTACAGCCTGATCTACAGGCCAATTAAGCTAATCTACAGGCAGTAAAGCGGCCGTTTTTCCGTCTGCCGAGCGCCGACGCTCGCCGCCGAGATGCGTGATAGCATGGGAATGGGACCATCAGCTGGCGGCAGCGCCGACTCGGAAGCGCGTCACACGCACACCGGACGGCAGGACGGGACACCGGGACCTCTGCCGCGAAAAGTGCAGACACGAGACGCTTTCGCGGATAGAGCGGGCAGGAGACGGCAGGGAGGGGACCGTGTCCTCTGCCGCGGATAGTGCGGGCAGGAGACGGCAGGGAGAGGACCGGGTCCTCTGCCGCGGATAGTGCGGGCAGGAGACGACAGGGCGGGGACCGGGTCCTCTGCCGCGGACAGCCCGGACCACGAGACGGCGAGTCAGACACGGCGGCCTGAGGGTAACAGGCTGCGGCGAACGGTGGCGGTCGTAACAGTCTAGGGCGTCGTTAAATCATCAAGTAACCGACCAGACCGCAAATCCTCCCGCAAAGTGTCCGTACACAAGGGCACAGAACTGTAAAGCTCAGGTGTGGAACGATGGGATCTGGATGCTTTTTCAGTTCTTTTGTCGTGCGTGTCACGTGATTTTTCGTACAATCCGGTTCATATTTGACGCCAAAACGACATTGTTTCAAAACTGAGGAGGAGTCTCAGATGTCGGCTATAGTTGTCATCCGAAATACAGTCGATTAATTTTGTTTTGTCACTCCTTTAAGGTTTTCAGAGTTACTTTCGTGGCACTGCTGGAGAAGTTGGACATCGATGTTTTGCCCCTTTGCATCGATGCAACACGGGATGGGACAGGCAAAATGGCGTCTCTACCAGTCCGACATAATTTTGACATAAACCCTATGGTGTTGCGTGAAATAGTTCCTAACTCGGCAGGGATCTGGTTCTACGACTTTCAAAATGTTCGTATACGCAGGTACTCATGTTAGCAACTCAGTGCAAGATATTCCATGTCACCAGTTACCTCGTGGAAGCACGAACAGTAATGCTTATCATATCCCGGTTCGGTACAGCCTGTTGGCTCGTTGCGTTAACCGCGATATTACACTTCTAAGGAAAATATATGCCTTTATCAATGACGCAGATGAATTATTCCTGAGCCAAACGTCATGGACAAACAACAAACAGGCTTCGGTGATCATCATCTTTTCAAATTCCCGAGCATCTGACGTGTATTTTATACTGAGTTTAAAAAGGGCATCGGTAGGATTATGTTTTTCGCGCACATTTTCTGTGTTTCCATCCATCCATTTTTCGTCCTCGACAGTCTTCCGTACAAAACGTCTCGCCTCGCTGCCCCTCCGCGCGAAACTCAATATAGCACCTACACTGGGCGCCTCAGGACCCATCCGTGAAACCATCCATCATCCCGATCCAATATAGCTAAACCTTCTTTCAGCGCCCCGCCGACAAAGTTAATAAATATCTGATGTGTTCTACTCAGGTGTTGTTGCTGCCAGCTGACGCCCCAGCCTTCTGCGCCGCCGCTCCCCACCGCTTTTGAAAATGCATCGGCCGGCGCGCTGTAAACAAAGCAGGGCGGAGAGCCCGGCATTGCCGGCGGTATGTATTCCGCGTGTCTCTCAATTTATCGCGCAGCTTCCCACGACGCTGGAACTAATTTCCTTCCGGCGAGATAAACTCGTGCCGGCGGCCTCTCCTCAGCCCCCCACCCCCCCTCCAAAGTCCGGGCCCTTCAGAGCCGAGTCTCGGCGGACCCGCACTCCTCCACCCTATCTCGGAGCGCCACTCGAGCGGCCCATCTCGCGACGCCTTTGTGTTGCGGAAAATTAAGCCAGCTGGCGCGCGGATTCACCGGCGCCGCCTCGGCCGCCTGATTTAATTGTGTGTGAATATTTGATCGGCGGCGAGCCGGGCACAGCCGAGCCTGATACGGCCAGATTGGTTTCAGACCGCTGCTGCGTGCTTAATGGCGCTGAAAGGTGACCGGGGTGAAGAAATTCAGGTGATAAATCACGTTGCTCATGCTCCGGGCGAGCTTCGAGAGGCTCGGTCTGATTGCGTTGCTGCCAGCTCGAACGACTTGGGAAAGCGGTCTCGGTTTCTGGAAATAGTCTTTGAATCTCCGATGTGGGGAAAATGATCGCGAAAGTCTATTCAGATCCCTGAAGCCAACTGAAACTGAGACGGTGTTTGCATTTCAGCATCGCTAAGGGCGGAAGTGTAAAACGCGCGTCATCTGGAATCACTGCGGAATGTCATAAAGCATTTCCAAAAACAGTTTTCACCTAGCATGGCAGGGACTATAATACCACGTTGCCTGGTGGCTCAGTGGCATCAACAAGGTTCATTGCGATGATTTTCCCCATCGAATCTCTGCAAGGGGAGCACCAAGGCCAGGCAGCAGGCAGCACCATGCCTAACAACGGAAACGATCCTAGGGGAGGCCTTTCTGGGATCCCTGTTTGTTGCTGGGGCGAAATTGTCCCACCCAGTTCCTAGTTCGGACAAAGTTCACCGTTTGACAGGCAGTCGAGCCTGTTCCTCGCCCACACGTTTAATCATCGTGTCCGACAGCTCCTGTCCAACCGGGCGAAACTATTTGCAATATCGCGCGCCGCCGGCAAATCTCGGTAGGTCGGACCAGCTCACGTCGAGAGACGCCATTTCATGCAGCTGCCGCTCCGCCCGCGCCGCCAGACACCGCTGAGCCAAATGTTACAGTTCCGCGCATTTCCGACGTTTTGTTCCCGTAACCTGTGCGTTGCTCTCCAACGGATCACAAATATGCGCGACAGACGTGTTATTGGACGCCTAAAGCCGTCGCCCGCCCTGCTCATTAAGAGGATGTACCAGACACTATTCAGTAAGAGCAGTACCTCCGCGTCGACCCGCACTGCGCGCCGGAAGCGAGCCGATCTCGGGAGGGCTGTCATGTGGCACGGACTGCCATATCCGGAATAGCCCGCGTATCTGGTTACGACCACTTGGAAACGTTCGCGGTGATGGTTGGGAGCGATAGATCGTTCTCTATGGCCTCCAGCCTTCCTCGCGTTTGGGAATCGCCGAGCGGAATGTGCGCTCTGTGACCCACAAGCTCCCGGAGATATAGTCCTTATCTGATCGCGATTATCTGACTTTTCAGTGACAGGTTAGTGATAATGATTTCAATCAGTCGAGAATCTGCCTAGTGTTGGAAATCCCAGGAGGATAGACGCATGGCTTGATTGGGGAGGAAATCTTGAGATATCGGATTGACAAAGTAATTAAGCATTTAATATTTTGCACTTAGATCTGTGCTACGTTGATCAAAGAAACTATTTGCCGGCAACCATGTCCTTGATTGCTTCAACAGCCGGACGCTGGTCTCGTAAACGACGGTAGATGACGTTGTTAAGAGTTCTGCTCTCGTCTTTTTGGGAGTTATTGACCGTTTTTTTGAAACTGTGTAATTCATTTCAGAGTTATCTTGGAATAAAGCTTAGTCGTTTTAACATCGTATCCTTTTATCGTCAACTTTTTCAGGTCAAGGGCATGTTCTAGTATACGTTAATGAAAGATAACGGTGCGCATTCATATAACAACTACTAAATTCATGCCGTTCTCTAAACAGTGATAAATGCTTATCAACCCGTGCCTGGCTTTCTGGACGCGACTCAAGCGCGAGTTGCGCAGGCGCTGCGGGCTTTCATTGGTGTGTCCTGTGTAAACATGCCCCCATGTTTGTTTGTCTTCTGGTACCAACTGACGCATGTCTTAACGATAAGGTATGGCGCATGTCCATTCCGTTTTTGCAACAGTGGATTTATCACATTTCTTGCAGGTGTCAAAGATTGATTTATCGGTTGCATTAAAAGATGAGAGGCGCGTAGAATCAGACACGAACAGCAGCAATGCGAATATGACAAAAACACCAATCACGTTGTTTGGTATGACTTGTCAAGGATAAGTGATTCACAGTAAACCACATGAGGGTTTAATTTAGCCTCCGAACACTGCTCCGAACATTTATGCAAGTAGAATTTTTTATGCAGGCCTTTCGGTATGAGTGTCAATTTGTCACTCTGCGCAAGACAATAACTAGAAATCCCCAGCATCGTACGCACAACCTTCTTCCTTCCCTGCTGCGTGACTGCGGTGCAGTAGGTGCGAAAGACGTGTTCCGCAAAGTTATTCTGAGCACCTCATTGTGCCGTACATGTCAATGAATTAATCTTGTGTTGCCGTTCACATTTCTTTTTTGAAATGGGCAAAATGCATGACGCGGCTGTATTGATTTCAGATTTCTTTGCGAGGCTTCGCGATATATTTCCGTCATACCGCACTGTTTTGAGTACCCATCACGTATGTGTCTGTTATTTCACAATAAGACAATTGCCGAATACATAACATGTGTCGAAAAACTCTCTCCGGTTTTTCGTCTTCCAGAACTTTCCAGCCAATAAAGCCCGTCGTCACCAGCCTCGGCATCCGCTCTGTTATTCAAGCTCTGCTCTTGTCATCTAGCTGTCGGAACTTTGAGCTGTTGTTCTCGTCAGCATTTTCATCACTGCTCTCAGAAAAAGCCTGAAGCAGCCGCCATTCATTTCAGACAGGGACCCTCAAGACTGTTAGACCCGGTACAGGTTTTTCCTGGAGTTTGTATGCAGAAGAATATGTGTACCATGCACCTTTACTATGAACCAGGCAGTTATTTAGTTTAGGCCGAAAACAATGTCATAATTCACAGGTTAATTCAAAGTTCTAAATTGGCCAGGTGCCTCCCGGCAAGTGATGTGATCATTACGCATCGAACATAATATGACATATTAGAACATCTCGACTCCTTCAGAACGTGATGTAATGGGCAACAATATGTCTCAGTAATAACAAGACCTATTATAACGTTCAGACAGGCATCAGTAGCGAATGTCATTTTGATGGCAACTGATTCCAGCGTTGTGCAGTCTTCTGGGTACCGGAAACTAAAGCAATTTCATTTCAGAAGCTGACGAGCCAACCTACATGGAATCCCTTTAGCCACTCCGGTCTATCCAACGATACCAGCAATCACACTCCGAGTCGCCTGACTTTTCCCAATAGCCAGGAATCTGCAACGAAGATCCGGTACCGATCTGAGCCATTTTAAAAAGCCGACCAGCCCGCCAACCCAATCTGGGTGCCGATTCCCCAATTTCATGGTTGCATTAATGAGGTCTGGCGTAACCTGACACGTGACTGACAGCGGCTCACACCCCCAGCTGGCGGCTCCACAATGGCCGACCGGCGGCGGACGCGGCGCCCCGCCGCGTCATATTTGTTTCTTCATTATCCGATAAGAAGGCCCGGTTTTGCGGCCGGCCGGTGGAGCCCGCTGTTTGTTTAAGCGCGGGGGGGGGGGGCGCCGACACCGTGGGCAGCTGGGCGCCGGTCGCCGAATGAGCCGGCAGCCGGTATATCGGAGCGGCCGCTGGCGCCTGACCTCGCCCTCCCGGCCCGCGGAAAACATCGGATTGGGACGTGGATGGGGAGAGAGATGACCAATTCGTCTGGCTTCGCACACAATCACCAGCTGCGATGCCTCGCCGGGCAGCAGCGAGCGAAAATAGACCGAATGGGAAAAGGTGCCGCGGTTCGAATGGCAGTTTATGATCAGACGAGTGACTCATCCTCATCATGCCGTTTATCTGAAGCCATGCGCACCCTATTTAGAGATAGAGTTGTTCATAATGATGGTAAATATCACGGGAAATATATGGTTTGCTTATTCCATTACGTTCATAGCAATGCGATGTGCTCTGTCCACTAAGCACCTGGCAAATGCGTCTCATATTTGTTTGCTACTCTTACGCTTATTTTTGCAGGCGCTGAGTATGTAGAATATTAGATAGCGTGTGCCACTGAAAGCAAGAGTCATGGACTTGGCGACTTACGAGGGAACGTTTAGTTAAAATTTAACAGTTCGGTTTGAACCAAAAGATGACGCCGCATACCTCAAACACACCATCAAGCGGTTCCAGCCGATTCAGCCCAGTTCAGTACGGTGCAGTTGTGACACCCACTTCTTATCATGATGTAAAACGGCTTTGCCGTAGTGCATTATACAATGGGGTGCAATTGGCAATGTGCATTACACATATATAGATGTATATACGTAAGTATATATATATATATATATCACGCTTCACAGAAAAAAATATATATCACGTTTCACAGAAAAAAATATATATGTATCACGCTTCACAGAAAACGTACTAGTTTCTGAAAACGTCTGTGAGAAAGAGACAGTGCACATTTGAGCACTCCGGTTACGTTCTTCAAGGTAATACGTTATCAGGGGGCTTGTGGAAATCCGCAGAAAGCCCATGTTTTGTGCTGCCCAGAAACATCCAAACTAAAAAATATACTATTTCGATTGCCATGCTTTCGAGGCGTCTCTCATGCGTTCCACTGACAACTCCCCTTTCGTTTTCATGCGATGAAAGACGAGCGGTAACATTAGGCTTTTTTACCTGCCTATTACACAGTTTCACACCTTCTTCTAAACATTTAATGATATAAACTTTGTCCTAGCATATAATTTTTATTCCTACGTCCAGCGGCACCAGCAATTGTTCCCCAGAAAAGGATGAAGTCTATTACGTTTTTATGAGGGCCTCTGTATTCATGGGTTTGCCTGCCATGATGTTATAATATGACTTTTTGTCTTCGGCTTCGGTCTGCGCTTGGTTTGAAAGAGCCTGCACGTCAAGGCCACTTTTCTTTGTTGAGAGCAGTGTGAGCGATGTGCCGAAGCAGCACGAAACAACGACAAAAAGGCATGCCAGTGTCCCCGAAACAAAGCCCCTCAAGCTGCTGACGCATGCATTTTTTCCCATAAAATCCAACGCCAACTATTTTGAATCACAGTTGATCGGAGCGGTCGCAGGAATTTAACAGACATGGCGGAGAGCAGGCTTTGCATGACCTATAGTTTGGTCCGCACGCAGGCGAAATGCCTCTGAGTGAAAGGGGAAACAAGTGTGCTGCAGGCGACCGTTTCATTGAGTTGCATGGAACAATAATGTCGGATTTCAACTGCACGCTAGTGAATAATGTAATCTGCCATAGTCTAAAGTCATCATGAGCATGATGTCCCGCCCGCTGCAATGTAGCAACAGCTGGCAGCTCTTCGCACCGACAGGAGCCGTCGGCGGCTCTGCGCCAGCGTTCCGGCGATTTCACGTCGGCGCTGCGGTCCATACCGCTGTGTAGTTGCCGGCTGGGCCCGGCCACCCGTCAGCTCGCGGTACACCTCGACACCTCTCGGCGCCGCCTCGGCCGCGGCCGTCCACGCGCTCCGCCCGCCGTCACTTTCCACGTCCGCGTCCTGCCGCGGCCCGCCAGCTGATGGCCGGCGCTCTCCCGAGGCCTGGGAGGCGTCTCCAGCCAGCCTCCCGCAACTTCCCGGGTCCTCAAACTGGTCTCTCTTCCCCTGGCCCCCAGCTGATCACTCCAGTTGGTCTGTTGTCTAGTTCCTCTCCAGCTCCAGCTGCCCTCCTGTTCCTCCGCAGCTGATTTGCTCTCCAGCCGACCTGGTCTCCAGCTGACCGGGCCGCCCCGTCGGCCGTCGAGCCCCTGGCGGCAGAGTCCAGGACGGGCCCCTTTGACGCCGGGCCGGCAACGGAGACAACAGCTGTCGCCGCCGCCGCCAATTGGGTGACGTTGGGCCGCCGGTCGGGAGGTGCCGACGCGCGGTGAAGTGGACCGCGGACGGCGGTCGAGGTCGTATTTTTCCGCAAAGAATGGAGACTCCCCGTGCGAACGCGGCGCCGAATTCCGATGAAGTCACGTCCGGTGGAGCTACACGCGGCGAGGTGTTGTCAAAATAGGGCAGACCGCCAGCAGTCTGGCGGGGGGCGAAGTTGCCCTTTCAGGCGGTCCATCAAGTGAAGGGTCATCGGGCTGGACAGAAAATGAGGGCACTCCGGCCTCCGGGCCGGACGGCGAACGAATGGGGCGGCCGAAGCCGCATACCTTTGTGGCTTTGTGCATGCATCAGAGAAAATTGCTCAAAGCCGACAAGGGACTTCTCGGAATGGGACCATATACCAAGGCGTACTGGTACAAATGTGCTCTCCCTGGGCGCCCATCGATTTAAACTTAAACGGCGATGCTAGGGATCCAAGCACGGTCTCGTTGTCCTGCATGCTATGATATGTGGAGAGGCCTGTATGCCACGGAATAACAATTCACACTTGTATTGGTTTTCGTCCTCGAAGATTGCTACATGTCGTGCAGCACAGCCAAAGTTTCGTGGCCCTGTGAGACGCGTTGGACCTGGGGCACGGGACGGATCTGACAGCGCTACATGGGCCGGCGCTGGACTATCTGAAACTAAATACCATCGGCCCCTGCGACACGTGATCCACAAGTGAATTATGTGCGTCTCTTCCGTATGGTATGCATTCTGGTTCCTGTGTCGTTTATTTTTAGGAAACGCCTCGGCCAGAGAATTTGGTAGGAAGAAAAAGTAAATTTCTTGAATATATCGGATAATTTTCTAAATATTTACACATCATAATAATTCATACCTAGCCTACGTAAACATGCCTGAATCATACCGCCGTCCGACATTCGGTCATCGATTACCCTGATGTCGCATTCGATCTTTCGTGTTTCCGTGCCATTTAAATAGCCACCCCTGTTGCTGCTGATACTTGTCACGTTTAAACTGCGTCTGTCTAATGCTATCAACTAAACAAACAGGCTGTTTTGAACACAGACCGGGAGTCCTATCGTAAAGCTCCAGGACGGGGCTGTCAGGAGCCATCACAGGCTGTTTTTTGTTTCACGGGACCATGCGCGCCGGTGGCAGCCGCCTGCGGCCGCTAATTGCGGTCAATCACGCCAGTCTCTCACGCGGCTGCTTCCGATTCGAAACCAGACACTTCCCGTGACGCTTTTTTCCGGTCAAATGAGAGCCAATAGCGCGGTGGCCGTCCGGTCGGCGGCGGCTCGCCGTGACAGCTGGCTGGAGAGAGGTGGCGCGAGACGGGCGGGCACGCTCGCCGCCAGCGCCGGCAGGAAGCCTCAGAAAGGACGCCATTTGGGCCACTTTGAAGCCGCCCTCGCGCTGATGAGGGTCGGCCGCGCTAACGAGCCGGTAAAGGGCGCGGCGGAGCCGGCCGCCGTGGCCGGGTTTTGTCCTCGAGCGGCGTCCCCTGAAGTCGTCCGGCCCGCACTCAGGGCGTCGGCTGACGCAGGGGCTCGTTTGTCCCAGTGTCATCTTTTCCGTGTTGAAACAGAGGTGGCGCCCGTCCATTCAGAGGTCGGGCTGACTCTTTAAATGCTACTGGCTATTGAATATGGCTGTCAATGTTACGCCCGAAGATAATATGCAAACCTAACTCATGTCTCTCTCGTTCCAGATTGGTCGAAAGAACATGGCTTGGTTACGAGCTCACGAGGCACCAATCGTGACCTGACAGGGTTTTGGTTATGTCAAAAGTCAACATCTTTATCGTGCCAAAATAAAGATCAGTGAGCCTCCGAGCGAGATAGCGTGCTTTACGGCGCGCCAAATCGATATTCAATCATTGGCAGATACACACCCTATATTTTAACACCTTGCGTGCTGTTCATCTGCCCGATACCCCTTCGCCATCTGCACTCAGCAATTTCATCGTCTAAACGCTCCTGCTCGCCGGCCCCCGTCTTTATGGCCGCTTCCAGCACATCGGAGCAGACGGGGTTTCATTTGAGTCTAATCTACTTGTCCTAGGCAAATTTATGAGGTGATGTTTTCTCATCACGAGGGTGTCTAAATCATTCGGAATTGTTTTAAGTGTACACGAATCCATCTGAGGCCAATTTCACGGAGCCTTTTATTGGCCTTGCTCCGGTGAGTGAGAAAGATCTGCAAGAGACTCCTGTCCGACACAGCACGTGGTATGAGGTAAAGTGCTTGACGGGAGCGCATGATGATAGGCATTTGCTCATTTCTGCCGTCGAAATTGTCTCTTTCACGGAAGCTTTGAAACAGAGGATTCCCTTAGATCAAATAATAACGCTGCTACTATGTGACCTATGTAGACTTTGTACGCTATGTATGTAACATCTAAGGTGCATCGAGCGCAATGCTCATTCAACATTGCCGTCAGAGAAATCTGCCTACCAGGGCACGCAGAGAACAGCTTTTGGTCTGCGTTCAGCGATCCGTCGACCGAGACTCTTCAGCCTTCAGCCGATCGCGTTTCGGCAGCCTTCACCTGGCGTCATTCAGAATACCCGGTCGCTGGGGTGACCGGCTGAGCGGTGGAACTCCGGTAGCCTCCGACCCGAACAAATCGCACAATTTCGGCGCCATAACGACGCTCGGCGGCGACGAGAAGCCACCGCTGATGGCCAATGCCTGTTTCCGCCGTCAGCCGGGAGTAATTGGTAATCAGAGGGCCGCTGGCGAGGTCATCAATTGCCGGGCGCCGGGCGGCGGCAGGCGGCCCTCTCACCTGCGCCATACGCCGCGCCCGTCCGCGCGCCACGTCACCTCGGAAATGGCTCCCCGTGCAACTCTAGAACGGCCGCCCGACCAGCTGATGTGCTCCATTTGTTTAACCCGTCAGGCACTGACAAATCAGAATTTCCTGTTGCATTCCAGTCCGCCCGGCTTAGCCGGTTCTTCCTGGGCGCAGTTCATCAAGGAAGCACTTACAAGAACAAGCACTGTGCAACGTTCCGAGTGAAAGGGAAAGGTGGATTAAGGGCGAGCCCGGAGGCACATCGAGTGGCAGGGAAGAAGCGATTAAGGCGAACACAAATGCCTGGCAATGTACTTGACAGTTGCATATTGCCGCGTTAGTAGCTTCTAGTTACACACTCAGATAAGACAACGTTATGTATGGTACATGAACACGATACCCATCCCGATGGCGATAGTTTCTGCGTACTCTGCGGGGTAGTGATACGGTCAGCTACGTCACAACCGGTCATGTATCAGTGTAGCCACGTGTGTTTGCACAATAATAATGTTTTCGGTTTGTTTTGCAGCCCGATCAGGAAGATTTGCCACAGAACTTCTTGCTGAAAGCTTCTGTCGAAACGACCACCATTTTTTCATTTTGCACACTGAGGTTCAAAGCTTTGTTAAACTAATAATTAAGTCAGTCTTCGCATTTTTTGTCATTTTGAAGTCGGTGATACATCATTGCTTGATCGAAGCCATTTCTAGCTGTACACCGCTATGAACACTTAATTTGATTTTTATTTAAATCCAGGGGTATTTTCTTTCTTCCGCGACGGAGCAACCGCATCATTGCGTCATCTCGCCCACCACGGCCATCATCCGTCTCGTTAGCATATCCGCCATGTTGTGTTAACGATGCGTTTGACGACCGCCGCCTCCACTCCTCCGGCCGATTAGGTGAGTAACCGCTGCCGGCTCGTGTATCACTGCGCACCGGTGACTCAGCCCGCCTCCTCCCCGCCCACACGGCGCCTCCTCGAGCCTTCTTTGGCCGGACGCACCCTTCAGCCTCATGACGGACGGCACGGGGAGAAGGAGTGATCGCCTGCAGGCCAGTCGTCACCCATGGCATGTCCGGGGTGCGTCTTGCTCTGCTTGATCGGCCACCGACGACAATCAGTGGCGTTTACGATTGCACGTGACACAGTTTCTCCGGTGAGCGCGGAGGCTGACGCGGCCTGCAGGTAACGTCGATCCGCAACTGATTTTCGCGTCTGCGGCGGGCAGAGTTCCTCCGCCGACACAGGGGGCCGAGTGGCGGAAGACTGGCACACGATTCAGCTCCCGGGACCGCTAAAAACGCCCGCCGACGGCCGGCCGGCGCGAAGCTGATCAGCGGGGGGCGGGGTCTGACGCGACCCGGGGTCACCTTCATTAACGCCGACCGACTCCGGCGGCCACCGGCTGTGTCGGATATCCCGGAACATAGAGCCTGACACTCGGGCCCGGCTAAACGTTTTTAGTGGTTGTGTTGGGTCTCAACTTTCAATGCTGGTGGTCACCAGACGTCACTGAAGGTCGAGTGCTGAACTGATCCGATGACAGACTGGTCACGTAATGAGAACGTCTTTTTGTCGTTGCCACATATGATTTATTGCTTGGTAGGGCTTCTAAGGAATCGTAGACGAGTGAGAAGAAAGAAACAGTACCCTGAAGTTTAAAGGCAGTCACGCAACCATTACAAAAATGAAACGACACATCAGAACAGCGAGACTCATCTTATGAATTTGCAAACTAAAAAATGAGAGCTATCGTTTCAGACGCGATTTCGTTGCCCGGAACTCAAAGCAACAGGTACAGATTTCCTTCTCAAAATATTGCAAGAAGAGGCAATGATTTAAGCAGCAATGACACTGACACACTACTGACAAACATTTTTTCTAAAAGTTGTATTTGCGTATATCGTTATAAATATACTTGCATATGCATGTTTACAATTTTCCGAAAGATTAGTTACGTCGATGGCGAAGCATCGAAATTTAACTACGCTGAGGGGGTCAATACTGCCCCCAGGATATCTCTTAATTTGTTGAACGGGCCAGAATGATTCAGACCCAGTCGATGGCTTTGTATCGTGGCATGTCACGAGATAAAGGAAGTGAAGTTGGTGACGTTCATGTAACCACAGCTCAAGGTAAAATCCCAAAACTTTTTTATGTTGTTTTTGCAGGTCTTTTGATGACCGCGGGGACAAGACAAGATGCCATCTTATGTCATTCGCCCCTTATCAGAAATAATTTGGATGTTTCAAGGATAGTAGGCACGTTAACATTACCAATGTTTTTTTGTTGGCTCACAAAACAGGCCAAGATCAAATAAGGTTAACGTTCTACGATGTATTATCGCGGGAACCACTGGATCCATTTAACCCGTCCCGACTGGGGAGGGGGCAGTTGACTGCCCCCCTGAGGTTTTTCTGGGATTGCGAGAGAACCAACAAACACAGAATCACGAAACTTTGTGTACCTTTTGCTTCATCAATTTTACATCCCGTGTCAAAATTTTGATCTCAGGTCAGGTCAGGTGCCTGACCTAGATCAGGTCAAACGGACCTATGTCAAAAAAGTTTAGCGCCCTGTAACTTTTTTGCAAAACGAGATATCTCAATAATACTTTCAGGGATTAGTGATCGTGATAGATGCAACAAATCCTGATATCTCAGATTTTTTGGAATTTCCCGGGTCATTGACCTAAGGTCAAGCCCATTTTTAAGAAAAATCGCCGTTTTTCGGGAATTGACGGAATATTTTGTAACATTTTTAGTGTGGAGTCAAGCAGACATCTAGTTATCGTCATTGGGCAAAGTATCAATGACTTCCAGCCATTGACTTGAGGTCAGGTCACGAACAACTGTAGTGAGCCAAAATGCACCACCTTCAAAATCGACGATGAATTACTCAGAATGGGTAGAAAATGGCAGAACTAGCTTGCACAGACGTAAGTAATACCAGGAACCTTAAACAGTTCGAAAAAATAGCATGTTTTGAAAATAAACAGGCTCTCCCCAATAAAGCTCCGACAACTTTGCAGATTAGTAACTAACCAATTTTTCCAAAATTTAAGCATGAGAAACCATCGCAAAAACTACAAAGATCAATAAAATTTACATGAATCGTCTTTTTTCGCGAAAATAAAAGACCGCTAAAATTAGTTCTCGTCAATTTGGTAGCGCATACGGTACCGGCGTACCGCGACAGCTGGCGGGAGAATTGCCGTGTCTTTAACTCAACGTTTCGGCGTATATATTGACCAAATCTGGGGAAATTAGACGTGTATCGGCATTCGTGGACCTTTACTTGTGCTCTGGTGCTTTTACCTATCCGTTATTAGTCACAGCCCTTGAGATTCAGGCTATTTCTCGGTCTCATGCAGTCGGCTATGAGAAAACATATATAGAGTGTAAAATGCTTACATATTATCTAAAACTAAAAATGAGACCAGTTTCGAGCTCTACTCGTCACCAGCTTTCCAACGGTGTGCTTATTTTTATCGTGCGACCAACTGTTCGTGACTTAGAGGGGGCGGCCAATTGCCCCCCCCCCCAGTCGCCCATGTTCGAAACGGACCGACGGTCTTGCGCGGGTTAAACCAATTCGAGCATGACTCGATATGCAGTCTTGAGAAACTATCACACGACATTGACATGACTACTTTATCTCGTGTCTGCCGCAGACTGACGCTACATTTGAAAAAAAAACAAAAAAAAATACCATCATCAACGTTATCGAATCAGACCACGCGGACCAAATGTACAAAAAAATAAATAAGAGTTGGTTTGCGATGACATAATAAAACGTCCAGGGTCACATACTGACCTGTCATGACATAACGACTAGTGTCGCGACATACCATCGTTTTTCTCACGTATATAAGCAAATACAAGTGGATTCAAGTCAGATGAAAAAATGATAAACACATTACATCATTGTTCTGACATTTCGGCATGATTTTGAACGACGTTGCAGGGAAATGTTTGTGACTAAATGCGTGGAATTAACGTGAGAAAAACCATAGAAATTGTCAAATCTAGGACTTGAGATATTTTGAAAATGTACGATTGTGGGCAATATTTGTCCTTAGCCAACGACGGGTTAAGAAAGATCTACGTTATTTTAAAGTCATTCCTTTATAATCAGTGTCACAAGGTTGATGTAAAATTTTCGAGTACAAGGCAGGGGTGGGGTTGAGGCAGAGCTCTAGCGCCTGAATGGATATGCTGACTTTTTTAGCTCTGAATGGTTCTGCCTGCTCTTAGTTCTCCCCCCCCCCAAGAAAAGAAAAAAGAAAAAGAAGGACGAATACAGAAAGCAAAAGGAGAGGCCTCAAACCATCAGTTCAATGATCTTGTCAATTCTGTCGAGTTAATGGAAGGCTTTTACAGTCGAGAATTTTGTATCTGAACACATACGCAGCGTATATAATGATCTTAGGTCAGACATTTGGGTTGAAATTTTGTGAAATGGGAAAATATGGCTAAAAACAACAAGCAGCGAATGGTTCTGAAGGTGAAGCACATTCATCTGGACCATATCTGCATCTATCACGGACTTAATTGAAGATATTTACGTTTCATGAATCTAACTGACGAGACCAAGCGTGTTGTTATATTCCATTACTATAAAAATATTTGAAAACGCGCTTTCCTGGAACTGTTGGTTTACCGGTCATTGCAGAGTTACGTATCCGGAGAACGCACGGTACCGTGTCGTCGTATCGTATCCACAGAGCATCGTCGATCACCGATTATCGTAGAGGTGTAACGCCTGGAGTGTCAAATGGTCCTTGACACAAAAGGATGAAACATACCGACGCTGTCATTTAGCTTAAAACACGTTCGAAAGGCAAAGAGCTCCTTGCCTCAGCTGTAATGTTTTGAGAGCCTTTATTCCAGGGGTCTGGCACGCGGGTGATTGTAGCCAGTAAGGTCGGACCCAGCTGTATTGGATTTGACGCGGCATCGGCCAGGGCGCGCGTGGTAAGGGGCTGCGCACGTGATCTGCATAACCAAACAGCCTCCAGTTCGTCGACACTCCCCGAGGGCTTTACGAGGCTTTGATTCACCTGGCCCGAGACATGGAGACATCCCACAATAACAACCGGCGCATGTTGAACGAATCGAGTGTTGTAAAAAGATGCCTTTATTCTTCTGCTGCCTTGCCTTGCCCTGATTTGCCTTGACTTTTCATCACGGGGCCGCGAATTTTTGTTGTTGTTAATTGGTGTTTTCGGGCACGCCGACTACTGAGGTCATTTTGAGCCCATAACGAGAGACCGAAAGTTTTCATGATAAAGACTGCTCTAGTGTGCAGTGCTAATCAGCATGGATATGTGTGCAGAAAAGGGTACGGAGCACTTCAAATGCGCGAGACTGAGCAAATAGCCGCCGACACCTCCACAACAGGCAAACTAGCCCAGACAAGCTTAAAAACAAGACGGATAACGAAGTGAAACGAATTTCCGTGAAACCTCCGAGATTAAAAAACCCATCCATTCTCTGCGGACCAGAAGAGCGGCGCCGGCTCGGCTCAGAAACAAGGGAGGTCATTTTTTGTGCGGTCGCGATTCGTGTGGCCCCGCGTGCGACTCCGATGCTATCTTCGGTCGGCGGGCTCGATCCGGCCTTGTACGCCGCGCCGGTCGACGGAAGCCGGCTGGCACCCTTTATTTGACGCGGCGAGCCGGCCGCGCCGCCGTCGCATCCCGACGGTGCTGGAAAGTATCCATTACGCGGCTGACGGCCGCATAATGGGCATCGGCCGGCATTCCGCTCTCATCGGGATGGATCACTGCAAAAAGCCGACACGTAATTGCTCTCGGGCCGGGGCGGGCGCGGCTGCGGTTCGTCCTCGGCCCCGGCCGCGGCCGGCCGGGCGGCGGCGGCCGGGGGTGACTGACGCAGACTGATGCCCCGACCCCGCCCGGGTGACTGAAAGTGACTGACACAGGCAAATACCCCGGCGCCGGCCGGCAACTGGGAGTGATGAACTGACGTGTACTGATGTCCCGGCTTTGGTGACTGACGTGTGCTGGTGTTCCGGCGTTGGCGACTGACGTGGATTGAAGTCCCGACGTCAGTGGCTGACGTTCACTGACGTCCCGGCGATGATGGCTGACACGCACTAACATCCCGACGCTAACGGACCTGTCTGAGGGATGATAACAGTGCGATCCCATCCAGACACGTCACTAGATTCTGCCGTATCCAGTACGACGAGCAAACACTGCACAAATTGCTGCGGTTAGAGTGCCCTTCGAGCATCATCGGCGCTCCTTCGTAGTCCCAGCGCCGCGGGAATCTGCGTGTTTTAAGCTGCCGTTTCTTCCGACCCAGCACTGTTTGCCAATTTTCGCAAACAGCTGATAGCCACTCGGAGGAATCCGGAAAAAGGATCGCTGAATACGAATGAGTGCCGAATAAATCCAGGCCGATTGGTGGTGCGCTTATATCTGGGAGCCAATGGCGTTGGCTAACAAAGGGACAGCCTCTGGAAGCGCAAAAAAACGGCTGAGTGACGTATTGCAGATAAGACTGCTGTCCGTGCCGAGGCTAGCGGGAACCATCGGTGCTTCCTGGGTCTTTACGAGTGTCACGATCATAGACAATACGAATACCTTTACTCCCGCAGGTGATACTCTACAGGGACTAGTTCTGTCCCTCGGACAGTACTCTGCAGGGACTAACTCCGTCCCTCGGTCGGTACTCCGCAGGGACGTGTTCTGTCTCTCGGTCGGCACTCTACAGGGACTAGTTCTGTCCCTAGGTCGGTACTCTGCAGGGACTAGTTCCGTCCCTCGGTCGGTACTCTGCAGGGACTAGTTCTGTCTCTCGGTCGGCACTCTACAGGGACTAGTTCTGTCCCTAGGTCGGTACTCTGCAGGGACTAGTTCCGTCCCTCGGTCGGTACTCTGCAGGGACTAGTTCTGTCCCTCGGTCGGCACTCTCCAGGGACGTGTTTCGCCCCCCGGTCGACACTCTACAGGGACGTGTTCCGTCCCTCGGTCGGACCACGGACGGAACTACAGGGACGGATCCCTGGGTCGGCACTCTACAGGGGCTCTGTTTCGCGGCAGGGCGCCGCCGCGCAGTGACAGCGCCACATTGGCCGCTCGGTCTGGGCAGCTGAATGCGGCCGGCGTCGCCGCCAGGTGACGATTAGCGACGCTCTGGCGGCGTTTAAAGCGCGGCCGCCAGCCGGTGCCGGCCGCACACCTGGCGGAGGCAAGGGTGCCGCTCTGGTAGGTGGCCTCCCGGGCTGGGGACACACAATGCATGGAACGGTCACGGGAGGTGCCTGGAACCGCACGGAGCGTGCTGCTACCCCTCGATGGCCTGGAAATGGACTGTTGGCTGAACTCAAAAAAGCTAGCACCCGTCCAGAGATAAGAGACAGCATGCATTAATGTCACTTGGCAGGGCTGTCGATAGCATGCCACAGACTCGAAGTCAGTCGGCAGAACACGGATCATTTCTGCCGCTATAGGTAAGGTTGCGTGTCGGCGGAGCGACGCTAACGGGTGACTTGTCCGGCAGGCCTTTGGTTATCGATGTTAGGTCGTGTTCAGTCGTGCAGCTGGCTGCATGGTTCACTGGACAGCGTGCTAGATGCGCAGATTATGAATTGGTGGCGCGCAATGAGCCGGTCGCATATTAATAGGTCGTGTCTTTTTCGTTCATCGCACGTGCCGACTGTTCTAATTGACAGTTTCACGAGGCTCTGATGTAAGCGGCTGTTAATGTGCTGTGATCGGTCATGATGACAATCGTTCCGCTCTTCTGCTCATCAAGAACTTCGAAAGTTGGCGACAAAAACGCCACGTTAGGATGTCATGGCTTTCGTAATTGTGTCTAGCGCACCTTGTTAGTTGCGCCTGTGAATGTTACGCAGTATGCGCGCTGTCTCGGGCTCATCACATAGCACGTTCCTAAAATGATCAGCAACGTTGTTTATATTTTCTGAAGGATCAATGTAAAGCATGGCAAACATGCATCTTGATGCATATGTACTTCTTTGACGACTCAGACGTCATAAACGGCCATTCTTCTGTTTTGAAATAGTCCCAAGAGGAAAACAACCAAAAAAACAATGTTCGAAATAACAAATGTTATGTTCCTGAAACGACATGGCTGTTCCAGCAATTCGGTCATATTCGTAGATTTACGTAAAGTTGTAATAATAACTCATGATTCAACGGGTACTATTCAACATTGAAATCCTGTAAATGTTGTGATCTATGGGATAAACACTTCTGCGAAGAAAGAGTATCGCTGAAGTGGAAAAAAATGAGAAAGCGAAGTGGAAAATGGTAAAAGACAATGATTACTCTGCGTGAGACAAAAGGCTTTGATCTTTTCCAAGGTGAATGTTGGACATCGCTCCAGTCGCAGATATTGCCCAGTGAAAAGGTCAGGAAAACCTCCTAAAATCACTTCAGCCTTATTGATACTACATACGCTTCTATGATTCACATGTATAATAAAACTTGACGAAAATGAGAGCGCATTTAGTGACTATTGCCAGTGTTTATTGTTGCCTCGTGTTGCCAGACCAGTAAAAGAAGATATGTGAAGAGATTCCATGACGCCGTACTGAAATCGCTTTTCTGTTTCGTGATGTCGTATTCTTCAAATCAAAATTTCTTGTGTTCACACCAGCTTCCTTGGTGCAGTGAAGCCAGTTTGGGGTAATAGCGGTCGGGAGAATCATCGCTTAGCGCTCGAATTCGGGAACCAAAAAAGTATGTTATGTGAAATGGACTGGAAAATCCGGGGGAAAGAGGATGGAAGGACAAAACGTACTTACTGTGTGCAGCGTAATGAAACGAAAAGATTTCCCAAATGTTTTGGTTTCCGTTGGCCCAAAACGTTACCAATATGAAACCATGGCTAAAGTAGCTGAACCAGCAGAGCCGCTCAAATTGGAAACTGAAAGCGAATTTTGGTTTCCCTCCCCCCACACACACAGCGAACATTGCTTCCCAATCTGGCCCTTAAATCAAGCCATTAGCTTGCGAAGTGCGATCCAGTCATTATTTACACAGCCGCCGTCAGCCATAACGCTCCCCAGACTGCACATCATTGTGTTTCATTACAAACACCGCATCTGCGCGAGATATGACAATATATCCCCTCTGGAGACATTACGCCGGGCGCGCGCGGTCGAGCCGAGCCGCCCAAGACGTTCGTCGAGCGCTCCCCTCCGTCCGCCGCTCGTTCTCGGCAGGGCCGCGTCGTTATTGACGCGGCGCGGCGGCTGCCGGGAGCGGTGCCGGCGATCTCGGGGGAGATACCGTCCGCCGCCGATCACGGGCTCGTCATAACTCGGCGGCCGACGCCGCTCGACCGGCGGCCGGTCCGCCGGCCGACTGAAGACCCGGCGGCGGCGGCGCGCGGCGCTGGCGCGGCGCCAGTCGCGGCGCGCCGCTTTTGTCTGGCGCGGCGACGGCGACGGCTCGGATCAGCGTGAAGAGCGCCACTGACGCGCCTGCCGAGCCGGAAACTCCTGGCGCAGCAGATTTTCGATACGGGGCCTTCGGCGCGCGATGAGCAGCCCTCGACTTCTGCTTACGCAGGCGTCAACTGGTGGCGAGTGTTTCCTACTGTCCTCCGCGGCAGAAGACGGTGTGCGAAAAGTAGAGATCCTCATTTGACTATCAGACGTGTAAGGCTGATGAAAAAACTTTCGGGATGAAAGTCACTGCGAAGTTTCCGAAGTAATCAGGCTGTAAAATAGAGAACAAAGGAAGTGGTCGTACGTTAAAATTAAAGAAAGCCAAAATGCGCTCCTGAAATCTCTGCGATCTCCTCAGAGTCCGCAAAAAGAGCACTGGGACGGTCGTTTCTCTCGGAATCGCTCTGTAATAGCTCTCAGCTCCATCGAACGGCGTGGAACCCAGTCCATTCGATGGATCGGTGGGGGAGGAATGGTGGCGAGATCTGGAGCTACGACTCAAGCCGTCTACCTCCACTTCAGCCCAACAAGACTCAAACGCGTCTCAACTTCAGCCGATATCCCCACAAAAGAAACAGATGATCTAGTCAAAGAAGATATTACCAGCTTATTATTTTAGTTATAAGAAGTCGTTAGACTCCATGACATGCTTGGATCATGTAAACACCACATCGCTCGTATTCGATGTGCCTGTTTTACTTTTGCATTTTTCTTGCATTGGTATGGCATGTAAGATGCCGATTTATACCGCCGACCCAAAATATATTAACTTTCTTCTGTGGGCAATGTTACCCGAAACGTGGCCTTATTACAGTGAAAACCACGAAGCACTTGCTTCACAATTAAAGTTTTTGCTCTCGTAGCAACTGGTTCGAAGCCCCTTGACTCCCAATCGCTCAACACCCGCTCATCCCAGTTCGCTGGTGCAGAGTCCGGACCTCCCAAACGGTGGCGTTTTGTTCTCGGTCTGTTTGTCCTCTTTTGTCGGCAGGAATTCTCGCTGAATGGGCCTGGCCCGTTCACACGGGCCGCCACGCCAGCCTCGCTCATTCTTCCAAATCAGCAATATTCCAGTTCACATAATCCTTCCTTTGGACGCATTTGTTCGATGAAATGGGGGCCCACCCGCGCCGGCAGGGGCGTGCGTAGCCGTCCTCAGCGGACGACCAGAAGCCGTCATGAATTCCTTCCGTGAGCAGACGTTCTGCTCGGGCAAGAAGTACGTGGCCCCTCGCGCGCGTCTGCGGAGCGGGCGCCGCCCTTTGCGCGGCGTTCAGAGCGCGGCAGCATGGGTGGCCTGCTCCCCCCCGGGCCGCCGCTGGAGCCGCCCCTGTCACAGCGGCGACAACAGAGCTGACCGCTCGACGAGCGGGAATGCGTGGCCAATGCTGGACGGGCTCCGCTGAAAGACCGCCGCCCGCCAAATGGTATGCCTATTGATTTTGCCCGGAGACAATTTGATTTACGTGAATGGCCGTGCAGCGCGGTAGCCGGCGCGCCGCCTCTGAGGGAACGAGGGTAGGGACGGTCTGCTGCCGCGGACAGGGGTGGACAAGGGCGGTCTGCTGTCGCGGACAGGGGTGGACAAGGGCGGTCTGATGCCACGGACAGGGATGGACAAGGGCGGTGTGATGCCACGGATAGGGACGGCCTGCTGCCACGGACTGGGACGGTCTGCTGCCACGGATAGGGACGGTCTGCTGCCGCGGACAGGGGTGGACAAGGGCGGTCTGATGCCACGGACAGGGGCGGTCTGCTGCCACGACAGGAGCGGTCTGCTGCCTCGAACAGGGGTGGTTTATTGTCCCTTAACAGGTGAACAGGGGTGGACGGGATGGGCCAACACTACCTCGGACAGGGTCGATCTACTGTCCCGGGCATGGGTGGTCTGCTGTCCCGGGCATGGGTGGTCTGCTGTCCCGGGCATGGGTGGTCTGCTGTCCCGGGAAAGGGTGGTCTGCTGTCCCGGGCATGGGTGGTCTGCTGTCCCGGTCATGGGTGGTCTGCTGTCCCGGGCATGGGTGGTCTGCTGTCCCGGGCATGGGTGGTCTGCTGTCCCGGGAAAGGGTGGTCTGTCCAGAGCAATGGTCGTCTTCTGCGCCTGTCAGGGGTGGACTGCCCCGGTTGGGGTCGACGCCCGCCCAGACAGGGACGGACATTGGTCAGTTGTCCTCCGGGATAGAGAGCGGCCAGTTAGCCTTCCCTGGGGAGAAGGCGGACCGTCGATCGCTGTTAGGGAGGGAGCGAAGCCCTGAGTCGACCCCTGGGAGAAGGAAGGCTTTATTCGACCCCAGACAGAACACAAACCGCCAGTCGGCATTGTTGCCATATATTCCGGTATGTCAGCGATACTTCTGATGCTTTTCTGGCACGATAATGCGTGCCATTTGTAATGAGATAAAATTATGAAGAGGACCAGCACGGAATCGCAAAATTAACAGATACTGTGTAAGTTTTTTAGAGTATACATCAGTGAAATGGCAAAGGAAAGTTTTTATCCAGATATATTCCGGAAGAACTTTATCAATAAGCATGTCAGTCAAATGCCATTTCGAAATCGTATGAATACTTACACTTACAAATGCATGTTACACAAAACTTTGCATAAAACTAATCCAGATCACGGAAAGACTTCCAACTGCTGTTATGGTTTTGACGATTAACTGTATAGCTTAACAAATGTCAAGGCATGGCATTAACTCTGCCAGCCAGGCGATGTGCTTATTGCTGTTTTTATCGTACAGCGTGTTGGTAAAAAGGGGTGAGAGCAAATCGCACGATCAAAGGCTTGGGTGACAAATTATCCCGCTGCGAAACAAACTCTTGGTGTAAACAAATTATCCGGAACGGGTCGGCGTCTCAACAGAGGTGAGATATGACTAGTGGAAAACCAAAATGAGCTCTCCCCGCAGGTGGAGGACGATTAATAATTTTCTTTTAATCCACGGTGATTAGGAGATTATTGATAGTGCCGCGAGCCCCATTTCGTGCTGCGAATAGCCGAACCCCCGCTGCGACTCAATTTGACGGTATGTGCATCATCACATCACTATTTGATCTGCGCGTTGCCGATAACGTTCGTCTCAGGGTTCACGGTCGGCCGTACTGGCCATGGAAGATCGTCTGCGTGATTCGCTCGGGTCTCGTGACTGTTCTCCGAGCTGCAAACATCCCAGGCAGTCGGTGAGCCCTCTTTGTTGTCAGATTTCCAAACCAGTCGACCAGCCATTTCGCATAGCTGACGGGCACGGCCGAATGCCGCCATGTTGTTTTCGGCAAACACGAACCAGAAGACAAATGTCGGTGCTTATAGCACCATTCGGAGAATGCGCACCAGGGGGAGTTGACCATCCGCGAATATATGGCAAATTGCCGGGCCGACCATAAACGCCGCGGCATTAGATTTATGCCAGCCCGACTGCCAGCCGCATTTGATGGCGACTTCGCCGTATTTGCTTGGGCAATCATCACAAACTCAGCGATCAAACGCAGCCATACTTGATCGAGCGAAGTATGTGAAATGTCTGTGTATTGCGGCGGAAGCAGGCGGGATATCACGTAGGGCGGCTCATATGCCTCGTTAAAATTCACCGTACCATTGGGCAGGTATGCCAGGTCATAAAGCTAGCTGCCACCGTCCTAGACGATGTCACAAAAGCATGCGTACGAAAGCAAATCCGTTATCGTACAGAGGGACAAAGTGCTCCACAAACTAAGGCACTGCTTACTTTACGGCACTTCTGCATTTTTCCTATTCCCGGAGGGCTAGACGGTAGGGCTGATTCCCGGCAGGGGGGCGGATTCGTCCTCCCCCCCCTAGGCCTCGAGAATTGCACATTCAATTTTATCGCAACAAACGGTAATCGATTTGCATTGGCGTAACCTACATTTCTAAAAAAAAAGTTTTCAAAATTCCGAAAGGGTTGGGTACAGGGGGGGGGACGGAAATATCAAAATGGGGCGTATTTTTGGTCTTCTTATAACTCCGTTGTTTATGGACCGATTTCGATGAAATCGAGATGAATCGTGAGATTATGGATGGGGCTTTTACGATTGGTACACACATTTGAAATTTTGAGAAAATTCATAGGCGTTCACAGTTTCAAAGAAAGGAGGATTAGTTTTCCAACAAATGAATGTACAAACAAGGCCAAAGCTTTTTTCGACTTTTGTTAGTCATGTTATGCTAAATAAGTACAAATCGTATAACACTGTTAGCAAAATGTTAGCATAGGCGGTGCCAGGGACATGAAAAAGGAGGAACCGTCATGGTAACATCTTCTTCAGATCAACTTGTGGCCTTTGACCTTAGATGATCTCCAGTGACCTTGGAGTCACTTGGAATGATTTCGTGTGCATTTAATATTATTTGTAAACGTTTTAAACTCACTATTTCAAAAATTCCGCTTTACGGCTATTGTGATATAGGGTACTTGCACTGACATTTTAGGTCATAGCTCCGTGACCCGACCTTGAAGCTGAAACTTGATACAGAAGTAGAGGGCACCCTTATACGTCATGCGTAGTTCCGGTTTGACATTTAGAAAAAAGCGCCAAAATTATTACTATAAAACCAAATTTTGACTTTCGACCTTGACCTGGCCTTGTGAAGTGACCTCAGATGAACAAAACTGTATTTGCACATTGCCCTACTATTTAGCTATACATCAATATAACGTTTTAAATTCTATCTTAAAAACACTTTTTTGGGGCAGTCATTTTCCTTCTACCCTCAACAGAGCCAAAAATGGCCTGAGATGCCCTCCAGAAATGTTGCCTGGCTCCGCTCATGAGCAAAAAAGAATTTTAAATTTTGTCACATTACGTAGAAAAAAACAGCTAGGAAAAGCCACCAAGTTTCGTGAAGCTACGTCAAAAAGCCTGGAATTGGCAAGTGAAAAAAGCCGAAGGGGGCCGATTCGCCCCCCCCCCCCCTGCCGGGAATACGGTTTGGCCCAAATCTGTTGAAGTGGATCGCTTGGGATCAGAGTCCATGTTAAGCCGACCTTGTTGCCGGTCCATGACCCCATCACCCAGTTGCTCTAACTTATGGAGTAATTTTGCCCCAGACCCTAACCAGATGACGCTGGAAGATCTTTATCGTGCTGAGCAACTCCACGAGACAGCCGCCCGTTAATGGCTGACCCTTTAGGTTCCGGGCCAAATACAGGTGCTCGTCCTGGGACTCAAACGTAGTACCTGCGACACCAGACTTAGTTGTTTGGCTCCTTAACGACCAGGCCAAGGTGGCGGAAATTTGAAATACAAATGATTTTATGCTTCTTCTTCTCCGCACTATTCCTGGATCTCTTTCTGCACCACAGCAATTCACGTTTCTAGAAAATCAATACAAGCAAAAATTTACCAAAATGAAATAATCATGAAATGCTTCATCTTATGTAGTTTTCTACCATACCATACAACATACCATCGATGGCTGGAAAAAAGATGACGTTGCGGCGAATGGTGACGTTTGACAGTTGCATCATTTCAAGCCCTGAGAAAAACATGACGCGTTATTGAAGTGCAATCTGGGTCGCATGATTAGCCCATCAAATGACCTTGTCTTTGAAATCAAACCAGGGCGAGTACCATTCAAAATAAACGCCATAAAATGGCAAAAAGCAGTGTCGGTAATTTGTGCTAGTCCGTTAATCATTAGCAAATCCTGAGTTGTCGTAAACTGAGTTTACTCGTATGAATTAGGAAAGATGATGTTATGGGATCAATAGATTCAGCCTAACGCCAACTCTTTATTATAGTACGTTCCACGGATACGTGTCACTTAACTACTGTTGTGTTTCTTTTACCATCTAATAAAAAAAGAACAGTTTGTTATCACTCCAAATGTAGTTTTTGTACATTGCGCATTTCTTTAAAAGCATTCAGTGTGCTATCTGACTTTCAATGTACTTTCGCAATATCTATGGAGTATACGGGTTGTTGGTACGAACATTTAACCAAAACGGCAAACGATTCCTAGGTTCAGTCTTTGAACGTGGCCTGTTGCATTCGTTGGTATTCTAATTATAACACTGCTCTAGCGCGCCTTTTTATCGCCAAGTACCTACGCCTTCATTAATACATGATGAAACACCATCTACCGCACCATGGCAGCTTTGAGCAGCACTGCTTACTGGGAATATATCTCAACATTTGCCAGACTGGGGGGAGGGGCTTGACCTGTTCCGGGTCTTTGACAAGGGACAGGTCGAGTAAGACTATGTTCCAAAACAAGGAAACTGCCATAACATTTTGTGAAATGTGCCAACTGACATGGAACTTGGCAAATTGAAAGAGCATGTATAGTGAAAAATCTGTTATCTCGAACTTTTCATGTGTTTCAAGATCATTTAACTGAGGTCAGCTGAACTTTCGGCCTTTTTAACGTTTGCTTTTGAGTTTGTGAGACTGGTTCGATGGTTTTTAGACTTGAATATACACCCTTGTGCTTCTCCCGTCATTTGCACACATAACTGTACCCCTTGACCTCTTACCTGAGGTCAGGCCATGTTTCATAGTGGATTTTCAGACCCATAATCAAGTGCAGTTCTTTGGTTTGCAGTCCTGGACTGTTTATCAGCAGCCATGTGTGCTTCGTATGTACTAAGCTTTGAAAGCACTAACGTATGACAACGACTTATTTGACTTATTTGACTTACTATAAGGGTGGCTCAATCACAATTTGCCCAGGCTGACCTGACTTAACATTTTGAAGTATCATGTTTGTTTTCAATGCGACTTTTTTCGTATGGTCGCACGTGATAAAAATAAACACATTACCCATGCCTCCTTCTATACAGTTTGTTCTACCTCGATACTCTTATTTTTGGCAGCCAAAATAAAACCCCTAACATAGCAAAAATAGCTTCCTCTCAAATATTAGTTTTTTTGCATTACGGCTGTGCCCGCCGCCAGGTATGTGAGTGATTTACGTGAAAGTTGCTTTGGGGCACGGGTTTCATGACGTAGAAAGTACATTACATAATCCGATGTTATAAAATGTTATGCGGTACCGTATTGGATGAAGGATAGTAAGACAGATGGAACGACAGACACTAGAAACACTCGACGTATATGAGTCGATACATCGGCCTAGGTTGGTCTTGTTTGACTTTAATATGTTACTTGCTGACTTCACATGCGTGTCAGACACACTTGCAGCGTATCCCAGCCAAGACACATACTTATACGTTCAGGAAACGTGATTTTTGCCCTTACAAAAAAATGCTTGCCTTTAGTTCCGCTTCCCTTAAAATGGTCAGGTTTAGTACCCAGTGCCCCTTTCTGCTTTACATAGATAAATCACGCCTTCTTTTTATTGCTTAACACCTTTTGAGGCACGTAGAGGCTTTGGTCATAAATGTTTTCTGCCAAAGATGCCAACAGAATAATTTTACCTAAGATAACTGCCGGTGACCATAATCCTGACTTCCTTTGAAAAAAAGACAACCATGTTCTTTTTCCTAGTTTCGGCAAGGGTTTTGAAACGGTGTTTTTACTTTTCCTTTGGAACTTACAGTTCTCGAGATGTTGGGCGGGGGGGGAGTTCTCATGAACCTCTTCCCAGCCCAGCGAAGGTTAAAATATTTTTAATGGCACCTCTCTACTTCTAGTTACTTCGTCTCTACATCTAATTACTTCGACTCCCTTTCGAGCGCAGCTTTGTCGTAATATCACCTTAAATGCACAGAGTCTTTCTCGATCAATCCATCAAAACTGTTTAACAGGCTGCATTCAGAGTGTTGCTTTGTCAAAGCAAACACCATCACGAATAGATAAAATAAAGCGCCCCCCCTTTTTCCACTGGCATCTGTCACGATAATGTTTTTCGGTTTCAACTGTGAAGTCATGACAGGTACAGCAATGCACACAGAATCACTTCGACTCATGCATCAAGCATTTTCGTCCCTGGCACCTACGCTTCGCAGGCGCACGTTCGCACTTACAGTTTGGTGATGCGAGGCGGCTATAAATAAGACTGAACGTTTCTGGAATCGAACTGATGGACGGCCGGCCCGTAATAATAGATTTGACTCCATTTACAGCCCTTTATTTTGAAGTCCTTTATTTGTACTAGTTGCAATGGTCCAACCTGACAAAAATGTACTACAAGCTAGAAACATGATCGTCTTCCGTGCCTGGTCTTACACAACAGAACATCTCTACTGAGTATTTTCTTGTCCTGTTCACGGTTTTTTGCGGCAGCGACTTCTCACTCAGCCTTCGTTATCTTCCTCCTGAAATTTATCGCCACTGTCCGCTGCCATTAACGCGCGTCGTCCTCCTGGTGTTCTGCCACGTGGCACTTTGTCTCCCCTATCTCCGTCTTTCCGCCGGCGTCGACAGCTCCCCGGCGGCTTCGGCGCGAGCTCAGGCGGCTCGGGGTGCTCCCGGCCTCGCCGGTAATCCGTCGACGTTCTCAGCCCGGCGCCGGAGGCCGACGCCGCGTAATTACGTCGGCGCCGACGGCCCTCGGCCACGTTATTACCTCACGCCGCACGCGTCTGCGGCGACGCTGTCATGCAGGTCAGGTAGGCCGGGTGATGGCCGCTATTGATTGGCACAGAGCGTCGACCGCGGCTGCCGGCGACGCATGGCGACTGCCGGCCGCCTGACACCGGCCTGCCCGGCTCAGGTGGTGACCTGTCTGCCGGAGGCTGCGGCGGCAGCGTCGCGCTGGCCGAACCGGCGACCGGACTTGACATCGGGTTCTCAGAGGATGTCTGATGGCACTGGCCAGGAGTTCTGCCCGAGCAGAACCTAAGAGCATTTGGCGAAACACGCATCTATATCCGAGAGGGACGTCGATATGTGTTGCGAACCACGGATCAAAGAAGGCTCAATACTTTTGCTCTCGTGGAAAATGTAATCTGTCTGATGAAAAGCCCAGTAGATTTCATCTCCGGAAGTCAATGGAGCTGTGCAGAATCTGCGATTTGAAGCGGAGGTGAAGGGGCTTCGTCCCTTTGGTACAAAAAAGATCGAGAGTCAAAATCTGAAAAGTTAGAAATTGGTTGGAAAAGTACATGGGCACTAAAAAATCACCGCTACGTTCACAAATGCGTACGTAAAAGATTGCATGAATTTCCATCTTTTGCACGATTTCGATTCATGACTGAAATTTTTCATATGTCTGTGGATGTCCTGACACCCACAAAGTTGGAGCAGACACTCAGAAATATTGCTTGATTACCTACCATAACTGCATCTTTTGTGCTTATATGTACAAACAGTTGACAAAGTCCGGAATAAAAACATATCGAGGAAATTCTAATGCGTTTCACGGTCATTTCTGCCTGAAATAAAAATAAGGCGTGCCAGCACAATCGACAGTCAACAATCGACAATGCCAACAGCGGACAGTCGACTCCTTCACTCGCTCATCCGACCTCCCTCGCCAGACCCACCGGCGCCGGCCTCGTTTGCCTCACGCACGGCCTCGCCGAGCGACCAGCACCCTGCGTGAACCGTAATCCGGGGGCTGCACCTACCGCACGCGGCGCGGCGGCGTCGGCGGCGGGTACACGCGGTGCGAGCGCCGCTGACGGCGGCCGGTCGGCGCTGACGGATGGCGCCTGTGCGGCGAATGCGGCGCACCAGATAAGTCGACTAATTAATGCCGACCAGGCCGCGCGGCCGCCGTGCGCACGGTGGCAATCCTTTACTGGCGTGACGGCCATCGCCCGGCATCTTTTCACACGCGAAACGGCGGGCATTCCGCGTGTCGGCGGCTGATCGATCTGTGGCGGTCGGGACGGTGCGCGGCCACCGCAGAGCGCAGTACGCACACGGCCCGATCGGAGGGCTCTGCGGGGGAAAGGAGAGGGGTCCGTACAGCGCAGAGCTAAGTCGCGCGTCGGCTGGCGTAGGCACATACATATAGGCCGAACGATAGTAGCAGCGACGGGGAGATACGCTTAGCTCGAGGATTTATCGGCGGAGGAAGGGGGGTTCGTCAGAGTGCGCCGTTGAGCGCGATACTGGCGAGGCCACTATCACGCTCGGAAGAAACTTCGTGGCCGAGCGGAACCGGAGAAGACCGCGGGACGCTCTCCAGACCCGGTCCAGATCGGAGTCACATCGCCCCCTGCCGGCCGTGCGGCCCACCGAGGACGCAGACTCCGATCCGTCACCCATTGTCGTCCCCGCCTGACAAAGCTGATTAATTGGAGCCGATAAGGCCAACAGTCGGCGACGGGAAATGTGGTTGACTTGCATGCGTGCGCAGACATGCTGGATGGAACGCTACGAATGGCGGACTTCCGGATGACCATCTGGAACTAATACGCTCCGTTGAGACTGTCCCATATTCGACAGATGATGATCTCCGACCCGGGTCGGGACGGGGATAGCGAAGCGCGTGAAATTAAACAGCACTTGCACCTCCCACTGGAAATAAACGTGGCAAAACATCATGATTCCCTTTCTCCTGTAGATGATAGAGCCCTTGCTGTAACTTTCGAAGAAATTCCGATAAATCCTGATAAATTTCAAGGTGGTATAAAACCGTTTGCATTGCGAATTGCGTTGAACGAACGGCGATGGACTTCTCACAAAGGTGCCTTGCAGCAACACCTGTACGCAGATGCCAGGGAGAGCTAAATGGTCGCACCTCATGCATACGCGTTTAAATAAGCCAAGCAGCTAAGCTGAGCCGAGGCCCAACAAGGACAACCACGTCGAAGAAACTACCCGCGGCCCACCCCACCTCGTGGCGCTGGCGTATCTCCCCATTCTCGTCAAGAACATAAAAAGGCTCTCGACCGCGCACCGCGTCCCCTCCTTTTGGACCGCCCCCAAATGCATGGCATCTGCATTTTGGCTCCGTGTCCGTCCGCCCCACGAATGACAGAAGCGTCGGAGGGCGTCTTCCAGATGATCGGTCACTGAGCGTCGGCCGGTGGCCGCCCCTGCCGCCCCTGCGGCCCCTCCCCATCGCCGCCCCTCGCACGGCGGACGGCCGCTGCGCGCTCTCAGTCGGCAGCAGGGCCCGGCACGACGACACAGTAAATAACAATGCCGCCGACAATCGGCTCATCAATCGGCGCTCATTTCTCGGCGGTGGTTTCCGACGCGTCCTGCGGCGGCCATTGTGCGTGGGCCGCCGTGCCCCGGCTGCCGCCGCCGTCCGCTGCTGGCAGCGCGGCCCAGGCGGCCAGTGCAGCGGCAACGGCGGGAAACGCTGGAAACGGCAAGCAGCACGAAACGACACAGATGGTGGCGGAACGAAGGAAACGGTGCGAACGGTAGATGACGGCGGGAAGTGGAGAAACGTGGCGGGAAAAGTCAGAATACTGCGGGAGATGGTAAACGATAGGGATCGGCGGGATGGTGAAAACAGTGGGAGCGGCCGGGAACGGATGACAATGCGAGAAACGAAGAGAAGCGCAAAAGCGGAGCAAGCGCGGAGAACGACGAAAGTCCGAAGGAATCTGGAAAATGCGGGGAAAATGCCGGAAGATGACGAATATCGACGAAAAACGACAGAAAAACGGTGGAAATGGCAGAGATCGTTGGTAACGGTGGAAAAAAAGGCGTGCACGACAAAACGAGGGGAAAGGCGGGTAAAACCTGGGGGGGAAGGAAGGCGAGGGTGCAAGATTTCGACGTTCGGAAGTCGAATCCTGAACCACTATGATGTCTTACTCCTGATATTGTGGAGCCAGTCACTTGGACTCGGCATCAACAATCAAGAGGTCAGACGGCAAATACCTGGGTCTTCCTTTCCTGAGCGCCCATCAGTGCAAAAGTGCGATATCTCACGCGCCTCAGTGACTGATGATAACGTACAATGGAATTTCGTTAAGGGACTCCATCATATTGTCTGTTCGTTAGAAGACTACACCTGGAAATAAATACCTAACTGCGCTTGTCCCACTGGAAGTTGTACGCTTAAAAGTATTAAACCAAACAACCCGAAGATTTCATTTGTGTTGTGCTGGTATAAGGACCTGCCAATGTATAAAATGTTGCGCAGAAGTCAATACGGGTAAACAGATACATAGACAAACGTTGTTATCAACACTGTCATGGCGGATTTTGCATCAGTGGCAGCGTAGGGCGCAACAAAAGACTGGGCTGTATAACTGTGAAGGTGCAATATCTTCAGGCCTTCTAAGACAAAAAAAAACGAAGAACATTGTAAAGTGTCTTATTTCCAAGTGACGTCATAAGATTAATGCCAGTTTGTGAAAATTCCGCGTGAGCAGCTTTCCCCGCAGTTTCCCAGTTCCAGCGCTCATGCTGCACCTCGTCCGATACCGCTTTCTCGCTCTGAAGGGAGAGACATTCTGTATGTGGCCTACGTCACTGATGAGGTGCTTGTCGTTATTGGTACTGTGTACTGTGGTTCAAGTCATGAACCGCTAGAAATGATTCCGATATCTCGGCAGTTGAGACTCAGGATAAAGCTTTACACAACAGGCCCAGGAAAGGTTCTCAGTCCTTAAGTATTTCAGGTCGCAGCCTGTAAGGCGTCATCCGTCTCGGTTCGCATCAGAACGGTCTTTTTTAAAAGCTCTCTAGTTGCTCCAGGAACAAAAAGCATGTTTGTTTAAGTCCGAGGACAGTTTAAAACTTTGATCCTCACTGTCCCAAATCTGGTCAATGACATGTATCAAACGATGGTCATGTACTGGCACCTATTTTATCATAATAGTACGGCAACGACTGACTTCGAAATGTGGGTTCAGCAGTAATTATTTGAGCAGGACGTACTACTTTGTGACAAAAGCGATCCGAGATCAGTTTATGTCACGAGACCACATCAGACCATAAACTCTTGTCAGGCGATTACTGATAAAGAGACTGGATAAAAAATATCTTGCATTTCACTAGATCTAGAACAGCATGGGTTTAAAAGCGGTCGTGGTAAAGGAGTCATGTACTTACGTTTGCGCCCCTCCTACAGAGCCTAAAATGTATTTTACGCATCAGATACAGTTAATAATGCTACGTGCAATTAATTTCTTCGAAATCTTTCATGGTTACTTTGTTTTTTGTTTTTTGTTTTTTTTTTGCACGGGTCTTTTGCTTGTTTGCAATGTTATTTCAACTACGGTAATCGTTGTCTTACCTCAACCAATGAGACGCCTTGTTTCACTCCTGGGTCGCGTGACGAGCGAGACCTGCTTCGTAGCTGCCCACTTCATTATTCTTTCTTTAACATTTTCATAACACAAAACTAAAGTTGTCGATCTTTTCCGCATTTCACTTCCAAAAACTGCAAGTTTGAACGTCTCGCGCTCCCATGATTTTGTTCGCTGACATTATTGAGTGGTTCGAAAATGGCCTTGGAAAAAGGTCTTAAAGTTGTAAGGGAAAAAAGTTGAAGAACAAAACCAATACTTCCTGAATACTAATGTGGAATAAAGAGCTCGCAAGCTCATGCATTGACATATTGTGCATATTATGCATATTTCACGATGTGTAAAAAAATGAGCGATATCTACGAAAAATTTCCTGATTCATTGCCCAGTGGTAGTGATGTTATTGACCCCAAGAAAGGGTCATGGCTGGATCGGGCCGGCCACTCATTTGTACCTTTTTTCTGCTGGCTGTAGTAAGACTCACTCGGTCTTTGGCTCCGCTAGTAATCGGTAAGTAAACGACAAACCAACAGAATCACAGCACATAAACTAAATTTCTCGTCTCGCAAGATTCGATGGTCATGCGAAAAGAAACCGATATTTCGTGATCCTAAACCAACATGCGTGCTTCATTTATCTTTCGGTCTCGTTATGCCACTTGAGCTTATGACAAACGTTGTCTGAAGACAACGAAACGTAAGGAGGTCGTTAAAGATACTGGTTCCCATCGTTCAAGTGCCTTCGTTTTAAAAAGCGAGAGAGTTCCGCACATTAGTTTACGGTCAAGGAAGTCTTTTGGTCTGTGTCGGAGATGAGCCTGGCGCTTTCGAATCCTCTTTCTTGCCTTATGAAACGAACACGTAAGATGGCCCCCGAAGTGAGGTCTGTCCCGCCACCTGTTGAGCAAAATTTATACTAAGGAATAGGCGATTCACCACAGCTGGCGGGAGATTCAGCACGCCACCGGCTCCTTAGGGCCTCTTTTCAATTATTTTCTATTCTTTGTCGAAGCTCCTTTCCCAGTTACCGGATTCTCTGGGTGGTAACTTCCAGTTCGCGTATAGCTAGTTTAGCTATAAGTAGGCCTTATTGGCGCATAGCTAGACGTTTGGGTTTGGTGTGGTGACTTCCACGCACATATAACGCACGTTTAGTGATGCACCAGCTATTCGCGAATGGGATTTAAATGCCCTCATAAAAGGTACATTTAAAAAGTCAGCCGAGATCATCTGTGAGCTGGATCTTTGTCAACCAGCAATCTACCGCATGTAGGAGACTCGCGCTTTTGCCCAGGGTCATAAAAGGAAGCTCAGGGTTATGAACCATGCCCATCCATCTCGGCATGGATGCCGGTGGTGGCACAGTAGCACAGGTGGTGCTTCAGGGACCCAGACCCGCTCAGGCGATTTGAGATGAAAGAATACGAGGGCTATATGGCGTTAGCAGGGAGAGAGCGAGAAGAAAATAATGAGCGGAGACGGAGGCCAAACAGCCTGCGCCCAGGAACTGACCCATTGATGTATAACGATGATAAAATTTTCACAAATATTTTTCATGAGCAAGGAATGTGTGCAAGAGCTGGTCAATTAAATCGGACCGAAAATTGCTGGAAAGAGCGAAACCAGTTAAGCTCCGTTTCCCACTATCCGCATTTTGATTGTTTTATGCTTCCTGCAAACTGGAATCTTTCATCCAAGTTGTCGGCGACTGCGTTAACGTAGCCCGAACTACAGCAGGCTGGAAAGTTCACAAGTGCCAAATGCAATCGCTAGTCCCGACCCCATTACACAAGTAACGGCATTCCATGCAACGCGTTTTTTCTCCACGGTTCTGTGTTTTTTTTTTGCGTTCTCGAATACATCAACGTACTTCTTCGTGTAGGAAATGAGGTGTTCTTAATCCGTAACATGTTTAGTCGATAGAGACAGAACCATTATGAGCAGGGACGGATCCAGGATTTCGCCAAGGGGGAGAGGCGAATGGTTATCGCGGGGCCCCCTCCCGGCGCTATCCCCCTATTTTTCTTTCGCTTCCGATATGAAAAAAGCGTTGGCCTGCTCGAGTATAGGGGAATTTTTGACGTAATTTTGTGTTTTTACCACGTAAAGTAACTGAAAAAAAATCCAAGGGCACCACCATATTTCGGAAAATTTTGCGTTTTATCCACCTACAAAGTGGAAGAAATATGACAACAACAGTAGGATTTTAGGCGGCTGCGTCTCTCCTTCTCTTGCAAATGTCGTATCTGTATGTGTATCTGGTCCAGGAGCCCATTTGCTCCCTCGTGGTTTCTGGAGACTTTTTTGCTGGCTTAGGCTAGGTCCCCTCTCGTACTTACAGGGTCACTTTTGGTGGTTTCGGGTCGTCTCCCGTGTTAGGGTCCTCTAGTGGTCTCATGTTCCTTTTTATAGTTTCATGTGTCCCTCGGAACGTCTTAAACGCTCCTTTTGGCAGCGCATGAGCATTTTTTCATGAGCACCTCGGGCAATTTCATGGAACAATCTGGCAGTTTCAGGGGCACTTAAGCCATCTCGGGTTTCCTCCTGTGGTTCTTGGGGATTTTTTTCCGTCTAAAGAGCGCCTCAGGCAGAAACAAGGGCTCTTTATAAGTCTCTCTCTCTCTCATGACAGAGGCGCCTCTCGCAATGCTCTAGGTCTTTTGGCCGTTTCAGGAGTTGTCTGGACGTCTCAAGGTGTGGTAATTTCAGAGGCCCCTCTGGTCGTCTCAGTGGACCCTATTGCTAGAGGGTGCGAATTAACATTCTCAAGGGCCTCTTTCTAGCAGTCTCAGCGGACCCCTGTTGTCCTACGTGCTCCGCGTGTCGGCTCTGGGGAACATTTTTGCCTATGAGGGGCCCTCTGGTCCAAAAGACGTTTTGGCGATTCCAGGGCCCTTATGCAGCATCATAGGCCATCTGAACGCCTCTGATGGCCTCCATGGTCTTGTCAGGGGTCTTCCTCTGTTATATGGCGCATATCCGGCAGCCACAGGACCACTCTAGCCGTACATCAGTGGTCTTTGTTGGTGCTTCAGAGGCCTCACTAGCAGTCCCAGGGAGACCTTTTCCAGGAGCCCGTCTGACACACTGACACACTGACACACTGACACATCTGACACCCGTCTGGCAGTCCAGGGCCACATTGTCGTCTTAGGGGCTGCCTTATCGTTTTTTACCCTAGCAGGGACCCCTCTGATGCCTTAAGCGGTCTCAGGGGCCCTCTACCGTATGGAGTCCCATCTTGCCGTCTCAGGACCCCCTTACCTTCCCGGGAACCTGTGACTGCATCAAGAACCCCTCAGGACACCAATTGGAGCCACTCTCGAGGTTGAGAAGGTCACTGACGAGTCCCTGTTCAGGGGGTTCTCTGGCTGGTTAGGGTCTTCTTATGCCCTGCCAGGCAATGTCTAAGTTCTTGCCGTCTCGGGCAGCACTTTTAGGTGTAGTGTCTCTTAGCAACGTGTCTCATCGACCCTTTGCCGTGCTGGGCCCCTCTTGCGGTCCTTGGGACCCTTGGAGAGTTTCAGGGGCCATCAATTCATTTTAGGGGCCGTCTTGCCGTCTCAGGGTCTCATTAACCATCCTGGGGGCCCTCTGACTGCATCAGGAACCTTCAGATTTTCACAAACTCCCGTAAAACCCTGTCCGGGGCCCTATGACATTCTAAGGGCCCTTATGCCGTACTGGGGACTCAGCCCTCATCTTGGCCGTCTAAGAGGCCCTGTGACCCTTCTGGCAGTCTCAAGGGCAATCTGCCGTGTTCGTGGTTTCAGGGGCCCTTTGGGGGCTTCAGGGGCCTTTCTAGGCGTCTCAGGGGTCATCCTACCCTCCCAGAGGCCTCTGGATGTATCAAGAACCCCTGACGTTTTCAGAGACCTCGCGAAACTCACGCGGGCGCCTCCCGTGCCTCGGGGGGCGTCGTCCCCATCGCCCCCTCGGATCCGCGCCCGAGTATGAGGCAAATTTTTCCGTACAGCGCAGCAGAACCTGCATTAAAACTATCCTAACTTAGAGGGTTTCTTTCCCGGTTCGCCATGTCATCTTTTGCAAATATATCTAGTTCAGCATGTGTAACATGCGTGCCTCTGTGCTATGCATTTCTGCACCAGAAAGTGCGTTTTCTGTCTATAATCATTTGCAAGAATAACGCAAAAGATGATAAACCAATAGGATGCCTCGGGGGCGCATGGCGAGCGAGGCTTACTTCGTTGCCACTGTTATGTATACTTTTCCTTCAAAAATTGCACAGAAAAAATCTCCCTAACGCCGCACGGGCTTTCTCTTGTTGCATTTGCATCACGCTGCACGATTCGGCGTTCAATCTCCTCCCCGGTGACACACATTTTGAGTATTAGGGGAGACCGGGGTCAAATGTTACATTTTTTACCTTTTCCATCTTGGAACGAAAATATTTCGGGTTGGGGAACATTTTCTCGGGTTTTCACAAACCCTGATATTTTGCCTTTGTAGCGGATATGAAACGATCCTGAAATAACAACTTTAAGGTATCGAAATTACTGTTTAAAAAAGCTACTTCAGCTGTTACAATAAACCCCAAGTACGGGGTAAATTGTAACAGCGCCTAGGGTCAAATGTAACATGTTAGCGAATGGTGTAGTGGTGTAGTGAAAGCCACTTTTGTCGCAAACAGCTTTTCTTGAGCAACATTGTCTCTTACATCCTGAGCTTTTGCTGCATTAAAATCACAGCTCCAGTACAAAGATACGATTTCGCAACGGCGTAAAGCTCAAGTGCTCCAGCAACTTTTCCTGAATTAAATAACAGCTCTACCTTTCTCAGGCCAAGAACCGACGCTTCACGAAACAAAATGCGATTTCACAACAAAACAAAGCTCTTAAACATATAGCTCTTTCTGGATAGAACATCACAGCCATCTCGGACTTAGAAATTCAGTAACGGGACCTCTGACGTCCAAAACATGCCTTGAGTATTTGTGCTGAAGTAGCGGAAACGCAACACCTCTAATATCTCTGACGCTCGGTCTATGATCGCCTACTCGGTGTCTGAGCCAGTTTTCGCATATGTAAGCCCCATACTTTTCGACTGCGGTACACGCCTCGTGGGCCCACATTGCGCACATTTGGCATCGGATCCACCTTTCTTTGGATCGGCTGTTTTTGAAGCTTTCAACGCACACAAGGCAGCAGACGTCTTCTTCATCATCACTGCTGCTCTTCATGCGTGCTGTCTTCCGAGCCCTCTTCTCACCAGCCTCTGCTTCTCTTCATGCTTGTCCTTGTCAAGATTTGGCTTCTTCGATGCTTGTTTGCAATCCTTTCGACTCTATTCTAGCTCTATCGCTCTCTTTTCTGGGGTGTCAGTGAGAATCGCGGCCTTTCGCTTTCGACCCGCACTGCTATTTTTTCTTGGACCTGCCTTGGGTAGCGGCCGAATCGCTTCAGGGGTGAGCTGCTTCGAGGTGATCCCCTATAGACGAGACTGTCCGATCCCCGATGGACCAGGCTTGTCGATCCCCAATGTATCAGCCTCTCCAGGAATGATGCATGATATACATCATCAATGATGCATGGATATAATAATGTATTTTCAAAGTAACATTCAGAGAAAGACAAATAAAACTTTATACAAATGTCCCATACTTCCCCCAGAAATATCCAAATGAAGTCGAACTAAAGTTTTTTAATCAATAAAATAATCAGTAAATAAAATAATAAAATATCTTAATAAATCCATTGTGAAGGTGAAACATCTGCGGTAAGACCACAGTGACAAGCCGCCAAGAATATAACCACGTCTCAAAATTGAAATTGACAAAATAGTACCTAAGAGATAAATCAGGGAATGGTGACAATAATACCGAAAGTATCATTTTTGAATGATATTGATACTGAATTTGGGAACAAAATTGCATGTTGATGAATTGGACAGGGCATGCTTCCATAGCCTCCGCCTCCCAGTGTCTCCATAGTCTCCCATTTATGACAAGTGCATTGATATTTTACATAAATGTAGGTTTAATAGTCTGGCCATAGGGGTCAGTTGTAACACTGTTATATTTGATCCCAGCAAAAATGTTACAATTTTCCCCGTCACGCCACACCATCTTGAGACAAAAATAACACAAAACAAGGCGGCGTGGGCGGCAAATGTTGCACTCATTTTTTGACCAGGTACCCCACCCACTCCAAGCAAACTCTTAAACCCGTGTCTAGTAAGATACGTGAGTAAGCTGATCATATTAAAAAATAAACAAAGTTACAATACACTCTAAAAAACGCAATTGTGAACGGCACAATCGACTCACCCGCCGCAACGGCCTGAAACCCCGTGAGGAAAAGGAACAGCTTACTGCGCATGTCCAGTAGTGCCTCCAGGACCATCCATCTGTAAGTTTCGAAGTTAAAACTTCTGTTACAATTGCCCCGTGTTACATTTAACCCCGGTCTCCCCTACTGGCCATGGGTTGCTGACGCAGCTTGTTGAAACCGAAACCGCTTTGACAGCAGCGTCTTTTTGACGCAGCGAATCTCAGGTATTGGGCCGTGCGCGCGTCAGTTAACTTATTTGACTGAATTGAGCTAGCGACTGCAGCCGGCAAGCGTTTCGTTTTTGCAGATATCCCCGTTAGGACGTGGAGGACTTTACGAAAACATGAACTGTAACCAAACTACAATAAATACGTTCATATATCCGCTTTATGTAGGGCACAAGAACGGGCTACACATCGGTGCAATGTTTTCCGCTGAAAGCTTATGACTTCTGTACGATAATAAAGTGAAATCGATAAAAGATTCGAGAATGAATGCATGATCCTCTTCCAGACAGCGTGACACCCCAAACTGTGAACCGGAGCAGTTTGGCTGTCGGTACCAACGAAAGACGATACAGGGTTCTACACCGCAGTGCTTTGTTTAAGTCGCTGCGATCTCTGGATCGCCAGGACCACACCCAACCCTTGAAAACACCCAGGAACGCCTTTTTCACTCTGTCATCGCTTGCTCGTGGTCATTGCCTTGCACACTGGAACGCGCCGTACACAGAGCTATCCCCCATTTAATTATCGTTCCAAGTTGACGCGTTTCGACCCGATACGACCTGTGGTTGCCGAGAAAACTCGCTGGGACCGTGACGATGTTTTATGCTGTTGATAAGTCCCGTTTTGCGCTGTCCTGTTGGGCGCCAAGCCCCCTTGAAGCGCGCATTACGCGCCATCGATGGGTTGCATTGCAACCAAATTGGCAGATGCCCTGGTGAAGCGCGAGACTTTTCGAACGGTGCACGACATGTGCCGATCCGTCAGCACGTTTGGACCCTGGATCAGAACAAAGATTTTAAGATTAGTGTAGAGAAATGGAAACATTACTCCCAAAAATGGTTATGTGGAAAAAGTTTGTAAGCTGACGCATAACAAACGCTAACATATAAAAAAACAAATATAAAAATTGAGCAGTCTTTTCGTGACAATACCATTGTTCTGTGTCCAGTAGTAGTGAAGCTATTAGCATTCAGAAAATGTCATGCCCGGGCCGAGCCGGTTCGGGCCGATTCATTTCATTTTTTCTGCTAGCTGAAGCAAGACTCACTCTGCCTTCGGCCTGGCTCATAGCAGGGTAATTATAGGAATTACCTGTTATGATGGGAATTCCGCGTCGAACTTTGCTTAAAGTTAAACACATTGGAACTGAGTTTTGAAACAAATTTAGGCAAGCTAAATGTTCCGCACAATCCTCAGGAAGCCGTTATTTCGGAAGCTGCGGTTAATTGTCATTGTTCGTGCTGTGCCAACGCAAGTGTTATCTACCAGTGCCACCCATGCTTGTGATGCAGCAATTTGTTAGGTTACTCTTTTCAATTACGATGCACAGATGTGAAGCGAAATGAGGCCATGAGGATAATCTAAATGAAGGATATCTATGGCATATTGGTTTTTAGCGGACCATATTCGCTCGATTAAGTCCCCAGCTGAGTCCACCCGGCGCCAGGCTCGGACCGCGATGGTCGCCTGTCTATAGCGGACCGCCGGTAGTCCTCAGGCAGCGTTGGTGAAGCGTGGGGACCAACTGGGCTGACCAGAGGACTGCCCAGGAGGGACTACACAGAAGTGATATTGCAGACGCTGACATGAAAGTATATCCAGCCCAGCTGGCCACCCCGACTAGCGGAAGCCCCAGTTGTGTCTGGATCACCGCCACACTACATTTGATGACAGGACAGACATTATCAGCTTCGTCAGAGCAACGCGTCAGATGTCCTGTTCTGCAGAAGAAGAACTTACGGATCTACTTCGCCCATCCAATATGCGAAAACCAGTTCCTCTGCACACTCTGACTTAGGACTTACCCGTCCCCCGCCCCCAGGCTGGCCGCTCGAAGCAGCCATTACAATGCTGCCGCCAGCTCGACACGTCTGAAGCAGTTGTTCTGTGACTGGCTGCGTCCTTGGCCATCAAGGTTGCATTGTTTTTTAACCAGCGCATTTCGATAGCTGTGCTTAAACCATTTATTTCTATCGATATGCCTTTCTTATCAAAAGATTTTCCGATGAAGCTTCCCGAAAGCGATTATATTTCTAGTAAGTTGCGTATAGGTCCATTTCAGAAACATCCACTATTATGTTTGATATGTTTTAATGTTTATGTTTGGTATGTTATGTGTGATATGTTTGATACGTTCGATAAATAAATGTGCCATGAATCATTGGCTTCAAAAGAGGTTTGGATTTATTCCAACTTGCAATGCCTACATGTGCTTTGTTTTCATGTGCACTGGATCCCTGTTCATTGTCGAGAGCGTTTTTGAAATAAACTGCATAATGACAAGAGCAGGAGTCTATCAGATATTTCTGTGATATGATTGGGCATCCGCCTCGTCTGGCTGCGTCTCGACGACCCTTCGCCCGCCAGGCTCACACACGCGTCCCAACGTCTCCATGCTTTATTTCAGACTGCCGCCGACGCCGACTGCCCCCGACGCCGCCGCACATGTCGGCCTGAAACCCGATCCGCCGCCGGGTCGGCTCCTCAGCCCCGACGTTAAAATAACACTATGAAGGCTAAAACTAAATGATGGCGGGAACGGTTCTGCCTGGATCCAGGGTCGGCACACGTGGCGACGGCAGGACGGCCCCGCTCACCAACAAAAACCACAATTCCTGTGTTCCTTTCCAGTCGGCTACCAAGGGCGTTTTACCACCTTATCGAAACGTCCCACATCGGCTTGTGTGTGTGTACGTGTGCTTTCTTCTGTAATTTCATCAACGTAAGACCTAAGAAGACAGTTTTCTAGCCCCACGTACAAAGCCTAAGCGACAGTCTCCTCAGTCTTTGCCAGGCTCAGAGCACTCACCCGACGTGCCAAGCCGCTTTCGTCAGGCCTAAATCATGCGGTCTGACAGAATGCTTCTTTTGATCCCACCAGAAAAAAACAACCTTTAGCCCAAGCTCCAACACATCGGCTTTGACACTACTTTCAAAAATGGATTCCTAGACCCGGCACTCATTGGGATACTTTGACACCTTCCATTTACTTTGGGGGGGTTGCCATCTTTTTGCTTTCGGTACATAGTGGCGCCATTTCCGAATCATGGGGTCTTTCACAAATTTAGACACAGCTGAAGGCAGGAATCGTAGTAAGCATTCCGCTATGTTTAAAACACTGGATTTCAACAAAAGAGAAATAACAAAAAGAGGACGCAAATGCGGGCCAAAACGCAAAAAAGGGTGCAAATGGCGGTAAAAATAAACTGCTTTCTGCAGTTAATGAATCTCTGTCGGCGGAGGCCGGTATTTTGCTCTACCCAGCTTAGCCATAGCGCTTTCTGAAGGCTAATACCTTCTCAACCACAGGGTGACTTTCACCTAAAAAAAAATTTGGGTTGTATCTTTTTTGGGTTTTTTTCCGTTGGCAACCATGTTGTTTGACTTCTTTATATGTCTATTTGTGACATGTATAGATCCTGTTGTTAGCTGGTGATGTTACAGATGGCGGAGAAATGTGTTTATGTTTTTGATGACATGCATCAATTGCGTCAATGAGTTAATATACTAACCCTCATGTGGGAGCAACTGAAAAATTTCGCAACCACTTCACACAGAATCTTAAAAATTTTGCCGGAAAACTATAATTGCCTTTGCATTCGCAAAGCGTTAGTTTAAAAGTTATTCCGCCCACGACGTATTCGGGGAAACACGCGCTTGCTTTACCTGTTTTCCTGCGGGTATTTTTCAACCGTTCCGTAACTACAGCGGACAATGTCATGGGCATGAATGGCATTTACATTTGCACTTTCAGTGCTGGAACTTTTTCGGTGCAAAGTGCCAAAACAGATCGATAAATATTCCGTTCGGCTGCGAATATATGAAGGGAAAATAAATGTTCTTTGCAACACTTTAAATTATGCTTCCAGATTTTAGGAGAAACGCAAAAAGCCGCGTTCGTCTTGCGCCACACATGCCGTCTTGCCGGGTGGAACCTGGGTGTAAACTAACCAAAAAAAGGAAACCGCAAAAATATCATAGTTGTTTATACCGTGTTCTCAGCTTCCTCTTGATACCCTCAATAAAGTGAGGAACCAATGGGTGAGGATTACTTAACATATAAATTGTGCCAATGAAACTATTGTCTACATTCATCTACGGCGCACCGGAAATGACTACATGCAGGTTAAGCACCCAATCCGAGCTGTGCGCCTACATGTGCGCTCATTTGTCCTGCTAGATGAATCTCTGTATTCGCAAAACTATACGTATGTTTGCCTCTCAGTTTTTTCCATTCATAATCGTTCACTGCTAAAGAGAAGCGGCTACCTTAGCTAACCTAAACCTAAACCTCATCAGCCGGGTAATGTCGTGTTTCTGCAGTAAAGCAAGTGAAAAGTGGCTTCTTGATTGATTGATTGATTGGTCATTGGGGTTTAAGGGCACACCGATTCTGACCTCATATGGCGCCCGAAAAGCCGTCTGCTGTTTGATCAGTGGATAGCGAACGCCGTTTTCGTGTTGCGCGTCCGAGCAGCACCGGACGTTGTGTCGCTTAGCTCGCGGGCGCCGCGTGCGCAGGCCAAGATGACCCTGGCCGGCGACCTGACCTGGGTGGACGCTCACGACCTGCTGGACAGTCCCTGTCTAGTCCTAGTGATAGATGTACCTTGGACTGGTCAGACGACTAACTGACTCCTGACGAAACAAGCAGCTTTGCTGAAGATGTGGACCTCCGGACGCCTTGGCTGCGGGGGTCCTATGTGCGTCTTAAGTCACAAACAAACGAACAAGTCCTGGCCTGATCCCACTTGGGGAGAGTCGCGGCGGTGACACAGCCCATCCTTCGGGTTCCCTTTGCACTGTTATCGATGGATAACTCATAAGAGATTAAGTAGTTCGACAGGGCGTCTTCACTGGGCACCCTCGAGTGAGAAGGGAACAACATTATAATCAAATAAGCTGTCTGGTTAAGCTGGGCTGGAATAGAATGCCTTCATGACTTAGGTCCTAAAACAAAGTGTTCACCATCTGCCTAAATGATCCAGAGATGCAGACCGATGGGATGCTATGATTCGCACCAAAATGTGGGGGTGGAATGCCATAGTTCAGAACTCATTGACCCGTAGGCCAAATTTTTCTTATCTTATGTGGACAAAGCTCACAGTTTCAAACGAGGATACGGCTCATCAAAACGTGCCGGATGTTTGAACACTTTCAGTCGCTCGACTTTAGCAAGCAAACGGCGAACTGGAGCGTGCTGGGACATCCAGAACCGAGTGTTCTTTGTGTTCTGTTGCTAACGAGTCCACTGCAGCCAGAGTAGTCGACGTCTGCCCGACCTTGGGGACACAGCAGATGAAGGATGAGGCGTGAAAGGTGCAAAAACCTGGCGTCCCCGGACGTTGCATTCCGACGAGAGGATGCACCATTGATAGGATCAAAGTCAAATAACCGGAGGACAGGTGGCTTAACAACAATGATGAAATTGGGTGGAGTTTCTCGAAACGAGCTGAGGCGTCGGGTATATAAGCCCTCCTTCCCCAACAGTCCGCACAAAATAGTGCTCCAGCAACGTGCCTCAAAATGCAGATGCTGGTAAGTGCTCCAATCCCCGAAACATTCATTTTTGTAATCAACTTACCGTACATTTATTTCTTCCGTCTTGTCGTTTAGTTTTTCTGATGGCCTTGGATCAACCATCAAGAATGAATTTCTTAGTCGTTAACTCTCTGACTACTGCACATTGTTTGTTTCCGTTTTATCCGAAGCACATTTCTGAATCTATGCGTCTTGCGGACTTCGAAAAACTGAAACAAATGTCTAATTACTACATATTTTGGCTCATTTTACCTTTGGTGTTTCGCCAAACGTTTTCTTTAGGCACCTGATAGATCGAATGCAGTTGTATGCTTCTGCCCAGTAAAGCTCAGCTTGTTTCGGCTTCGGGGTGACGAGGATGAAGATTCTGGGCACCCCTGAGCATCAGCCGTAGGCGCAGAAGAATTCAAACACGTCGTCGCGTGTCGAGCACACCTCGCCCGGTAACGGCCTGCACGGGTATGTGTGAGTCGGTTCGTGTGCGTGCGTCTGCGAGCTTGACCCAGCCGGGTGACCCTGTTGCAGCTCGTCCTGTGCGCCTGCGTGGCCGCGGCCAGCGCCCAGTACGTGGTGCTGGCGCCGTTGTCGGTCGGCTGGCCGATGGCCATGCCTCTGGTGGCCAGCGCGAAGGCCGCCGACAAGGCCGAGGCTGAGGTCAAGGTCGAGGCCGAGCGCCGCAAGCGCAGCCTGCTGATCTCCGGCGTCGACAAGGCCAAGGTGCGCGTGGCGACGTTGGACGCCGTCGAAGCCGACACGCCGGCCGACACCAAGCTGCTCAAGTTCAACGAGAAGGAGGTGGAGGTGCCGGCGGTGCGGTACGTCACCTACGCCGCCCACTTCAACCCGATCATCACCATGCTGCGCAAGAAGCGCGACCTGGTGGCCAAGGTGAAGACGGCGGCGCTTAAGGCCGTGGAGGCCAAGACGCCGGCCGACACGACGCTGCTGAAGATGATCGAGCAAGAACACAGCATCGTGATGCCGATGCAGCGCGTCGTCTACCTGATCTGAGCGGCACGGGCTGAACAATGTCTTTCCCGTGAGCCTCGAACGACGGAGGACCAAGCCCGGTCGTCCGACCGAGCGACGTCTTCATCTCCCGACGATCGAGAACAAACGTCCCCTGATGTCACGAAAATGATGATTTGGCTTTGGCTTTATGCTTGTCCCAGACGTGTTTTAAATGTTTTCCCAAGTCCTGTCCGTGTTTGTGTGCCACAAAATTGAAATAAAAGCTGAACACATTTTGAAGCCTTTAGAAGGGAACAGGACTGGAGTCGTTGAGATAAGATCAGATATTGCAGCTACAATGGTCAAAGAGAAGTAATGTCAGGGATATGAGAATAATATGGCCACGACAGGATGAGAATGACAAAATTGGCGCAATAACTGTCGGTTGCTAAGCATTTTTGGGTTTGGTATGAATAGCAAGGACTGACGAAGACATCGCAAACGGATGTCGGAAAACACGTTTTCAAAAACATTTTTAACTCGCACCGGCTTCAAAAATACTTGTCGACAGACAGTTTGCCTTGTAATATGCCAACATTAAGTCAGGTTAAACACCATTTCCTGTTACCATATTCGTTATGGTTGCTAAGTGCATTGGAAAACAGTTCCGACGTGATGCACAACATAGTTTTCCATTTTAAAGGCGCGCTTCTCTTAGTAGGATTATCTCCAGGAGAGTGAAGCCTGCTTGTTGAATATCTACTTGTAAAAGTGAATTCGGTCTTTGCTCCTGGTGTGCATGTTGGTTTGGGACTTCGTCCCGTAGGTGTCTACATGAAAACGCGGTAGATATCGCACCATCGTACATGATTCCTCGAAACCTGCAATCTTCGTTGCACATTGCGTTGATCCGCTGCAGTTCGCTTGTTTCGCTGGTCATGTGTTCTTGTTATGACGATGTTTCAGACATTTTCCTGTCGTGATGTACAGGCAGCGTGAGCTTGGCGAACATATCAGAGCAGGTCACGTTGTTTCTGAACATGTCCAGGTTTATTCTCTCGTCGTTTCCCTAGGCCTGAGAAATTCGGTTCCCGTGAAATGGTTGCAGAGCGCGCTCGTTTGGTTGCGAACTGCCGGTTGATTTGACGACAAATCTGTCAGTGCCGCCGCTGGAATATTCATTGTTTGCGATTTGCTGTTGCGTGGATGATATCCAGTCGAGCTGAATGGAAGAGCCTGTCCAATGGCCGATATGATGACGTTTTGTTAGAGATCGGGGCACACGCTGGCTGCACTCATACAGAGGCCGGCGTCTGTCGGGCTTGTGGGAAGTACATCCTGGTTTCGAGGGCTAGGCCACGCAAGCCGAAATACAGGCCTTACTATGCGGTAGTCTATAGAGTTCGTCTAACGGAACTTTGGGAATCAAACGCAGCTGCTGGGTGAAGATCTCTTTTGGGAGCTGCATTTGTACATCTTTCTGAAATTCTAAGATTTGCTCTCCATCGGGCTGTGTGTCATGTCATATCGGGTTTGCCCGTTTGACGGGCATCACATCTATTAAGCGACTGAGTCGGTCATCTTATTTTAAATATCTACGTGGCATCTCTTTACCGTTTACCCAATGTCTACGCTTCGATATGTTTCGTTCGAACTCGGACTTAAGAGCGCGTTTAGAACATTCTTCTTCCGAGACTTACTTGGACTGACAGAATGTATGAATGTTAACTGGTAAAACATACGTAATTACCTTCTCTCCGGTAAAGCAGAAACTTCATACGTAATTACAAGACGTAAAAACCTCAATGAAGATATTACGAGGGCGGCTCGTGAAGTAATTAATTCAAGTACCGACATGACCACGTCTTATCACAGAGGAACTTCAGGGCAACTGAAACTCTCTGGTGGTCCTTTCGTTGCGGGATCCACCATGGCAACCGTCCCGAAGTAAGAAAAGGGCGCGTGCATCCGTGGGTGTAGCCTTAATGTAATGTAGTGACAAAGTCAAGGGGATCAGATGAATCGTGAGGCTGGCACCGCATAACAACAGGCCATATTTTTGCCCTATTGTTTTGGAGCCACATACCAGGCATGGACTTTTCTGACATATAATTTGACCTAAGCTGACCTTTGGTGTCATGAATATTTATGATTGCAAACAACCCAGGCATTTTCTTCCGGTCTCGTCGGGACCTTTTCAATCGTGCTTTCACTTTTCAAGTCATATTGTGAAATGTAAATGTATGTCGGTATGGTGCTCGAGATGTTGCAAGGGGTCTCGAGGACCTCGCAGGGCCCAACAAAGGTGGACCTGGAGGCCGGCCCAACGAAACTTAATAACAACTGCTGGCGGTGAAGCTGTGGATGACGAAAGCAGTTTATTGCGTGCGGTCGCCCGTGAATTTCTGCTCAAACTTTTTTGTTTAAAACTGGCAAAATTTTCTCTGTGACGCGATTCAGATATGATCTGTCGAAGTCGTAACTACTGACCGCTTTTTACTGAAACGTATTCCTCACGGCCATGTGGTCCTCTGGGCTAGATACACCGAAAGAACTATTTTTTGTGGATGTTTCTCCTTAACCTCCTTCACCTAGCGGCTCACTGACGCTGTATTCCACTGTGTGGCGGCAGCCACGGAGTGCCCAATTGTTCGAGATTTTGTGGCTGGTCCACTAACCAGCGGGCAGCGGCGGTCAGGAAGCACGGACTCTGTTCGCGTTGTCTCAGTCTGGTCACCTCACATGCAACTGCAACCAGCAGACTCTCACGTGCGCCAGCTGGGGTCAGCGGCAACGCAGCTGCTGCATGGTGCACAGCGGATGTTCAGGAGCAACAATGATCCCGCCGGACACGGCTGGCGCCGTCCGAGAAGTCGGAGTAGCTGCCTCCCATCAGAAACAGAAATGTCCCTGCACGTAATACCTGTCACCACACTCGGACGGAGCGAAACAGAAATGAACGCACTGCTCGACCTCGGTACCCAGATATCGCTCATCGAAAAAAATCGGCCCGCCCAGTCCCACAGCGACTTGTTCGGCAACACCGGCGAAACCGTTTCCGCAAATGTCGCAGAGCCTCATTTCAGATCTCGTCGCATCGGACAAGCTCTCGTCACGTCATCAAAGACGCCAGACAGCGTCCGTGCTGAATGTGAGCGGGAACATCGTCGACTGCACTAAAGGGCAGATGAAGTGGTCACATCTGTGTCACCTGCCACGTGCAATATGTGCTCTGAGGAGGCAGGTTTGCTGCACGGGGCCGACTCGTTCTCCGTTATCGTGTCTCGGGAGGTGCGACAAGGCCCGCTGGGGTCATTCTGAGCCGTCCGGGCGAACCTCGACCGAACCGTCACGGCAATGTCGTCCGACGTCTGACCGTCGTACAGGAACCACGTGCTGCACATCGGCTGTTACCAGAATGCAGACGAACTCTCCAAACTTAGTTCGTACGGCACTGGTAGACCATAGGTTTCGGCAAAGCAGCATGCAGCGCCCAGTCGAAGTAGGACCGGAAAGCAAGCCATCCACTCCGCAGCAACGGAAGAAAAGGAGGAGTTACCAAACCGGTCTGCTGTGGAAGACGGACAATACGAAGCTTCCTAGCAACCGCCCAACAGCTGAGAGAAGACTGAAATCTAATGAAAGGAAGCTCGATAAAAACCCTACGCTTACTGAACAGTACTGTACTTCCATAGTAGACTATATCGTAAAGGGCTATGCTCGGCGAGTGAACGATGAGCTGATCGCCCTCAACACGGCTTCTCTGCGGTATTTACAATCATGCGGTGACAAACCCTCACAACACCGACAAAATACGTCTAGTCTTCGATGCGGCAGCCAGATATCAGGGTACCTTCCTCAATGACCATATTCTTCCCGGCCCGGACATTTCCAGCAGCGAAGCTGGGGTATTGATGCGACTCCGCCAGCATCCTGTCTGAATTTCCGCCAACACTAATTGTATGTTTCACTGCGTTTCTGTGCGACCCAAGGATCAGTCAGCGCTCAGATTTCTTTGGAGAGATATGGGCGGGAGCTGACCTCCAGCGACTTACCAGATGCGAGTTCTCATTTTAGGGTCTACGCCATCTCCCTGTTCAGCAAAATATGCTCTGTGCAAGTGTGGGTTGGAGCATGAGGAAGAGCTTCCGTCCGCAGCGGAAGCAGTCATAGCACGATTCTCACGTGGACGACTGCGTGGACTCCCTAGAGACAGAGATGTGAGGAAACACACATGCAACGGCAAGGCCCTAGATGCAACGGTCACTCTCCGACCTACTAAAACTCTTTTGTTTCCGTAAGTGGCCCAGTTCCTCTCGTCGAGTACCGAACGTATTCCCGTTGATGACCGGCGAGCGCCCACCACTGATCTTGATTTTTCGCGTTGCACAGTTGAGAGAACACTTGGACTGCGCTGGGACACAGAACTCAATCTCTTCACGTTCGAGACGACTCAGGTGGACGTAGTGTCCACTAAACGTGGCATCCTGAGCGACATGTCATCAACACCCATTGAGGGTTCTCGCCCCTTGCGCACTCCAAGCCGGGTGCCTCCTTCAGTGAATGTGGAGGAGGGGCTTCGACTGGGACCATTGCATCAACAATGAAAACATCATCGGAACTTGGCAATCTTGGGTGCACGACCTCACCAGTCTGAAGTGCGTAACGCTCCGGCACTGTTGTCGTCAAGATCGCCGCAAGCCTGTTGACTGTCAACTGCACATCTTCGGCGATGCTTCTGGAACAGCCTTGGGAGCAGTGGCCTATTTTCGGCTCCAGCACGAAGACAGCAATGTTGTCGGCACAGCCGTCGTGGCTGGAGATCGTGCGGCGTCCTTCCTTCGACATGAGCCATTCCCAGGCTGCAATTTTAGGCCGCTGTTACGGCTGTCCGATTAGCTAATCTCGTAAAACTGGAACATGACCATGCCATACGTTCAACTCACTTTTGGTCAGACTCACGAACTGTCATCCCCTGGATTCGCAGCGAAAGCCGACGCTATCGAAGATTCGTTGCCAACAGGGCGGCTTGGAAGGATGGCCAGGAAAGATCGGAAACGAGTGAGTGGCACCACGTCCCTGGTCACCTGAAACCCGCTGATGCATGCTCGCAAGGGAGCAGCCTTCCAGACCTTCTCTGCAACAACAGCTGCTTAAACGGCTCAGCCTTTTTACGGCAGCCGCAACATACTTGACCTTCTGAGCCTAAAGCGAGTGTCGGCGATCTGCCTGGAGAAGAAGCGAAAGTAAAGATACTGCGCTAACTTCTAACAAGGACTTTTTCGGATCTGAGCGGTTTTCTTCCCGGTCCAGAATGCTGCGGGTCGCGGCCTGGGTGAAGAGGTTTCTGTCTTATAGCGAAAATAACCCAGGCAACGGGAAAACGTCGTTTCTGACGGTAGGTGAGCTCGCTGAAGCAGAGCATATCTGGATTCTGCGCGATCAGGAAGATTTTAGCGAGGAAACTGAAGCACTGCAGGAGGAAAAGAGCATTCCATCGCACAGCGAGCTACTTCCTCTGAAGCCGCACTCAGACAGAAGGCTGATAAGATTTACAGGAAGGTTGGAAGACGCTAGAATACCGTACTGCGCAAAGCACCAGTTCATTCTCCCTTCCCTACATGATGTGACCAATCATTGTGGCAGGTCGCCAGCGGCATCTCGGCCGAGGTGTAAAAAACGTCCTGAATCGTATGCGCCAGAAATACTGGATTCTGCGAGGAACAGTTCCAGTGAAAAGATTCCCTGTTCATTGCACCGTATGCAAGAGACCAAGAGCCCGACCCGGTCCTGCTGTGATGGCTGATCTGCCGACCGACCGGGCCGACTCGACTGCGCCACCGTTTTCGTTTATCGCTGCAGATCTCTTTGGTCCTCTGAGAGCGAAACGCCAGCAGAAGTTGGAGAAACAAGTGAGCCAACGCAAATCTTCCGCCTGGAATCTTCAACGACAGCTGCTCAAGGAGAAGGCGGTGTCATGTCACAGAAACTCGCAGATCGCTTTTGGGACCGCTGGAGGAGGAAGTACCTGCTGCGGCTTACTCTGCGCAGCAAGTGGCGAACAGAGAGGAAGAATCTACAGAAAGACGACCTGGTGCTTCTGCTTAAAGAAAACCTACCCAGGGGCCATTGGCGCATGGGAGGCGTTGTGTCCCTTACTGCAGGGGCGGATGGCATAGTGCGTGTAGCACGGGCTACAGCTATGTCAAGAGAATACCTCATTCCGGTCACCTAGCTGTGCCAGAGATTCCGTCAGCGTCTGACTGCAGCCACAGTGTGAAACACAAGTGTAAGACTGGTCTCGTTTTTTATCTAACATATTAATTTATTATAACCATGTCACGTCGGGGCGAAAGTGTGAACGAAGAAAACAATGTTATCATGTGCAGTCGATGGTTCCTACTGGCATTTCTTTTATTTAAAATGGACTGAATTTTCGCTATCATTACTCGATTCGTACGTAATTTGTAGCACACATAAATAATCGGCCGTTTTTTTATTGAAACGTCGTATTTCTCGTGAACAGAAGGGCTTCATCTCTCCCTAGACGAAAAACGCGAACTTCCGTCTGTGTGTTAGCGTTCAGCAGACCTGGCGCACTCCTCGAAATTCCCTAGGTGGCGCCACTGCCTACAAACCACTCCCAGGTGGCGCTACTTTCTGGCTTTCAACGCATGGATTGTACGCAGTGCTCTCCACGGCCTCCAGAGGAACGTCTCGTGACATTAAGTTGCAGACAAATTCAAGTCCTGATAATTAGTAGGATGACCCGTGACCCCAGCCCATATGGCCCAACTTCAGGAAACTTGAACATTGGCAGTAATATTGCACTGCACTGAAAGAAATGTTCCTTAATGGCCACAGACTATTAATTTTACTAACACTTTTACACAAAATTCCTGGTATACCATTCACAGACAGGGTAGAGCAGTTTTGGTTAGTGATATCACTATCAGTGATATTATCACACAATGAAGCATGGGAATCAAACATTGTATGCATGTTCAAAAACCAATGGCCAGGGAAGTATGTTAACAGAACATTGTACACGCATAACATGACTGTATCATTTTTTTGTAGTGCACAAGAGACTATTACCTTCTTTTAATAACAAAGCTGGGTGAATACCATAAATTGAGGCACAAAAAATGTGCAAGTGGCTAAATCGGAAACCCAGAACATGCCAGAAACGTCATCATAAAGTCAATGTGTTTCTCCTACAAGCTATTAACTGTTTTAAATGGGACCATCATACTGTAACTTCACTATGCATCTGATGGCCAGTACTGGATTTTTCCAGTTTCCCAAGACCTACTTGCTCTCCCTTCACAGAGGCATCACCACTGTCCCCAGCCAAATCATATCAGGAGAGAACCACTAAAAAAGTAATGGAATCAGCTATTCAAAAAGCCAGATAGGTTTGTATATGTGCCATGTATTCTGGCCAGAACAGGCACAAGCAAGGCCAGTGGGCCATATGACATTTTTGAATCTACTTTCCATGTATGTTCAGAGGGATGCAACTTCTAAACTTTCAAAAAGTAAAAATAACTAAATTTTTGGTGCCTGGGAAGCAAGAGAGGGATAGCCAAAGCCAATGTTGCCTCCAGTGGTCATCATTGACAAGCCTTTACCACTGCATAAATACTTGCCAACAAAGATCTGCACACTGCTGAGATTACCTCCCCCCAATGATACGGCACCTGAGCTGAATGCATTGGTCTTCTTGAACGGCTGCCTCTTGCTCATTTTGTTTGTTTGTTTGTTTGTGAGTTAGGACACACGGCCCCTTAAGCCGCGGTGTCCAATCTTCAGTCAAGTCTTGCGTCTCATCAGGCGTAAGTCAGTCGTCTGCCACCTGTTGCTCAAGGATGCGCTGAATGGATAAATACTGGATTCATGTTAATGGCTGTATGGAACAAAAGTTTTTTTTCTTTCCGAGAAACCTGCGCCCAGCATTGAAGCCGCGTTCTAAAGATACCTTTCAGCATCTGAAGACTTTTCTAGAATGTTGGGGAGTTTTTATCCCATGAAGACTTTTCCCTGCCTGGCAGCATTTTGTAACGGCAGTTCAGTGGCGTCACCGGGCGTGGGAGCGGGTGAGGCGCTGAGCTCCACCTATTTGTGCTTGGGAAGTTGTTGTTGGGTCTTGTTATCCGTGAAATTTACGCAGAGAGTACCAGTGCAAGTGTTTAAATATCGCTTAAGGAAGTTTTATTCGTCTTGTGCGGCATTTGGGTGGTCCTGGATCTGGTTGGCGTCTCGGCCGAGTTTCCCGTGGCATCCTGTGGTGCAGGTGAGAATTTGCGCTGCTTACTGTGGGGGTAATGGCTCACACCATAACTTGTTGTGAGGTGTGTAGCGTTATATCCACATGAGATGCGTTTCATTACCGTGTAGGGACATTGACAGTGTTCATTAGCGTGTAGTATAGGTGTGACAGAATGAAGTTTTCAAGCCTTGCTTTGGGTATTGCGTAAGAGGATATTGCTGATTTCTGTGCAGTGCTTTTGTTTCTTGACGGCTTCGCATATTGGAAATGCTATCTCACTGGTGTAGTGTGTGGTGTAGAACTCTCCAGGTTTGATCTGACTTCCAGGCATCAAACGCAGCTATTGGAATTATGACCCAACTTCGACTCGCCCAGCACGGGGGAGGCCTATAGGCAGCCACCGAAACCCAAGGAGACGGCTCGCTGGGGAAACCTGTGTTTTAAACCCATCGTGAATGGAGAACAGTGATGGAGAAGACATCAAGTGTGGCGGCAGAAGCTTTTTATAGCGATCAAAGAGAGTGCTTAGGCCATCGTGGCTAGATCATCGTGACTAGTGAAATTGCAACAGTGATCAGTTTTAACCACTGATTTTCGTGGGCGACGTCCCCATTGCGAGTGATACGGCTTGCATGGTGTCGCAGAATCCCTTAGTTGGTCTTATTCAGGGCATGGAACATGCACTGGTGGACTATATGCCGTGGGCTCCGAAGCAAGATTTCTCCATGCTTCTAATGGAGAGACAGCAAAACAAAAGTAAGTTGCGCTATCTGCTGCTTGTTGCGTGCCTCATTGGCCGTTGTTTTATTGATTTGTGTGAGGGCTAATGCGTCTGGTCGAAATCGCGGTGGCATTGCATGACACCATGACGTCATGTCATGTGTGAGGAAAATCGGTCCCTCGCATTCTTCGCCAGCTTTGATAACTGATTTGGACATGCAGACACCCGAGTTCCGGATTTCCGTTGTGAACACAGGAAGCCATTGGTAACTGGCAGTTTGCGTACTAGATGGAACGGTGACGAAGATCGTCAGATGCGGCATTGGCATTTGCATCCGTCCTGCTGAGCGTGGTCGGTGTTATATGTTTCCCTTTCCGCATAAGGCGTATTTTGATTTGTTGGAATTCCTTTGTAACGGTACGTTGAAACCATACCAAAACATGTGGCGGTCTGGGTGTTTTAACTTTGCAGCACGGCAGACTTGCTTACCGTGGCCGTGGGGCCAACTTGTCGAATTTGCCATTTGGATTGTGCATGTGCTTCTTCCAGATATGGGTCTGCCCTGTGTCACCCTCGCAATGTGTATGGATAGCTTCTGAGGTACGATTAAAGTGAGCTTGATGGTACACGTAAATTTCTCCCCATGCACATCTCCATGTTTCTTGCCAATTGTATTCGAAAGTCGGAAATGCCTTTTGAAAACACTGAACATATCTCTAAAGGTATCGCGTATCACGGCTTGCACCTTCCGACTTGCCGATAACACGTCACGATCGGTTTATCCCGCGACGAGCCATCATTCTAGCCCGTGACGCGCCGTCCGTCCACACCGTGACGCGTCACAACCCTGCTGGCCCGTGACGGCCCGCAATCTGTCGAGCCTATAAGGCGCCACAGTTCGTACAGCCTGGGCCGCGTGACCATGCGTGTGGCGCGTGCCGTGCCACCGTCAGTGAGGGCCGAGTCAGACGCATGAGCTGCGAGGCTTTAAGTGGCCGTCAGCGGGCGGCCGTGAATCAGCGGCACCGCGCGCGGCTGCTGACTGAACGCTCTCGTGATTCGCTGTGACGCGATCGCGACGCCCGGGTCCGCCGTTGGCCGCGCTGAGGCCCGTAACGCGGGCGAGCCAGCGGTGACCGTGCCCGGCGGCACCCCTAGCCGTAGCGTGGCGCGCGGCTCCTTACGTCCGGCCGTGGTACTTCGGACGGCCGCCCGATGCCGCTGCGTCTCAGGTGTTATCCGGCGGCCCGCAGCCCAACTCCACACTGTAGGCGACCACTTCCCGTACAGACCGTGCTGGCCTGAGAAGAAACAGTCAGATGTAACCCTCGTGGCAGTGAGTTTTTTTGGGGGGAGGGAGGACTATCCGGTCATCCGTTATTTTGACAGCTTCATCTCGTCTGCTCAGTACATCCCGTTATGGACCCAGCAGGGCGCTGCCGAACGTCTTTCCTTTCCCTCTTGTATCGTGGTCATACTGTTGTGCGTGTCTGCCGCTGGTCTTGGTCTTGGTCAGTCGGGGCGGCTGGTGATGTTTTAACATGGTATCGGGTGGAGACCTGCTGCAATCCTATCCCCGCCTACCACCTCTCCAGTCCCAGAAACCTGGAACTGGAGGGAACCGAAGCCTGTCAGCTAGTTCGCGGAGACGACTTCCCGGTGTTGCGACCACTGCAGTGAATATGGTAGCCTCCCGTCGGCGTGCCCGCCCGCTAGTCAGCGTTTACTCAGACTGGCGGGCGGGATTACCGCAAAGTGGTCTGCCAGCGTGCTCTGGCATCTATTGGGGCTTAACATGTCTGGTTCTTGGCTGCATGCGCTGACGCTAACTCTGCACTAGCGTGATTCCATTTAGAGCGCACGTGCACTCTCAGGCGTGTTCTCTGTGTCAGGTCTTGGCGTGAAGCCTTCGAAGAACTTGTTTTGTAAGAAGGCGTGTCAGAGCAGGTTCTTTTGTGACTGCCACCGTTGGGGCTGCCAAAGTGGGGTGCTAGAGCACGCATTAAAGCGGTCTATTCTAGCGGCCTGACGTGACAGTCGCTCGTGGTCGTCCAAGAAGCAGGTTTTTGGCCGTGAAGTGGTAAACTTTCATTGACATGACATGCGGTCGGATACGGCGTTTCCGCGTGCTACCCATCTGAGGTCGAGACAGAGACTGCTGGGACTGGTCCGCTGTCCGCCTTCCCCGACCTCTGTTGTCGTTTGTTCTGTTGCCGGGGCATGACGGTATTGAGTGACTCGTCTTTGAACGTAGATGGGAAACTCCGTGATATGTTGGTGGTCGAGTTGCACGAAAAAAGCGGTTTAGGGAGCACTTCGCAACTCTTCAAGGAAGGTGCGCTTAAGCTGTGAAAAAGCTCCCTCGGAAAATGCATGGAAACACCACATTTCTGGAGAGGGGAATCGATTCCATTGCACGTTGAATGGTTACAGAAACATACGTACATCGCGAACTTTGGTTGTAAACCCAGAGAGATTAGATGCAGATCCACTGATTGCTGGGCGCTTGTGTGACACTCAATTTTCTATCTCCCTGAGCTCCAATGAAAATCACTGTCCATTAGAGTCGATCCGAGTGGCTTCCCGGGCTCCACTTTCGTCTTCCTCTCTCACTCCGGCGACGACTGCGAGAGGAGAGAGCGTGCTGTCCTTGAAGTGCCGGAGAACATTGGAATGCGTCGGTCCGATGAAAGCGTTGATGCCCCGTTCGGCGCCGGAAATGCGCAGTCTCTTTTTCGGGCCGGCTAAAAGCGGCCGATCTGATAGGAGCAGCGCTGCGCTGAGGCGAGGCCGCGCCTCGTTTCTCCAACTGGCAGACAGCCGGCCTCAGATTGGGAATGACTGAGACTGGACGCCGCGACACGTGTGGACTGCGGCTGGTCCACGCCGTCGTGGTGAAGTGATTATGCCAGTGCTGCCACCCTGGCCGGGCCGTCGCCGGTAGAGCTGTCACGTTCTGCAGGTCAGCAGCTCGGCGACTTTCCGGGGTCTGTTTGCAGCACCCACCTGGTGTCCCCCCCCCCGAACGGACTCACCAGACTGTGCAGGCTAACGGCCCGGACGTGGCCGGATCCGGTTGTGCCGGCCGAGCGGTTTGACGGGAGCGTTCATCATACTGCTGCTGGTTCCGGCCGGCAGGCAGTCCCTCCCGCGAGCGGTTCTGCAGGGCAGAGCAAACATCAACGGTCGGGCACCTAGAGCTAGGTCACCAGTTCACCTGTCACCAGCTGGCCAGGCACCAGAGGCCACGCCAGCAGTAGACTGGTCACCAACTGGTCAGGCCTCAGGGGTTGGGTCACCAGTGGCCCGGTCACCAGAGGCTCATTCACCGGCTGTCAAGTCGTCACTGAATCCGTCGTCAGCGAAGGCCCCCAGTATCGAAGTATGAGCGGCTCGTTCATCACTGAATCAGTGGCCGGTCGGATCTTTAGCAGGCGGCCATCAGTGCATCAGTGGCCTGGACAGGAGCGCTCCTCGCGCCGCTTTGTCGGCCTGCTGATGGCTCCATTTGGGAGTTCGTGTGGGGTCACCGAGTGGCGAGGGCTCGCCGTCGTTCCCTGCACTGTTCCGCCAGCGCGGTTCCACTGCAGCGACTGGAGACCGCCGCCGCGTGCTCAGCGTTAGTCCCTCCGGCCCCCAGCGGCCGTCGCGGGTACACCTGCGGCTCTGGCCGTGCCGCGCGCCCCGTCTCTGGCAAGAGTGGTAAACACGGCCAATGTGTCAGTGAGACTGGCCGGGCGGCGCGGCCGGCCGGCGGACGGCGGCCGGGCGGGCCACGTGTGCGCCGCGACGGCGGCGGCGGCCGCGGCCCGAGTCGTCGGCCGTTGACCCGGCGGCGGCCACCACCTGGTGGTCGCCGGCCGCCGCGGCCGCCGCGGCCGCCGCGCAGCCGTCCGGCCCGCCTTATCCGGGCTATCGACCGCGCCGGCCAAGGTCGCCGCTCCGACCGCGCAGTTGGCGACGTACGGCCGCCGCCCGGCCGGCCCGGTCAGCGGCGGTCACGCGGCCCGGTCACGGCGGCCCGGTCACGCCGCCGCCGAGCTGCGCCCGGCCCCGTGTGACGGCCCGTGGCTGGGTTCGCGCCGCTGGAGCAGGACGGGCTTCAGTCTGTTCGGCGGTCTGATCCAGCTCACTCGGGCGCGGACTGCGTCTCCGGCGGGGCCGCTGGTCGGCCGACGGTCGCGCCGTGGCTGGGATTGGGCTCAGGCGCCGGACGCACTACGTCCAGCAGGCGTCGTAGAGGCTTGCCTGCGTCTCTCCACTGTGGTGCTCTCAACAGCCGCCAGGCTCACGTTTCCGCCTCTTGGTCGGTGGTGCCTCGCCGCCGACGTAACTGTAGCACACCTGGCGACGGCGACTCGAGCGCTGACAGGCATTGTGGGACGGCCGTTTTCGAACAGAAGAGCGCTCCCTCGTGTCCCGCTTGTGTGGGGATGTCGGCGACAACTGCGAATGGCGACAGGATAAGCATTATCGCTGTCGACACACTCTGCTGTTGCTCCATTCGTCCGGTTGGCTCATCGTTTTCCGCACCCTCGACCCGTCCGTATCTGCGCGCTATCGGACACTTGGCTCCGGTGACGTCAGACCGAGCTCTGCGTGGGATCGCCCCGCTTCGCCGACGTGTTCCGTCCGCGCTCGTCACCGTCGGCAGGCTTCGGTACCGCCAACGTCGCAGCACCTCGGCCGCTGCCCTCCGGCCACGCGCCGCCGCCGCCGCCGTCGACGATATCGACGCGCGGCCGCCGCTCGTGCCGCGGCGCTCTCCCGCGGCCTCCCGGCCAGCACGTGGCCACCCTGTTTCGCCGCCGCCGCCGACGCGCTGGTCGTGTCGGCGTCGACGGCCGGCCGTCGGCCCCAGACGCCGGCGGCGCGTATTTATAACCGGCCGCGGCCGGGGGCTATGTGGGGCGGCGCGGCCCGGCGCGGCGCGGCGGGACGCTGCCAGGTGCCGGCCGGCGGCCACCGCTCCCGGCGGGCCGGGAGCTGCCGGCGGCGCCCGCTGCCGCCGAATTATGCCGATTACGCCGGCACCTGCCGCCCGGCCGCCGTCCTGTCCGGAGCGTAAACGCTGTGTGCAGCTACAGTTGGCCACAGCTGCCACTACAGCTGATCGTAGTTTTTGCAGACGGCCCTATCGGCCCAGGCGCCGTTAGATGTACAGGGATTTCAGTAAATGTCAAACGGTTGTTCTGTTTTGTTTTTTTTCACGAGAAACATCTGTGTTAGTTTTTCGCAGTTTCAGTATCTTGCAGCCTTAGGTGTTTCAAATGATTTAAGGGCATTTGGCCCCAGGAAGACCACATGCTCTAGGCGTTTGGTCCGCGTTGTGGCCGTATGCACTTTGGATCTTGATATGCACTGATTCTGACGTTTACCCCGAACACTTTGAAATCCTTGTCCTTGGTGACTGCGTAGGTGAGTTGAACTTCCCACCATCGTGGATCGTCTTTCATCAGAAACTGTTGCACGCGCGCAATTGAATAAGCGTGAGAAACGTGTCTTGGCCCGTTTTGTTGCTGTGTTATATCCGGTATTAAGGACCACGTGCCTGTAGCTTCGTGGAACGCCCATGGACTAAGTTTAAAGGTCATACTATCGCCGTCCTGGCTGAACCCGACGTACACGTAAGTGCAACCGTACATACATAGAGCCCCATTCATACCGGGCGTAAAAATGGACGACGCGAACAATACTTCACGGAGCGGGATGGAAAGAGTATGGCTTAACGTGTGAGTGGGCAAGTCAAAGTGTGCGTCAGTAAAGGTCATACGATATTCCGATTATTGGAACATCTTGATAGGTTTTGCCTGTGCGTTTCCTGGAGGTACCCGATCATGTGCGTGATGCTACGGAAATGCTTGTCTCACGTCATCAAAGGTAACCTGCCAGATATTACCTGGATAATTTCAGCAGACCCGCATGGACTTCTGTGATCACCCTTAAAGCTGTGGATATTTTGGCACATTCCAGGGATGTTGCTCCGTGTTTCGAATCAACTGTTTTAATGCACCCTGGATGATAAGGATAATGTGTGCCCGTCAACTGGCCTTTGAGATTGCCGAACACGTGGTGACACTGCAGCGGGAACGGCGTCTTCCCGGTGACGTGAACAGCTGCGATAACGTCCGGGAGAGCGCCGCGCCGTCTCGTCGCCGTGTGAGCGGTATCTCGGCTTCTGTGCGTGCACGCTGCGCTCTGTCGCGCCGTCGTTGCCGCTGCTTCGCGGGGCAGGGACGGGCAGGGCGCTGCCCGCGGCGCCGGCCGCCGCTGGGGCCGATCCGCGCCGGCGGCGCCGCGCCGGACAGAGGTGGCGGCCAGGGTCTGTTTTTCGTCCCGGCGCCGTCCCGGATCTGTCGCTGGACGCCGCCGGACTTTGCACTGGGCGTCGCGTGGCCGCTTGACGCAACTCGGGCGGCTCGGCGCCCGCTGCGCCGACCGCGGCTGGCGTTGGGCCGGTCCAGGCGGAGCCGGGACCGGAGCCGGAGCCGGAGCCGGGCCACGTAGTTGGGGCTGCTTCAGAGGTCGGCGAATGGGCGCCGGGTCTCTCCGGGGCTCGAGCGTCGTGAGGCCAGGTTCGCGGGAGTCCCCCTCCCCGCCGTGGTCGTTGCCCGGGCCGCCGCGGTGCCGGCGACAGCGGGTGTGCGCCACCCCGCCACCCCGCCTCCCCTCCCGATGCCGGCCGGCCTGATGGGGGCGGCCTGTTTACGTCGGGTGTTGTGCGGGTCCCGCTGAGAGGGGTGCCGGCCGCCCCGCGGATCAGGCCCTGCCGGCGGCCGCCAGGGGACGCACGGTGCGGGGTGCCGACTCGGCGCCGGGGCCGGACACGACGCTGCGGGCCGTGCCGCGCGCCGCTGTCGTCCCACGCACGTGCCTGCGGCGCTATCTGGGTCAGCGACCCAGAAAGGTCCTATTGACCCGGTTGTGCCGGCGGCGGTCGGTCCGACCCGGCAACCAGCGGCGCGGCGTGCTATTGACGAACGGTGCCGCCGCGCTGCCTCGTTATTGATCGCGCCGACCCAAGCCGAGCCGGGCCGGGCGGCCGGCCGGGCGGCGCCGCGCCCAAAGTCGGAGCCTGTCAATAGGGAGCAGGTGGCGGCCAAGGGGCGTGGCCGCAGCCGGCCATGCCGGAGCCCGCGGGCACGGCACGGCCATGGTGGGGCACGACCGGGCATCGTCAGCCGGAGAAGGCGCCGGCTCGGACCGGCCGGGCAGCCGCCGGGCACCAGCCGGTCACCAGCCGGGCAGCCACCGTCACTAGCTGGCCACCAGCAGCCCGCCCGCCAGGCGCCCACCAGCCGGGCAGGAGGGATTCTGCACAGCGGCGGCTTATCTGGCCAGGATTGCGGGCAGCTTTTTGCGGCTTTGGCCGGTGGGGAATTCTGAGGAATCGCAGAATGAAACTGTCCGATTGACATGGGCACAAGTGACTGCCAGGTTCTCGCCCGTCGTCGCCCACAGCCAGATGCTATAATGGAGTGGTGGTCACCGGGTAGTCTGCGTGGTTTCTAGATCCTTCGGAAAAGTCAGGATTTGTCAGGATTGTGCATTCCAGCACTTTGTTGAATATTTCGACCGAATTTGTTCAAGAATGCATGCAGTTTGGTCGTTCACTCCGCGTTTGGTGCCAGAGATCGTCAGATAATTCATATTTATCGGCATCAAACGTTTCAGTCATCGAGTTGTCATCAGGAGGGTTTAAAGCTGCGAAAGACTTGGGTATTTTTTTGGTGATGTCAAGCCCGTTAAGGTATCCTTAGGATATAACGGGCGCTTAGTCGTTTTTGGCTCCATCTTGAGCTTGAGCCTAGTTGGTGGCGAGCTTATTATATATTATATATTTGTAGCGAAGAAACGGTGGTAAAGTGCTGCTAGGATGAACCATTTATGTGGAGCAATGAGTGTCAAGCGTTGGCCAGACCATCCATGTTCCCACATTGCTTCAACCTCGTTATCCATCCATTTCCGTTTGATGTGGCGCGGAAGGCGTAATATTGGTGCGTACAGCTCGTGATTATTTTGTGACAAGTGCTTCCAAGATTTAATGGCCGAGATCACCCAAGACCAAGATCGCTGCGAAATTGTCTGGGTGTCGACTCAAAGGTAATATGGAAAAAATTGGCGTATCCCGGTCGCAAGCGCAAGTCCTCTGACCGTGCCCTGCGCTCCTCAGTGGGGAGAAGTATTCGCTTTGGTCGCTGACGTGCACGTGGCGGCAGTAATCCCCGCTCGTCGGAAGTTTGAACAGCGGGAGCGACAGATTGATGCAATCAGCGGTGCAAGATTGCGAACGTATTTGCTCGGCGAAGTGGATTGCATCGGATAAGCCACCAATGACCCCTGCAGCCATTAGTCTGGTCGATGGGAATCCGAACCGTTCTGTTCACTGAAGCTGGTGACGACTCGTTGCTTTTTAACTTCGGCAAAGTCTGGAGTTGGTGTAGGTCCTTAACAAAAGGTGATCGGGCCACGTGAAACGCCTCATTTTGACGGGCATGCACGCAAAGACACGTGCGTGTGTTGATTTCGTTCCCCGCCAATGGCACGCTTCGCGGCTGTCCTCGTTGCGCCGCGCGGTGGGCGGACGCTGGGCGTGTCCATTCATACCGCGTCATTCATAAACGCGGCGCTGTTTTGACGCGCTCCACGTGGGCTGCATGTCTGATGCGTGTCAGCTGTATTTTTGCCGGCCGCCGTGCTTAGTGGAGCACGTTTGTTATGGCCGCCGCTCCCATGGCCCAATTGTAGGGTGTAAACACTGCGCTGTACAGAGCCCGAATGTGCGGATGCGCCGAGTCCGAAGGATGCCCGCCTCAGATACAGCCGCGCCTCGCGAGCGGTGTCAGCAGCGCGTGCCAGTCGGCGAAGCAGAGCAAAGCGAGGACGCCCGCATCGCCGCTCTTGTGTCAAGCGTGGCGGGAATTCTGTCAACCGAGTTTCTGTGCTGATAACTGGCCGGTTCCGGCGCCGCCCAGCGCGTTTGCGGGCCTCTGGCGCGTTGAGCGGCGGCCTGGTGACGCGAGGTGCCCGCGGCGACGGCGACGGCAGCGAACGGGTCAGGCCGGGGGCGGCGCCTGCCAGCCGGCCAGACGGCCGGGCCCCGGCGCCGGCGGCATCGATTTGGCGAAGGGCCGGCGGCGGCGGCGGCGGCCCGGGGACGCGCCGGGCCACGGCGACTGGCCGCGGCGCCGCCGGCCGGCGACCGCGCCCCGTCCGGCGACCTGTTGCCGATGGGTGGGGCCGTCAGCGGCGTGCCGGCCGGAGCCGCCGGCTGCCGGCAGGAGCCGCGCCGAACGAAAAAGAAAGGGAAGAGACGACCGTGGCGCCGCTCCTGGAGGGTGTTGGGTTCGCTCGATGGGAGCTGTTTCGAGGTGTGCCCGCCCCGTCCGCGCTGTGGCGTCTCAGCGAGTGACCCTCGCCGCCTGTCGTTGCAGGAGACCCGGCCAAGCCGCGCCACGGGCCGCTGTACTCGCGGATGGCGCCGCCGGCGGTCGGCCCGGCCAGCGACGCCAGCTTGCCGGACTCCGGCTCGGCCGCCGCTGCCGCCGCCGCCGATGTGGTCGGCAGCTCCAACGGTCCTGACCTGCTGACCATGCAGGCGCGGATACCGTACCAGTTCCGCGAGCCGGCCCAGGCGCCGCTCCGGAAGCTCAGCGTCGACCTCATCAAGACATACAAACATATCAACGAGGTGAGCGGGCGGGGGCGGCCCCGGCGGCGGCCAGCTGTGTCCGCCCCCGCCGCCGGACGGACCCGGCGGCAGGGTGAGGAGGGCGGGGGGGGGGGCAGAACGGCAGGACCGGTGGCTCCTGGGTGGTCTCAAACCCGAGACTTCTCCGGGTGTGGGGCTGCAGGGGCCACTTCCTGTACGGGGTCAGTGTGTTGTGTCTGACAACCCGCTCGCTGTCTTTGGATGCCGATTCTTGGTATCGCCATGGTGGTCAGGATGTAGAATTCATAACTGTCTGTAAACCTTACAGGAATGGTTAGTTTAGGTACAGGAGGGGCTATCTAGGATTTGCGGCATGACAGGCACATAAAATTGCCGGCAGCTTTGTGCGGAAAACGTCATGCAACACAACAGAAAAGGAGGCAATCGGTCGATAGATGGGCTCCGTCGGCTGAGCCTGAACGACAGGGGATGTTTATTGCGGTAGAGTGCTAACTGCAGGACGTAGGAGAGACGCGCGGTGCGGGTGGCGGCGGTACACGATGCTCCCCATCCGTCGTATACGCGTCCACGTCGTCCGAAGCAGCGTACGTTATTGACCGGTCCCGCAGGCCGGTCACACATGACGCGCGCTCGCGTTTTGTGCGCCGCCGCCCGCGCCGGACCCGCCGCGGCCCGTCCAAGGTCCTCGCTCCGGGAGGAACCAACGTTTCCGCTGTCGGCGGGCTGGGCAGGTGGCGCCAGACGCCGCTGCGGGGGCGGCCGGCCAACTCGACACGGGGCCGGCGCCGGCCGCCAGCGCCGCTCTCGCTCTCTCCGGCGCGCACCTGTCTCCGGAGGGCGAGTCCACCGGCAGCCGCGGCGGGGGAGGCCGCCGGGCGGACGCGCGCCCGGGACTGGCGCCGCTGACAGCCGGCCGGTGCCGCGGAAAAACGCTCCGCCGCGCCCGGCCAACGCGTTTTCCTGACGTGTGACGTCAGCGGCTGCCGGCCGTCAGCTGGTCGGTGGCCGGCGCCTTTGTTTTAAGCGGCGCCGAGCGGTCGGCGGCGCCGCGCGGCCCTGACCGAATTCGACGCGTCTCGGTGGCATCGAGCGGCATTGATCGGCGCACCGTCGACGCTCACCTGGCGCGGCCGCGCATCCGCCAGCCGGCCGGCGTACGGCGGCGGCCGGGCCGGTCGCGGCGGCTCCGGCCGGCGGGCGGTTCCCCGAAGTGGCGCCGGCGGCGGCGCCTTTGTGGCGCGGCGGCCGGCGGCGCCGCTTTGTGCCGGGGTCGGCCGGCCGGCGCCGAAGGTCGGTCGTGGCGGCAACAAAGACCGGTTCGGCGGCGCCGCGCGCCCGGCCGGCGACGCGGCGACACCGGCGGCCGCCGGCCGACCGTCCGCCGCCCACGGCCGGCCTGACTCAGCGGCGCGCCCGGTGACGTCACCGCGGCCGTAACGTCACGGCCGGCCTGTGACCCGCGCGGCCGCGGCCGCCGATACCGCGTCGGGAGCGACGACCTTGAGACCACTGACCCGCTGGCGTCAAAGCCACGCCGACAGCCTGGTAGGACGGGTTGTTTGCCTGCGCTGGGAGCCCCCCCCCCCGTGCCAGTGGACGCTGTTTTGGGCGCAACGACCGCCTGCGGACGACGGCTCCACGCGGACGAATGAATGACCGACGCTCGACCGGGGTGGGGGACGGTGAATGGTTATTGAACAAGCGGGTCAGCGGGGCCGGAGCGTGCCGTTTGCGGCCTGGAATGGGTGTGCGGCGCTGTGGGCGGTGCGCGACACGTGGGAAGCCCGATGAGGAATCGGCGCCGTTCACGCACGCGTGCGCCGAATCGCCGACGGAAGCGCGTGATCGCCATCGCTGCGGGCGAAACGGTCCGGAGCACGAGCGCGCCCTGGTTCTTTTACAGTCCGCAAACACTGCGCGGCACGCACCGGCCAGCGTTGTGTCACGGGGATTGGTGGGCACATATCGCGGATAGTGCACTCGGCGTTTTGCTCGGATATCGGTGTTCGGTTTGTGGTGAGATTGACTCATGGAAAGCGCGACCTTGTCGCTAGCATTTACGGATTGGGCTGCAATTCGCCCGGACTGTATGCTTTATAGTGCACTTTGCTCTTTATGCGATGCGTATTTTAACTGCGTTGGGTGCACTTAACCCCGTGTTCGAAGCATTCCGTATTAGACTAATGATGGCATTGGCTGCGTTTCGCACCGTTCTCCGAAGGCTGCAGTGTGTCGTGTTCACCGTCACTTGCCACGTGCCTACCCAGTTCGCACGCCGTTCGGCTGACCCGAAATGTGTCCGGTGGCGAGCGCGGCAAGGTCGCCGCCCAGAGCACCGGCCGGCGTCGGCCCTCAGCGCCGGAGCCGTGTCGACTGCGGGCCGGTGACGGGCACAGAGCGCCCTGTGCCGGTGCTGACCCGCCGCCGCCGTCGCCAGGTCTACTACACGAAGAAGCGGCGACAGCAGAGCCAGCGGGAGGAGGGCGGCCACAAGAAGGAGCGCCGGCTCTACAACGACGGCTACGACGACGACAACCACGACTACGTCATCAAGAACGGCGAGAAGTTCCTCGACCGCTACGAGATCGACTCGCTGATCGGGAAGGGCTCGTTCGGCCAGGTGGGTGCGGGCGCGGCCGGCCGGTGGGCGGGCTGCGTTAGAAAGGGCCCGCCGGTCTCCGGTGAGGCGTGGACGCCGTTCCCACGGCCGAGGTCAGGTCTCACCTGGGAACGGTGACGTGCACCTGGTGGTGGTGTGCCGACACAGCGGGAAAGTCGCTGTCCGTGCTGATGTGGAGGGACGTATGCGGGCTGCCGCGTCTCGTGTTATGCCTTATTGAAAGGCAGGTGATACGTACTCGCTGCGGTGACGTAGTGTTGATTGAAGGAAGAGATAGAAATTCCGGGATATTTGCCGTTAATCAGATGTCTGTCGTATGAGGCTTGAGCTACAGTTGCGTATAGCTTCGGGTTTTTCCTTTGGTTTCGGCCCACCATTCGAAAGGGAAGGTCTTGCTCACCCGGTCATGGATTCAAGCTGCTTGGATTTACACTTCCGGTAATATGCCGAAGGCGAAAGTAAGCCATGTCATAAAAGCATAACCGCGTAGCAATCGCAGTCGTAAATCAGCTCATGTCAGACCTTTTTGGTGAAACGGGTATGGCCATGCCCTTTCCTGGTACACGGACAAAACGGGCAGGCAAACCCCACCGCCCTCGTGATGAGGAACAATTCCTCCAACACAGTGCGCTCGGTATTCGGTCTGGGCCGGGCCGGGCCGGCTGCCAGCTGCCGCCCGGCTCCGGCAGCTGCCGGCAGCCGGTCAGCAGCTGGCCGGCCCAGCCCAGACGCGCGAAACCGGACGACCGGAGACGGGACCCGGGAACCGCGAGCGCGTCTGGGAGCGTTCGGGCGTCGGCGGCCACAATCGAGTCGGCCTCGCCGAATCGCTCGGCGGGTGAATAATTGATCAACTGAGCGGGTACGCCGAGGTGGCCGAGCAGCGACCCGTTCCAGGTGTCGCCGCGGAGTCGGTCGGCACGTGGCCGGACTTCTGTAATGAGTTCCCGGGTCGTGAACGGGTCGCGCGCGCCTGCACCGCGCAGCCCGATGCTAACGCGGTCCGTGGGGTCGGCAGGTCGTGAAGGCGTACGACCACGAGGAGCAGTGTCACGTGGCCATCAAGATCATCAAGAACAAGAAGTGTTTCCTGAACCAGGCGCAGATCGAGGTGCGCCTGCTCGAGATGATGAACAGGGCCGACGCCGAGAACCAGTACTACATCGGTGAGTGGGCGGGCGGGTTTCGGGCGTGCGCTCCGCTGGCGGCCGGCGCCGCCCCGCCCGGCTCGGGCCGGCCCTCGGACGGCTTTCACCGGGCCGGCGCGCCGCCTGCCCTCGTTAGCAGGGCCGCCGCCGCCGGAGCCGGCCCGCCGCGACGCCGGGACCGCCGTCTCACGCCGCTGTGGGAGTGCCGCCCGATTCGCGTGGGTGGGCGGAGGGCCGCTGCTGGCATGGGAGACACGTAGGCGGACCCGGGACTGCGGCTGCCGGCATCCGGTGGACTGTTGCAGGGGGAGAGTGGAACTGGCGGCGGATTTAGCGGGATGTGTCGTCCTGACGGTTATGGGCGTTGGGAACGGCCCCGTACTTCCCGGGCGCGGGAACGTTCTGCTGGGTTTGGGAAAGCGGTGGTCTGCACGCGGTCGGCTGTGGGATGTGCCGCCCGGCCGGCGCCGGCCGGAATTTGTCGTCAACGGCCGCGTTGGTTCGTCCTGCGGCCGTGCATTAACCGGGCGGGCCGGCGGGTTGGCGTCATACCAGGCTGGGAACGCGCCCCCCACCTGGCCGGCCTCCGCCCGCCGCTGTCGTTGGCGCCGAGCCGCCGCCGCCGCAGACCTCCGGTCGCTCCCCGCGAACCCGGCACCGGCCGCCCGCGAAGAGCCCACGGCGCCGCGTCAATCGGCCCGTGAATGGCGTGTCCGGCGGCGGAAATAGACCGGCTGAGGCGCCGCCGGCGCCGCGCGGCCGGACCAGCCGCCTGGTAACGCGGCCTCGGCTCCGGTCCCAGGCCGAAGACTGCTGCGGCGGCCGGAGACGGGAGACCGACCGCCGTGGGAAGAGCCCGGCCCGCCGGCTCGGACCGGGCCGCCGGCTCCGCGGGCCAGAAGGGGGCGTGGCTCGGGGCGGCGGCACCGTGGCTGGTGGGACGGAAGGGGACGTGGCTGGGGTGGTGGCGCGGTGGGACGGAAGGGGGCGTGGCTCGGGGCGGGGACTCGGTGGCTGGTGGGACGGAAGAAAGCTTGGCTCGGGCCGGCGGCACGGTGGCTCGGTGAGACGGAAGGGAGCGTGGCTGGGGTGGTGGTGCGGTGGGACGGAAGGGGCGTGGCCCGGGGCAGAGACACGGTGGCTCGGTGAGACGGAAAGGGACGTGGCTGGGGTGGTGGTGCGGATGGAAGGGAGGCGTGGCTGGGGTGGTGGTGCGGTGGGACGGAAGGGGGCGTGGCTCTGGGCGGTGACGCGGTGCGGACGGAAGAGCGTTAATGAGGAGCCTGCGGCGCCTCGCCCGTTCAAGTGTTCTTTTGATCGTCGCTGTGAGCTCTCGCAGTGGCCGTTGAAGCAGAACTTTTGAGTCCGGCGGGTGGACGCCTCGGCCGGCAGCGCGGACGGCGTGGTGCCGCCGGCCCGGCCAGCCGAGCCCGGCCGGCGGCGCCCACCAGTCCGGGAGCGGCCGGTTGGCGGCAGCGCGCGGCGGGCCGCCGCCCGGCCGGAAGGAATGCCGTTGACAACCGGATCTGGGGTCGCTGACCTGCACTGGGCGCCCGATATTGGGTCGGCGGCTCCGTGGGGCGCCTATGGGAGGGCCATTAACGCTTCTGGAGACCGGCCCAGTGACGCGACCTGGTCATTGACGTCAAGTGGTGGCCGGTCAATGGGCCGCGGACAGTGGCGGACTGGTTACACCTTATCATTGTCATGAACTGACCGCCGTCCTGAGGTCGGCCTTGAACTTTTGACCTTGATTTGGGCCACGAGTGAGGTCACCGGACCTAGCGACCTTATGTAAGGTGAAAATGATTGTTTTAACTTTTCCATTTTGCTATAACGGCGTTGAATGTTTATTGTCGTGATCACCCTGCCTTTTCCCCGAGCATGGAAGATGTGGACGGAGTCAGGATTGATAAGACCCGTCTACCACCAGCGGTCGGCGGCATTGACCACTAGCAGTGCGCATATTTAACCTACGCCTTATTCCTTTGCAGTGCGTCTGCGCCGCCATTTCATGTGGCGCAGCCACCTGTGCCTGGTGTTCGAGCTGCTCTCGTACAACCTGTACGACCTGCTGCGCAACACCAACTTCCGCGGCGTCTCGCTCAACCTGACGCGCAAGTTCGCGCAGCAGCTGTGCCGAGCGCTGCTCTTCCTCGGCACGCCCGAGCTCAACATCATCCACTGCGACCTCAAGCCGGAGAACATCTTGCTCTGCAACCCCAAACGCTCCGCCATCAAGATCGTGGACTTCGGCAGCTCGTGTCAGCTGAACCAGCGGGTGAGTGCGGCGTCCTGAGGTCAGGATTTCGCCGTCGCGCGATGAACGGCCGTGGCTTGGTCTGGACGGCTTGCCGATGGTGAATGTGTGTTTCGTCGGTCGGCGCTGATCGACGCCTGTTGTGTTTCAGCTGTCAGCGTTGGAATGGTTCTTGTACTCGTGTCGCGTCGGACTCTTATCACAACATGCTGATGTCGGTGTCCACTTTTTCTGACGTGCTCATTATCACTAGCGACTGACAGGCTGCCGGTGAATGCTCTCTGATTGTATCATTAACCTTGCGTCAGCATGTTACTCGCGTCATGTCTGAGGCAGCCATCAGCTCAGCCACCGTTCCTCTGTTACCGGATGTCGGTTGAAAGCACCACCGATCGCACACGCCGAAGCGAGAATTGAACCCTGGACCCTCGCATTGCCAGCACTGACGCGGCGCTCCCGGCCGGCAGATGTACCAGTACATCCAGTCGCGGTTCTACCGCTCGCCGGAGGTGCTCCTCGGCATCCCGTACGAGCTGGCCATCGACATGTGGTCGCTGGGCTGCATCCTGGTGGAGATGCACACCGGCGAGTCGCTGTTCAGCGGCGCCAACGAGGTAGGGACGGGCGGCGGGCGCGCCGCCACTCCGCCGGGACGGTGTGAGGGGCCTGCTGGTGGCCGTTGTGGACGGCACACCACCCGGGAAGGAGGTCGGCGGCATCGGCTGCGATTGGGGCACCTCACGCGGGTGGGTCGGTTGTGACGTGGGAGTAGGTCCTGCGACGGCCGTGACGCTGTCAGCCGGCGTATGACGCGTCACCCGCGTGTGACGCGTCGGCTTCCGACAGCGCGTGACTCACGGGGGACCCCGGCGGGCAGGCGGCGCCGAGTCGCAGTTTATCTCGGGCCGACCGGGCCGGCGGCGACGTCGTGACGTCACGCGTCGGCCCGGCCCGCGACGTGAGACGCAGGCCGGCCGTGGGTGGCCGTGACGTCGGCGTGACGCAGCCGGTCGCGGCGCGTAGGTGACGGATAGGGTGACTCGGCACCTCCGGCGCTTTTTGCGACGGCCGCATTCGTGCGCACGCAAGGTGACGCGCCAAGCAGAAGGCTTACGAGTGCTGGGAGTGTAACGGGGCTTCGGAGATCGGTCGGGGTTTCATTGTCCCAGTTCGATGTGCGTGTTGGGCTTTGTGGGAGCTCTGCGCACCGCCATCCATTGCAATGATACCGCCATGTTTCTCGTTCCGTTTTTGAAGCCTGATGACTGTTTGTTGTAAAATATTCAGCTTAAACGTCCACTTCCAGTAAAGTGCGATTTAGAAACTGTGGGGTTCAATACGTTATTTGGCGTTAACCGAGATACCTCCGTTTGTCCCACCGTGGGACCCTGTCCTGTCCTGTCCTGCCCGCCCCTGTCCTGTCCTGTCCTGTCCTGTCCTGTCCTGTCCTGTCCTGTCCTGTCCTGCCCTGTCCTGTCCTGTCCTGTCCTGTCCTGTCCTGCCTGTCGTGGCCCGTCGCGCTCGGGTCGTTTTCCGATGCTGAGTCCGCCGTCTGCCGGTCACTGGGACCTGTTTTGACTCTTCTGCTCGCCGCCAGGTGGACCAGATGAACAAGATCGTCGAGGTTCTGGGCATGCCCCCCAAGGCGATGCTGGACCAGGCTCCCAAGGCGCGCAAGTACTTCGACAAGCTGCCGGACGGCACGTACGTGCTGAAGAAAGGCACCTCCGAGAAGTACCGACCGCCCGGCTCGCGCAAGCTGCACGACATTCTGGGCGTGGAGACGGGCGGGCCCGGTGAACGTCGGCTGGGCGAGGTCGGTCACACCGTGGCCGACTACCTCAAGTTCAAGGACCTGATCCTGAAGATGCTCGACTACGATCCGAAGACGCGCATCACGCCCTACTACGCGCAGCAGCACAACTTCTTCAAGCGGACGAGCGACGGCAGCACGAACACGGGCGGCTCGAGCGGCACGAGCCCGGCGCTTGAGAATGGGACCGCTAGCCCGGCTGCGCGCGGTGCGCCAGGTACGTCCCGGCCCGCTGCGGCGGCCCGGCCGGACGGGGGGGGGGAGCGGTTCCGCCTGTGTCAGAAGGCCTGTCACTTAAGTCTGCCCGGAAGAACTGCAGCGTTTTCCCGTGATTTTTACGCCACGCGCATGTCGTGATTTCCGTAGTATTGTCACGGTTTTGCGTCGTGCCCCGTTGAGCCGTTGCTCTCTCACGTCTTGAGCCGTTCCTCTGTCGTCCTCAGGATCGTCCGGCGGCCGAGCCCGCAGCGACCCGACCCACCAGCACGCCCACGCCGGCCTGCTGTCGTCCGGCTACCCGCCGCCGCAGGGCGCCGCCATGGACTGCGAGTCGCCGCTGGTGGCGTACCGGGCCGGCGGCGGCGGTGGAGGTGGCGGCGGCGGTGGCGGCGGCGGCGGCGGCGCAGCGCCCGGCTGGCCGCCGCACGGCTACCACGCGCCGCCGGCCGACCCGGAGCCGCCGCCGTTGCTGGCGGGCTTCGGGCGGCACGCGGCCGCTCCGCCGCCGCCGCCGGCCGCCGCCTACCGCGCCCACCACGCCCACCACGCGCACCCGCACCACGCGCACCGGCTGCGCGCCGTGGAGCCGGCGCCGCCGTCGGCCGCCGGTCCGCTCGCCGGACCCGCTGTACGTGAACACTGTGCCGCCGCCGGACGGCGCGCTCAACATGCAGCTGGGCGGCTACCAGCCGCCGCCCCCGATGCCGCCCGCCGCCGCCGCCGCCGCCCAGTACGTGAACGCCGGCTTCCTGATGGGCGCGACGGGCGCGCCGCCGGCCGGCGCTGCCGGCTCGGACTCGACGCGAGAGAGCAGCCCCATGCTGGGCGTGTGCGTGCACCCTAGTCCGCTGGCCAGCCATTGACGCTGAGCTCCGGTAGACGGACTGCGGCGGCCGCTAGCGCGCGTGCTCGCGCGCGGGTCTCGCGCCGCCCGCCTCATCGCCATCACCATACTGTACATCTTGTGTCTTGATCTCATCCTCATCGAGCGACAGCGCGCCGCAGCGGGCGGCCGGCGAGCGGGGAGCCGCCCGGCGACGGCGGGACGAGCCGCGACTTGAGCCGCGCCGCGGCGGCGCTATGAAATACTTGTGATAAACGTCTGCGTAGCAAGCGTGATGATTGCCACTGCCCGGGGCCGGGTCGGCGGGCGCACGCCTGCGGCCCGGCAGCAGGGAGGACGGAGCGCAGGAGCAGAGAGGAGGGCGTCCCAGCGTAGCTAGTTACTCATGTTTCAGTTCCTAGAGTGCGCGCGCCGCCGCTGTTTCGGCGCCGTCGGACGGGTTTTGTTCGGCGCCGCCGTCCGCCGGCGCTCCTCGCGTTTTACCACGGCTCCCGCCTTCGAAATGTGCGCGCTCGGCCCGCGCGGCCGGCACCGGGCGCGCCTCCCCATGTACCGCCGGCTGCCGACTGGACTTTGTTATACAATTGCGCGCGGAACGGTTATTGTACATATTTCAGGAATATAAGGCATGAAATGCTGGCGTCAGGCGAATCTGATCAATGTGGTGGGAGTTTGGAACTGAAGAATGAACACGGACTGTTGCTCTTATTATCCGGTACTTATGTTTCCTGCAGTACTAGTATTCCCAGAGACAGGAGGCCAAGCGTGCACACGAGTCTGGTAGGACTTCCTCCAGAGTAATTGTTACACCCACTCCTTAACGGAACTAGGAACAGGCACATCCCCAAAATGCGAGGTTTGTGCCAAAACATGGACTTTGTATACGGGGGAAGCGGCTCGTGCGGAAGGATGTCGCCGTATTTAACGAAGCTGCCTCGCGGCCCAAACACAAACACCCTTTCGAGACCATGCGATACTCCATGAAAATAGTTCAATGTGAGCAACCCCATTGGGATAAGCAGGCAAACCAATGGTGAGCTCTGCCGTCTTGGTACCAGCCGGAAGGACATATGTTGCTAAATTTTCGAAGGCATTTTCTGTCTTCTTGAAGCCAGATCCAAGTAAAAGAGGGCCTCCGATGCGAAGCTTTTTGGGTAAGCCGTATGTTTTTACCGGCCAAGATCAGATGTTATATGATCTTATATAGTCTCGATGATCCCCAAACGTTAGTTGGCAGCAAGGCCTTACAACACTAGGCACAAACTTCGCGCTGTAATCTAAAACATCGAACATCCTGGATTTTCTTTTTAGAAACCGGGGCTGTCTCCAAACCACAAATGTTTTCCACCTTCGAAGTGGTGTATGGATGAGACCGTACCTAAATTTCGGTAGCAACAGCACAGCGAATTCATGGGCATTAACGAGAAGTCGTCAAAATCTGAAGACTTTCCGACGATCTGGCTTCGCAAGATGGCCGCGGAATTGCAGCGTCGCCATTTGTGGCATTTCTGGTACATTTTATGGTGCGCAGTGTTTTTAATTTTTTTTCGAAAAGGTTCCAGCACTGCAGTGAATGACGTCTGTGTTAATTAATAATTGTACATGTAACGCCTGAAAAAGCCAACTTCTTAGGTGCCTCACAGGATCCTGTCCATAACATTCTGTGGTATAAAATTTTTCAGCAATATGGGATTTGCAATAATGCAGTAATTTAAATGAAGTGATCCCAAGAAAGCGTTCTTGGCATGTGCATTTGATGGTTTTTATGTTTTACCAGCAGAATGCTTTTTCATTCTAATTTGAGATGTAAATATGTTTGCTACAATATATGCTTCTACACACAGTGTCTCACTGGTGATTTGGTTTGCTGTATTACCACATTGTCATTTTGTTAAGATGACAATTTTCTGCCTGTCTTGTGACATACGTTTTTTGTTGGGTAAGAAACAAGTGAGAAATTCTAGGGTTTTCTGGAACATTTACATATTTTGTTGGAGTTGAAGTTTGATTAAAGGGCTTCCTGGGTCTGTTGTTGCTTTCTAATGGTTTCTGAGTATGAATTGGTTTGAGAGGGAGAGATTATGATGTGACAGGTGGTCTCTGTATTTGCTGTTATGAGTACATAAATGCTCCCCCCATGCTTCTTCATATTAATGCAAAGGCCTGGATTATCTGGGCTTGAGATGTGTCCAATATCCTTGTCTGGTCTAAATTCAGAGTGAATGGGTTCAATTGTGTGTGTGAATTCATTGAATACCACCATTCTGGACATAAATACTGCAAGTAGAAAGGCTACATTGGATGTTTATATCAATTCCATTGTGACACAGGTCAGAGGACACTGTGTTGTAGGTTGGCCTCAGTTCCACACTGGGTATTGCTATATTAGGTTGCCAAAGTCTGTGTTATGCATTGGCCACAAAGGGTTGGCTGACAACCAAATGTTTAGCATGTCTTGTTAACATTGTTTTAGCAGTAGGTCAGGAGGTTTTTACTGTTGTCAAGAAAAAACCATATTCATTACATACCAACTGTCAAAGTGACCAAGGTGTATGTGTAAGTTCTTTCAGTGCTCATAGTGTCAAATGCATTTCCATGTTATGACATTGGCAGATCATTCATGTGGCATGTAGCACCTATCTTCATTGTCAGTGGGGATGCATGCATGCATGAGGTCATGGCTAAAACCATTGTTTGCATGTGACCTTCCATTGGAGAGGGTAGCCATTGTAATGCTTGGCACTGGGATGTTAACACTTCAAAGCACTGTTTCCAAGTTCCATCATTGCACCATGGTAAACCTCCATAGACTGTCTTACCCCCTCTGTCAAAATAGTAACCGTTCTCTTGGATTTGACATTGTACCAGTGCATGCCTTCTGTTGGTTTCATGTTAACCTACATCCTCTTGGCCTTGGTGATGATTGCTCCTTATGTTGTTCTGTTCCTGCATGCTCTGTACCACAATTATAGTTCCTGTAGCTAGCTTTTGTTGGCATCTCACAGTGATCCATAACTTGGGATGTCATGTTCATTAGTTCCATCAGTTTTCTTGTGATAGCACTGGTGCCAACAGCATTTATTGTATGCTGTTCTTCAGTTGCACATACCAAACACAGCTGTTGGTTCCTAGGTTCCATAATCTCATTCATTTTGGCTGTTGCAATGTGTTTCAGGTTTCTGAAATGCTTCCAGGTTTCTTGTGGCAGTGATGCAAAATGGCAGTCTTTGACAGGCATTGTGATTCCCATACTGCCAAATGCATTAGTAGTAAATATGATGCAGTGGCTTTCTCAGGTCAGGGGCATAGCCAGGGGGCAGCAAGGGGTGATGGCTCTTCTGGGGAGGTGAAAATTTAATATGCACTGCAAATGAGAGTGAATGGAAATTATGAACCAAAAGAATAGAGATCAAAATCTAAAAAGCTTTCAGTTTTGAGGAGGGAAGGGTAGGCTTGCCCTGGCTTCCCCTCAGCAAAACCTTGGCTACACCGGTCTCAGATCGGAGACATAACTGTGCAATGTGTGGCATGTGGTGCACGATAGAGAAGAAATATGAGCATCTGGTCTCCAAAGGTGATCGATTATTCATCAGCCCCGCCTACATTGATTATTTTTGTACTTGGGTCAAAGAAAGAAGAGCTGATTTCAGATCAAGAGCATTAATTTTGTTGTTACGTACCATGTTATAAGTACATATGCCTGGAAATGAAAAAAGTTGGCCCAAAGCTGGTCAGAAATATATGTTAAGCAAACATCTCATCAGAGTTGTAGGGGAACCCTTTCTGGCGACACAAAATACAACTTCTAGTCAGTGCACGGCACTCTACCTTTGCTGTATTCCCTATAGGGTGTACCGGCAGGGGCGAGCAGTTTTTTTTTGGGGGGGGGGGGCTTGGGGTTAGACATGAACTATTTATCAGACTCTTCACGCTTTTCCTTTTCCACGCTACGTATTTTTCCCTCCAGCGGAACACGCGCTGCGGGTTTCAGTTGGAAGGGCTTTTTCGCCCATGCTATCTACAGCTAGGAATGCCGAGCCATCGCCCTGTTTCAGTAATGCTTGAAGTCGTCGCGCTACGAAATTGTCACCGTTTATTCGATGGGACCGTCCTCCCCTTGAGGCACCGTCGCGATGCTGTTCTAATTACAGCAGGGCTTCCCAGAGGCGTGGGAAGCGGGCGCAGGCTGGGAGGTAGCGGTCCCCCAACTCTTGAAATTTAGCGTTGACCCTATGGGTGTGGCCTGGAAAGAGCTGAACCAAGATGCCTCCTAGCCCTCCTCCCCTCCCCCCCCCGAACTGTGGAGGAGTTACCGCGACCACGCTTGAACAGCATTGTATCCGGGGTCTTTCGACCCACGGGATCAACTCTGCGGGGAGATCCAGACCATGTCCTGGAATGGGTAAGTCCCCATTCATATAACCTAGCTACCCCCAAATGTTGATTTTTTCCTAAATTTCGGCCACTGTTCCGCCATTTTCCAAGATTTACATATTAGTACAATAAACGGATTTTCTTCCAAAAACGAAATATCTGCGATTCCTATTTGCAAGCGGGAGGGACGAATAACAAGTTGACCCCGCATTCCCCAAGAAAAGGAGGGTGGTATGGCCCCGATGCTCCCCCCCCCGCCGGAGCACAGCCAGGATTTCCTTAAGGGGGGACCTGAGCTCAGTGAAAACTGAAATTATACCAAAACCACCTGCAGGGAAGACGATGTGCAGTGGGTTTCACAAGATGCTGTTGATCACCGGTACGCATTCCGTAAATGGAGTATGGCAAGACACCTCGCTCGCCGCGTCCGTGCTATTAAACAAGAATAATGCAGACCTAAGGGAAGGGCGCTCCCCCGTTCCCCGTCGCTACGCCAGTGGCCCCCTGGATTCCCCAAGGGCCATGTTTGATGCAAAGATGCAATCACTGACAGCAAGCTTAAGACTGGCGTCCCACTACACAAAATAGTAACCAGTCGACCGGCCGCCCTGAAACAGTCGAGCTGACACCAGGGACGCAGTTAGGATTTCCTTAACCCACGTACGACCGTCCGTCGGCGACGATCACGCCTGACTCAGGGGGCGGTTGATTGCCCTCCCCCTCTAACTCACGAACGGTTGGTCGCACGATAAAAATAGGCACACCGTTGGAAAGCTTGTGACTAGTAGAGCTCGAAACTAGTCTCATTTTTAGTTTTAGGTAATATTTAGGCAATTTACTTCCGATATATGTTTTCTCATAGCCGACTGCATGAGACCAAAAAACGGCCTGAATCTCAAGGGCTGTGAGTAATTACGCATAGGTAAAGGCACCAGCGCACAAGTAAAGGTCCGCAGATGCCGTTACACGTCTGATTTCCCAGATTTGTTCAATAGATGCGACGAAACGTTGAGTTAAAGACACGACAATTTTCGCGCCGGCTGTCGGCGTGCGCCGCAGCCGTACACAGTAAGAAATAAACGGGAAGTAATTTTTGCGTACCTTTATTTTCTTGACATAAGCCTATACATGTACATTTTATTGATCTTGTGGTTCTTGTGATTGTTCCTCATGCTTAAATTTGGGAAAAATTTATTAGTTACCGTTCTACACAATTGGCGGAGATTTACTCGCGAGAGCTTATTTATTTGCAAAATACGCAATTTTTTCAACCTTTTGAGGTTTTAAGTATTACTTGCGTCTGTGCAAGCCAGTGCTACCATTTTCCACCCATTCTGAGTTACTGATCGTTGATTTTCACGGTGGTACATTTTGACTCCCAACAGTTATTCGTGACCTGAACTCAGGCCAATGGTTGGAAGTCATTGATACTTTGCCCAACGACGGTAACTAGATTTCTGCTTCACTCCAGACTAAAAATGTTATGAAAAATTCCGCCAATTTCCGAAAAAAACGACGACATGTCTTAAAAATGGGCTTAACCTTAGGTCAATGACCAGGAAAATTCCGAAAAATCTGAGGTAGCAGATTTGTTGCGTCTGTCAAGATCACTAATCCCTGAAAGTTTTGTGATATCTTATTTTCCAAAAAAGTTAAAGGGCGCTAAACTTTTTTGAACATAGGTTCGTTTGACCTGACCTAGGTCAGACACCTGACTTAACCTGAGGTCAAAGCTTTGACACAAGGTGTAAAAATGATCAAGCAAAAGGTACACAAAGTTTCGTGGCTCTGTGTTTGTTCGTTCTCTCGCAATCCTAGAAAAACCTCAGGGGGGGCGGTCAACTGCCCCCCCCCCCCAGTCGGGGCGGGTAAAGGGGAGGGGGTGAGCTCATTGTGAATTAGAATCGTACGGAAGCCGCCTGCTGGGGTTACATTGTGCATTGTTTTGCACAAAAATGCGGGCCTAAGAGGGGCGTCGCCCTTCCCTCTTGAACCCCCCTTTGGCTGCGCCGGTAGTTGACACAAATTAGAAAACGGGAAAGGACGAGCCATTGCCAGCGGTATGTTAACCCGCTATTGATAGCGGGTTATCATATATCATATAACAACCCAGTCAATTGATTGGGGAAGGGTGGCGTTTGACGCTTCTTGGTTATCTCCCGAACGAATAAATTTAGCGTCCTGAAACTTTCGGTGCCTGTTCTTACATGAACTCTGCACATACTGACAAACGGTTGAAAACGAGGTCGTCTTAGATCACCTGTTCATGACGTCATAACGACGGCCATGTTTTGCGATTTGATGTTTAATTTTACTGTCATCGCCGTATTGTCGGTATTTTTGCAACGCATGGTGGCTGCGGCTTGCATTGAATCCCAGCGTGAAAGGATAGTTCATTATCAAGCTCATTTGACGTCGTGCTAGATCATTCTAGGTTAAATACGTGTTTTCATGTTCCGGCCATTTTCGACTATTTCTGATTTCATATACCGCGAGAATACGTGTTAGAAAAGGAACCGGATAAGCTTTATCTTTGAATACGGTCAGAGACATTACAGATTTTTTCTGCAACGGACTGCACGTAGGGCTTGGACCGCACCCCAGCCAGCATTCCTCAATGGGACCCATGTGGGCTACGTGCAGGGACGTAGCCAAGGGGAGCATGCCCCCCCCCCCCAGCCAAGCGGTCTACACTAGATACATGGCGATTTTGCATGAATACGTAATAGTGATCAGATATATGTTGCAAAAGCCAACATTATATATTTTCCTGTGCATTAGATATAAGATAAGTTGCCAGAAATTATTGCGTTTTATTGTAAATTTCGTCATATGCCTGCGGCATATGACAAAATTTGACATTTGCCTCCCCCCTGAGCAAAATCCTGGCTACGTGCCTGGCTACATGTGGGGCAGGTGGGTTTATGTGGGCATGGGCTGCAGGTGGGCTGGTATCTGGGTTCCATATGGGACTCAGGTGGGCTGCCATTATGTTATCGTGTTCTTTTGATACGCCTGGAATATTTGTAATGTACGTGCTTCCTCGTTGCGTACTGCGTGAATAATCTTCACGAATGCCAAAAATGGAATGAATACTGATGTGGGCTTCATATGGGCTACATGTGGGCCAACTTGGCTCATGTCAACATGGGGTGCAGGTGGGCTTGTATCTGGGCTCCATATGGGACCCAGATGGGCTGCCTATATGCTATCATTTGATACGCCTCGAATATTTTCGATTTGTGCTCCCTCGTTGCATAATACCCGATTATTCTTCACAAAGGCCAAAAAGAAATGAATGCAAATGTGGGCTCGATGTGGGTTTCATGTGGGCCAACTGGGCTTATGTCGACATGGGATGCAGGTGGGCTGGTATCTGGGCCCCATATGGGACCCGGATGAGCCAGTTCGCATGCAGTGGTACACCCAGGATTTTTTCTACGCTGTTGGTCGAACCCGTAGCTCTCAGTCTGATTTAGTGCATAAGGTCGATTTTTCCGTTTTCTCTTTTATGCTAAAAAAGTACAGCTCTCGCCCAAGAGGGTCTGATCCTCCAGGCGCCCTCCCCTAGGCGCAAAATGTTTGCAGATGTGGATAGATGGCGCCGGTAGCGCAGTTGATGACAAAACATTTCATTGGAAAATATTTATTTCCGATTTGCAAATGCATAGTAGTAAATCTGTATGATTTATATTTGTACATTGTACGGCTGAACACAAAACCATGGTGTAAAAATGCTGCATTATTTAAATCCGGGTCTTTCATGCCATAATCTGTAACCACTTGGCGGCTATTTTCAAGAGTCCTTCCCGGTCACATTATTGCGCATCGGTGTGGAACCTCGTCCTTTCCATGGGTTTGTTCTGCGCTGGGAAGGTCGAGTCGCCGTCGGTGTGTGTGTGTAGTACTTACTGTGACAAGTCGTGCTAAAATAGGTTGGGTTGAATCCGAAATCTTAATTTATTTGGCTAGAGCTAGTGAAATACGTAAACTGTCACCATGATCTGAAGAGCCTAAGTAGGCACCTGTGCGCGTGATTTAGGCCCATCAGCGCTTTTTACGTTAGTATTTTGATAACCACGAAATGTTTACATTAATATTTATATAACCACAAGGTGCTTGAAGTTTAGCACTATTTCTCCGTAAATTTCCCCCGCGTGCATTATTCTGAGGAATAATGCATACGACAATTTGTTTCTCATTCTAGGTTCGTATGGAGAAAACTGCAGTTGTTACCTTATTGGAAGTGCATGAATTTCCCTACATACACCAAATGTTTCACATTTCTATATAGTGCCCAAACAGTGAATATTGGTAAACATTGACTTCGCACTACTGGTGATGATGTGAATATGAACAGTGGAGTGTATGCACTATTTTGACCTTGAGGACGTCATTGTTAAGTCATATATACCAGTTACAATGGGCTTAAATGGGGAGTGCTGGATCTGTGGTTTATTGTTTGTGAGCGTTTTTGTGATTTTATTTGTGTGTTTGCTGAGTGTCGTTTTTAACATGTCCTTCCTTTTAACTTTGAAGGGACACTCGGAAGAGCCATTTTAACAATTGAGTGAGTTTACTGTCAATATAGACGTACACCAGTGGTATGATGTGTGTGTCACGAAATCGGGTCACTTCTGCATTTTCACTGAACGCGATGGACCACACTGTAGAATAGGGTAACAGCTGTGTCATTGTCATTGTCGTTGTCATTGTCGTAACTTCAGGGGCAGTAAAGCGAAATGCGGAGTGCTCGGGAGTATCAGCAACGATGTGGGACGGGCTGTGAGGAAATGGTTCACTGGTGGTCGGGACCAGGACGGCGGCCGGAAACGACGCGAGCGGGCCGCGCTACCAGCCAACCCTCGCGGATCATCGAAGATGGCCCGATGAGTAGCTGCCGGCGCACCCAGTGAGCGGGACTACAGACTAGACGCGACCTGACGGCCGATTAGACGAAGGCCTGGTGGTGTCGCAGGCATTGGAGATGCTGAAACGGCGTGCTGCCAGTGAACAGGTGGTGGGATAGCTGCGTGAGACGTTAGCGCGCTAATTACGCGCGTGCAATGTGACTTCAGTGCAACGCAGCAACAGAGACGGCTTGCGGGCGGGGATATATGGGACAGGGTGTTCACAACTTGATAGGTGCAGGAGTGGTTCGCGAGACGCGCCGACAAAGCTGCCGTGCGAAGAACGTAGAGGTGGTGCGCCAACTGCGGGAGGAGTTGACTGGTGTCTTGGACTGGTGACTGGAGTTGACCGTCTGAGTGATGTCGTGTATCCGGGGACTCGTGATTTGGCGTGCATAGCGGTTGCGCATGCGATGTGTGCCGCGTCTTCTGCTGGCACATGGCAGTGCAGAAGTGCCACTGGGGTGTTAAGCGTTTTTTTAGCTTGGAAAGTCGTGTGTTTCGAGTGGGCTGGGACAAGTAGCGTAACAGTCTCTAGTTTTTTTGCGGCGATTCCAGCGCCGTCACGACCCATGACTGAGCAGTCTGGTGTGTCTTCCACGTCTGCAACGTTCAGTATCAGATCAAGTTATGGGCGCCGAATGACCCTGTAGTCGGTGCGCCCCTAAGCGCCAATAACCAACCAGTATCAGGAGATCTTAAATTAATTTTAGTTCCGTGCCTTTCGCAGGGCGTGTTCGTCCTTGTTAAGATAGCAAGGGAGTTCAGATAGGAAGGGAAAAGATCTTTGTCGTGACATTTGGTGTGCACAGCGTATTTATATTGCTGCCATCTTGTTGGCGTATGTGGAACATCTTGCGATCGGGTTTTGTAGCTAGCCAGTCAGTCGCGGTACGTCTCAATGCTAACACTGCTCGGAAATAAAGGTGGAACTGTGAGGCCAGTATCTAACAAAATCAACTGATAACGCAGAACATCAGTAGACATATCCACACGATTATTCGAGATGTGTGGCTGCTTTGTCCCGCGTCCGTCGTAACGAAATACGTATCGCATGCACCCCGGATTCAGCCAGGGACGGCTCTGACTGACCACGCGCGTCACAGGTCAGGCCCAGATAAACTGATGGACTCAGAGGCAGCTCATGCTCACCTTTGTTTGAGCCCACATGTAGCCCAGATGAAGCCTACATGCAGCCCAGATGAACCCCGCACAAATCCCAGGTGAGCCCACATGGGTCCCACACACAGCCCAGATTAGGCCCACGCACATCCCATCCGGGACCCATTTGGTTTCAGGCGACATTCCCAGATAGGATCCATATGGGTAGCCCAGATGGGCCCTACGTGGGTGCCCTCATAGGACCCAAATGGGCCCCATTTGGGATTGCTGGCTGTGTTTTATGCAGATTTCAGCTTAGCAAGTACACTGGTGGCGTCTTTTTTAACGTTGTGTATGACCAATCTGGGGATATCGGCCGTAGAAATCATGTGCAATATTCCGTAGAGACGTGCAGTGGCGTAGCTAAGGGGGACCAAAGGGGCCATGCCCCCCCTTGAGGCCAAGCGGGGCCTCCTGGCGGCCGAGCTGGGCCCCCTGGGGCTGAAGACCCCAGTTCTTTCGATGGCATGAGGCGCCCGCAGGACGTCTTACACTGTCCGAATGTATCTATGTACTGAAGGCGTCCACGCAGTGGCTGTCTGCCCTCTCGGCAAAAATACAAAATCGATGATACACAATCACTTGTCAGGCGAAGTAAAACGCACTCATTTGAACACGAACGGCAGTCACGATGTCAGATGTTTCAAATGTTTTAAAAACGACGCGCGTGAGGCGGCATTCGAGACTGCCGGAGGCAGGCGGTTCCAAGCCATTGCGGCTCGGTAGGAGAATAGCCGATGGGTTGCCGCCAGCCGCACGCGAGGCAGATGTGTGGCACCTGTGCCAACAGCAACCGCGCGGGTGCGGCGGCAGCAGACCTGAGCACGCATGGCAGTAGGGAACAGAGCACGTATGGCGAACGGGCATGTGGGGGAGCGCAAAGAGTTGTAGACCTTCAGGAGGTCACGCGTTCTGACCAGGTCCTCCACCAGACTCCACCCCAAGGCTTCCAGAGACGGGGTAATGTGGTCTCCGCGTCGCACCCCGGTCACCACCCTCGCAGCAAAGTTAATCACCTTTTGCAGCCTGCTCAGCTGGCGACCGGCGGCTCTTCCCCACGCAGTGATACAGTAAAGGATGTGAGGGAAGACGTGGGAGTGGACGAGGGGCTTCATGACGTCTGGAATGAAGTAGAAACCAATTTTGAATAGTGAGACAAGGATGCTATTAAAACGCCGAACAATGGTGGATATGTGCTCTTCCCAGGTAAGATGTCGGTGGATGATTACGCCAAGTACCTTCACAGATTTTTTTGAAATCATGACGGAACCCGAAATGTCGATGTGAAAATTTTTCGTCATTTTTTTGTGGAGGCTCTGGTGCCAATGAGCATGAAGTCCGTTTTTCTTGGGTTTATTTTTAGACTGTTGGACCGAAACCAGTCTTGAAGGCACGAGATAGAATCCTCGATTCGGGTCTTGAGACATGATAGATTGTGGGTGTTGGGTGCGGCGTGATCGAGAAGCTGAGTGTCATCGGCATAGGAAAGGAGTCTGCCATAAGGAAGGAAACTGGATAGGTCGTTGATGAAGATTGGAAATAGGATTGGGCCAACAATGGAACCCTGGGCCACTCCATGGGACAAGGGTAAGGTAGCCGAGCCACCAGCGACCACCTGCCTCCGGCCACTCAGGTAACTGGCGAACCAGTCCGACTCAACACCGTACCACTCGAGCTTGTTCAGAAGGGCGCCGTGGTCAACTCTGTCGAAGGCCTTGCTTAAGTCAATTTTCGTAAGAGATACGACGTGATCGGCATCAATGATCTTTGCTGACCACTCGACCGCGTCAAGCACGGCGTCCTCTGAAAGAGACAATTAAAGCAAAATAGGAATATTTTAACCATTAAAGAAGGCTCACGAACCTAAAGAAAACGTACTCAGAATATACAAGGCTTTGTTTGCGATGAAGAGAGCTCCGTGGTCTGAATGAGCGTTTAGGGGCCCCTGCTAGCTTGTTGGGGAGTTCACTGCTTGTCTGGGGAGGGTCCCCTGTCGGCCCATAAAGGGCCCCTGTCAGCCTCTGAAGGGGCATCCTTTCGGTCTGGGAGAAGGCCGCTGCTCCTGCCTCCAGAGGTCGACAGAGGCCCTTTATAGGCGGAATAGGATGCCCTCAACAGACAGGCAGTACCCCCCCCGGCCAACAGGGGCCCCTAAACGACCATTCAGGAGCCTCTGCGTTCCTGTAAAGATGTCCTTGCCGATCTGTAAGAGGCGCCCGCCAGGTCGGCAGGAACGTCTTTACAAGCGAGCATGAGCCCCCTTACACTTCAGCGGGGCCCCTTTACAAACCGACAGCAACTGCAATCACATGGGGCCCGCACTGATTACGAGGGCCAGGCGCGGATCCAAAGGGGAGCAATTGGGGCGATCGCCTCCTCCCCCCTTAGGCCTGAGAAGGGGCTCCTGTCAGACTTCAAAATAGCCCCGAAGGGACCCCCTATGAGCTTTACGCGGTCTCTAAAAGAACCTGACGGGCTCTTGATGCAGTCACGGAGGCCTCCTGGAGGGTTAGATGACCTCTGAGACGCCTAGAGGGCCCCTGAGGCTTCCAAAGGGCCCCTGAGACTACAACAGCGCCTCAACACGGCAGAGTGTCCCTGAGACCGCCAGTTGGTTCATAGGGTCCCTGAGACGGCCAAGATGAGGACTGAGTTCCTAGGGGGCCCTGTGAGTGAAAACCTCAAAGTTCTTGATGTAGTCAGAGGGCCTCCGGGAGGGTTAATGAGACAATGACACGGTAAGATGGCCTGTGAGATGGAAGCAAGGGCCCTTGAAACTCTTCAAGGGCTCCTGGGACCGCAAGGAGTCCCAACACAGCAAAGGGCCCATGAGGCCGCTAAATTTGCCAGAGAAGGCACCTGAGACGGAAAAAACTTAAGAAGGTGCCTAGCACGGCATAAGGAGACTGGCCAGCCAGAGGAGCCTCCTGAACGGGGATTCGTCGGTGATCTTCTCAACCTCGAGAGGAGCCACAAATGGGCTGCACTGTCCTTTTTAAAACCTTGAGGTTTCAGAGGTTCTTGATGCTGTCAAGGGGTCCCCGGGAAGGTCAGGTGGTTTCTGAGACGGCAGGATGGGTCCGTGCACCGCAGATGACACCTGAGACCGCCAAAAAGGTCGCAAGGTCCTTGCGAGGCAAAAACAATAATAGGGCCTCTGAGACGGTATTTGGGTTTTATGGGGGCGCTGGACGGCCAGAGGGTCCCCGAGTGTAACAAGCGGGCACCTGGCACGGACAAGGTCCCCATGAGACTGCCAGTCAGGCCCCTGAAGCGCCAACAAAAGCCCCTTGTTACGGCTAGAGACTGCCTAAAGAGACCTGAAAGACTGCCAGATTTACCTAATGCAACAGAGGAATACCCCTGATACAGCCATGGGGACCACTGGAGGCGTTCAGAGTGACTATGACACTGTACAGGGGCCCTGAAATTTCCGAAAGGTATTTTGTAACTCCCAGAGGGCCTCTGAGATAGCAAAAATATTTCCCAGAGACGATAAGAGGGATACCCGGGACCACAGGGGGTTTACTGAGACTGCTAGAGACGGACCTCTGAGACTGCTGACTAGACGTCTCCAGCATTAGGGGTTCCCGAGACGACCAGAGGAACCCCCTGAAACTACTAGAGCTTGAGACGTCCAGACCGCTCCTGAAACGGCCAAAGGACCTAGAGGATTGCCAGAGGCGCCTCCGTCACGGCAGAGAGACTTAAAGAGGGCCTTTTTAGTGCCCGAGGGGCTCCTTAGACGGCAAAGACGTCCCAGGGACGACAGGAAGGAACCTGAGATGGCTTAAGCGTCCCTGAAACTGCCAGATGGATCCCTGAGACTGTCCGAGGTGCCCCTGTGACCGTCAACGGAGCGCTTGAGGCGTCCCACGGGACACGTGGAACTGTAAAAGGAACCTGAGACCACTAGAGGGTCCTGTCACGGCAGACGGCCCGAGACCATCAAAAGTGTCCCTGTAACTGCAACAGGGAACCTAAACTAAGCTGACAAAAAAACCAGACGCTACGGAATGGGGAAGGGGACGGACGTTCACCCGGACCAGATACAGATAAATTTGAAATGGAGGGGGGGATGGAACCGACTAAAATTTTACCGTTTTTGTCATATTTTGGCCACTTTGTTCGGGAACAAAACGCAGGGTTTTTTAAATAAGGTGGCGCGTTTGAATTTTTTCGGCAGTTTTATGTGCTAAAAAAACAAATTACATCATTTTTCATGTCTGAAGGGCAAAAAATGGGGACCCCGCGCTGACCATTCGCCTCCACCCCCCTCCCCCCGCCTTGATGAAGTCCTGGATCAGCCCTTGGCGAGGGCCCCCGTTGGCTATGAGGGCCCCATTGATCCGATTAGGCCCTCCTCCCTTGGGCGGAATCCTGGCTACGCCCCTGGACATTTGGAACATAAACTTTTAAGGTAATCCAGAGATATCAGAAAGAGGTCACTAGCATGTTTGTGGTACTGGGGGTGTGAAAGTAGGAAATGTTGCATTGTCACAGGTTCATGATAAGTGCCATTTCAGATTTTTCCATGCCCGAGCCTCTGAAGGTGTCATTTTTAGAATTTCCGTGTCAAACGGGCCAGAAAACATTAGTATCTCATGACACGTTACAATGGAGGTCAAATTCAACCTGACCTGTGACCTTGACCTTGCATAACCCTGAGTCAAGTGGTATTTAGAATGTGAATTGAAGCTTCCGGGAAGATATTACCCAACAAAAGTCCAGTCTCGTTCTGCTTTTCATTGTGATTAGGCGACTCTGGAGAAAATGGCCACTGTCGTATTTGACCTGATGTGACATCATCACTGGCCCCAAAGTCCAAAAATGTACATGACAAGGAGAGCAAGGTTCGGCGCTTTCGATTGCGGTTTGAATCAGCCGAATGGGACAATTGGTTCTCGGGATAGACAGGGCGTTAAAGCCCCCCCAGTGGAAGGTGGCGAATTACCCGTCAGTGCCTGGTTAAGAGCAGGCAACTAACTCTTCACAGATGTTACAAGGGAAAGAGGCGTTCGTCGAAAAAAATGAAAACAGGAACGGTGGATACGTCTTATGACCTACTATCGAAAACCCGCGTTACCATCGAAGGTAACCGCGACTAAATAGTGGGTACCAAATGCTATATTCACTGCACGAAACTGCAACAGGCCTCGGAATTTCTTTCAGCTTTGCAGCGGGTGATGAATGTTGCTTCAAAAACAGCACTCGTAGAAACAGCGTATATGTATCGTATACTTCGGCGACAATTCATATGCATGCAGTCATCGTGTGCAACATGTCAGAATCACTTCGTCGGTTTACGCGCCAAATTTGTTTTAATAATAGTGATGGGCAACAAAGTCTCAGTTTTGTTTTAAGATTACGGAAGGATTGCTTATAAAATAAACATACTTTAGGATTTTGCATCGGATTTAAAAAATACAAAGCTTTGTAGTGATAAATAAAAATTGAATTTATATGAGATAAAACTAAGCAACTATCTCAAAGGACAACGATATTTTATGTCAGTACTTTAATCTTGTCCACCACAAGTATGGATTTGCCTAACTCAAAACTTAATATTCCGTAGAAGATCTACTGAATTCAGTGACGCTCAATGACGTCATGAAACCCTGTGTTTCGAAAGATGGAACTACAGAAACTACCGTAATAAACTGAAAACAAACCATCGTTTCTAGCTGAATGCAAGCTTTATGGCAGTTTGGATTGTTGAACCAGAACAGTTGCTGAGCGGAACAACAAAGAAGAGGAATGGGGTTAACATAACCTTAGTTCTTTAACATAAGGCGTTGGATTTTTGTTCTATGTGCGATGGTTCTAAAGGATAGCGGGGAATGGTCTGACGATACTCAGTGATTGGTGTGTGGGATATTTCATTCCTGGTCATGGAGCTTGCCATCTAATAAATCGACATGGTTCTTACAAGACATTCCCGGGGTCATGGAGACCACGGTTCTGTAGGTATTGTTAAGGAGGTAGGTACCTAAAATATGATTTTCTCCACGGTCGAAATATATGATGGGTTTGGCACAATAAGGGGTATATGAAACCTGTTCAGAAGGCATATTTGCAGTGACTACCAAAGTACTTGCTGGGCATTGCTGGAGTGGAATGTTGAGGCCAGTTAGCAACGTTTCAGTTGGGAGCATATTAGGGTAAAGATAAGCAGATAGCTTAAGCTTAAACAGCTATGATTTGCTCATATATGGGAAACTAGGCCATATATGATATCTTCACCAGGCCATGAAAAACAGCATAAATGGCATAAAAATCATACAACAAATGGCTATAAGGCAAGTACATGTGATTCAGTTGCTGCATAATATCATTCCATGACAAAAGTGAAAAAACTGCCAAATAATATTGTTGCTCCATTTGTCGCTGACTGCTGCGCCACTTCTCTGTTTGACTTCTGCTGTGATTCTATGGTAGCTAAGTCATAAAGGGCAGTTCCCAAGGTGAAGGTGATTTTGGGTCTAATGATATCATCAGTATAACCTAACTTAATGAATAATAAACAAGACCTAATCTAACCTAACCTAACCTAATCTAACCCCAACCCTGACTTTACCTAATGTGACCTAACCTAACCTAACCTAACCTAACCTAATCAAACCTATTCAGTCTCATGACCTAACCTCTGTTGGACAGAGCCAAGTCTGATCACACCCTATATTGGCCTATGGCCTCTAATATCTTATACCATGCCTTAGTGTGGGGTTGTGCCTTTGGTACAACATTATGCAGTTTACTAATGATGTCAGTACAGTTTACTAATGATGTCATCAAGCATTGCACAGTACATACTGCAGTGAAATGTAACTCCATTTCCTTCAGAAACCATACCAGTAGTGTCACAATTTCTTGTTTTCATAGGAAAGTTGATGAACTCTTCTTTATGATATGTGTAGCAAAAGTGGCCTGTGAAAAGGTGAAAAAGGAAAGTATTGCCAAAACTAAGCTATTTTTGGCATGACCAAATTAAATCAACTCAATTGTCATTCCATTAAACCACCTGTCAATGATGTCAGTACTAGATCCTAGACCATTGTTCAAGCTCCAAGCTGAAAGTTAGCCTAGTTCTCTTAAAGTTGGCATCAGTGTGAAATGTGACCTTGCCTGTAGAAATGGTGATAATAAGCCAAAAACTGTCTAGCCAGCAGTCTGTCAAGCCAGATAGATAAGTGAGTTGATGCCTGATGAAAAATTGCATACCTAGCTGCCAGCTTATGGCTGTAAGCTGTTTTTGGCTTATATTTCCATGCTTCATTTTACTGGGCATGGGAAATTCAGCATATTGTGATGAGGAATTAAAGATAGGGTCTCAACATTTGCACTCACATCCAAGTTAGTGCACCTTGGGCAACAGGCAGATTATGCATGCCACAAGAAATAAATCATCATTTTGTGCCTTTGGAGAACTGTAAGCTATTTTTATCATAAGCTCTTTTTTCATCTCCACCCTAGTATTTTCTTAAACTGATTTTTAAATGACATGGTAGTGCAGATATAAACTTGCCACAGAGTATGACAGAGGAGAGCCTTTTGTGCTGCTGTGTATCCAATATATATACAAATTAATTGTTACTAATTGCATACAAATTGATTGTTTTGCTCTGTGACACTCATTGTTGGAAAACTGTCATTTTCTGTTGTCAATGAGCACCAAAAAAAACTTCTGTACTCCAGAATGGTCATTTGCCCCCCCCCCCAGACATGGGTATTTCTACTCAACCCAAGTTTGAAGTTGCCCAGCATTGTCCCCCTGCCCCCCCATTGATGATTCACCATCCATACTCGGTTACTGAAGTACATTCCGAACCCACTGCCAGCCGCCTTCCACTTCTGGTCAGTGACTCTGCTGACCTATCATGGAGACCCAGGAAACTGGTTTGCCTCCCCCCCCAATGGAGCTGATGGATCCACTCCTGCTGGCCACATATGTTTGCCAGGCACCTAATTAGTCCTTGTTTCTCACATAAATGCATGGCATTGTATGCTCTGAAAGAGAATTTGTACTCCAACACCAGGAAGAAAAACCAGGTTTCCAACACTGATGACACTTGAACTGTTATGGCCTTTGCAATGGTGATGTGGGCCAAGTTGCCATTACACTTGGTGCCAGTGATCTTAGTGCAAATGCTGGTGCTGGTGCTAGTTACTTAGTATTGATTGCAGTACCAAAGTATGCAATCTGATCTGATCTTATCTGTAATCTGCTGAATACAGTGCTAGTGCTGATTATTTAGTGCTGATTACACCAGTGTGGATTACCTCAGCACTGATAGAGGTGCTGTTGCAAGCAAAATTGTTGAAATTGACAATCCTATTGCCTTTGAATGATTACCTCAATTCTTTATGAATACTGTTCATCATGTGAAGGTGTGCTAATACCAATTCATGGTCTTAAAACAGAGATTTTTCATTTTTTGTGAGTTAGAACACAGCTTCCTGGACTCATGTGCCTTGTGTCAAGGCATGTGCCCCATCAGGCATCATAAGGTCATTGTTAAACAGCTAGAATTTGTGGTACTTGGCCTGCCAATCACTATTCCATTGGTGTAGGTATATGGTGTACTAAACAAAAATAGGAAAAGTGAACTTTTCAAGAATTCCCCTGGTTTGTTGTCTGATGAGATTTTTTTTTGATTACAGAAAGTGAATAAGAATATCTGTTGTAGATATTAGTGCACTTTGTGGTGGCAAACTTGATTGCTTTTATCACCACTCAGTTCCTGCTAATTTGGTTTGAAAAACGATTTGAAATAGTTTGCAACATGCAATATCATCCAGGGAGTACTACTTTTAATATAGCTGGAGATGTTTGGAAAGACAAATGCTGAGAAAATACAATGCAAAAAGTTAAACACAACTGAGTAAATGTTTTCTTTTGGTATCCACATAAAATTCACTGCTTACTGCTTAGAAAAACATGCCTCATTCCCCAACTGATAGGTAGATTGTTCAGGTAGACAGTCATGTCATTGTGATACCTAATTCAGAGTCATTGTATGCTAGCTAGAACAACTGAATGTACCAGGTGCACTGAGAAGGAAGAGTGTCTTTTCTGTGCCTAGGGTTGGAAATTTGGTTTTGTTCTGGGTACTGGAGTGTAATTTTTGTTTTTGAGTACAAAATTTGGAAAGAATAATGCTGGCTTAAGTCAGATTTCTTGGTGTAAGTCAGTTATTGCATCATACCTGTTTCTTATTGAATGAAGAAAGTAATTTGTTTTTGAGTAGTGAATTTGTTAACATGAATGTAATGTTGGGTTAGATGTAGGCACAAGATCAAGCTTTTGAATTATATTTTCTGGAATATTTGTTTTTTATGTCTTCAGCACCAGAAAACCATGCCTTTGCTAACCCTGTTAGTGTCTTAAAGTCTCTACAATTTATGCAGAGTGAATGTGTCAAGCCTGTTGTCTTACTGAATTAACACCATAAGGGAGTGGCATATAGGTGGAGTAATTATGCAAACAGCAACTGGTTTACCTTCTGCAGAAGTTGATAGCTGTTTTGTTTTCATTTGGCTGTTGTAACTTATGTTGCTGATATTTTGTGATGACTGCTAACTGACTGCTCCATTGTGCTTGATGTGATGACAGTCTTCATCATGCTATGAGAATATGTAGTCACAAATGTTGCCTCAGAGTACCAGAAAAAAAAGAGAAAGAATGCTGACATCCTTTGCAAAGTCAGTCTGGAGAATGCTAAGCTGAGCTTGAAATGTAGTAGCTCTGAAGATATTTGGGCACCAAAAGCCCATAGCCCTTTAGTCTTTTTTTGTTCCTTTACATTATATGTCTAACAATGGCAGTAAATTACATTTGTCACATCATGTTTGTGTTGCCATGCATAGGATATTTTATAGATGGGAATTGTGAAAAGGGTTTTATTTGTGTTGTTTTCACTGAAATGTTTTCACCTTTTGCTTATGAAGTAAAGCCTTAGGTATTTGTGTTCCAGAATTCAGTAGAATAAGGCATGACATGAAATGTAGAGTTTTATTTTCACTCATTCAGCATTCATTTAGGAACAGTGTCACATCAGCACTCAACATTGTTGACTGTATGACCATGTTTTACAATACAGGGTTGTCTGGTATGACCCCCCCAGCCATTTCCAGATCTGATGTGATGGAGCAACAAAAAAAAACAGACTCGTAATTTGGTGTCTAAGCTACACAGAGATGTCCGATTTGACCATGTTAGGTCAAACATTAACATTACAGATGATCACAAAGTAGGTCATGCCATCAGATTCTGGTTTTCATCAGACCATATGGCATGTAACTTGTACAATGCTTTAATGTGTCTAAACTGACTTCTATAGATGAAGAAGACTTATAGTACTGTATCTGTATGAAGAAGCATTCTGAACTACATCATGACCCCTCTGAGGTCAACGAAAGATCAATATGGGTCAGTGACCAGTTCATTTTTCCAATGCAAGATGACTACCCAAGTAAAGGCTACATTGCAGGGGTCACTGGCACTGTTTTTGACACCCATGTATGAGATTTAGCAGGATTGAGTAATATAAAGCACTTAAAATCTGATAAAGATCATTGCCATAACATTATTTCTCCATGACATGCGATTCAGAAAGAGGTCATAGATCAGGGGCCTGTCAAGGCAGTAATTTCAGATTTTGAGGCAATGTGTAAAAGGCTCAAAATTTAACTCCGCAAAATTTCAGAGTGATCAAAGCAGTTGCTCTGGGGCAAGGTGCAAAAAACCTCTTGGGCTGCATCAATCATGTGCTGGCGAGGATTATAAGACAAATTTTTGGGTTCTATGAAGCATTTAGGGCTTCTAGGAAAATCTTTTGGCCTTTTGTCAGCCTGGCCAAAATCTACGGAATTTCAAACATCAAAAGCCATAAGAATACCTGGACATGCCATCCTTTATTCAGTCAGTAATCTTTGTATCGCATCATTTCCTGTATGATGTCCCATGGTCAGGCAGTGATGTGCCTGATCCACCATCTCCTGCTTGATGTCACCTTCCTGATAGCTGGCGATACTGATCCGCCATTTCCTGTATGTCAGCCTGCTGACTGTCAGCTGACGACAAGCCGCCCCCTCTGTGACGCCGGTCCGCTGACAGGGCCCGCCTGTGCCGCAGGAGGCGTTGCTGACTGTCATCTGGCGACACGCCGCTCCCTCTGTGACGCCGGTCCGCTGACAGGGCCCACCTGTGCCGCAGGAGGCGTTGCTGGCTGTCAGCTGGCGACACGCCGCTCCCTCTGTGACGCCGGTCCGCTGACAGGGCCCGCCTGTGCCGCAGGAGGCGTCCCCGCCGGAGCAGCGCTCGCCGCCGGAGGAGGACGGCTCTGCCGGCGGACGGCGCCTGACGCGCGGCAGCGGCGGACGCTCGGCGGCCCCCGCCGACCCCCTGCAGACCATCACTCAGAGCCGGGGTAGGACAGAGGATGGCGCTCAGTGGCAGCGAGAGGACCGCAGGGTGAAGGGAGGTCCGCAGGGTTCGGCTGGGGGGAAGTTAGGTCACGGTTAAACCAAAAGGTGTTGTGGTCCGGTTGGTATCAGGTTATAATTTTACCTTTGCAATGTGGGGTTGATGAGAACAAAATGAAACATTGAGAACAGAAATGATGTATTGCATACCCTTGTGTTAGATACGTAGACCAAATTTGAGAGCATCAGTTAAAAACTAACTGAAAAATATATTAAGAATGTTTTGTCATACATAGATATCTAAATTCTCAACAAAAGTTGATTTCTACCAAATGTCTGGGATTTTGAGCTAGATGGATGTGGTAGAAATAGGAGCACGATAATAGATGCCATGGGCATAACATTTGGGAAACATTGGTATGATAAACAGTAGTGGGTCAGATGAAGATCCAGCCAAAGCAGACATGTGGATAATCTTGAAGTTTGGTTATTGATAAAGTACCACATTCCAAGAAGCGTTTTTTTATGGAGTTTGACTGACTGTTTGGGTCAGGACTTTTGTTTATCTGAGAAGAAAACATTGATATTATCCAGTCAGAAAATTTCGAGAACAAAATGCCTTAAAGTCTGAAGGCTTTAAAAAGTGGCAACATTTCTGACATTAGGTTGGGGTTATCTCTTAGTTCATACCAGTGCACGTTTCGTGACATGATGTTGCATTGGTATTGTCAGGCATTCGTTGTAATACAGTGGCCGGTGTGACGGGCGATGTCCGGCGCCGGGCCGCTGCTGTTTCCCAGCGGCCGCGGACGGCCGTGCCGTGAGCTCGTCCGCCTCGGCCGGCAGAGGTGAGCTGCCCGCGGGACCGGGCGCCGCTGCCGCTCTACGCCGACGGCTGGCCGGAGGAGCGCGAGCTCCAGTTCGCCGCCAGCCCGTACCGGTCGTCGCGGCGCAGCATGGAGCGCCACCCCCGACCGCGGCCGCGCCGCTACAACGTCGAGTTCACCGAGATCGAGGGTGGGCGTCCCGGCCGCCGCCGCTGCGGGCCGGAGCGGCGGAGGCGGCCGTCCTGAGCCGTTTTGTCGGCCTCTCGCGTGTTTGCGGGATTCGATCCAATACATTGTTGGCGATGATGAGGCAATAGTAATAGTAGGATAATGTTTGGGTTGCCTTACTTTCTGCATGTTTCCGTAGTGTAATCCGACGTTCTTTAATTGTATGGTATTTAGTTATTTTATGATGATCTGTTTTCCTTTTCTGGTTGATGTATTACATTACATTATGAGGAGTATTTCTAGCAGTGTCCACACGTTTTTCAATATGGGCAGACATGAATGCAGAAGCTCTTAGTGTGTGCAGCGTAACTGTGTTCCCGGTGTGGTGATATATTTTTCAATTTATGGGAATCCTCCACTAAATTGAACTAGATGAAGCCAACTGAAGATCATCAGTACCCTACTGTGACGGCCTCGTGGTGTGCCGCAGTGCGCCGCAGCGGCCGCAAGCGCAAGATGATGTACGACAACTTCAGCGACACGTGGATCACGACTCAGATCGCGCACTCGGGCCAGCAGCGGGAGGCGAGCCCGCCGCCGCCGCTGCCGCTGCCGGAGCCGGCGGCCGACAAGGAGGCCGACGGGCCGCCGGCCGAGCCCCCCGCCCGCCGCCGCATCCTGCTGCCGCCCGTCGCCGAGGACGACGTACGACACGGACGCGGCGGCCCGATGGCTGTGGTTTCTTACGAAGTTCGGGTGGCCGTCGCGGCAGGTGTCTGTGCGCGTTTAAGTTTCGTGGGACTGAAGCTGACTTACGATTAAGCTGATTTATGATCTGACGTTTGTTTGTCATGACGCTGGTGGTCTGGAACGGTGGTTTATGTGCTGCTGCTTACCGCCTCTCCGTGGTCCGCTCTGTTCCGGCAGGGGATGGACATGTACTCGCGCGTGAAGCGGACGCACCGGCCGGCGCAGCGGTTCGGCATCCCTGTGGAGGAGCCGCGGCCGGCGCGCGTGCGCCGCTTCGTCTCGGCCGACTCGAGCAGCGGCGACGCCAGCTCGTCGGACGAGGACGAGGCCGTGGGCCCGGACGAGCCGGCGGCCGGCGACGAGCCGCGGCCGAGCGAGCCGGCCGAGCGGCGCGGCCCGGCCACGCGCGCCGGCCGCAAACAGGCGCGCTCAGAGACCAAGGTCATCAAGAAGTACTACCTGAGGGAGAACCGGCGCGAGCCGGAGTTCTACCAGGGTGAGGAGAAGCTGCCGAGGTGCCGGGATCACTTGATCTAGTTGTTTACGTTTGTGACTGTGACGGCTGGCACAGCATGATGTCGTGGCAGTCGCCCATTCATTCCATTATGCCAGTGCTCCAGTCACCTTACGTGAGTGAGTGCGCTGAGAGCTGCCGTTCGCCGCGTCTCCTGCCTGTCCTGTGCGTCCGGCCGTGCCGCCGTCGGCGCGACCTGCCGCGTGTGACCGTCACCGCCCGCGCCGTCAGACGAGTCGGTGCTGCCGGCGCCGCGCCGCGAGATGCGTGACGAGCGGTACCCGCACCGCTGGCACCGCCGCCACCGGCGCCGCAAGAACGCCGCCTTCAACGAGAGCACCACGGACAGCAGCAGCGGCCGCGACAGCGGCGAGGAGAACTTCGAGAGGCGCAAGGCGCGCAGCATGCAGAGCTTCCGCAACAAGTGCGTGGGCTGCGGCGCCGCGCGAGCTGGCAGCCGACGCTCGGGACGGGCGGCGTGTCTGATTTGTTGTTGCTAGGCGATGCGGCATCAGTGTGGCGAAAGGGACTGTGTGGGGACTGAACGGTAAAGCAATGGCTTACGTGAGCCACCGTTGAGGCTAGTGTTGAATGCCTGTGCGGGTTGTTTCCACAAGCGATATAGCTAGCATAAATCTGACCCTTCTCGTCCTGAACGTTCGAACGAAAAACGTCCTGGAAACGAATGAGCCACAGCAGACCTTGCTCTCTAGGTGCGTGTTTGCTTGTGTTGCGAGCCATACCGAGCTGTCAGCCTCCGCGTCTGTTCTGACCCCGTGCCGGCGTCGGCGCCGCAGGTGTCTGCCGCTCAACTTCAGCGCGGCTGACGTCAGCCAGCGGGCGGTGGGCGAGAGACAGCGTGTCGGCACCAGCCTGGCCGACGTCGACCCGATGGCCGTCGACCGGTGAGTGGGCGCCCCGCCCGGGAACCAGACTGTCTGCCTGTCGGGTCGGCGCGGGGCACAGTGGCGGCCTCTGGGGCAATGTGGCCGGCGCAGAGGCGGTCTGGACACTGCATTGGGCTGGACCGAGCCTGTAATGAATGTCGTCATTGTTTTGGGAGTATTAAAAGTGCTCAAGGTCCCATCCACTTATTACCCGCCTGAGTAGCTGTTGATCATGTGGCTGGTTCGTCCAAGGCCTCAAAGCTGATCGTTCGTGTTCGCCAGGGACGTGAACTTCGACATGATCGGAGGCCTGAAGGACCACATCCGCGATCTGAAGGAGATGATTCTGCTGCCCCTGTTGTATCCGGAGGTGTTCAGCAGCAAGAACATCGCGCCACCCAAGGGCGTGCTGTTCTGCGGACCGCCAGGTTCGTTTGGCGACCCACAAACTGGAGAAATGATGCAGCTCCTAGTTGCTGTCATCGAGAGCGGCGCGAGAGATAACGTTGCTCAGCGTCGAATTTGCAGCCTTCACGAATGCGGAAATCTCTGTTGTACTGGCTGCTTTTCACGGAGAGACTGTAATCGCGGAATCTGTCAGTTACTGATTTTCAGTCACTGTTAGAATGCGTCCCGGGAGATGGTCATATTCGTCTCCGATGTCAGGGTTGTTTCCGGTTTGTACCGACGCCATTTGTCGTGCGTGACGTGTTAATCTCTCAGATCGTGAGCAGCGTACTGAACGCTTCCCGCCGCCTGACGGCCAGGTACCGGCAAGACGCTGATGGCTCGCGCCCTCTCCAACGAGTGCAGCTTGGGCGACCGCAAGGTGGCCTTCTTCATGAGAAAAGGCGCCGACGTGCTGAGCAAGTGGGTGGGCGAGAGTGAGCGGCAGCTGCGGCTGCTCTTCGACCAGGTGAGTCGTGGCGCCTGCCGGCTTCGGCCGAGTCTGTGTGTGTGGCGAGACCGCCGACAGTGTGATGTGGACGGGACGGTGTTGTGACGCAGGCGTCCTTTGGAAATCTGAAACGGACGGTACGCTCGTCAGCGCTCGGGCGCCCTTGCGCCATGGCTGAATCGAACATTGGTTTATTGATGGGAAAAAACTGGGTGTTTGCCCTCATCAGTTTGTGTAGATCGCGATTTGCAGTCGTTTGGTGTCATGCGTGCCGCTTGCATGGCAGAGAAAAGACGTTAGTTTTAGAGCGGGGCTGATTTCTGACGTGGCAGTTCAAGTTAACAATTTTAACGCTTCCGTCGATGTCGTTGGAGGAACGACGGTCTACTAAACGCCGTCCAAACAGCTGAGTGTAGCTGTTGGTTCCCGTGCACGGCAGGCCTACCAGATGCGTCCGTCCATCATTTTCTTCGACGAGGTGGACGGCCTGGCGCCGGTGCGCTCCTCCAAACAGGACTACATCCACGCCTCGATCGTCTCCACGCTGCTGGCGCTCATGGACGGCGTCGACTCGCGCGGAGAGGTACAGTGACCCCCGGCAGGCCGATCACCCTCCGCGCGCGCTCTCGGCCGGCTGGCGAAACGTTTGGCACAGAATGGGATGTGTGGGATGGGTTTTTCCATTTATGATATTGTAAACAGGCCTGTCGCACGCAGCTTTGGAAACAAAGGGCACGTCTGCTGGATCAGCTCCTAGAATTGTGGTGTGGAGGGTGAAGGCATTGTGGACGTTTTGTGTTTGATCTCCATACAAACGCTGCTTAGGCACCCGCGGCGCGCCGTCGGTGGCTGGCTGGCACCGTGAGGTGGTTTATCCCAGTACCGTGAGCCGATGTGTTGACCGCGGTCCGTTCTGCCGCGGCAGGTGATTGTGATCGGCGCCACCAACCGTCCGGACAGCATTGATCCGGCGCTGCGCCGACCGGGCCGCTTCGACCGCGAGTTCTACTTCCCGCTGCCGCCGCTGGAGGTCAGTAGTGGCGCCGTGACCCCGGAGACTGCGTAGCCGGCGGTCGTAACGCATTTTCCGGCGTTGCCACGTATTTTTATGTGTCGTTGGAAGTTTACGTGTTTGGCATTTGCCCAGGAAGTGGTGGTTCAGAGCAGTGACGCATCTTCATCTAACTTTGTGTACATGTGGTCTCCTCTGGCCTGTTTGACCAACAAACCGTCAGTTTGTTGGATGTTATCTGACCTGGTCTTTGCCTGCCTCCGCGTGCCCTGGTATACACCCAACCTCGTCTGACCTTGTGCACGTTTGATCGTGTCTGGCACGGTCTTCGTCTGACCTTATCTGACCTGACGTGCGCCTGACTCGCCTGACATGTTGTCTGCCTGGTCGCGTCGCCAGTCTCGAGAGCAGATTCTGCGGATCCAGCTGGCGTCGTGGCAGCCGCCGGTGCCGGACCCGACCGTCTCGTGGCTGGCCCGCCAGACGGCCGGCTACTGCGGCGCCGACCTCAAGCACCTGGTCACCGAGGCCGTGCTGCACGCCCTGCGCGGGCGGTACCCCCAGATCTACCGCAGCAAGCAGCGCCTGCTCATCGACGTCGACTCCATCAAGGTGCGGGACGTCGGTGGACGCCGAGCGCACTCTGTATGTGCCTTAAGGTGGTCAGGAAATGGTCGCATATTGTTTTTAGTTGTGCCGGAGGCGGGACGTTATTAGAGAACGGTAATGCGAGAGTAGTGGTGGAGTAAATTCAAAACCGGCAAGTTGTCAAACCGGCAGTGGGAGACGCGACCAGTATATATGACAATCGCCGTTCTACTATGTCGCATTTTGTACCACGTCGCGGTACCGTTTGACATGTGCCGTATGCGTGCTGGTCAGGTTTTGCCGGTGCACTTCCGGGCGGCCATGTCTCGGATGACGCCGGCCGGCCAGCGGGACCGAACCGAGGAGCGCCGGCTGCTGCCGCCGCCCGTCCGCCCGCTGCTGGCCCAGCCGCTGGCCGCCGCCCGAGCCGCCCTGCGCGCCGCCTTCCCCTGGGGCTACCGGCAGGGCGCCGACTTCAGGTCAGTCAGACGCAGCGCTGGAGGTCAGGTCAGGATGCCGACCTCAGGCCAGTCGGACGCAAGGGTGGAGATCAGGCCAGTGAGGCGTGGGGAGGTCAGGTCAAGGCACAGACGTCCGGACCGGCAGACGGGAGATCAGGTCAGGATGCCGACCTCAGGTCAGTCAGACGCAGGGGTGGATGTCGTGTCGTGGTGGCGACCTCAAGTCCGTGAGACACACGGCCTGAGGTCAGGTCAGTCAGGTGCCATCTCTAGTCAGTCAGCTGCTTGGTAGGAATGCAGGTGGGGTTGTAACCTCGGCGCAACTCGACGATGCCTCGTCGGTGAGCAGCCAGCGCCACCGGATCATTGTACGGTACCCGTCACTGTTGCGTGACTGGTGGCCGTGACCGGGTGACAGCCCGGTGCCGGCGTCAGCTGACCGGTGCCCGTGTGCCCGTCAGCCGCTCGGAGGCGTACATGCCGCGCCTGCTGGTGGCCGGCCGGCCGGGCCAGTGCCACACCGAGTACCTGGCGCCGGCGCTGCTGCACGGACTCGAGAACGTGCGCGTCTTCACGTTCAACGCGTTCGCGGTGCACACGACCGGCGCCGAGCCGCTGCAGACGCTGGCGCAGGTGAGACCCGGCCAGATTGCCGCTCTGGAGGATTGGGGATGGATGGGGGGGGGGGGAGAGGGCGCGCTGCGAGTGTGGTGCCACTGACCGAGGTTGGAACATACAGGGAGAGGTCATTGCCAGGTCTGGTCTTGGTCTTGCATGTTTTCTTGGGTCTGAGATGGTGTGTGGTCAACGGGCACCGCCTTTGACAGAGTAATTGCCTTCATTTAAAGCTCAGCATTGTTTTGTTTGATGCTGTGTCTCCTGATTTGCCATTTTGCATGTTAATGTGAAGTACATTCATGCCTAGTTACTTGTTCTGGTCTGATCCGATGTGACGCGGGGTCACGTGATCTGACGTGTTGGGTGCTGGGGTAACGCACCTGACCCGGCGTGACGCAGGAGAAGGCCTGGCACATTGTGTGCCGTTCGTGACGTGACCCGGCGCGGCTGCGGTTCCAGCTGCTGTCGGAGGCGGCGCGCAGCACGCCGTCGGTGGTGTACCTGCCGCGGCTGGACAGCCTGTGGACGTACCTGGCCGAGCGGCTGCAGCTGCGGGAGCCGCTGCTGGACCTGCTGCGCGACCTGCCGCGCCGCGCCCCGCTCCTGCTGCTGGCCACCTGCGACCTGGCCGCCGACCGGCTGCCAGCAGAGGTCAGCAGCCGCTCTGGGATTGTCGGACCGACCGGCCGGACCACGGTCTTCTGGAGGGGTGCACACTGGGGCTCATTTTATGCTGTGCGGTGCATGTGACTTGCTATTGCCATCTGCTGTAGGTTAGGTTCTAGGATTTCCTGTCGTCTGTTTCATGGCTCTCTGCGGAGGTGTAGTAGGGACCGAATGCTGTACTGCCTTCAGAATTCAGATGTCGGAACTGTTCAGCGCTGTCCTGTCGTGACTGAGTACTGAACTGTCGGGCCAGGTGTCGGAGCTGTTCAGTGCCGTCCGAGGCCAGGTTCAGGTCGTCCAGGACCCCAGCTCCGAGGATCGACGTAAACTCTTCACTCGACTGTTCATGAAGACGGCCATCATGCTCAAAAAACGCAAGAACAAAGACGGTGAGTCCAGTCGTGGTTGGGCGACATCACTGGATGAAAAACTCCCTTTTTACGCTGTTCATCATGCCAGTTGTCATATGTGATCCCAGGTACAAAAAGGACTTGGGGAAATGGAGATTGTGGACGATGTTGCGGGTGGCAGCTGACCGTTTGTGTCGTTGCGTACCAAACCTTGTATAATTCGTGGCATTGTCAGGAAGCAGAAGGTAGTCATCCAGACCGAAGTAGGTGTCCAGGACTTCTTAGTGCGTGTTGGTCGCATCAGCCGAACGGCTTTGAGCGGCACTGCCAGTCCCCGTCTCCCTCCGTGCGATGTCCGCTGCCCCGTGTCCGGCATGACTGGCCGTGACCGTGTCCCGTGACGCGGCCAGTGGTGGAGGAGGAGCTGCCGGTGGCGCCGCCGCCGCCGCCGCGCCAGCTGAACGAGGCCGAGCTGCACCAGATCCAGCGGCGCGAGGAGCGCCGCCTGGCCGAGCTGCGCATCTTCCTGCGAGAGATGTGCGGCCGGCTCACCCGCAACAGACAGTGAGTGGCCTCCGCTGGCGCGCGGCGGGCCGACGGGCCGCCGGCGGGCCGGCGCCGTCCTGTTTAGAGTTCTGATTAAGGCCTGTCTGCACCGGCCTTGTCGTCCGAGTCACGCAAAGTCTCAGGCTGGAGACCTCTGGATGTTGAGAGCTCGGCGCCGGTGATGGTGGCAGTTGTCTGCGATAAAAAGGATGTCAGAGAGATGATAATCTTTGTGATGTTTTCACTTGCATTCTAAGTCTGGGAGGTGGTGGGCTGATATTGACGTCACCGCTCCTCTAGTATTACAAGGCTGGCGGTCTGCTGTCCGGCTCTTTTTCCTCTCAGTATGACGGCGATGTCGAGCCCGTCTGGGCCGAGCGCCGTCTGACGGCCGTGACTCGTTCTCGGCCAGGTTCGAGCTGTTCCGGCAGCCGGTGGAGGAGGAGGACGCGCCCGACTACTACAGCATCATCGAGCGGCCCATGGACCTGGACACCATCATGACCCGCATTGACCAGCACAGGTGGGTGCTCCGCCTCAGGCGTCCCGGCGGAGCGGCCGGGACGGGGCGGACGCGCCGGCGGCGTGGTGTCCGGCCCGTCTGAGCGAACTGTGGACGTCTTGTACCGGCGAGCCGCAGTGCTGCGAAAGCCGAAACGTTTCAGAACTTCCTGGCGGCTTCTGTGGCCTCTGCAGCCATTGTGTGGAACGGTGGGAAGAACATGGACTTTTGATGCTTGGCGGGTATGTGTCCTTGTCCAACTCGGCTATCATGTTGATGCATAAAGTTTAACGCATCGAACATGTTCATAGCTTTGTGCAGTTTTATTTGTATTTTTGCGTGGTCTTCAGTCAGTCACATGGCCAAGTGGAAAGAACCATTGCGTGGCATTCAAAAGGCCGCATCCTATTTGTTGGGGTAATATTGACCGCTTACTGCCACCGTGGAAAGGAACACCATTTGAAACGAGACCACAGTGGTTACCTTGCACCTTTTACTTGGCTGTTCGTGAGCTCACCTGAGTGCGGCATGAGATTGGGCCCGTGTGGCGCAGGTACGAGGCCGCCGAGGACTTCCTGGCCGACGTTGACCAGATCTGCACGAACGCGCTCGAGTATAACCCGGACACGACCGAAGTCGGCCGCGAGATCCGACACCGGGCCTGCATGCTGCGGGACCAGGTACGCCCCTGCACGGCACCCCTGCCGGCCAGGGTCGCTCGAACGTCGCACCGCCGCGGCACGGGGACACCGGGACCCGTTTGCTGTCGCGACCGCTAGCCATGTAGGTGTCGGCAGGTGTTTTCCGTGGCTGGCGGCCTTGCGCCATCTGTGGGCACTGGAAATGCCTTGGTGTTTACTGAGTCGCTGCCAGTTATGTGTGGGTGTGCGGCATCCGCAAATTCCAGGGGCGGGGGATCCATTGGTAAGTTAGATGGCCGAAGGATAGTTAGAAATCACGTGAGCTGATCTGCGCGTTCTCGCGGTGCGCCAGAGTTTGCGCTGCAGTGAGTCACGTTGACGTGTGATGATCACACCTGTTTTTGGTTGTTTTCGCGTCTGCCGGCTCCTGACTGGCCGCGTCTTCCGCGACGCAGGCCCACAAGCTGATCGCCGAGCAGCTCGACTCGGACTTCGAGGAGGAGTGCAAACTGATCCGCCAGAACCGGCGCGAACGGGCGGAGTCGCCGTCGAAGTTCGCGCCCAGCTACCTGGTCACGCCTCGGCTGTACCAGCAGCAAGTCGGTGAGTGGACTACCGCCGTCCGGTCGGAAGCGCCGTATCCCGTGGGAGAGCGTCGATCTGCCGATTGCTGGTCATACATCAGCTTGGTGTGGAGGCATATTTATGGTGTATGCTGGCTGGGTGATGGCGTTGGAGTACGCTCGTGGTCGGTTGCTGTGATTTGAATGAGGTGGCCGGATGTTCCTTGCGTTAAATGGCGGCACCTGAGCGCCATCTGCCGGCCGCTGACGGTCGGTTTTCCGTCCGCTCGAGTCCCGCCGACGGCCGCCTCCACCCCGCAGCGAGTCAGGGCAGCTCGGCGGCCGCCGCCGGCTCGGCGGGGAGGCAGGCGGCCGCCGCCGGCGCCGCCCGTCCGCCGGCCGACTCCAGCATGCCGACGGCGCGGGCCAAGGGCCGCCGGCGCAGCCGCTGGTCGCAGGGCGTGGTGGGCGGCGCCAAGCGGCGCCGGCGCGGCGCCGCCGAGCCGGCCGATCGCCGTGAGCGCGGCCTCAGCGGGGAGCTGGACCTGGCCGTGCGCGGCGCCGGCCCGGCCTCGCCGGCGGCCGCCGCCGCCGGGGGAGCACCCGCAGCCGCCACCGGCGGCCAAGACCGCCCCGCCGGACGAGGACAGCGGCCACGGCTCGACGGCGGCCGGCAGCGACGAACAGCTCGGCAAACTGTCCGACGGCGTGCAGGTGGGGACGACCGCGGCGACCACGCCACGTTGGTCGAGAGGGGGAGGGGCTGTGAACAGTCGAGAATCTGTCGGTTGTGTAGAGTTGATGGCCTGGCGTTTTGTAAGGTTTCTTGTTTTGCTTTTTTTTGAACAAGTAGTGGTTCCGCTTGTTCTGTAGGACTAGAATTGTTCTGTAGTCACTCATATCTTACGGTTGTCCATGCATGAGTGCTGTTATTTGAAATGGAAAGGGTGAAATGCTTTGTTCTCCCTCTTGAGGAAGTTGTAAAAATAGCTCGGTGACCCTCGCGAGGATCAAATATACTGGGCCGACATGCGGGATCTGTTTAGTCTTGCTTCCCACATGTGAACATTGTATCAGGCAGGTGGACTGCCCGGCTGCTGCTCCGTGAGAAGACATCCTGACATTGTGTCTGACAGGTGAACCGTCTCCGGCTGCTGCTGCTCTGTAAGAAGACTGACCTTGACATTGTGTCTGACAGGTGGACCGTGACCGGCTGCGGCTGCTCTGTGAGAAGTCTGACCTTGACAGTGTGTCTGACAGGTGGACCGTGGCCGGCTGCTGCTGCTGTGTGAGAAGACCGTGACCCTGACGGTGTGTGCCTGCCAGGTGGACCGTGGCCGGCTGCTGCTGCTCTGTGAGAAGACTGTGACCTTGACAGTGTGCCTGACAGGTGGACCGTGGCCGGCTGCTGCTGCTCTGTGAGAAGACCGTGAAGATGACGTCCGGCTGGACGGTGGCCGCCGTGGAAGAGCTGCACGACCGGCTAACTGGCGTCGTGCGCCGCTACGCCTTCAAGTGGATGCGCAACAACATGCTCAAGGTACGTGGTGGGCCTCCGGTGGTGTGGGCTGCGTGCCGCCGAACAGCTGGGCGGGATGTCTGTTTCTGCATCTGTTTGATCTGTTTAATAACAGTAATTCAGTCGCCAAGCCTTAATGAATTGTGTCGTTTCAGAAGTGTTGTACCATGACTGCATGCGTTTTGCAAATTATAGTCGTTATGTGCATTCCCTTAAAGGTTGAAGTGTTCGCTGACGCTGAAGAGTTGTTGACTTGTTCAACATGTGCAGCGAACGCTGGACCGGAGGTTGGCTGAGCACGTTAACACTAGCACTCTTAGCTCTCAAACTGACACGATTTTCGCCCGTGCACAGGAAATGGAAGACATTCTGGAGACGAAGTAACGACACTGCCAGTGAAATCAAAACTCACCTCACTGCCATCGCTGAGGCGGCTCAGACCAAACCAAATAGCTCTGTTCAGACACCAGTCGGTTGGATTTCGCTCAGGACAATGTGTTTTGTAAACTTTGCATAGCTGGTCAGGCCGCGCAGTACGTTTTTGCGACGCCCTGGTCGACGGCGTTTACTTTTATTGAGGTTTTGGTTTTGTTTTGCTGTTCTGGATCTCGCTGTGTAACCCATGCCATAACGGAGTCTGGTTCTGTCCATTTGTCGGCTTCGGTGGGCGGCCTAAGGCATGTGCTCGCTCGCCAGAGCGTTAGTTTTAGAGCGAAGGAATGCGCTGGTAATTTCCTTTCAGGTAGATGTAAGGGATGATGTCCAGCTGAACAGTAACTGCCACATGTCAGGGCAACCGTCTAGGTAGCTCGCGAACGTCGTACAGACACAGTGTTCGCCTGTGCTTTTTGTCCTCCCATTTGGTACTCAATAAACGTATTTGCACTAAGAACTCGTTTTTTTTTTTTAACAACCGAAGGAACACGACATGTTTGGCGCTAATACTAACTGACGGCACACGGAAGGCGAAGGAAAGGGAGCAGGAGACATGCCCGACGTTTTTCGTTTTTTTTTTTTTTTTTGGTTCGGCCCCACCTTGTTTCACGGGAAAATCATCCACCTTCTGGTGCATCAAAACCGAAGACAGAGACACGCCCTTAACAGACACCCTCTGTCCTCCAGTGTACGTAGGCCTCGTTTTTGCACGGACTCGTATAGGCAGTACCCGTAAAACGGAACAAGCAACTTGTCCGCAATGAACCGCGTTCGTTCGTCACAAGAGGAAGTTCGTTTTTGTCAAGTTCGTTTCGTAGACTGCTCTTCCCGGCAACCCCGACTTATCTACGCAAGGGTACTGCTGTCCACCTAGGGAATTCCCCATGGTCTGTCCGTCCTAAGCCATCGCTGTCTGCCAGGAGGCGCCCGTGCCTGGTCCATTTCTTGGTCCTGTTCACCCCAGGCCCAGCGTTGTACACCTGGGAAGCCGACAGCTGGGAGAAGGCTCGGAGACTACAGAGGTCGCCGGTGGCCGTGATGCCGGGATGGGAGAGGACTCGGAGACTACAGAGGTCGCCGGTGGCCGTCACGCTGGGATGGGGAAGGGCTTCAAGACTACAGAGGTCGCCGGTGGCCGTGATGCCGGGATGGGAGAGGGCTCGGAGACTACAGAGGTCGCCGGTGGCCGTGATGCCGGGATGGGAGAGGGCTCGGAGACTACAGAGGTCGCCGGTGGCCGTGACGTCGGGACGGATTTCCGGATTGTGAGCGACTTACTACAATACGTGAAGCACACTACCTGGCATCCCTGTACTGCACTGACAATGCGGCACATACGTGGGATACGAAACTACAGTTTATTGTATGATGATCTAGAGGATGACCGTGATAACGCCCTGTGGATTATCAAATGAAACGCTAAGAACACAGTTAAAACACATGCGGTAATATTGCCAGTGCCATACAAGCACAAGCCATACATAATGCAGTCAATGACGACACAGGTCTCATGACATCACAACTCGTACAATAAAACTGTACGGTTTCGAGAATGCAGTGAAATTCATATGACATCGGGTTCTCTAATTCCCTATCGTGATTTGGTAACAAAACAAAACAGGCACTGCAGCATCAGAGGTGGACAGAGTGCAGAGATGGCCAGACGGCGATGTCTCAAACCATCCCACGGAGCGCGGCACCAGAAAATAAAGGCCGCGTCACATCTTCTCGTACGTCTGGCTGTGATCACACCCGGTACATGTCCGCGTGTACGTGTCGTCCGCCTCACTGTACACCTCCTCGCCGTACGTGTGCTCATGTCCGGCCAGCTTCTTCTTAAACACACTACTACGCACCGCCATCCGCAGCTCCTTCACGCGGCGGTTGAACTTGTTCGTCTTGATTTTCTCCTTCTTCTGGTCGCGCAGCTCGTGCTGGCGCTCCAGCTCCTCCTCTGAGCCCCAGACGTCGAGCGCGCGCTCCTCCACCTGCAGTCGCAGGTAGAGCTTCATCTGACCCCAGCGCGGGTTGTGCGGGTTGCGGCGGGTGACGAAGCGCAGCAGCGGTTCCCGGCTGTCGAGGTCGGCATCACGCAGGATGTACTCCTGCTTGGCCTCGGTGCGCGTGATGAGCGCGTACTTGTCGGCGTGCTCCTTGTGGCAGGCGTCGCACACGGCCCGGTCGAAGCTGTCCACCAGGAACGAGGAGGCCACCGGCGCGCCGCACTCGTCGCAGTCGGGCCGCTCCGTCACGTCGATCGGCGCTGGACGCTCGCGCAGCGGCGGCGCCGCCGCCGGCGCGCTCTCGCCGCTGCCGTCGTCGTCGATGAAGAAGCCGCCGCCGGAGTCGACCAGCCGCGAGCCCTGCACGCGCAGCACGCGGCCGGCGCTGCTGCCGTCCGACGCCGCGCTGGCCGGGTGCTCGCGCAGCCGCGCCTGGCGCAGCAGCAGCGCCCGCTGCCGGTTCCGCTCGATCTGAGCGCGCTGCGAGCGACTCAGCGCCGCCTGCTCGGCCCTGGCAGGCTCAGTGGTGGGGCCAGCCTCCACAGATGTCTCAGAAGCCTCCACAGAGTCAAGCTTCCTCTTCATGTTGAAAAAGTCCCACAGGCTGCAGACAAAGAACTGCTTTTAAACCTTTTCATGTGATATTATACATCTACATCAATTTGAGACAGTAATGGGATAAAGTTGCTAAACAACATCAGGTTATGACTGCATTAAACTGTAGTAAAAAAAAATTCACACTTGTCCACATACCACTGCCATCACATATATTGTTTTAAGATGTGAATGTTAAAGCAGAGTCCAAGCTTTCCCAGCAAAAAACTAATAATTATTGGTTTGCTATTAAATTTGGCATCTAATTTTTTGTTACTCTTTCTGAATTTGCCATTTAATGCCTAGTTTCTTTATTAAGTTAATACCACACAGCAAAATCAGATTTTAGTGCTCAAGGGGACAGAGTGCCCCATTGCCCCTATGATTCTATCCCTGCCAACAATGCTTGCTTGTCTTGTCCTGTCTTCTTGTCTTGTCTGAAATGCATGCTTATCATGACAGGAATATCTTTGCATCCTGGGGTAATCCAAAACTGCATACAAATTTGCAGCTTAGCCATTTCTGAGCTATGCCTGTTTCAAAGCAATCTCCAATTGTAGCAGTGATACAAATACAGAGAAGGAGCCATGAAGTTTTTCTGAGTTCTACAATAAAAGGGTACAGTAACTGATGACATGCTAAAATTGTGAAATACACAGCAAAAAAAATGAAAGATGGTGAAACTGATGTGACTCTGCCATCCAAAACAATGGAGCTACTGTGCTCTCAGGTCTATTAATGGCTGATGGACAAAGAGATTTCTGCAAGACAATTTAATGTATCTGATGCAAATGTACTGAATTCAGGTGTGATGTTAAAAAAACAAGGTGATATTTCAATATCATCTAAATCACTTGCCCCAATGCAGTCAGCAACATCAAAAAGGTCCCAGATCACGCAATTTCGTGGCAAGTGAAGACCATGTCATGCATGACAATGCATGCAGCCGCTACTGAAGGCACCGAAATGATTCACGATTTCAGTTTGGTCACGTTGGGCCCAGTTCGTGGGAAATGAGGCCGAGCCCTACCATTGAGATCTTCCCAGGGTCTTGCTAATTTGCCCAGGGCCCTTCAAGAAACCCCAGTATTTCTCGTCTTACCTCAGGCCGGAATCTTGGTGTCATGCACCTCTGTTATCCCGTCTTCCCGGTCTTGCCTGCAACAGTTAACAGATTATGTAACAATTTCGATCATGAGCTTCGACAAGAGGTCCTCTTAAAGAATTCCCAACCGCAACCAGTAATTATGATATACAGCATAAAACATAAACGTTATATTTCGTCCGCAGTTTCTGAGAAGATATGTGTCTTGAATTATATGACATTCCATCGAAATATACATAAGCAAAATGTTTTATGCCGAAACCCAAAAGCAGTATCGATACTTAAATGCATATCGACATTGAATACATGGTACGTATGTGACGCCCAAGACAAAAGGAACGAACATAAACAACTCGGTCCTTGGGCTCTCGGTCCACGCACCCTGAGGAGAACGGCGGTGCCACAGGGTTCGGTTTCGCTGACACGAAGTGTGATACAGGACTTTGTGTAACCAAATACACGGCTTATAGGAAAGTTTTTGGCGGCTTTTGCCACTGTGTAATTTGTGCAATCTACGTCTTCCGGCTCAAGTCCATCTCAGTAATCATGCCAACGTATTGCTTGGTGCCCGGTTGTCGGCCATCGTCCCGTCGTGTTTCGTATCATTCTCTACCGAGGAACCAAGAACTAGCAAGACACTGGCTGGAACTATGTGGCCGCCAGGATTTGATTGATAGCAAGAAGGCAAAGCATTCAAAAGTATGCTCTGCACATTTTCGAAAATCAGATTTTAAAAGTTATCACCAGTATACACTTATGACAATGGGAAGTTCTGCAGCAAGACCTCGTTTAAATGATGATGCAGTTCCCACATTTGTTTCCCTGGGATGGAAGAAGATAAGGTAAGTGCATATTCTTTACATGTATATGAAGAATATTTTATCTCACTTTCCCTTGCAATATCATAACTGAGTAATATATTGGCAAGGAGATTTATTAATATTGTGATCCATCATCAAAACATTAAAGATTGCAATTTTGTTTTGTTGCTAGAATGCTTGAGCACTTGATATGACTAAAATTTCATACAGCAGACAAAATCAGATGTTTAGATATGCACAACAGATTGTAATGTGTAATCCCTTAGCACAGGTAATGTGGGAGAGAGATATGAGATTTTTTGTATCTATCAGCTTGCCACATTCATACTGGTAGGTGGTTCAGTGTGTAAATATTAATTTTGTTGTCTTCTAATCTGCTATTTGATTTCTTGGTATTTGTGTGGACCAAGAGTTCCTATATTGCTGAACAGGCTCTGGTGCCATAGGCATGCTTGTGAACATGCTTGTGAGCAGGTGTCTTGCAATTTTACATGCAGGAGGGTATGGCTTGGCATTGCATGGCCTCATGTTGGTATGTAGTTCTATACAATAGAACAAAAATGTTCAGTCTTCTGATTTTGTTATCAGCATGGCTAGAGGTCCTGGGGGAGGTCTCAGCCTAACACTTAGTAGACATTTGAATGTTATTTATGTAATAGTTACTGGGAAAACAATGGTTTAAAATTCTGTTGGGAGTTCCAGTAATTTCTGGAGGTCTTCAGCTGTGTTAATCAGAGAACCATTAAAAAATGTTATGGGGTCTTCCTAGAACCAAAGGCATGTTTGTTGCATTGTAATCTCACAAAATATTCAGTTGCAGGTTTTATGGCAGTTTTGACACTCAAGGCTCTCCCATTTTGCATTTTCCTAAAATTCATTGCTCAGGATGAGAGTCCATGGCCTGGTACACATCATCTGAATCCATACCTGCTATGATATTTTTCCTTTTGTCACTGTACCCACTTCTCCACTTTGGATCAAGACAGAATGATCTGCTGACAGGACGGGTTTCCGGAAGATCCGGCCGCTGCCGTCAGAGAGTTCTGAGGGACACGAGCTGCGGCAGCAGTACGTCAGCGATGCACTGCGGGACTACGAGAGCAGCCAGCTGGTGGGCGGCGCCGGCGGCGGCGTGCAGGAGATCCGGCACCGGCTCAAGATGCGCCGCCGCGCCGCCCAGCGCCAGGTGCAGCTGGTGCAGGTAGACCGGCGCGGAGACCAGGTGCTGGTCGGCGGCACCTTCAGCCAGCTGGCGGCCGGCCGCCAGGAGGCGGGTCGGGTGGCGGCCGCGCCGCGGCAGGACGCGCCGGTGCGCGTGTTCGCGTCGCGCGGCATCGCCGAGCAGCTGGCGGCCGAGACCGGCGCCGACGGCGACCAGCTGGACGTGCAGGCGGCGCGTATGCTGGAGGAGGGCGTGGCCTGGGGCCGGGAAGAGGCCGCCCCCGGCCGCGACGGGCGAGTCGTCTGGTCGGCCGGCGGCGAGTCTCCGCCGGGCCTCGGCACACCTCCGGAGGCCGCCGCCGGGCCGCCGCTCGGCTGGCCGGGCGCCGCCGGCTCCCAGTCGCTGCCGCCGGACATGCCGGACCGGCTGCAGGAGATCCTGGGCCGGCAGCGGCGCGTGCGATCACTGCAGCTGACCGTGCGGCGCCAGACGGAGCAGCTGCACGAGCTGCAGGCGCGCCACGAGGTCGACCTGGAGGAGCAGGGCCTGGACGCCGAGGCAGTCGCGCTGTTCCCGCCCGTGGGCGCCGATCTGGCCGAGGAGGAGGCGGTCGGCGGGGACATGCTGCTCTCGCCGGCCACGCTGGATGAGGCACACGGCCGGCTGCACCGGCTGCGTGCCGAGGTGCTGGAGCTGCGCGCCCGCCTCCTGGAGGGTGCCGTGGCCGCTAACGAGCGCGCGCTAGCTGCCAACCGGCAGCGCGCCGAGCTGCTGCGCGTGTTCACGCCACGCCAGACGGAGGCGCTGCTGGGCGGCCGGCCGGCGGCCGACGTCTGGGACGCCGAGGACCTGCGGCGCGCGCTGGCGCTGCGCCGCGTGCTCTCGCGCCGCCAGTACGAGTACGTGCGCGACGTGGTGGGCGTGCCGCTGCCAGCGCTGCGGCCGACCGCAGCCGCCGCCCAGCGCGAGCCGGAGGTGGCGCAGCTCTACCGCCAGCTGCTGGAACAGCGCCGGCCGTCCGCTGCCGCCGAGGAGCAGCCGGTCGGCCGCCGGCGCGCCGCCGCCGCCCGGCACCGACCGTCAGAGCTGCTGATACTGCGCGCCGAGCCGGCCGCGGCGGCTGACCAGCCTGAGTCCGCGCTGACCGCCGCTGTCGGCCGCCTCGAGCAGGAGGCGGCCGACCGGCTGCCGCTGGAGCTGCCGGTCATAGACGAGGTGGAGGTGGGCGGCTCAGGGGAGGACGACCCGCCGCCGCCGCCGCCGCCCGCCCGTTCCCGGCCCCTGAAGGTGGCCGTGACGCCGGGCCAGCCGCTGCAGCCGGACCTGGAGACGCACGCGGCACTCTGGGACGACCACTTCATGTAGTCGCCTCGCTGGCGGCCGGCGGTGAAAGGAAATCACATCAGAAACGTGTATAGTTACCTGGTTTGTTTGTGCTGTGAAAGGGCTGGTTGGAGAACCCTTGCTTTATAAGCTCGTCCATCACATTTGACCAAGGGTGGGCGTGTGCATGAACAAAACTACGTACTTTTTTCGTCATATATTTTCGTGCATATCGGCCAGCTGAGATGTCTAGCTCTGGCGAGCCGATTTATTTTGTTCGTCATACTGCTAACTGGCTAAAGTGTTCTCGTTCTTCCCTGTTCTGGGGAACAGAACGGCACATAGCTATACATGCCTTCATCTGTGTTCTGCTGCTCCAAGACGTTCCGATGTAGTGTGGTTTATCAGACTGCCTCTTTGTTAATTGACTCGGACATTGCATCACAGGCATTCAGATATCTGATCATTACACCACAACGCCAGGCAGTAATGTAAACATGTCACTATCGCCACAGTAGTCAGGTGTGAATCATGACCCAGACCCGCACGAGCAGGTCGTTGTACGTTCGTCTGTTCCCAGCTTTGTGCCACTTGTTGGTAGGTGCCGTGTAGAACATCGGAACACAGTGGTGTGCTCCTTTTTATTTACCCATTATACGGATGTTAAAGGGTATCATACTGCGCTAACTCGTGCTGGCTCTACTTCCGTTCGTCGAGGGTCTGCCGTTTTATTGTGCGGTCGGTCAATCGCCAAAATAAGCAGTTCAGATCAACCCTGGTTTGATTCGGTTTTCGAGAGTGGAACATCTGTCAACGTACCGTCGGTGCATTGTGCGCCGTGCATTGGAAATAGAACGCCTTTATTCACGAAAGCTAACCCCTGATGTGATGCGATGAAGTAAGCCGAGGAATTTTGTTTTGGCATGACCGTCTTGCTTTCTCTTAAAATTCTTTCATCTCTCAGCCAGACCGAATCTACGACAGGTTGACAAGATGCAGATGGACTTTCGATAATCCAATGTTATTGGAACAGTGTCACGCCACACCAAATAGGGCCAATTCATCTACCTGCAATCGTGAACATCTGAATGTCACCGTGACACTTCACCTGTAAAGGTTTTTGTATTCATCCCATTTTACAACTACTGAGAAGCGTCGCGTCTGCAACATTTTAATAACAAGAAACAGTCGACATTTCGGCGTAACTGTTCTCTTCAGGACATAATGTGTGTTTTTGTAGTCCAAATTTCCTCTCGAAATTTGGAATACTAAAACGACAAAATGAATTTAAACTCGAAGTGTCGCGTCGTAGCGTGGGCGGATCTTATCATCCCTCAGCTTGGGTGTAGCCAGAATTTCGCCAAGAAAAGTACGAAGATAAACCTAATCCTCTCCCCCTCAACACGGAAAACTGCTCGGATTTCGGTCACTTTATTTTCGAATTTCAGCGCTCTGGAGCGCCGAAGCGTGCCATGGCTGAAGCGTCCATTACAATACCCACTCCCGTCGCGTGGAACATTCATGTTCCTTTCGGGGCCCGAAATTACGGCAAACAAGCCACTGAAGCACCGTGTAATTTGATCAACATAACTTATACTGAAACTGAATAAACTTGTTTGCTGCAGGTACTCACCGAATCTTGGTGAAACTGTTGCAAAGAACATAGCTAGAATTTCGTGGTAAGTCTCCGTTCTTTAGAAATAGGACAAATTTGGCGCTTTAGTCCGTAAACGTTACGGAGCATTCTGTTGTGTGTGCTACATGTTTGACGTCCATGGCAGTTTTAAGTTAGGGTCCATTTGGGGCTGTGTGCAGCATACAAAGAGAGCGTAGAGCATAAGTTATTGGTGGCTGTTGTGCGAATCGGGTTTTTTAAAAGTGGGTTTTGTAGAACTCATCCGGAAACAGGTAAAGGCGAAGACATGGGATCTTGAAGTTCAAAATATGTTCGCGAGGGCTGACACAAGGTCAATCCCTAAAGTGTGAACTACTTTCCAAAGAGACCTCAGATTTTGCAGCCCCTGCTTCGTCATAGAATAGCTAACCAGCAAAAATGTCTGCACTGAATAGCTTAAGTGCCCAGTATACAGACTCTGAAGGTGAAGAGGATTCCCGTGACAAACCTGCTCGTCATTCACATGAAGATGTCATGGAAAAAGAAGCCCAGGAGACTGATGAGGGTAGCAACTCAAATTTTGGTAAGGATTTACTTATCTCTCCTGTTGTCAGGGGTGATGTTGCATTTTGGCACTGGTTGTGTGGCATACCAGGAACAGTCAGGTAGTTGTCAACTCACTCTGCTAGCTTGTCATGTACAATGGTGGTGCCATGGATGGTGGCCATGAAACTATATGACTTGTAGACTTGTATTCCACATTAACTGTATGGGCATTTCCCCATCTTTTGAATGACTGCAGGGGGAGGCATTTATCGGACGTAATGTTGCATGGTATAGGATGCTAGAGGCCGCAGGCTAATAAAAGGGTGTGATCAGAGTTGGTTTTGTCCATCAAGGAGGTAAGGTCTGTGAAGTGTGGAATTAGATTGTGTGTAAATGAGGGTTTAGCGCCTCAAATTGCCACAGAGTTGGTTTTGTCCACAAAAGGTAAGGCCCAGAAGTGGAATTAGATTGTTGTAAATGGGGATGGTGTACTGGGCTTATATATTTAAAATTTTTTTTTTTTTTTTAAAAAAAAAAAATATAACATAATTTTATATATACATGACTATATAACAATGAATTTTATGTATGTTATATACTACAGCTATACGTCAAGATTTCCACTGCCATATTGGTTTCATGCATGCCATAAATTTAATTTTTGGTAGCATTGCAGTTCCTTGCTCACTTGAAATAATGTATGGTTGCCCTTTTGCATTCTTTACCCACCAGTGGCACATGACTAAGATTTTTGCATGTCATGGCATGTAAAAACCAAGTGCTGTCTTACTCTCAGGGGTGGAAAAACTGCTGGGAATATCCGGACATGAAGGTTATGCATTGGCTTTCAATGCACTAGTGAGCAGACATTCTTGTTTTCATGAGTCACTGTCCGTGAGGTGCCACGGTCATGGGCTGTGAGTGGTTAGTGTGAGCTGACGTGCGCAGCAGATACCCAGCATATCCTGTTCCCATAAGAGGAGGTTTTTGTACATGTAGATTATTGTATGATTGGTTGTGATGCCAGCCATTGCTGATTGGCTGGTCAGTTCTATTGGTGATGAGATGTAGAGGTGCAATATTATCATTCACACTGTTGACTGATTGTATGCCTTTTTTCATTTAGTGCTTTTCAGATAAGTATTTCATTTTATGCATTTCATGTGTTATTTCTGTTTTTTTTTATTTCATTATCTCTTTGGAAATTTTGTTTATTAATTATGTTTTCAAGCATTTCATTGTTGTTTTTATCTATTTCTGTGGCTTATTTGATATTTACCTTTTGCTTGTTTTTATTTTGTGTTTGTACATGTTCTATGTGAGCAACCATATGTTAGTAAAGTCATCCAAAAAGAAACATGCTGTAAAGATTGTTTTGTGCATTTTTGTGTCATTGTCAGAGACATCAGGTAATGTGGTAAATGGTCACTCATGGTTTAAATTGTGGAGTAATCTGGAAGATATCTTGGAATTGGAGATGTTGGAGATATTTTCAGAAGGTCCCAGGGATGAATGGGTCTGATTTTATTTTGTTTCATTGAAACATTTGCCATTTTGTTTCCTGTGACTGCTGCTCTGACGGCCTGTCCCCACCAACAGACCGTCCAGCGCGGCTGGTCTCCTACATTGGCGACCCAGAGGATGATCAGGAGCTGGAGGACGATCTGGAGGCCGGCAGTGACGACATGGACATCTCGCGGTCAGACGAGGAGCCCGGCTCGGAGCGGGAGTCGGACGCGGCCGCCGGCGCCGCCGCCGACCACGAGCTCATCCCGTCTGAACCGGCTGGCAGGTGTTCCAAGGAGCTGCAGGTCGGTCAGCTGTGTCACAGGTGCATGAGATGACAAGAAAGCGTGACCAATGACTGGTACATTGTCATTAGGTTCCTTTTTGAGCTGCTGGGCTATAATGTATGATTGCTGCCAGATTGAATTGTTTTTTTTTCACTCCCATGCATGTCCTGTTGTGCTCATCCTGGGTGATGTTGTTCCTGTGATATTTTAGCAGCCATCTCACATTTAGGCAGTATGCCTGCATTTCTGCCCAGGTTAAAGTGAAGTTATTTGTTGTACAGGAAATAACCTGTAATATTGTAATCACTGCCTTGCTTTAAGCTGTAAGTTACCTAGTTTTAATATGCCTTTCATGGCTGTGTTAAGTCTGGGATACATCTGATATTTTCTGGAATATATGTATACATATACCTAAATGTATATATGTATATATATATATATGCATTTGTGGGGACTATATATATATATATATATGTGTGTGTGTGTGTGTGTATGCGTGTGTGTGTGTATGTGTCTCCTCAAAGGTTGACTTTTAAATGGCAACATCCATAAATGTGACGTCCTGTCATCACAGCTGGAGACTCGTTTAGTCTCCTGTGCCGTTCTGCTCTACGCCTGAACTGTGAACGTCCCGCCTGCGCCGTCAGGCTGGCCGGACCTTATGCTGTGGGGCTGGGCCGTGTGATGGGAGGCGCTCGGCCCACGGAGTCGGCTGACCTTGGCCCCTGGACGTCTGCAGGAGATGGTGGCCAAACTGTGTCAGGAGCGCGAGCGCACTGGCGCCGACATGAACGAGCGCCTGCGCGCCCACAAGGACTTCCGCAACCCGTCCATCTACGAGAAGCTGATCACCTTCTGCGACATTGACGAGTTCGGCACCAACTACCCGCCGGTGGGTGGTCGGCGTGGTCCGGGCTACGGGCTGTTCGCGGTGGGGCGCCGCTTCCTGTTCCAGGATGTTGTCGTCCGAAGGATTGGGTGTTGTTTGGAGCGGTGCCGCCCGACTTCTGGGCTGGTACCGCCCCAAACCATATACAGTCTGGATGTTGTAGCCGATGATCGTATTCTCCTTCTGAAAGCCTTTTAGAGCGCCTGGCCGTCCTGGCAGGCAGTGAATGGCCTGGGCAGTTTTCTGTATTGCGCCGGTGGTAATGATTTGGAATGTCTGGGAGGTGTCCATTGAAATGTTATAACCCTTTTCTGTACTTGGCACAGGCTGATGTATCATAAGAAGTGCTTCTATGGTGTCATCGAGTCCAGTGGGTAGAACAGCATCGCCTCTTGGCGAGCTGTTGTTTCAAATGTTGCCGATGCGTGTGACGCGTCGCCTGTTGCAGGAGCTGTATGATCCGTCCATTTGGGGTAAACAGTCCTACTACGACGAACTGGCTAAAGTACAAAAGGAGGACATGGAGAGACGGGAGAAGGAAAGGAAAGAGCGCACAAAGGTGAGAAAACCAAGTTCTTTTCGCCGTATTTTTGTACGTGCAATTCAGCAGGTCTGTTGTGACTGATTTTGTCGATCGTGGCCATGTTTCCCGGAGAGGAATCAAAGGGCATTCTTAATATGAAATAGGGCATATTAATATGCGTACGCAAGTTTGTTGACTGCGTGCAGAAAGACACAAACTGATGTGCCTTAAAAGAATGTTGTATTGTGCTTGCCAAGGGTAAAGGTGACAACCATCCGTATTTAGGCTGTCATGCATACATTGCCATCCAGCTCAAAATGAAGCTGTTATCTCCACAAAAAATATCCCTTTGATGGTGAAATAGCCGATAAGCTCTTAGTATTTCGTTTTGTGTGGCAATGAGTCATATTATCCAGGTTTTGATAGTCTCATGGCTTTGTTGGTGTCGTTATCTGACCAGTTTTGGTCACCACATTTACCATTGCACCCATGAAATGACCTTTCTGCGCATGCTTTTAGACTGCCGGCCAAGGCTGGAAAAATTGCAGTTTTTTAGCGATAAGGAGCACCAGAAAACACGTGTCCCAGAAATATTTTGGGCTCCAAAAGTATGATCTGTGCCTCCATCAAAAACTTCAATATAACCATGTTGACAAATTTCTAATTCTGCAGGCATAAGACCCTGTCTCCATTCAGTAAGGAGCAGGTTGGTCATACTTAAACCAAGAATGCCAACTTAAACCAACATTACTTTTTGCAAAATTTTGTACTCCAAAACAAAAATTATGCTCCAGCACCAAGAACAAAAACCAAATTTCCAACCCTGCTGCCGGCACCTGACTGCGTTATCGGTGCTGCACATGTTCGGGACCGATACTAGAGTTTCGCTGTCGGTTAACGTTCCCGTACGTCAGTGTGTGCCGCCGCGTTTTTCTCCTGCCATGTATACCTGCGCGTGTTACGGTGGCTCTGCGGGCCGCGTCTGACGCCGGAGGCCGTTGCCGCAGGTGGAGGTGGTCTCCGGCACGAAGAAGCTGGACAGCGAGCCGAAGCGGCGCAGCAAGTGGGACCAGGTGGGCGCTCCGCACGGCTCCAGCGTGCCCCTGATCAAGCCGGCCGGGCTGGCCACCGGCCTGGTGCCGCCCGCCAAGACCATACCGGCCTTCGGCAGTATAGCCAAGAAAAAGTAGCTCCACTGTGGCGGCGCGGCGCCGGCGGCGGCCGCGGCCGCGGCCGGCCCGGCCCGGCCCGGCGGCGGGCTGACACGCGAACTGGAACGCCGACCGGCGCCGAGTGCGGGGATGAGTCTCCTCCGAGTGATGGTGGAGGCTCGGTCCAGTGGTGGCGGGCACCGCGGAAGAGCGTGCTGTGATGCGCGCACCTCCCTGTCGTGAGGTATGTAGCCACGGTGTGGGATAATGTGTGATCCGCTGCTGCGCGCGCGGCCAACTCCGCGGAAGTAACGGAAGGCGACAAATCACCACTGGATACATCGAAGAGTTTACGCGGGCCGTCCGCGTCTGAGTCTGGCGGCGCTGCTGCCATCTTGTGACATGTTTTATAACCATCATTTCGGAACGTTTCGTGCTCGCTATGAGTCACGGATGACCTGTTTTCCGTGAGTCGACGGCGACACTGAGAGTGGTCTCATTTTTTCCAAGAGGATCGTGTCGGGTTGTCATCCTCACATGGGCGCCAGCAGTCGTTGTTCGGTGTTTATTACCACGGGAAGCTTCGCAAACCGGAGAAGTGCACTGCATGTTCGATGTGTCAATTCATTTGGTACTGTCATTTGTTTTGATGCGTACCGAGTGAAGAGAATACAAAACTGATGTTGTTCTCTTTATTTGAAACATCAAGGAGCATGCTGTTACAACCTGACAGTAATTTCAAATGTAATAAGATGTCTGGTTGTGGAAAGGTCCTTCATTCTGACAATGCCCTGACAGTCCTGATTTCGTTATGTCGGTGGAATGAATTGGGCTGTTGGGAGGTGTAAAAAACGCTGAAACACAGAAAGACGTGGGAAAAACAGGCGGTACGAGGTACCACAGTCGACTCAATCACGCAAAACACCGAACAAAAACTGCAAGACGGCTCTGGCGCGTTACACTGCGGTCTCGGCTAAACTGGGACTGACACATGACCTTCCCCCGGCTTTGGCGGAGTTAAATATTGCGCTTCTAGCCATTATGTCAAAAGAAAGACCATAAAAAGCGAAGTGATTAACGCCCATAAATTTCGGTAGGTGAGCCGTCAGCAGTGCGCTGGTACGCATCAACACACCGTATTGTTTTACAACTTCATTGTCGGACTATACATTCAATGACAGCGTATTGGAAGTCTTTCAGAAACCTTCCAGCCGCATGTTTAGGGATAAAAAAGTAGAAAATGAACGGGCGAAAATTTTCTGGCGGCCTCGTATTTATTAGCCGTCTGGTAACTTTTTCCCCAAAGGACGAAATAAGGTTTAGTCTTTTAGTTTATCGTTTTGTCGTGGTAGCCAAATGCAATACTCCTTCGTCCTTGCGGACATAACAGATGCAAGGTTTGCTGCACTGGCGATCGGCTTTGCGAGGCGCGTGTTTATGGCCCGGAAAAACAAACCAAGACCGTGTCAGGGTTTGTTTTGTGTTCTGTTTTACAGGAGCTAATCGCGCTCGCTGAAACCTGGCCACCAGGTGGCTCCCAGCAAGGTAAACGCTTACCGGCGGGGTATCGACGGCGTGTATATCTTGTCCGTATGTAGGGCAGCAAAATGTCGTCTTGGAGTTACAACAGAAATTTCGAAAATCTCCCGAAGCGTTCCTCGCGTTTGAGGACTACGTAAGGCGTTAAAAAACGTATATAACATATTGCATTATTTCGGAATTATCTTGCCTTATGCAAAAAAGCATGTTTGGTGCAATCAGTTTCTCAGGCAATTAAGATTACGTTGTCAGGTTCGCATTAAATGCACGCCATTTACGTCACATTGCCCGCGTGGATGAACATAAACTGTACCAAACAAAACATTCACCGCATCATGACTGAGATGGACCTCAGATATCACTAGGCTACTGGAGGCGGATGAGAAATGCTTGCGTTCCCAGCCACCAAAGATCGTTTTCCATCGCTGCGCGTCAAACGGTGCATACGTCGGTCTATCCAGGCGCCGGACCGCCCGCTGGCAAGGGCGATTTATCTCGCCACTTTGTCTGAACATCCTCTAAAACACCAATCTAGCCGTGTCGAACGATGACCGACCGGCGTTCACGCCTTTTCACGCGGCAGATTGCCGGCCTCGTCGGCAGCGTCAACAAGGGCGCCGTCACTGTCGTCCTCTCCATCACCGGCAGGCCCCGGGCGACGGTCTCTCCTCTGTACTGCTGAGGCAGCGTCAGACGCCGAGGAGGTGCCGGTCGAAGGATAAGCGACAGCCGTTGGATTGTCCGGCTTCTTAAAGTCGCCGCTGAGGTCGCCTCGGTTTCATCTCTCCACCGTTTTACTGTCGCGCTGAAGTGCGTGTCATTTCATCTCAGCCTTCTTTATTGCGATGTGTCTCTGACCGGGCCAGTAGTGGACACTGTCTCTGACCGGACCAGCGCTGGACACTGCCTCTGACCGGACCAGCGCTGGACACTGCCTCTGACCAGACCAGCGCTGGACGCTGCCTCTGACCGGACCAGCGCTGGACACTGCCTCTGACCGGACCAGCGCTGGACACTGCCTCTGACCGGACCAGCGCTGGACGCTGCCTCTGACCGGACCAGCGCTGGACGCTGCCTCTGACCAGACCAGCGCTGGACACGGCCTCCGACCAGGCGGACTCGGGTCAGCGGCTCCACGCTACGCACGAGCCAGCCAACAAATTGTCCGTTATTAATGGACGGAGGCGGAACAAAGTGCCGGTGGCCGGACGGACCGGGCCGCGCTGCGGGGCGCCGCTCCGTCCAATCAGGACCCGCCGCCGCCGCGCCGCCATCAGCTGACAGCGGCCGCCGCCGGTCCGTCGGCCGCGACGTGAGCGCGAGCCGTGAGCCGCGGGCGATGTCGTCACCGGGTCACGGACCACGGCCAGCAGTGGTTCGAGCCGGCGCAGGGGGCACCGGCGACCGGCGGCGTCAGCGTTCGCCGGTGCTCAGCCGCCATCCGCCCTTCGCTGACGGATGGCGGCTGTCGGGGCGGCGCCGCGCGGCCGGCAGTCGCGGCGCGGCGGCGGCGCTCGGCCGGCGCGGCCGCCATCGGTCGGCTGTCGACGAGCCAGATGAAACCATGCCTCATCGGCGCCGGACCGCGCCGCGATTGGATTCGTCGCCGGCGCGCTCGGCCGGCCGAGCGGCGGCGGCGGCTCTGCCTTGTCTGGCTGCGGCCCGCGCGAGGGCGGGGTGACTGGCGCATTCCTGGCTGCAGATTACGGTGGTCGGCCGCTCGACCGATGCTGAAGACTGATAGGGGCGACATGATTCAATCTGCGACGCCCAGCCCTGCGCCGCAATCACTGACGAGAGCGTGCCACGCATAACCCCCAGCTGCAGCTGACGAGTAGTGCGGCTGACGCGCTGCTATTAGCAGCGTCATTCGCCAGCTCGCGATTGGATTAGACTACTGGTTTTCACCTCACGCAATCCATCTCCTGTTAAGGATGCTTGATCTAGGAATGTTGGACTGGACAAATGTGAAGACTGATTTGAGAACCTCGAACGCCGAAACTCTTCTTTGAGCCATGTCCACCGTCACACAAAGACGGCGTTTCTTTGATACATATCACCATCAGTCACACATGACACGATAAGCGGGAGGCTACTCTACTAGATGAAACGACATGCTCAAGACGCCGCTAGCCAAAAGAGTAAAAACCTCCGATGGATATCGTGGCGTAACAAAGCATCAGCAGCGGAGGTCCGTTGGCCCCTCCCCACGGCTGCCGCCTCCAGACATCAGTGGCTAGTTAGCGCCGCTGAGACAAAGCCACCGCCTCGCCGCTGGCTGCATGACGTATAGCTGCACTTCATTAGGGCCAAGCAAGAAAAACGACACGAGCCGAGGCCGCCCCTCCCTGCCAACGGCGTGACGTGGCCGCGATTTTCGCCGCCGGAAAACACGTCCGGACGTGTTTTCCGGCGGCGAAAATCGCGGCCCGTGAACGTCCACAACGAGCGGCGTCCGCCGCCAGTGCCGCGGCACGGGGCCCGCTACTGTCGGGGCCGACCTGCCCGGCCGAGGGACGCCCTGTCCGGCCGAGAGACGCCCTGTCCGGCCGAGGGACGCCCTGTCCGGCCGAGGGACTCCCTGTCCGGCCGAGGGACGCCCTGTCCGGCCGAGGGACTCCCTGTCCGGCCGAGAGACGCCCTGTCCGGCCGAGGGACTCCCTGTCCGGCCGAGGGACTCCCTGTCCGGCCGAGAGACGCCCTGTCCGGCCGAGGGACTCCCTGTCCGGCCGAGGGACTCCCTGTCCGGCCGAGGGACTCCCTGTCCGGCCGAGGACTCCTGTCGACTCCCTGCCTCCGGCCGAGGGACTCCCTGTCCGGCCGAGGGACTCCCTGTCCGGCCGAGGGACTCCCTGTCCGGCCGAGGGACTCCCTGTCCGGCCGAGGGACTCCCTGTCCGGCCGAGAGACGCCCTGTCCGGCCGAGGGACGCCCTGTCCGGCCGAGGGACGCCCTGTCCGGCCGAGGGACGCCCTGTCCGGCCGAGGGACTCCCTGTCCGGCCGAGGGACTCCCTGTCCGGCCGAGGGACGCCCTGTCCGGCCGAGGGACTCCCTGTCCGGCCGAGGGACGCCCTGTCCGGTCGAGGGACACGCTGTCCGGCCGGGTTCGTCCTGTCCTGGGTGTTGTGTCCAGGGTATGGGAACGCATGCGCGGACATGCTATGTCCGGTCAAGTCAGCCTGGGAACAGTACACCGATGACTCTCTCCCCTTCCTCTTTGCTGCGTGCAGTGCTATGGAGACTCCTCCTCCTAGGTGTTGGATGTGACGTCAGAGGAGAACGATTCCAACGTCATCAGGCAGCTGTTGGACCCGATTGTCCATGTCTTTGTGTAAACTCTTGATTTTTAATCATCGTTGAATGGGAGTTGGACATTTTGACAAAAGCCCGGTTAATCGTGTTCTCCAGTGAAGATGAGCGCAATAGCGACTTGTCTCAATTGATTTATCCCAACAGCCGACGGCACCGTGCGTTTGTCCTTTGATCTTGATTCACGAGCCACGTTTATGATTCTCATCTCATTTTAGCCACCTGTCGCGGAACGAACAAGAATAGCCGACAGCGCAATATGTCGGGCAGTTAAACTAGTTTTCGGTAACAAACGGGCCGTCGCCCTTACAACTGAGTGCAGGCGAGTATGCGTTCATCTCTTCACTGAGCTGCACCCGCGACTCACACTCGTCGGTCACGGGGTTTCAGCCTCATCAGTTCTGGATCACGATGCTGGGCATGCAGTTGCTACCCAATGTAACTTATTCAAAGCTAGGCATGAAGACATTCGGAATTCATCGCCATAACATTTATCCATGGAAATCAGTAATGCATATGCCAGTGAACCCTGACATGATGTCACGATGCAGCGACACTGTATGTCTTGTTGCGTATCGCGCTTTCCTTGTGGCAATTTTTGACTTTTTTTCCATCGCGTCTTCGCGAAATCCATGTAATTTTATGTTAGCTACGCAGCATGAAAGCTACAAAAACACGCTGTCCTCCAATGAGCGCGCTCAGTCGTCTCGCGGCTTGAGATTGCCGATGTCGCCGGAGCCGTTATTTTCGGCGACGGTCGCCAGGTCGTCGGGTCGGCACGCGCTGTTGGCCTGGCCGCGGGTCGCAGCCATCAGCAGATGAGGCCACGTCCACGTCAGCAGCCCCGCCGTCATATGTAATACCGGAGAGCATCTCCGTGTCTGAGGCGTCACGCCCGGCCGACCGGCCCTCCGGCAATATAAACGACGCGGCCGCTCGGCGCGTCTCAGGAATTCGATCAATCTCCCTTACGGCGGAGCGAGAGGGTCGGCCCCGGCGCGAGGGGGGGCGTGGCCGCGACGAAGGGTTGCCCTCGCCGGTCGATATCGTCCGACGCTGACGACTTCAGCTGCCGGCGACGCGGCAGGGGTCGGGGCCGTTCCCGTCCGACGAGTCGACGGCGACGGGGGGCAACGTACGGAGGAATGGAGACGTCACCAAGCATCAAAGCACGGGTACGGCACCAGCCCCTCCCTTCCAGGCGAAGAACGGAAGAGGACGTCCGTTCACTTATCGTCACGGAGTTTTCCGTGCGCGCTTCCTCCTCTCCGTCCACGCACCCGCCAGCGGAACGCAGCCGCGCTGGTACGAAAATAGCTCCGGGCCTCCTCAGGCGGAAAGGGCGATGAGGCACGACGGCTGTGGACCGGCATGGACTGCACAGAATGACGGTGGCATCGCCGCGGCTCCACGCTCCCGTCTCCAGCATTTGCATACGGACTACAGCACGGGCCATGCATAGGGAGCTCGCCAATCGCATCGGTCCCATCTTGGAACTGTCCGGCTGCTTCACTTCGTTCTCGCAGATGTTTTGTATTTAGTGCTTATGTTTCCGTATGTATTTATGTATTTTTATCTCGCATATATTTACGTATATGTATTTATGTTTGGCATTTAGTGTTCAGTAAAATGTTCAAGGATCTGACGATCGCCTGTTTTCCGACTACACGAAGATGGATATTTCCGGCCCATCATTCCAAAATTTTGCAGATATGGATAACTAATGAACGACTCAGTAAAATTTATGCTTAATTAGACATTTACTGTCTTATTGTCTTAATTAGACAGCAGCGTCCTCCTTTGGTTACTTGGGCTGTTCTTCACAACATTTTATCTCCGAGATTTTTACTTATCCATAAAACCCATTTGTGCCTTTGGAGCGTTTCCAATAATTGTCCTCGTCACCAAAAAGTTGCCGTTTGCGTTGCAGATGCCTTAATGTGTTTCCCGTGTCAAATCGCCGATTTATTTTCCAAAATGACAACTTCCATTCAAGCACTCTCGTCTGGAAGAAAGTCAGATGATTGATTGCCGCTCTTGAAGGGATGAGAGCAGGCTCAGACTTCGGAGCCCTGGAAACGTGAAGTTTAACTCCACTCAGCAGCTACAGGCGAATTAATGACAGTCTCAAGCGTGGCGTAGCACCAGGTATATTGTTTTATCACGCAGGCAGCATCCGTCATCGGACAAAGGGACACAAACTACCCGCCCCGTTTTGCTTTTGAGCGGAGCCCCATCCCGCAGCACTGCCTTGTGCAGAAAAGCGCCGTGCACGTGCAGCGTGCGCCTCCTGCCGCGCTGCGCCGCTGCACGGATCCCGGACCTGGTGGCGGGCGCGGTGGCGCGGTGGCGCGATCGTCTTGTTACGGTGGCGCCGCCGCCGCGGCCGGCCGCCGCGGGGAGCCGGCCGCCCCGGCGGCCCACAGTCGCCGTTACAAATGTGTCGGACGGCGGCCGGCGGGGGATTGAGGGCCGCCTGTCTTCTCGGCGCCGACCTCGCACGTGTGCGTCCGCAGGATGGACGGCCACTGCGGGTGTCGGCTGATCCGGGATCAGGGTCGTCCGGCCCGGGATCAGGGTCATCCGGCCTGGATCAGGGTACTCCGGCCCGGGATCAGGGTCGTCCGGCCGGGGGTCAGGGTCATCCAGCCCTGGATCAGTGTAATCCGGTCCAAGATCAGGGTCGTCCAGCCCTGGATCAATGTAATCCGATCCAAGATCAGGGTCGTCCGGCCCAGGATCAGGGTCGTCCGGCCGGGGGTCAGGGTCGCCCGGCCCTGGATCAGTGTAATCCGGTCCAAGATCAGGGTCGCCCAGCCCTGGATCAGTGTAATCCGGTCCAAGATCAGGGTCGCCCAGTCCGGGATCAGGGTCGTCCGGCCAGGGATCAGGGTCGCAACAGGAGCAGCACGGGCAGAGTGCAGTGTTTTGAGCCACAAATGATAAGGTCCCTGAGAACGGTCTGCCGGATGGGCGAACTTACATTGCTCACATGACCCTGGTCCATTCTCGGTTTGATGCTCATAATAAAGTATACAAATAGTGACTTGTCCAGCCGGTCTGAAACAGTAAATGTCGTGGTCAAGTGACAGCAACCAATCTTAACCATGCCCGACCTTCGACAAACCGAAATCTACGCCGGATCAAATGACAGGCTATCAAGATATGGGGAGTTGCATTTAATCGCAGCTTGACGACTACTTCGTTGCATTTCTAAAAAAAAAACGGTCAAAAATGTTCCCGTTCACATTGGATAAACAAGCAACCAGGAAGACCCTTAAGAAAACCTAATTTATGAGCCTACCGATTTAACCCCCATTCATGTGAAATATCGATGTCGAGGGCCCTTGAAGCCATTAGAAAACTGTTTTATTTCCCCAGGATTTTTCATTGTTAGCGAGGATCTCCTTCGCAAACCCAATCAATCTAGACCTCGGCCGTATCTCAGAGGCCGTAAATCACCGTCCTTTCTTCTGGTCGTCCCCTGTTTGCCAGAACTGGTCGGCCTTGTTTCGATTACAGGCGGTTCGGCGGGAAGCCATGGCTCGTCAGTCTACCCGCAGCTCCCGTGCCGCCGGGTCGGCGCGTGCTGTCTGAGAGTCGCCTATGATCTGAGCCTTTCTCGTAATTACCGTCTGGCCCGTCCACGCCGGCGTGGTGCTATGAGTCTGAGTGGCAAAGCTGTTCCCAGCGGAGGCCGCCGCCGGTCTGAGTTCCTCGGATCGCCTGAGGTCGGTGGTGGTGGGGTAGCCACTGGATCGGGTCTGCGTGGCGCTGCTGTTTCTCACAACGGCGGTCGCACACGCTGCCGGTCAGAACTGCTTCAGACTCCTTCTGACGACGGAAGGGGGGGGGGGACGAAGGGTCTGAGAGATGCTGCTGTTCCTCACATCGGCGGCCGCACACGCTGCCGGTCAGAACTGCTTCAGACTCCTCTGTCGGTGGAAGGGGGACGAAGGGTCTGAGAGGTGCTGCCGTTCCCCACAGAGGCGGCCTCCGATCTGAACCGCTCCAGTCGACTCAGCTGTGGGAGGGAAGGGCGGTGCACCGCCTGTAATCTGCCCGATGATTAATCTTCTTTACCTCAACGGAGCGCATACCGGCTGGCGCAGATGAACAAAGGTCCATTTCTGATCAGCGGGCGCGATTTGTCTTCCGGCACGCCGTCGGGACGCGGCTGGTATGTGGATCACAGACCGTGTCGTCTCGCGGAGCCGGCCACCGGCCGCCAGCCGCCAGCCGACGCCTCCCCACTCCGCCTGGAGGGCTCGCTCTAACGGTGATCCCAGCGCGGGGATGCACGCGCCGAGACAGGCACGGGGGTGTTTCATCAGTCTATTGCAACGGCGAGCAGCCGCAGGCAACAGCTGCAGAACGCCAACAGCCGCCCTGGATCGGCTGTTTGCCCGCTCGGTGATCTGAAGACCGGCCGTCTGCCGCCGAAGAGGGGTCTCGCTGCAGGGGCGGCTGTCCGCTGACTCTGCTCCAGGTCGGGGCGGAGCCGGCGCCGTGGCCCAGATGGCCCCGTCACCCGACGCTCTCGTGGCGATTACCGTTCGGCGCCGCCCTGACACCGTAACGAGCGAGACCGGCGCCGGCCTTTGTCCGACACGTGTCACGCGCGTTATGCCGTGACGCGACGCCCGACTGGGCCATCTCCCAGTCTCCGCCCACGCCACTTAGCGCCACGTGTTTCGTGCGCGGCCGCGGCGGCGGCGATTCGTCCTTGTTTCGCCGGTCGGCCGACCAGGTGTCATTACGTGCTGGCCGCCGCCTGCGCCCCACTTTGTTTTCGCCAAGGCCCGCTGATTATCCCAATTGGTGAGGGGCGGTCGTGCCGGCCGGGCCGGGTCAGCCGCCGCCGGAGGCGCCGGAACCTCCGCCGACGAACCGGCCACCGGCGGCTGCGTCAGCGTCCAGTGTCGTCACCGCGGCCCGTGGTCTGTCCGGTCCGCCGCCTGACACCGGTCCGGACCCAGCGAATGCTTCTCACCACCGTCCGGGACTGGTTGGCACTTTTCACCACGGCCCGGGCCTGATGAGTGTTTCTCACCACGGCCCCGGACTTGGTACGTGCTCCACTTCACGCGGGGCAATGGCCCAGCGGAAACGTGAGGCTGACCAGATTCTCACAGAGGGATCACCTCCCCATAAGTCGTACCGGACATCGAATCTGAAACTCTGAAGTGCAAGACCTGCCGGCTTTTGGGAACGGTTCTTTTGATTTATCCTGGTGCAAAGCGGCTCATGTAATTAAGTCATTTAGAGATTACCGACTCAGTGTATTTTGCTTTATTCTTGATGTTTATAGCTTCCCCCTCTCTTTAAAGCTGCACACAGTGTTGCATTTGACTATAACTCCTGTCCTCTTTGTGCCCAATTCCTCAGCATTCGCGCACTTCGCCTTCATATGGAGTGCAACGTCGACTCACTTTCACTACAGAAAGCAGAGGTCATATAGCATCTGATGTTAGGGTCGTCCTGCAGCCACACGGTTTCCGACATCACCTAGTGATTTGGGCTTATTCGGTCATCTCGACGTCACGCACTCACTAGCCGAGCAAGGACGGCAGCAGTGTAACAATCGCTGTCGCACCGCCCCTCCCTGTTTTCTCTGCACAAACTGCTCGTCCGGCGGCAGACGGCGCATGCACGTGCACGAACGCTGCGTGCCGCGGCCGCCGCCGGCGGCGGGCGCCTCAGGCGGTGCGCCGGGCCGTGTTTCGGCCCAATAAACAGCCGATCCGTCGGCGCCGGGCCGGGCGAGCCGGCGTCAGCGGCCAGCTAAGTGGTCGTCTGGTCGGGATCGGCCGGACCGACGGCGGTGGTAACTGCCCGCTGCAGAGCGGGGCCGCTTTACTGCCCCACCAGCCGCCGCCGCCGCAGGGGGGTTCGCCGAACAGGTGCACCTCAAGGCCAGACGTACGCAGAACGACGCCACCCCGCAGGAGGCATGCAGTAATGCGGTTCGTAAAACTGGGCCGTGAATAATGCGAGCCGTCGCGATGAGCGGTTTCCTGCCGGTAGTGCGGTGGACGTTCGCTAACTCTGCCGGAAAGACTCAGGTATTCCTCGCCACTGAGTCCCGACAGAGGGACGTCTATGGTGGAGATAAACGCTGGCATTGACGGAAGGTGGTTACCGACAGAGTACACAGAGGGTGAGCCCGCAAATCCGGATGTTGTTTCCTCGCCGTCCCGGATATTCGTTCATTCAGTCTGTTCGGGAATGTTCTCATTGCGCGGGACCGGAGCTTCACAGCTGAACTGATGCAGAGCACAGAACAACCCAGGACAGGAAAGCTCAACGCGGGATAGTCCAGAACATGACAGTCGGGAGAAAAATCATCAGGATAGGGCAGCTCAGGAGAAAGGAATCAAATCGGACAGGACAGGACAGGACAGGACGGGACGGGGCAGGGTTGTTCAGGAGAGGGCAGTCAGGATAAGAAAGCCATACGGGACAGGACAGGACAGGACAGTACAGGGTAGTTCGTGACAAGACAGCTGAGGACATGACGGCTCAGCACAGAGAAAATCATGGAAGTTTCTCATAACAGAAAGACTCATGGAAGAGGCTCATATATTTCCATTGTTTTGGACATTTATCAGGGCAAGAAAGCTCACGTTTGTCATTGTTTTGGACAAGATGAATCGGATTAGTTCTGTACGTTCACATGAAGTGCATTAGAGGACGGTTGGTGAGAGAGGGGATGTGATGGCTCAGAGGATGCAGCACGGTGCGGTGACCTAGTCTTGTCGGTGTGGAGTCTTCTGCGAATGCTAATGCGATTGGTTAACGCTACGGTTAACGTGAGATGTTTAAGGTTGCGAGTGATGTTGGAAGTTAGACTTCACGACTAACATGAAATGGCAAGTATGATGGTTATCACGACAAAGTAATCAGCAAGGCTGTCGTGAGATGGTGAACTTGACTGCAATGAAATCGGTAGCGTGACGTTTGTTATAAAATGGTAAATGAGGTGACCGAAATGAGGTGGTCAAGGTGACGACATGAAATGGTAAATGTGAGTACTGATATGAGGTACTTGGAAGTCGTCACGACGACTTCCAAGAGATGGTCAGCGTGAGCCTGACGTGAGATGGGCAACATGAAGGGCGGTGTAAGATGGTGAACGTTACGGCTGTCATGAGAAGGTGAACATGACGACGGACACGAGAATGTGAGCCTCTCAAGTGCCTCTTGTCTTCAGTTATTGTATGGATGGAGGTCTTTAGTCGTAAAGTATGAGGAAAAAGGACAGTTTTTACATATTCGGCATTCCACGCCAAGTTTTACGGAAGCCTTTTTTCCGTCGTTCTGAGGTAAGGATAGCCACCATGATAAGACGTTTGGTTACCGCCAAAAATAGCGATGCATTACATAAAATCGACCACATAGTCTTTTAATTGAATTATTGTGGAAAAAATAAGTTATCCCAACTAATAACAATGAGCTAACCGTAAATCATCTATGCCGACATGATCAATTCACTGATCTTGAGTTTAATTACCTGATCATTGAGCTGAGGTATCCGTTTGTGCTGGACGCGCCAATCTATGCGATAAAAAGAGAGTTAATCCGGTTCTGAAGCTTATGGATTATTCTGGTATTTCACAGTAATATTGTACGCCATTAGCATTAATGAAATTATCAGTACTGCATTTGAAACACTTGCGTTTTGTAATTTATGTTCATGATAAAGCGTGCAATGCTTACTTATTCATTATCTCCACCGGAAACCTTCTCCGGAATAGGACCATAAGCAGTTTTGTTATATTGTCCATCGCTAACCCCCAAATTAGTGTCCATTGTGGTCATTATTTAGTGAGTATCAAGACAGAAAAGCGCACAATTGCTCTCTTTTCGCAGTTAACGATCACCAAATGAACCTAATTGCCCTGCAATACACCCACAACACGCAATAAATTTAGAGCACCAACCCTCCGACTCATTTCAGTATAACTCTCACGCACAACGAGCACACAGCAACAGTGAAATATTGCGATCGTAAGTCCCGGAGCCATTCCAGCGCCCCAAGGCTCCTGTTGCAAGCAAGTTCATTATAGCTCTTATTAAGGAGCCGCAAGGCATATAACACCATACAAAGTGATGCCTTACCGTGGAATATCGCGAAACACTGCTGAGGAATGCCAAAATTTTGCAACGAAAAATAACCATACAGGCGACAACAATCATTTTCATGGACTTCGTTGGCGTTGGTAAGTCACTGAGATCTGTGTTGAGGCTTATAAAATGCGCAAAAATAAGGGACTAGAGAAAAAACGGATATCAACCGTCGTCACGTGCTTCATTCATCATTCAACAGGACATCAACGCAGCATGTCTAAGGGGAGATCCCTTCCCAGCAATATCGAATCATGCTTTTATCCGGGCAATGCACAGAGAGTATCACGTCAATGCTAAAATCTCCGAATCATTGACAGACGGCGTGCCCGTTCCCAACGGGTGAGCCTAGTTATACAGCCAATGGAAACCAGGGTTCCAAACGTTTGTTTTCTACAGATATTTCTTGAATTATGTTACCCTGATCAACAGGTCTCGGTACCCAGCGACTTGTCTTAGTACTTCTCAGTGTGTAGGCTAGGTTTAACCCTATTCCCGGAGGGCTAGACGGTATGGTCGATTCCCGGCAGGGTGGGGGGGGGCGGAATTCGGTTCCCCCCTGAGATCTCGAAAACTACTCGTCCGATTTCATCGCAACAAACGGCAATCGATTTGCCATGACGTGAACTGCATTTTTATGAAAAGAAATTTTCAAAATTTTGAAATGTGTGGTTACAGGGGGGAAAAATGTCAAAATGGGGGGTACTTTTAGACTTCTTATAACTCCGTTGTTTATTGACCGATTTCAATTAAACTGGCATGAATCGAGATATTATGGATAGGGCTTTTACCATAGGTGCACAAATCTGAAATTTTGAGAAAATTCATGGGCGTTCACAGGGTTTCAAAAATAGGAGAATTAGTTTTCTAACAGCTGAATGAAAAAAAGAGGTAAAAACACTTTTTGGCTTCTGCTAGTCATGCCATGCTAAAGAAGTACAAATCGCATTACAATGTTTGTATAATGTTAGCATAGGCGGTGCCAAAGACATGAAAAAGGGGGAACTGTCGTGGTCACACGTTCTTCAGATCAACTCGTGACCTTTCACCTTAAATGGCCTCCAGTGACCTTGGGGTCACTTGGAATGATCTCGTGTGCATTAAATATTATTTGTAAACGTTTTCAGTCATTTGGATTCACTATTTCAAAAATGTCATTTTATGGCTATTGCGATATAGGGTACGCGCACTGACATGTAAGGTCATAGCTCCGTGACCCGACCTGATATCAAGCTGAAACTTGATACCCAAGTAGAGGGCACCGTTTTACGTCATATATATTCCGGGTTTGGCATTTGAAAAAACCGCGCCAAAAAATTGTAAAAAAAAGACAAATTTTGGATTTTGACCTTGACCTGACCTTGTTAAGTGACCTCAGATGAACAAAATTACATCTGCACATTGCCCAAGTATTTAGCTATACACCCATATAAGGTTTTAAGTTCTATCTTATAAACTATGTTTTTGGCAGACATTTTCCTTTTACCCTCAACAGGGCCAAAAATGGCGTGAGGTACCTCCCAGAAACGTTGCCTGGCTCCGCTCCTAAGCAAAATGGAATTTTGAAATTTTGTCACGGCGCGTAGAAAGAATAGCTAGGAAAAGTCACCAAGTTTCGTGAAGCTGCGTCACAAAGCCTGGGATTGGCAAGCAAAAACCCCGAAGGGGGGCGGATTCAGCCCCCCTGCCGGGAATAGGGTTAAACTCGCAAGATTGTTTAAAATTGGTAAAATGTACTTCTATCAAAATTTTATTCACCTCAAAAGATTTTACCGCAAATCCCGCGAGAACACGCGTGACAAAACCTGCTTACAAGAGCCTGAAAATCGAACATATTTCAGTTCGAATCTTGATTCAGAGTCACGTACTTTGATCTCTGCCCAGAGTAAAGAACCACTCTGCGAGCCTAATGCACCTCTCACACCCTCATGTTGTGAGCCGATGGTTTAACAGCCAGCCGATTTTGAACGGCAACCTCTCATCAGTCAGCTTGGCTGATGGAGACCCACTGTAGATCAAAGTAATTGAATGGAACGAAGTCTATCGAATGATATTATAAGATTATTAGTTACGTGAGATGTCGGCCTGTCTGTCGATGAAGGCAGTCTTTTGAAAAAAAATAGGTTCTAAAAGATGCCGGTTACAAGAAGTCCATTGATTTGAGTCGAGTGACCACCAACAGACCACGGGACCATCGACAACTTTCTCGCGACGTCTCCTTTACGCCATGCATGCCTTATCTAGTTAGTTCATTACTAAGACGTATCTTGACGTACCCACGAATGGACCAACGTACCTATTGGGTGGCGGGAGCAGACGTCATAACCAAATGCCCTTTGCTGGACAATGACACCCTTTGAAGAGTTCGTTAGCCACGATCCAAATCCGAAGGACTCTGGGCTATTCGCCAATCGCGAAACTCTGAAATCGCGTCCATATGCACCCAGGCCATCAATTCTGTGCCATCGTTTTTCATTTTGTAATGGTCGAGACAGTCATGGGCTATGAAAACACCTCTTATCGACGTCCCGCGGTTTAAAGTGTGCGGCGGTACGTGCCCTGTATCTCGATTGCCCTATAAAATAAGTTACACATGATCACTTAGGTGCACACAAGACACAGCGTGCGGCGAGACTGGGGATCGTACGCGACCGAGGCCGGCGCTCGGGGCACAGAATCCACCGGAATTCATTCGTTCGAGTGACGTCCCGGCGGAGACAGTGTATATGAGTGTTTACCGTAAACGTGCAAGCTTTAGCTTGCTCGTCTTCTGACCCGATGTAACCCACCCTATAAACGGGTTTTGAAATTCATCAATGAAACAGACGAAATGCGAAATCGTCGAAAGGGACACTTCCCGGCAATGCCAGCCGGTGCTCCCGCTTTGTGATGTAATACAGTTACCGTCCGGTTGTTCCATCTAATTCCCCATTCACATCCGCACGGAGGCCGAACATGCGGCCCGTCCGTGTGCAGTTCCGAGAAGTCCCGGCCGCCGACATCGAGCGCGCCGCTTCTGCGCCACTCTCGCCGCAGTCGGCGCGGTTTGACATGCAGCGGGCGGCGGCCGGTGACGCGGCGTCGGCCGCGGTCTGCTCAGATGTCACAGGTCCGTCTCTCGGCCAGCAGCGCCGCTCCGTGCAGCGGACCACCGTCTGAGCAGGCGTCGATAGGGGCGAGGTGGCACCGTGCCGGAGACGACAGGTGCCGGGGACCCGGCCGCAACCCCCACCCTTCACCGGCCGCCAGCGGACCAGCGGCCTGTGGCAGCCGGCGGTAAAGGGCTAGAAGGCGGCTCAACTGGGAATCGTACTCGAACATGGTTGGAGATTTTCGAGTTTTTTTCGAATTTTTCACATAGGATTTCAAACCGTTTATTTCCAGCCATTTCAACGTTAAAAACCTGAATACTGGGGTGTCAGAATCCCCTTCCCCCTCCCTGCGATAGCCAGGCATATACACGACCACACCCGGCACTCGCTTTTCGTTTTGTGGGTCGACAAATGGATGCATGGCAAAAGAATGTTTTCTGTCCTATGTTCTTATTTATATTAGACGATGCCGAGATAGTTTCGGAGCATCAATACAACGCAACGTGCATATGAAGGATGTTGAATACATCAGCATTGGCCTTGTTTTAGAAAGCCAATCTCGAATATAGTATATATAGTAGTGTCTAGAATATAGTAGATGCTAGATTGGACTTAGAGATTACACATTTTTACTTAATTTCGTCAACGTTTGGGAAACCATGTAGCACGATTAGTGCCTCCTAGCGCAATATGGTCCAGACTCCCAAAAAATCCCAACAAAACGGAAAAATGTTGGGTTGATAGGTAAATTGGTAAGAAAATCAAGAATTTACCGACACTCACTGTTAGTTCACCGGACAATAATGCAACGCTGCTCCGAGTGTTGTCAGTAATATGTAATATATATATAATAAGCTATAATATGCTGTAATATATATGATAGCTAACGTCCTGCTAATTAATTATATATATGATAGTAATATATGTGAGTGATGTCAGTCATAATGATGTCAGTCAGGAGGTGAGTTCAGTTTGGCAACGCACATTTCTAAATCCGTCGTTGTAAGACGGTAGCGAAAAAGGTTCTGCCAATTATCCAATGGCTTTGGGAAGCCAACGATGGCAAAGCGTCGTTCTGCACGAATCATTACTGTCCCTTACTGCCCCACAAATGAAGAAGCCTTACAGTCTTGGAAAACTAAGCGTCTTGTATAAGTCAGGTCGTAAGCATGCATCAAAAATGGAAAATTGCTGTTAAGAAGGACGTACACCATCGATGTCTCTACTCATCGATATTTGAAGTCCATGGTTTCCACAGCAGCCGAATTTAAACCTCCAAACGATAACCCGGAAAGATAACACAAAATACATTGTGCTGCTCCTCTTTGGGTGATACATTGGCCTTAAAGGTCCGGTGCTGTGCTCAACGACGCTGAACAATGAACATTTCCATAAAATTTAGGGTGGGTTGCCGTTGGAAAATGTTATCCTGAAACGTCCGGGTTGCTGAAATTAAAATCCTGGCGTGGTCCGAAGGTATAAAATTAACGTGAATCTATGCCATCTAACATATGAGAAACCATTTTAGACACAAAGAATGCCATTTCGGGAACCACATCCTCTTCCGCTCTCGCAGGAAAATTTAATTGCACTACATTTAATTGCATTTAATTACATTACGTTAGCCTCACGGTCGCTCTTCTGTCTGCACGTTATGGATCGTTGTTGGAGACAGTCGATTTATGGAAAGCATGATATAAAAGGCAGTTAAGATTTACCATAAACCACCGATATTTCTGGATGATCTGCCCTGATGTTTGCTTCCGGTGGCAGTGTCTTTCGTCCAGCCATCATCGTATCGACCGTGCTGACGGCGCCAAGAGGGGAGACGTTGAGGAGGGAGATCGTTCCCCGGCGGACACCCGCCGCCACTGAGGGCCGATTTTGGAGACGACTCAGAGGCAGAGGTGCAATGCAGCTAACTTCCTAATTTATTCTGCTCATTTTGGATGGGTAAGGGACCTGGTGAGGCCAGGACCAAGGCGGAAAGCATTTGTCCCAAAAGCATTACTATTTATATGTATATATATATATAATAATGCTTAACATATGCATAACAATGCTAATATATTTGTGTCCGTTAATAAACGACAGCGTGTCCCGCATTTGCTAGTTTCCTGATGTATCGTTCAAGTCCTCGGGCATTTCTTCTAGCAAATTCGTCGAGATTGCATATCAGATGTACACAATTATTCATTTATTTATAAAATAACGTTTCCGGACACTCATCTCATTTTCAGGGTGGTGAAAAGCTGACACAAGCAATTGTTCCGAAATAATTTGCGGTGCATATTATGAACATGTTATGACGTGAGACGGCTTCAAAATATGGAAAAAGGTATATATTCATGAAAGCTCACCAATGCTAAACAAACAGCTGAATTCTTGTATCACCATACAGTTACTGGAAGCAGGCGTTAGCTATTGAACCCAACGCTTCGATTAGTTTTTTATCATTCACTTATTCATTTCCCTGCTGACGATATAGGTTACACGTCAACCTGGTACATCGCAAATAATTTTCAGATGGTTACTTGTGCCAACTTTCCGCCACTCTGAAGATGAAATGTATCGAAACGTTAGTATGTACATAACTAAATAACTTTGTGCATCGTATGTGCAATCTGGGCGAATCTGCTAAAAGAAAGGCCCGAGAACATGACCGATACATGTGTATATATATATATATATATATATATATATATATATATATATATATATATATATATATATATATATATACAGTACTGGACATATTATTATGGAATTTTGTAAAAGAAGCTATACTGCTTGGAAACATGGGTGCAGGAGCTGATCGGTATTTCGATGCATCGGTATATCGATGTATAAACAATTTCTGAATGCATTTTCATATTCAGTATTTCTAATGAGTACTTTGTATTGATAAAAGCCCGCTTTTAAGCACTCATCCACTCAATTTGACTGAACGTCATTTTTTGCCCATTTTTAAAAACACAACTTCAGTGCTGGAACCTTTCCAGCTGAGTTCACTCTTGAATTTGACTGGTATTCTAGTTTCACTTTCGATTCATTCTGGATACAAAAAAGTTAAATTATAGCAAAATAATCACATTTCCATCGATTTATTGACGAATTAGTGAGGATGGGTAAAAGGGCTGACCTCAGTCCCCGTAAGAAAGGTCAAATAAAGACTTTACTGGAAAATTCTATCCTTAAACAGGTAGAAATCGCCAAGGAATTGAAGGTATCGACCCAAACTGTTAGTTTAGTTAAGAAAAATTTACAGAAAGACATTCCATTGGAGAACAGGAGAGTTGGAAAATGTGGCCCGAAGAGGAAGACAAGTGCAAGAGCAGACCGCAAGATTAAAAATATGTCATTGAAGATGAGAAGGGCTTCCTGTCAAAAGATTTCAAGCATTCTTGCTAAAGAAGGGTTCCATGTTCATCGGAAAACCGTTAGTCGAAGACTCCTGGAGTGTGGACTGAAGGCCTACAGGCCTAGGAAAAAGCCGCGTCTTACCCAGAAAATGATTGAAGCAAGAATGTCATGGGCAAATGAGCACAAAGAATGGACTGTAGCAGATTGGTCTAAGGTAAATCATTATTACAGAATTCTATATTGATCATACTAATTTTTAGAAATAGTTCTATCACTAAGTAATCTGTTTTTAAATTTGTTTGCCTAGAAAATTATACAGGCAATTTTTCGATGAAAATCATGAATCTGTAGAGTAGGATTCTTGATGTCTTAAAAAAGTTCTCGATAAGCCAGCATCATTAATTCATTTCAGGTGGTGTTCTCTGATGAAAGCACCATATGTGTGCTGGATGACAGGGTTCAGACTGTACGACGACGTCCAGGAGAAGAGTTCAAACCTGAATGCCTGAGAAAAACTGTGAAATTTCCTAAAAAAATCATGGTATGGGAAGCAATTTCTACAAGCGGTACAAGTCGCTTACACATAGTGGAGGGAACTATGAATGCCAGCAAGTATATATCTGTACTAAAGAATCGTCTCCTACCTCAAATCAGGGACTGGGAGCTTGCTGATGACTGGATTTTCATGCAAGATGGGGCCCCCTGTCATACTGCCAAGTCAGTGAAGGCATGGTGTGGAGAAAATCAGGTGAAATTGCTCTCTTGGCCAGGCAACTCACCTGATACGAATCCCATAGAGAACCTATGGGAGGTTCTCAAAAATGAAATACATCAAGTGCCAATTACAAGCAAAACAACGCTGATAGCACGTCTTATAGAAGTGTGGTTTCATTCTGACAGATTGAAGGAAATGTGCTCAAAGTTGATTGAAGGGATGCCAAAACGTATTGAAGCTCTTTTGAAAGCAAAGGGAGGACAGACAAAATACTAGAAGGACAATAATAATTTCTCATACTAATAAAATGATATTTGATGTGTATTTGTCGTATATTTTGATGAAATGAAGCAAATTTTATGATTTTCTCAAAAATCCATAATAATATGTCCAGTACTGTATATATATATACAAATATATATATATATATATATATATATATATATATATATATATATATATATATATTTCATTGTGTGTGTATGCGTGCGTGTGTGTGTGCGTGCACGCGTGCGTGCGTGCGTGCGTGCGTGCGTGCGTGCGTGCGTGTGTGTGTGTGCGTGTGTGTTTGGAATTATTGCCGACCTCCAGGAGAAATGTTCAGCTTCTACAGTGCCCAAAAACGTTATGAGATGTAAGCGGATGATATTCAGGCAGCAGTCCTCAGCGACATTATACAGTATCTTGCAGGACGCAGGAAAACGAAAACGGAGTTCACGGCCATGTTACACAGTTTCTTCTAATGGAAACAACTTAAGTTTGTTTATATGGACAGGTTTCCAGCGATCTTCCTTTAGCTCCGAAACTCAAATGCCCTCCGGATCCGTGTCGCAATAACTAGACGTTCCGCAAGGGAGTAAGGACGCAATGTGAAACGAAAAAAATGTGGCGTGAGACGGGGAATGGGCTTTTCACATGGATTTCTGTGAATTCTCAGCAAGATCGTACCACCACTCCATCGATATTCTAAGCAAGTAAACCAATTAGCTGCTACCCAGTTTCCTGAATGTATTATTCTTTCCTCAACATTGTCGATAGTTATAGATGTCACGCCAACACTTCAGGCAGTTGTAAGCAATTAATCAACATTTGTTTTGCAGTGTGATAATTTCCGACCCTTTCGTTTTAAACGCCACTAAATGACGAACAAACGTATTGGTCAAGAACAACGACATTCGTATACTTATCTGATGTGTATTTGGAGGTCTGTGGGCCGTGACCTTAAATAAATAGACCAAATATTTTCGCACAACCTAACGTGCCTTATACCGTGGAGTCAGTGAGCACCAACCCCACTGAGATTGGCATCAAAACGTTCAGCATCAAATGATCAAACGATTTTGCTCACGTCTGCTCCGATAAATGTAATCAATTAGCAACTGAGTAAAAATGCCATTGAGGACTGAAGTTCACGTGAAGCTTACATAGGCCCTAAGCGCAAACCGGAAACGTTTCCCGTCTTCGGTTTCCCGTTTTCCTTTGTGAATCTGTAGGCAATACCAGGCTTTAATCGTGTACAGATATTGATATGAGGGAAGAATCTGAAGCACGGACACCGTTTAGCAATCAAGATTAAATAATCTTGATGTGTTTAAAGAGCTCGTTTATTTGCTTCCAATGACCATATTCGTAAAAAACTGTGTTACATATCAGGTATCGTCTTCGTTCGCAGATTGTGTCTCCAGAAATGATCATTGCTTTGATCTTTCTAGACTATCTCTCTGAAAGCAACTGTAGCTCTGCGGAAATGACATGATGTTCTTCTTACTTCTATTGTCTTGGCGACCGCATTTCCCGTCTGTGCTGCTCACAGTCCAGGCGAAAACGTAGCTTATAAAGAGCAATTCACATACGTTGAAAAAAAACACTTTTTCGTCCGACTGCATGACTTCATACCAATAAAATGAGTCTGACACGGGGCGACGAGGGGAAACGAGCGACTCGCCGAGCGCGCCGTCATCGCCCGGCGTTCTCCGGCGTTCTGCGCTCGGTGTCGGCGTTCTCCGCGCTGATCGGTCTGCTCGGAGGGCGGCTGCGTTCTGCGCTCGGTGACGGCGTTCTCCGCGCTGATCGGTCTGCTCGGAGGGCGGCTGCGTTCTGCGCTCGGTGACGGCGTTCTGCGCGCTGATTGGTCTGCTCGGAGAGTGGCTGCAATTGGCGTTCTGCGTGCTGTTCGGTCTGCTCGGAGAGTGGCTGCGACCTGCGCTCAGTGTCCGCGTTCTGCGAGCTGTTCGGTCTGCTCGGAGAGTGGCTGCGACCTGCGCTCAGTGTCCGCGTTCTGCGAGCTGTTCGGTCTGCTCGGAGAGTGGCTGCGACCTGCGCTCAGTGTCCGCGTTCTGCGAGCTGTTCGGTCTGCTCGGAGAGTGGCTGCGACCTGCGCTCAGTGTCCGCGTTCTGCGAGCTGTTCGGTCTGCTCGGAGAGTGGCTGCAGCCGGCGACTTCCGGACGCGCCCCTGGCGCGCGGCCGGCCGAGTTATACGCTCTTTTGTCTGTCCGTCACGTCCATCATCTGGGCACGGCTCCGCAAACACAACGTCGGAACCGGTCAATAGCACGTCCCTGGCGCCGGACCGCGGCCGCCTGTTCCCGGTCCGGCCCTGGATCTGGTGCGGACCTGGTGTGGCCCGGACCAGGTCATAGTGGTCCGGTCCTCAGTGGTGCGGCCCTTGGTAGGTCGGTCCTGAATTGTTCGGTCCTGACTGGTCCGATCCTAAGTGGTCTCGTTCTCGTTGGTTCGATTCTCGCGGTTCGGTCCTAAGTGGTCCGGTCCTCATTGGTCTGATCTCAGTGGTCCGGTCTTGTGCCGTTCGGTCTTTACTGGTCCGGTCCTCAGTGTTTCGGACCACAGTGGTCTGACCCAAAGCGACCTGGTCCTTAGTGGCCCGGTCGTCAGCGGTCCGGTCTTCTGTGGCCCGGTCCTCAGTGGTCCGGTCTTCCGTGGCCCGGTCCTCAGTGGTTCGAATCACAGCGGCCCGGTCCTCAGCGGTCCGCCCCTCACTGGTCCGGTCCCCGGGTCCGGCCGGTCAGGTGCCGCGGTTATTTACCGCTCCGTGTGACGTCACTGTTCGGCGGCGCGGCCGGCGGCGGCGGCGGCGGCGGCGGCGGCGGCAGCGGCGGCAGTAGCGGGTCGGCCGCGCGCGAGTGCGGGGTGCGGTACGGCGGAGCACGGAACACGGTGGCCGCGGACGGCACCCGGCTCAGGTGAGAGCGGCCGGGTGGACAGCACCGAGAGCAGAGGCAGTAGGGGGAGGTGATGGAGTGTGGGACTATTGAGTGTTGCAAACCGGCGAGTGCTTCACTTCTCTGGCATTGCAATAAACTGCACCCTCATTGTCCAGCACAGTGACTGTTTACGCGCTTTATTGTCTTTTTTGTAATATGAAGGCAGGGTGCTTCCGAAAAAAACAACTCCAGTCACATGTATCCGCAGCATAAACGGGTGCAGTGACTTGACGGGAGGAATCTTGTTCATGCTCGACGGAAAATTCATAAGCTCGTAAATAATTATTAAAAGCCCTCACGATAGCCGTTATATTAGCGTTCTTCTCAGGCTCGAGAACAGATGAGGCACACTTTATGTCCAGTGGCTCAGCTACAAAACAAGCTCGTGATATTTATCAGCCCAAATACATACATACGAGGTGCATGGTATTTCTGCGCATAATTCTTGCATTTGGCGTTGGTGCTTTTCTAAAATCCTACGTGAGAAATAATCCTATGGCTTAAAAACACGTCTGAAAGAGCAGAATACTAGAGATCGTCTTGGGTAAACTGTAGGTACTGAGCCTTCGCCATAGGAAACCACCGCAAAATAAGATGAGCCACATGGCTAGTGATATCTACTTTGATTCCTACCGCAAACGTCCCTACTAGACTGTTTTTCGCCTTACTTTATTTTTAGCCGACTGACTCGATAAAACCAATTGCTTTCGCTTTGACGATAGGCTCTGTTCGAAGGCCTTTGCGCGAGATGTAGATTTCCGTTATTTTCTGAGAGACACCTTGATGTGGAAGCTGGCACGATCGGTCCGGCTAGCTGGGCGCAGGCAGCCCTGGACTGCCGTACGCCGTCTCGCTCTGCGGTTTGCTGTATCCCTTCCTACCGGGCACCCACGGGCGTCCCGGCGCAGACTGGAACCTCCTTTCCCTGTGCGGCATGCCGCGCCTGCACGTTCTCGGTTATGTCCTGGCTCATTACGAAGCCTGCGCGCGGACCTGCATGGATTGTTGTATCACGAGGTGTGGGGATTTCTTTGTTATGTCAGACGCTAGGACTTGTTCCGGATTTAATGCTCGTGCGTGATGACGAGAGTTGGTTTCGTGGCATGGTGCCGAACACGGTTTGTACGGTGTTTTACACGTGGTTGCACACGTGGTTATATTGCCTGTTTTGATATTTTGGGGCCCAGAAGCCTCGACCACCAGATACATGATTTTTTTTAATTTCTCCGAAATTCAATCTGTTCAGACCTAAAACAACGGACATGGCATATGTAAGCCATACTGCGCTTCTGATTCCACACAACCAACACGACGACCTAAATGGACGTTTTTTTGTGGGAAAAAACAAGTTACGATGTTCACGAACAGCGTCAGCTGTATCTGTAACTGAGAGCTGGAGAGACAGGACCGGCAGTCCCAGCAGACCAGTGCGCGGTGAGGAACTCCCTTGGGCCTCGTGCGCTTGATGTTTGGTCCCGGACACTTGGGTTAATCCCGCCCTAGGGCAGGCCCTGCCGCAGGTGACGGCGGGGATTAGTGGGGCGAACACGACTCAGGGTCGGGAGCAAGGCTGCCTCTCCATGTTCTCGACATCATTGTCACTCCGCACGTCCACCAGTCTATCGCTATAACCGGGCCCATGGTCAGATGCGGGATTCTGGCCGGTTGTGGTTCGTGGATTCGGAGACTAATTTCCATCATGCTGCGTGGTCTGTGTGTGGCCTTCGAGCAGTGGAGGGAAAAGAGGCTCTGGCCAAATAATGTTTTGCTTAGCTGTGAAAGTTTTCAGAAGACACCAGAGTTTTTTCGACCGATATTTCTTTTAACTTGCAAATCATACTGTTTTTGGTGCCTCCAGAATATAAGTGCTCTCGTCACCTCCTTTGAAGTCTGTTGCATACCAAACAGAGGCAGGAACAACACCAATTTACTGTGCGATATTGGGTCCCGGATAGCGCAGGCACGCCTGCCTGAGCCGTCGCCGGCTTATTGGAGATGGCTGACAGCGGACTCAGAATTTTTCTCCCGCAGTTTCTGCGCTCACTTCGACCTCAGCATCCAACAACGACGGCCTCTCAGCGTCCAACAACGACGGCCCATCCAAGCGTCGGTTTCGTCAAGTCCTGGCTCTCCTCTGACGCTGGAGATGGCCTCGTGCCTTCCCTAGACCGTGCAAAAACTCGCCGCGCCGATATTAATACAATGCCAGTCTCACGAGTCTCAGCCGACAGCCGAATAAGCGTCGAGGGCAGCCGAATAAGGGCCGAGCTATGTTTGTGCACTACTGAGTGAGGAGCGCCCTGTCACCCTCTGACATTGTGTCAACTGAAACACCGTGCTGAGTGAGGGGCATCTTGTCACCATCTGACATTGTGTCAACTGAAACACCGCACTGAGTGAGAAGCATCTTGTTACCTTTTGACACTTTTATCATCTGAAACACCATATTGAGTGAGGGGCATCTTGCCACTCTCCGGCATTGTCACCTGAGACACTGCACTGAGTGAGGAGAAACTTATTACCTTCCGACATTGCGTCATCTGAAACACCGTACTGGGTGAGGGGAATCTTGTTACCTTCTGACACTCTTACCACCTGAAACACCGAACTGAGTGAAGTGCATCTTGTCACCCTCTGACACTCTGACACTGTGTCACATGAAACACTGTACTGAGTGAGGAACACTTTGTCGCGTTCTGACTCACTGGCCGCGGTGAGAACGCTATGTCATCTTTCGGGACCGGTCACAGGGCGGAGGCTGTGTTACCCCGTCAGGGTTAACAGACCTCGGGGGACAGCAGGACCACAGTGTTATCCCGTGTGGCCGGCTCCGGGGGCAGGTGGCGGCGCAGTCCCACCCTGTGCAGTGTGCAGTGACTGCGGCGGCAGGGCGGCTCGGCCCGGCCGCCGCCCGGCTTCCCCGGCACCGCACGCCGCCGGGGGCCGTCTAACGCGGCCATCCGCGGCGCCGGACGTCGCGTCGGCACGTCTGAAGAGCAATTATGTCGCCGTTCGGGCGACAATCGCGTGTAGCGGGGCGCCGAATGGATGGCGGCGGGCGCCATCGGAAAGGCGGCCGTAAATCGCCCTCAGAGCCGGCACGACACGCCGCGCACGGCGCCGCAGCGCGCCGGCCGCGCCGGTCACCGGACGGCGGCCGCCGAGATACGGCCGACCGGCGCCGCTGCGGCGCGCCGGAGCGGGCCGCAGCGCCGTGTCGGAGCGGGCCGCGCCGGCCGCAGCGCCGTGTCGGAGCGGGCTCCGAGCGGCGGCCGCGGCGACGCCGGTCGGCCCGGAACTGACCGCCCGGAGCTCGGAGCCACCGTTGAACAGTCTCCGCTGTATGTGCTTTGCATAGTATCGCAGCGGTGTGCTGTAGTGGTCGGCTGCAGTGCCCAGGTTGTCTCGCTGCAGCGTCGAGCGGTCCCGTGCGGAGTCTCAGCGGCTCGCCGTGGTGTCTCGGCCAGGGAATTAGAAGCCCGCCGCAGTGTCTGAGCGCTCCGACGCCGTCGAAACGCAGCGGCATTTCGCTCGGGCGCCTCCGGACGCCGTTTTTCGGGGAGGCAGACAAATGGCGGCCCGGCGGGCCGGCGCAGCCGTCGCTCTCCTCCACGTGCGGGGCGGCGCGGACCAGTTCCTCCGCTGAACCGGCGGCGCGGACGTCAATTATCTCGGCCCGGCCGGCGGCTCCGGCGGCGGCGGCGGCGCGGCCGAGCCGTCGACACGCCGCCCGGCCCCAGCTAACTAGCTGCGCCGCCGGAACAAACGAGCCCGCCAAACGGGCGGCGACGGGCCGGAGCGGCTCGATCGGTGCCGATAGCGGGCGCCGCGGTCGGCCGCCGCGGCAGGCCACAACACGCAGCTAATTGAGCCGTCACGGCGCGGCCGGGCCGGGCCGGGCCGCGCCGCGCCGAGGGTCTTTGTTAAACGGGACGTCGGCCGGCAGATCGACAGCTGCCTCCGTCCGCTGACGGCTGACGAGCCATGAGAGCCGTCCGCCCCGACTGTTTGTTAATCTCCTCCGCAAATGGGAGCCGCTCCAGAAATGCATTGATGAGCGCCGCTATCAGTTCTGAATCGCTAAACAGTATTTTGCCGCAGTTTAATGTTAATAGCCCGTATTCTGACAATGGCTAGGTGAATTCTTGCGGAGTTTTTTTGACGAGCCTGACGTGATGGCGGTGCATCTGTTGGCGATACGATCTCAGTGTACGCCGGTCCTCTCGTCCGCAGACAGTGGCCAGGTGCAGCGCGGCCGAACGCCTTCCGCAGCTGTGAAGCCCGGCCGCTGAGAGTGACGGCGGCGGTCCGTCCCTGCCATCGACTATCGGTCAGACGCCGCCGCCGCCGCCGCCGCCGACCTGCCGCAGCCGTCTCTGGAGACCGTCTCCCGGGAGACCGCGGCGGGTCTCTGCGCCGCAGACGCCGCGGCAAGAGCGGTGTGTCCGAGGACGGCCCGAGTCCTCTGCCAGGACGGACGTCGGCCGCGCCGTCGGCCGCGCCCCGCCCGGAGAGCGCGAGCGAGAGCGTGCCGGTGCGCGAGTGAGCGAGTGGGTGGTGACGTCAGTGGCCGGCATTCCGCACCATGAAGCCGGCTCTGATGGCGGCGCTCCTGCCGCCGCTGCTGGCGCTGCTGCTGCTGGCCGCCCCAGCTGTCGCCGATCTGGACGTAGCGAGTGAGTACCTGCTGTGGAGCGGAGCGGGGTGGGGGGGGGGGGCAGGGTAGACGGGTGCACCTGCTCCGGAGGCGCCGCGTGCTTCTGTCCAGCTGCCGCGTCTGGAGGCTGCTCGACACCCTGTCGTAACAGATATGGCCGTAACTCAGGCTCGATCTTATCGCCGTGAAGGCGCCGAAGCGTGCGACCGCTCGGCGACCGTGCCGAAAAAGAAGATAAATGGACCCTCACGTGCGACGCCCAAACCGTAGGGGAAACCACATCAAATGTATATAATCGTGAAATAATTGCCGTCGGCAATTAGTCCCTATCTTTCCATCGGCCGCGTCCGGCCCGGTGATTTAGTCGCCTCGTATCAGAGCGCCGGCCGATGATATACATTTGGTCTGGGACGCTGGCGCGTCCAGGGCCGGCGTCTCGGCGGTGTTATTTGGGCGTGCCGGCGGCGGCGCCGTCCGATAAATCGCCGGCTAACCGGCCGGCCCGGCCGCCATCGCCGCAGAGTCAGCCCGCGCTCGGGGGTGTGATTTCTGTCCCGGCCGAGCCGATTAATATGTAAAAAGGCTGAACGCCGGCGCCGCGTGAATGGCGACAAAAACGGCGTCCGGAGACGAAGCCGGCGGCGCGGCGCCTGGCCTGGCTCTGGCGGCGCGGAAGTGGCCGGCCGCGCTCTCCCGGAGAGCCGCTCCGTGGAACGTCCGAGCCGGGGGCCGTGCGCCGGCGGCGCGGGCTTCCGGCCTCCGGAGGCGGCACTCCGGGCCCCGGCGGGAGGTTCGCGGCATCACGGAGGCGTTTCCGGGCCGTGATGAATGCGCTGAACTTTGCAGGCGCCTCCGCCCGGCCTCGTGCCACAGAGGCGTAAATGGCACTTAACCTAACCTGGTAAGTCCAGGCATGCAGTGTTCTAATTCATGGTCGAACTTACTCCTCCGACCTGAACATGCCCACGCTGCTGCTGAGGAGGCCGTGCATTCGTTGAAATGTGAATTGTTGACGTCTCCGTCTTCAAGAAAACGAGTTGCGCCTTAACTCCTACAACTGACGTAACGCATTTGACTCCAGGCGAGGAAAAGCCTAGGAAGATAGTCTTCGATTGTCGCATTGGCATGGAATGCCCTAATAGATAACTGGAATATCCCTGGACAGCCAGAGAAGAGCTGTGCTGTATTTCACTGGCTGCCCGCTCGGCTTTGGGCCGACACAGCCGGGGCAATATGGGACGTGCTCCACAGCTTAAGAGGCGCCGGCAGCGGCATTTGCACCTTGTTTTACAGCGCGACTTGGACTGGGCGCGGAAATTTATCGCTCCGCGCAAGTTCCCGGGCGGAGCGGGGCAATTTATGCCGCGTTTCCGAGTAAGAGCGAGCCGAGAGAGGCGGACTGTGGCGGGCCATCGTCGCCCGGGGAGCAGTCGCCGTCGCCCGGTCGGTCGATCGTCGCCTCCGGCGGCGCGCCGCGGTCGCCGGCGCCGGCCGGAGCGGGCCCGTGTGAGGGCATCTGTCAGAAGAGCCGCGGACGGGGCCTCGCCGGCCAGCCCGGGGCACGGGCCGGCCGGAGCGGGCCCGTGTGAGGTTATCTGTCAGAAGAGCCGCGGACGGGGCCTCACCGTCCAGCCCGGGGCCCGGGCCGGCCGGAGCGGGCCCGTGTGAGGGCATCTGTCAGAAGAGCCGCAGACGGGGCCTCGCCGTCCAGCCCGGGGCCCGGGCCGGCCGGAGCGGGCCCGTGTGAGGTTATCTGTCAGAAGAGCCGCGGACGGGGCCTCACCGTCCAGCCCGGGGCCCGGGCCGGCCGGAGCGGGCCCGTGTGAGGTTATCTGTCAGAAGAGCCGCGGACGGGGCCTCACCGTCCAGCCCGGGGCCCGGGCCGGCCGGAGCGGGCCCGTGTGAGGGCATCTGTCAGAAGAGCCGCGGACGGGGCCTCGCCGTCCAGGCCCCGGGCCCCGGATTAGAGGCCGCGCCGAGCGGGCCGCTGACGAGATGTGTCGCATGCGAGCCTGAAAAATGGCCGCCTCGGTAAATCCGCCGACCGCCGGCGACGACGTTAGTCTGGATTGCCTGATAGATGCCCGCCCCTCGTGTCTCCAGTTAAATTAACGGGATCGTCTCGCCAGAAATGTGGCACCCTCCGGCGAGCCGGTCCGGCGACCGGCGGAGCGGAAGTTGGACGATATATTTCTGAAGCGTGCTCGGCACCCAAATCTCGCTCTGGGATTGTCTGTTCCGGCAATCGGCCTTGCCGCCGGGCGCCGGCACAAATGGGCCCAAAACGATGTCGTTCGTCGCGTCTGGCGTACGCTAAAATACGCCACTTTTCCTTCCGTTGTCCCACCGACTAATCACTTGATCATTGTTGATCGATTAGTGAATGAGATGTGAGTTTAACAGAGCGCCGCATAGGGCATGCATCTCCTTGAGTTATTTGGCTGAATCTCCGGAAAGCGCCCGCCATTGTTTGACGACACTGATAACCATTTTCCACTTCACGTTCATTTATGATGAGCCCGTTCATGACTTCAGGAACCATTAAAGTTTCAAGGGGCCTTAGTTGACTCGTGTGGCTCTCCGGGTCGTTCCTATCCATCAGTAACAACCAGGAACACGCCCGGCGCGGCGGGAGCTGGACACCAGTCGTTCCACCCTGGGTAGACGGAGCACGACGCAGTGGAGGAAGAGGCCCCAGTGGATCCAAGACGGCGGGATACCTAGCGGGGCAATTTGACGGCAGCTTTGTCTGTGGAGAGGATGATCAAGATGCAACGTCAGATGGTCACGAGCCAGCTGGTCTCGTCCCTGGCAGTGGCGGTTATCAGGAAACAGCGGCCTTACAGGGGAGAGGGATCACGGAGGTAAAGAAGAGCCGATCAGAGGGGACAGCGGTGACTGGCCGTCAGTGGGACATTGTGGCTAGAGGACTTTCGGTGATTTAGGGGAAGTTATTGGCAGGGGACGTGGAATCAGAGGTCGTTACAGGGAGGAGGAATTCAGCTCCTCCCCTCATTGTGGATCTCTGGTGTACCAGTCCAGGGAGGCAGCGCGTTCCGCCAGATCCTCAGACCCTCCCGAGAGCGGGACCCGCTCGATGTCCGTTCGCAGAGGAGGAACGCCAGACCCTCTGGACAGAGCGCGGGAGTTCGGTCGGCGCGGGGACGAATCCGACCTTCTCCAGAGAGCGGGGCTGTGGACCGGTCGGCCCGGACGCGCGGGCGGCGCGGAGCACGGGCCGACCGGTCCACAGCCCCGCGACGGAGCACGGGCCGACCGCGGCCGGCCCTCAATTACCGGCGCCCGGCCGCCGGCCGACGCGGTCCGGTAATTACGCGACTCGGAGCTCGGTCTGACGGCCCGAGGCAGCGGCGGACAGCAAGGCCGGGCCGACCGCGTCACGGTCACCCCCTCCCCCCCCCCCGCCTCCTCCCGAACTGCCCGGATAACAGGGAAATTATAAGCAGCGGACCGGGCGCACCTTTGTAAGGCTCCGACGGCCCAGACGGATGAAGATGCTGAGTGGGCTCCGGGCTCTGAAATGGATGAGGCAAAGCCATTATACGGTTGGGTCGACTGAGAATGAATCCCCCTTGTAATGACTAAGGAAGCCGTGAATACAGGTGAGCCTGGCTACCGCCCGGCCTGAAGCCATCGGTGCGATAGAAATGGGAATGGAATAGTCCTCAGAAGACCGCTCGACCCGTGGGTGTGCGTGAATGCCACTCCCTCCAAGGTCAACCCGCCCCGGAGGGCATGAGTGTGCTTTCGAGCCGAACGAGCCGCTATCCTTTTTCACGTAACGCGCGGCTCAAACGAGGTTCAAGCACTCACACTAACGACCAGCCGATCGGTTTTCACCCAGTTTAACCGCATCCCAGACGTGTAATTTTCCGATACCGCTGCCGTGTTGGAGCGGCGTTCTGCGCCGCCTCGCGTCGAAGCCGCGCCGCGCTGCGAGCGATCTGCGATCCTTTGTCCGCCGCCAGGCCGACCGGCCGCTCTCGCCTCCTATCTCCTCGGCCATTCGGAGGGACCTGGGCAGTTCGCGCGGGGCAACTTGTCTCCGCATTTCTTCGGTGACGTCCGCGGTGACTTGCCTCGAGGCAACTTTGGCATGGTTCAGCGGTTCCCGTACGAGTGGTGATCGGAATAAATCTTTGTTAACAATGCTCTGTCGACAACGGACGTCATTTTCTCAGAAGTTATATGCTATTTGCTGCATAGGTGGCCTAAAATCCGTAAACGAAAGCGCTTTGCAGTGAATTTGGAGTGTACGCTCTGACATTCATAGCTGTCAGAAATGTGCCAGGGTATGCTATGTCATGTCGAGGCCAACTTCTCACTTTGTTCGTGCCTGTGAGGTGATTACCAGGCTGTCTGTGCGTTTGTCGGTTGCATGAGGACATTTGATTGCACATCTTGGACTTGAAAACCGTGGTGAGTTTCAAATTTAGTCTAACACCCATGGGCGGTGGGTGCCTCCGTGGTTACTGGAGGACGTAAACTTGCTGAAAAAAACGAATATGAAAAATATAGTCGTTCATAGCAAATAAAAACGCCCTATACATGAATAATGGCGTGAGTGAGCGTGAAGTGCTACATTTCCTTGTACATTGGTTGCAATGACCGAAACTGAAGATAATGGCATCGAATATGCCCTCAAATTGCGCAGTGGGGACACGTAGTTATTGCCGGGCCAACAAGTGCCCCCCCCCCCTCCACTGGCGGTGGCAGCCATCTCCAAACGTCCACCCACCACGCGTTTTACGTGTGAACAGCCTCCCCCACCGTGCTGCTGTGGAGCTCGCAAGTCTTGGCTGGGGAGGCATAGGTTGGCTGACAGGGGTCCAAAGTCAGGACAGTAGCATGACTGCAAGCTCGTGACCTACCATGCTGTGGCTGTGCTTCTCGCTCACCAATCTGGCACAAACAAAAGGGTAAAAGGCAATTTATCGCTTATTTATTCTCGTAAATCTGGATTCCCGCTGTCTGTGAAGTGCTGAAATGTCACTGAATTATCAGCGGCCGCCATTTGTCGTGGGAGCTCTTTGTGCAGGAATGGTGTTTACCAAACCTGGTGCGTCCGCGATAATTCATACTTCCCCATTTAAAGTCAACATTGCGCACAAACATCGTCCTTTCGCGGTATCCGTTCAGATGCTGATTTGTAAGGCTCCTTACTAACCAAACACGCGACAGCATATGGGAGCGAGGCATTCTCCAGCTGCTTGGCTCCCGTCAGTGGGTTCAAGTAATATATCTTAATCCACAGTCACTCTGCGCCAGAGCACGGCACGCAGTCGAATGCTCCTTCGTTCCAGCCGGTGCGCGTTTGTCGTCGTCAGACGTCAAACGCGAATGTCGTCAGACGTCAAACGTCAACAGCTTTCACGGCCGGCTGCTCCTCTCGAGTCCTCCCCACTGCCACGGCAGCGTTGTACGCTGTGCCATCGGCCCCGAGTGAGCCCTCCCCATTGCCACGGCAGTGTTGTACGCTGTGCCGCCGGCCCCGAATGAGGCCTCAGTTGAGGGCTACCGCTGACCTTTTTCCAGTTCCAGTGAGGCGGTCCGTACCGTGCTCTCGGCTGCACTCCCGCTGTTTGTCGGGTTTGGCTGTCTGAAGCGATCGCCTGCAGCGGTCCTGTGATGCGACGCCCTCTCGGGCCAGGGCGGCGCGTCCAGCCGGAGCACGGTGCCCCCCCCCCCGCCCTGCCGCTGACGTCTCGTCACCGGGCGGCCGGCGCCGCGGGGGGTTCTATCCGCCGCAGTGAAACGATTACCGAGTCCGCTAAACGGTTCACTATTTACAGCCCCGCCCACCGGAGGCGACGTTAGTGAGCTCAGATCGATCGTGTTTATCGACGTCAGAGCAATCAGGTCTTTTAGCTAACGCTCCATAAAATTGCAGAGGCTCTGGTCGTGGCTTGTAATCAGGCTGCTATCAATTGCCCCGGCATGCTTTAGTCGGCTATCGCCGCTGAAGAAAGAACACCAATCACGGGCAAATGAGTGTGAAGGGGAGGGTGCACCGGGTCAGCGTCCGAGTACGACTTTCCGGGGAGCTGTGGAAGGCGCGTCCGCAGGCCATGCTGCCATGCCTTCCGTGTCAGAATTGTGGCTATAAGTTTTCCAGCTCGAACTAAAAGAGGCCATAACAGAAAAGAATGGATAGCCGAATGGAGGTGATTGGCCATTTAGCACGATTCCGTAAACGTTTTCTGGAAGATACGTTGGCGCCTCGTGAAGCGGTAGGAAGAATAATGAAGCTACGTTGAGTCCTCGAAATCAGGTCATAATCGCGCGGAGCTGCAGTCGCACTCCAGCCCAGGCATAATTTCAGCCATCGAGATAGCAGAGCTCGTCCGTTCTCACCTTGATCGCGCGCGCTGTCGGCTGGGTCATTCTCCGTGCGTTCCGCGCCGTCGGCAGGACGTCACCTAATGGAAGGGAGGGACCGCCGCCGGAGCAGCGAATTTATTACGGAACCTCGGCTGTCGGGCCGCGCAGGCGGAAACAAAAACAATCGACTCGGAGGTGCCGACACGGAAAGCCTCTAATGAGCTCATCCAATCTCGGCGGAGATGAACATCCCTCGCGTGCAGGATACGCAGCGAATTAGGACTTCCTATATCAGCGGTACGTAATGCCTCACATGGTTCTTCCATTGCCATTGCAGCGTGGTTTTAAGGGGTGAGTCAATGGCTCAGTTTTGTATCTAAAAAAAAAAACAGCTACTCTTATTACCATCAACAATTTGTGGTGCAAAAATTTAACCGCTTTAACAACAATTATTCTGCGAATTTTTCCTCATGTAACCAGATGTAAGGCAGATGAACTTAACGCCTTCAAACACATCGGGGAAATTTTCAAGGTGATTTAATTACAATGGCACCTCGCGAAGTTCTCGCTGGTCTCATTTTCTCTGTTCAGATTTCATATTCAGTCGCCGGTTTGTTCTAGCGCGGTCCCTGGCCGCTAGGCAGCCAGGGGAGCCAACAGGATCTTATTAAATGTACACGTTGCCAGATGACTCATATGGTTACAATTGCGGGGCACGAAACAAACTAACTCAAAGACGTTCACTTTCCGGAACTTACATGAAGCCTAAAGGACTCGGAAAACGCGCTTCGCAGTTTCACACGGTAGGAACATTGATAACAGAAGAAAATCGAAAATCAGCATGCGACAAAAGAGTGATTACACTGCCACGGGCGTTCACAGATTCGTGAGTCGAAATGGTCCACGCTTTGTCCGAATATCGCGGAACTTTGCCAGACTGCATTGGTTGTTTCGGTTAAAAAGCAACAAAGCGAAAGAAATAATGCCATACTTTCAATAAACAATGCTTTAACCAGGCACCGCCCGGGGGTGTCAAAAAAGGGCACCCCTTCGGTATTTCGTGAATACTTTCTGAACCAGAAAAGCCAGCCCAACCAAACTTTCAGCTGCTGTTCGTCAATCAATTCTACATGTTTTGACTTCAAAACCATTTTCATTCTAAGTCTGGTCATAGAGATATGACGTCATGAACCCTTGGATGCATGTTTTCGTCTCTTCGGGCGGTGGAGCTGCCATGCTTAATTTTTTTTTTATAGTATTCGCTTATATATCGTATGGACTATTTGGATTTACATCGGGCACGGTCCCCGAAAGGACATTCAACCGTGACATGTCAACATTAGAGGTCGTGCTAGGTCACATACATAATGACATTCGGACTGACTTGCATTGTGGGTGATAAAAGTGGTTCCGCTGACCTTCATCGCTTAAGCCAGACAAGCAAATATTTTGTGCCTCTTAGCAAGGCTCACTAAATGCAACGTTAGGTCGTGCCAGGTCACGTCATAGGTTGATGTCAAAACGAATGAAATACATCGTTGTCTATGGCAAATCGTTCAGTAGCAGCAGTGAACAACTATTGTTCCTAATCAGAAAAAGACAAATGGTTTCCTGGCCTGACCTGGCTTGACCTTGACCCTATAAGGAGCAGACAGAAAGATTTAATTATCACGAGATGTCATTTAGGTCCAGTATTTATGCGGTAAAGAATCCCAGTGAGTAATTACTGCTCTTTGTCAAGAAGTGTAATGCAGCCTTGTCTCATCTGGCCTATTATGACCTTGACTGGGTGAAGAGCAGATAATGCGAGACTTATCATCAGAGGGATTCACTTCTGTCCCTTTTTGTCTTGTAGATCAAAACGGCTGAGAGTTAGTACGGGTCTTTGGCATGTAAAGCAAGACCATTATATCGCCTGACCTAGGTTGACCTTGACCCCGCATTTGCTTTACGTCTTGGCATGTTTCTAATGTAGGATATCGTGATCTTTCGTTTGATACACAAGTGAAGGCTTTTTGGCCAGTATTACCGATGATACGATGTACGAACCGGTGTCAGTTTTTCCGACATCGTGTTAAGCGTTTTGCGTGACATGTGACGTCGCCAATCACGTGACCAGATTTAACATAGTATTTTCTGAATCGCAAGGTTCAGGGCTGTCGACTGATGGCAGACCGATTCAGATCTGATGATTAGATCCGGAAATAGCAAGGGGTGCCCTTTTTGACACCCCTACCAGGTGGTCGCGGGTAAAAAACACGCCAGGCAGTGCCGGATTAAAGGTACATTTCAGTCGATATATTGGGGCGTTTGCACTGTTGTTGACCATTATAACCAGAAAACGTTAAACAAAAACCGATGGATTTGTTATCATTAAAATGCGACCGGATCATATCGTTTCACATGTAGGGAAGGACTGTCAAATCGACTTTTGTGAAAATGGCTATTGTGTCAGAATGATGCAGCACAGATCTCGCATGGAAAGCAGTTGAAACAGACCCGGTTTCTCTCAAACTTGCCTCGTTTCTAATGGGTTGTTGCATACCGGACCGCGTCCCGCGGAAAAACAGATGGACAGCCAGGTTTTATTGATTTACTGGTTTCATCGGGCCGTCTGGACGGACCTGACCACAAGGGAACCTCGATCCTGACCACGTCACCACGTAGAAGACCTGATATCGTCCCGGCCGTGCGGTATGGCCCGTCACCCGGCCTCCGGCGGCTGGTTGCCGGCGTGCCACGCCGTGCATCCGATGCTCCTTATGTCCACTGTTCCCAGTTGGTAAACCTGTACCCCACTGCGGAACAGGACAGATGACGATAGCCTCGGACCAAGTGCCGTGGCAGTGACTCGTTCGGTGTCCACCACGTCGCGCTGTCCGTCAAAAGATTGTATAGCTCGTGAAGGCAATTTGTTTCTGCGTCATATACAGCTGCCCGTATCATGAAGCTTTGTATGAAATGTCCCTCATAAATGCTTGGGGCTGAGTAGAAGTAGAGATGAATGGATGTGGGAATTAGAAGGTGACACTGTTAACCATAAAGCAGATTTAGGTTGCTGTTGTCATGAATAACGCATCAACAGTGCTGAGATTTCCATGCGAACGGTAATCTCAAGTGTGACGCAGGTGAAAACCATCCAAGCCCGTACTTTCAAACCAGCATTCTTTACACATCTACAACTGCAACCGAGTTCCTCCCCTCCCAGCTTTCCAATTTTTCAGGAATCATTCCTTCTCTCCCTCCCTCTCTCTCTCTCTCTCTCTCTCTCTCTCTCTCCGTTTCCTCCCCTCTTTCTCCCCTCTCTCTCCTCCTCTCCCCCTGCTCGGGCAGCCTCCGCCGGATGATTTCGCGCCGTCTTGTTGTGGCGTCGATCCATTGCTCTCCTTCAGGCTGGGTAAATCTATCATTACTGGGCGCCGCCGCCGCCGCCGCCGCCGCGAAAACACGCCGACCTCGGGCGAACGGACCACCACCGACCGGACCACCACCGACCGGACCACCACCGACCAGACCACCATTGGCCGGACCACCACCGACCAGACCACCATTGGCCGGACCACCACCGACCAGACCACCATTGACCGGACCACCACCGACCAGACCACCATTGGCCGGACCACCACCGACCGGACCACCACCGACCGGACCACCACCGACCGGACCACCATCGACCGGACCACCATCGACCGGACCACCACCGACCGGACCACCACCGACCGGACCACCACCGGCCGGACCACCACTGACCGGACCACCACCGACCGGACCACCACCGACCGGACCACCACCGACCGGACCACCACCGACCGGACCACCACCGACCGGACCACCACCGGCCAGACCACCACTGACCGGACCACCACCGACCGGACCACCACCGACCGGACCACCATTGGCCGGACCACCATCGACCGGACCACCATCGACCGGACCACCACCGACCGGACCACCACCGACCGGACCACCACCGACCGGACCACCACCGACCGGACCGCCATCGGCCGGACCACCACCGACCGGACCACCACCGGCCAGACCACCATTGGCCGGACCACCACCGACCGGACCACCACCGGCCGGACCACCACCGACCGGACCACCACCGACCGGACCACCACCGACCGGACCACCACCGACCAGACCCAATAGGCCAGACGGCGCGGTGGAACGCCCTTCACGGTTTTATCTCTACCATTTCCGCGACGCCATCGGCTATTGGAAATCAGGCCTCCGAACACCATCGTCGGCCGGTGGAGGACTGCCTGAAGGCCATCGCTAGCTGGAGACGCACCGTCCGGACACCATCTTTGGCCAGTGCAGGACCTCTGGAAATCGTCAGCGGCGGACGCAGACGGCTCTGGATGCCGTCGGCGGCCGACAGCGAAGCCTCCGGGGACCATCGGCAGCCGTTTACGACGGCGGCGGCCAACGCACGCATCCTGAAAACAAAGCAAAACAGCGGCCAGTGTTGATTTGCCGCCCAGTGGTTCGCCGCCCCAGGAAGAGGAAGAGCGCGCCGCGTCGACAAACGCGGCACGTCGGCGACGACGTCGGCGGTGTCGGCGGAGGCGGCGAGGTTCGGCGTGTTTGTCGGTTCGCAGCGGCCGACCGGCCGCGGTTCTGCGGGCTGCGGGCGGTGTCGCGGGGTCTGACCCGGCCCCTCCACGGCGGCCGGCTGGTCCGTCTCGGCTCCCTGGCAAACAGCCGCCACGCGCCGCACCACACTCGCCCCGCCGGGCGCGACCGCTCGCGCCGGGCGTCCGCCTCCTGCGCCGTTAATGCCGTCGTCCTCCCGGGGCGGCGCCACCCCGGCGGCCGCGGTTTTACGGCAAAACCGTCCGTCGGCCGGCTCCGAGGGAACCGGAGACGCGGATCTGCCCGGCCGCGGAGGCTCGGCCGTCAGTCACGGTCAGCCTATTGTCCGGGAACGCCACCCCGGCGCCGGCCGACCGAGAGCGAACGCCGTCCCTCTTCCCGCTCTGCCTTCTTCCCGGCGGGCGTGCTCTCGGTCTGTTTTCTCGAGACCTCTACCCGTCTGTAACTTCCTGGAAGTCCGGATTTTTAGTCAGTCCGTTTATTTCTCTGTCTTGTATCTGCGCATATACTGTATCTATATATTTACATGTCCCCTGTCCACGTCCTTATCCGTTATATCCATCCCGCCCTTCCCCGTCTTTTTGTGTAATCTTCCCTTTCTACATGCCTCTGCCTCTTCCTGTAGAATTTCCCTAAATTCGCTATAAACAATTATTTCTGTTGTCCCCGTCGCAGCCAAAGAAGCACGGACTGGCAGCACAACGAAGCCCCACATTTGTCCTCAGCCAATAAGCCCGCTGCTGAGATCTCCCCTGAAACCACTGTTAAGTGAGATCTCCCCTGAAACCACTGTTAAGTGAGATCTCCCCTGAAACCACTGTTAAGTGAGATCTCCCCTGAAACCACTGTTAAGTGAGATCTCCCCTGAAACCACTGTTAAGTGAGATCTCCCCTGAAACCACTGTTCACCGCCGAACGTATTCGCCACCAAATCAGCCGAGTTCTACGCAACGGACCAGGCCAATGACGCCACGGCAATATCGCAGCGTGGAAATTGCACGGCTGGACGCGACCGAAAACCAATTCCGTCCCCGCCCTCGATCACTCTGAAAAACGGCCCCGCGAGGATCGTCCTGGGCCTCGGTCACGGCCCCGATGACGTGACTGGTGGCGGCGCGGCCACGGCCGCAGCGTCTCTTCACTCAGACGGAGGAGCCGACTGGAGCTGACCCGCCCCGCCTCCCGGCGGCGGCGGCGGCGCCTCAGCCGGTTCTGCGTCCTCCACAGGCGTCAGCAGACAGCTGTCGACTGACGCCAGCTGACGCTCCAGCTGACACATCGACCCCGCCGACGCCGTCGACACGGGCGACGCTCGTCCCGCGCGACCCTAATGACGCCAGCTGACACGGGCGACGCTCGGTGCAGTGGCCCCGCTGACCACGCTGACAAACTTCCGCGCCACGGCGGCGCGTCGATCGGTCCGGCAGCCGACAGCCCGGCAGACGGCAGCTGTTTCTGCCGCCGACAGCGCGGCAGATTCCCGTCCGTCGACGCTCGGGTTTCTGTTGGCTCTTGTAATGCACGGCCTGTGTACTGACGCGGCTCGGCCGGAGGCGGAGTCCGCGGGCTGTCCCCGACGCCGTCCGAGCCGACTCGTGTTACGGCGCGGCAGCACGTGTCCGCCCGCTGACCTCCCGCCCCGTGATCGACCGGAAACAGGCGACGACGTCTTGTCGGGCAGCGGTCCTCAGTTCTGGAGGTCACGAGTGCCGAGGCGCCGGGCGATCGTAAATGGTGGAAGACGCTGTTTCCTGCCATTTGTGGTCCTCTCAGGATCAAGAGTCCGGAGCCTGGGGATTTCATTGCGGGCTGTTTGAAGGGCTTGCTGATGTAAATAGGATTTGACTGGATGATCGTCGTCTGCAGATGCACTTAAGCCGGACTTGATGACACCGATCCAGACTTGAATTCTTCCATCTGTTGTAAACATTTTTTTTGTGAATTAGTCAAGACCATAGATAATCTACGTAAGAACGTCAGTCATTGTGAAAGGCCACAGGAGATATCTACATGTCGTAATAGGAGCAAGCCCAGAGCGTCATTCCGACGTCAAGCAGATTACCAGATGAGATTCTCCAGATACTTATTTTGTATCGTGGGTCGCTGCAGCTTTTTAGAATGCCGCTGAAGTGTCGTTATCATGGTGAATGGTATAAAAGGTTAACAATTAAACTTTTATCGCCTGACAACGGAACAGTTTCTCATTTTCTGTTTTGATGGTACAACGTCCGATTTGTAAAGCGGCGCTCAAAATATTTGTGTGATTTCATAGGTCTGTACGGAAGGATTAGAAAAGGTAAGTCTACGTGCTGTTAGTTCCAAACTGTTTTGTTTTTGTACAGGATGCGATGAGGTCATCCAGGGTGGTCCAGAAATGTATTTCGTTTAAAACGCTATTTTGTTTGTCTAAAGCCATATCACAGAAGCAGGGCTGCACATCCTTACTTACAGCTTGCCAATTAGGCTCAGCAGTGACAGAGTGCATTTTAGCTATAAAGCATGCAGTGGTTTACCTTGTCGTGAAGCATTTGGATGTGTTGTTCTACTCGGATTCATCTGTTTGAATTACTCGACAAACGTGGACACCATGTCGCATGCGCAAAAACGAAAATTCGTTTCCAAACGGCCTTAAAACAAGCCGGAACTCGTGCTGGGCCTTATAGTGCGTGATCAGTGTCTGCACCGTTCTGAACTAGAGGGCCCAGTAGTCCTACACCTCAGTCATCACTCGGGCCCGACCCTTCCCGTCTCGTCCCCCCCCCCGTCCACCGCCTGGGGCAGGTCCGGCGCCTGTCCCCGTCCTCCGTCACGCGTCCACCGCCCAGGGCAGGTCCGGCCTGTCCCCCGTCCTCCGTCACGCGTCCACCGCCCAGGGCGGGGCCGGCGCCTGTTCCACTCCGCCCCGTCCCACCCGCGTCGTCCGTCGCCGGCCCCGCCCGACGACGAAGCCGCCGCCCGGCCGATCGTCGCCGCCGGCGCGTCGGTCGACCGTCTCCCGGCCGACATCTGGCCGACGGCGGGGGAAGGGGGACGGGGTCAGTGCTGTGCAGGTGCAGCGTGTCGCTCATCGAGCCGCCCACTGATTGCGCCGGCGCGGCCGACACTCGGCCTAATGAGTCCCGGCGCGATGACGACTCCGGCCGATAACGCCGGCGGACGGGAAACTGAGACCGCACGCTGCGCCGCCGTGAACGCTCGGTCTATCGAGAGCGCCGCGGTGAGGGCGCCGGCGAGCGCGCGCCTGCCGGAGGCGGCTCCGGACGACAGGGAATAACACTGCTGCCGCTCGGCAGGTCGGCTGATCAACGTGTCGGCCGTCGTCGGCAAGACGGCCGAGCTGCCCTGTGACGTCACGCCGCCGGTGGCCGGCGACGAGCTGCGACTGGTGCTCTGGTACCACGGCACCGGCGGAACACCGATCTACACGTGAGTGCCGTAGAACGATGAATATTGTCGCGTGGAGTGTTGCCTGGTGATGAAAAGAGCAAACACGTAGATGGGCCAACCGCTTGGGCTGTTTTAATTGCTCCGTGCTGTCTTCCACGTGAGTGATCGCTCCCACTGAAGACGCGCTGAGCCCCATTTTTCCACATTCTCCGTGGCTCAGGTGAGTTTAATTCGCGGAGACCATTCTTACAGAGAGCCGGTGGCGGCTGCCGACTGTTTGTCTAATAGCTCGGTCCTCCCCCCCTCTCTCTCTCTCTCTCTCTCCGCGCGACACAGCTGTCGTTCAGTTCGACCAGATCGCAGCCCGGACCGAGCTCCGCCACACAGACTCCAGTCGTCGGCCGAGTCGTTCGGCCATATTGTGGCGCCCGGCAACGGCCAGGCCCAACTGAGAGCATTAAATTTTACGATATCAACGGGCCCTTACGGTCGATGGACTGCACCGTTTCCCCAGACCTCCGCAGCGGTCATAAAATGAATGGGCCTGTCGTTGTTGCGTGCGATCAAGAGGAATAGAAAAGTTTACGGCCGAACTCAGGCTAGTCTAGTTTGGTCTCTTATTATTTTGATTACCGATCATCGCAAGCAATTAAGTCACTGCATCCCGAGAGAGAGAGACCAAGAGAGAGAGAGAGAGAGAGAGAGAGAGAGAGATCCTCTCGCATGCTCTCCGCTCCCACTCCCCACAATGATCTGTGACAGGTTGAGGTAAGAACGTTATTTCATGGACTTTGTGCAGCGCTTGTGAATGAATACTTTGTGCTGGTGCTTTCCTTTGTACGAAGAGTGGTGCTGCTTTACGAAAGAAGGATGTTCAATTTGCTTGTCAAAAACAGCTCCCTTGAAAACGCAGTGCAGCTCAGTTATGACCAATCATTCTTCTCCTCAGAGGCTGCCGAGTATTGATGACGGGCATTTTGAGGATAGCTGACTGGTGCGGAGCGCTGTAGGAATGGCCATTGTTTTCTCGTTCTGTCGTGCGACCAGCACGGTGAAACAGACACGTCTGCAGTGTGTAAATCCTGCTGGAACCGCGCTGAATGCCGCCACCCGGCCGATTTAAGGCTGTGGACTGATAGCAGACGGCGGACGCCTCGTTGCGAAATGTGGCTGTCAGTCTGGGGTGGGCTGACAAGATCCCGCGGAGCGATATGAAACAGCAGTCTGCCACCAGATAATTGAAGCTGCCGGCGAAACGTGGGTGGCAGCGTGAAACTATTATCTCTAGGTTTAGTTAGAGCTTTCGGCCTTCCGCCCCACGGCGACGGGGGGGCTTTTCCTTGCCGGCCGGCCTCGTTTTAGAATGATCTGCCGCCGGTCGTCGCTTGTTATCGAACCCGCCGCGAATTAGTTCGAATGTAAAAACGACGAACCGTAATCTCACCGCCTGCTGCTGTTTGAACACTTTTTGACGACGCTTCCAGGTTTTGTACTTTCTGAATCATGACTTTTTCATTGTGTTTATCTGTTGTGTCTTTTTATTGAGTGTCGCTGTATGCAGCATGCTCTTTAGCCTTGTGGTCCTGCTGTTTTTTTTCTTTCGTTTCATCTCTTGACTTATAACTGAGATTGCATATTGATTCACTTGCATGATTAATTCGATTTGGAACCCAAACTAAACTGAACTGCAGTTGCAGAAACAGTTCTGGGAGTCGTTTTTTTTTCTTTTTTTGCCCAACAGAACACTCCTGGATGCTCCTAAAAGATGTGAATAAATGATATCGCATGGGCATTTGCACACGGGCAGTTACAGCCATTCAGACAGCGACTTTTTATTTTATGTCGACTGTATTTTGTCTGGCGACTGAGAATGGAACGTTCCAGATGGTCAGCAAATACTCGGGTTCCTCATCACGACTGTGACACGGTTTTCCTGTCATGCTGCATATGTCTGATATTCGCCACCCCGCAAGGCTGTGCATGCAGGTATATCCGGAGCCGAGTCCCGACAAACGGTTATTCCACTTCAGGTACGACGCGCGCGGACGCAAGAGCCTGCGCGGCGCGCACTGGGTGGACGCCAGCCTGGACTCGAGCCGGGTGCAGTTCCAGCCGGACTCGAAGCCGGCCCACCTGAGGATCTCGGCCGTGCAGCGGGACGACCAGCGCCTCTACCGCTGCCGGGTCGACTTTCTCCACTCGCCGACCAGAAACTCGCGCGTCAACCTCACCGTCATCGGTCAGTTCCGACTAGCCCTTCAGCGCCCCCGCATTAGATTGGTAGGCTCTTTAAATTATTTATCTGATCTTGTGCAGGTGAACTTTGTCGTTTACGTCAGTCGTCACATACCGAAGGTGTACTGGGTGTGCTGTGATGTGTGGCGCTCAATATGTTTTTATCGACAGCGCCGTTAGGACTCAGGCAACACCAGACGGCCACTGCCCGGCCCGCCCGTCTGCGCTGCTCTGTGCGGGCGGTCTGCGACGTATGTGTTTGTGCTCCCTGATGAGCCGCGGCAGCTCAGGGTGACGGGCCCCGCCCGGGGCGATCCAGCGCCGCCTCCCCCGGATTAGCCGCGCTCTCCCTCACGCGGGGGCGGGCGGACCGCGGCGTGCCGGGCGTGACTGGGCCGTCACGCTGCGGTCACGCTCGGCCCGCCGGCGCCGCCGCCGCCCGGCCCGCGCCCGTGTATTTTGGCCGTGACGCTGTTTGCGAAGTCGGCGTGCGATCGGGCGGGCACCTCCGCCACAGGAAGCCCAGATATTGACGCGCGCGCTTCCTGCGGAGAAATCCGAGCCGAGCCATTAGCCATCGATCGTGAGCGGTGCTTTTTCGGACGCGCCGGCAAGGGGTGATGGAGCCGCGTGTGTTAATGGCGGTGCCGGCGGTGGCGCGGCGGTCAGGCGAACGCCCCCCCCCCGTTCACTGTTGGAATACTGACACGGGACGGCCGCCGTCACTCGGGAGGGACGGTACCGGGGAGCTGAAGAGGGAACTGGAGGAAAATCAGCAAAGGCATTCTCTCACTGGCTTGTTTGTTTCCAACAGTGGATGCCGTTTTAACGTTTCATTGTCCACAGTTTTGCCAGTTTCGCCGAATTTACTTGCATGTCGCAAAGATGCAGAATTACGTTTACTTCGTTTTCAAAGCGGAAATTGTCCTCCTCCTGGCGGACGGGCAAAAATCTCCGGATCATTTTGTATAGATGTTTAAGTTTGATATGTTTTTGTTGGAGATGGCAGTCTTTGTTTTTCTCGACGTAATTACTCATAATGTTGTAAAAATTGATTGGAGTAAAACATGAGCAAAAATCGCATTAAAGGATGAAGACCACCATTTCAATCTCCTGTCTTTTTCTCAGCATGCAGTCGTTATTCATGCAGAGCGAAAACTTAAAGCTAAAGCAAAAATCCACCGCAATGATTTCTGATAAATAACAGGAGCAATCTTCATCTGCAGCAATCCTCCATTCCCCTCTGCGTACGCCAAGCTTCGTTTGCTCCCGGATGGCGTCACCTTAGGCATCACAAAGAGTGCCCCCACCCTATCCCGGTAATGAGATCGGGTCGGCCCATGACTCCTGATCCCGGCCCCCGCTGGCTGCGCGCAGCCGCACCTCACCCCACTCCTCGCCCGGATCGGAGCACTGCGGCACAGTCCACCTGCAGCGCTGCAGGCGGCTGCCAGTCAGCCGCCGGCTGGTCGCCGCACCAATACAACAGCGATGGCCGCCAGCGGAACACGCCCGTCAGTGCAATTTGGCAAAAGTCCCGGCAATTATTCTGGATAATTTCCTTGAGCCTTCATGTTGAATGACAGGCGGAGGCAAATGGACCATCCGGCGTTGCGTATCCGAAAATCTTTTGCCGTGGAGACGGCTGCGGGCCATTCACGTTCCTTATTGATGGCGCCGGCTCGCCTCGCGTGACGGTCCCAAATTCGCTCGTGCTGAAGTGCTCGGATATGATTTATCCGCCGAAACGCTGGCCTCGATCCTAACGATATGGATTTCTGCTGCCGTGGCCGGCGCGCTTACGCCCTCCGCTGTGCGAGGCCGATATTTCTGCTGCCAAGCCTTTCGTCGGCCGGTCCCGGAAGTCAGAAATCGGCCGCGGTCACTCTCTTAATACTAATCAGATGACGCCCGTTAAAGAGATGATTAATTACATCTCCATTTCACGTCAATAAAATACACCCGTTTATAATTCTTGTAATTCATGGCCCACTTTGATCAAAAGTTCGATCTGACCAAGTACCTCACACTTTTTATTATGTTATTACCTAACTGCTGTAGCTTATAAAAACGGAATTTAACTTCTGAGCCACAGGCACAGCCGGGGGCGGGGCCCGTTCCCCCCCCCCCTTGGTCCGCATTTTTCCGTGAAAACCATTGCACATCGTCTTCGCGGCAGGCGGTGTCCGTATGATTTCAGTTCACACTGAGTTCCGGCCACCCCCCCCCCCTTAAGAAAATCCTGGCTGTGCCCCTGTCCTGGACTAAGTGGCATTTTGTCCTAAGATATTTAGAATAAGAGCAAAATGTTTTAATGTTAAATTTCAAAAAAAACTGTAATTTGCATTAATGGTATCGTTCGAATTGTGTTCGGTTAATATGTCTGCTTGGCGGGGGGGGGGGGCAAAAAGTTTCCCATAGATCACTGGGCAGTCCAGTAACAGAAGCTTTGACAGACTGGTAGCCTGACTGCTGCTCCTCGGGTCCTGTCATTCTTGTGACGTACTAGCAAGTTTCGTGCCGTGCAATTTCCACTCGACCTTGTATAGCCTAGCATGAGACCTGCGCCTAGGACGTGATATTTCCACCAGCTCCGGATCTCATGGCTGAAGCCTCGCGCGCCAATCAGCAGTCTGTGGCGGGTGTGACTGTCTGACTTGTCAGTGGTGTCCAAGGTGCTGACATTTTCTGCTCATGAGAAGAGAAATATCTTCGGTGACAGCTGTAATTGGAATACGATACGTTCACATGTGCAGTGTGGCCTTTCCATCGGATATGGCATTTCATCGAAATTTATGTTTTTATGCTGAACATCACATTTAGGTCCTTTTTAACCAATACGTCACAAGCATTACTTCCACTGAAGGAAAGTACACAATACGATTTTAGTTCTGAGTATTAATCAGAGTGGGAAGGAAATTTCCATAAAATAAAGCCATCGAAGAGCACCAATATTTTTTATGTGTTATTATACATTCATATGTACTTTTCATATATTAATATTTTAGCGTAACCCAAAAAGATTCATAAAAATCTGTCGAAGGACACCCTTTATTTTCTGGAGTTGCCAAAATATGCACCTTTGTCATTGCTTATGTTTGTGGTGACGTCTGTGCTAAAGTTTTGTTTGCGTGCGGGAGTCTGTGCAGGATCGCCATTTTACGGAGTTTGATGGTGGAGTCATAATTAGCTCACTTTTGTTGTTTTTGTGAGAGGCCGCCGTCCGTGGTTTGGTGATGACATCACCGTGTCTTGCGCAGTGCCTCCGGAGCCGCCGGTGCTGTACGACGGTCAGGGTCGGTCGATCGTGCACCGCGCCGGACCCTTCCGGGAGGGCCAGACGGCCACGATTACCTGCGTCACTGGTGGAGGTGAGTGACCTCTGACCCCATGACCCCTGGCCCTGACCTTGGCCCGTCCGCCGAACCTCTGCGACCGACCCAGATCGCGAGTCTTCCCATTCAGCCCTCGGGCCGCAAAGGAATCGAAAGCAAAGCCAGTTACCCCCGGAGGTATTCTATAGAACGACCGCGGGGCCATTTATCACACTTTTTATCTGTCAGGACTGTTTTAAAGGGTGTGACAGACGCTCGGAGAGCTCTCTGGGGCTGATCTCGACGCTGTCGTGCAGAGCACGCCTCTCCCTAAGCCCACCGCACAGAGCGCACCTCCCCCGACCTCACCGCCGCTGGCCACAGGCTCGCCGTCCCCGAACGTCACCTGGTGGAGCGGGAACGCCCTGCTGGACCGCTCCTGGCAGAGCGCGGCCGACGGCTCGGTACGGAACCAGCTCACTCTTGGGCCGCTGAGCCGCTCCGACCTGGGCGACGAGTTCACCTGCTGGGCCACCAACCACGTGCTCAGTCCCCCGCGCTCGACCACCTTCCAGATCGACATGCTGCGTGAGTTCACCCGCCGGCCGGCCCGCGGGCTGGGTCTGACATTGAAAAATGCCGCGTCCGAAGGAGTTTGAGAGAGACGGGCGAAAAAAATATCTAATCTATTCATGGTTGGTTGAGGCCCTGAGACGAGGACCCTGTTCAAAGACGCGTGGGCTGTTCCTCTGCTGATGTTCATTCCCTTGTTTCGATATTCATGAAACGGGCATGAGTTAACGTTTCGAGGTCGTCGTGCGCCGATTAAAACGCCGTTTCCGGCAGCCGGCGGCCGACCTGCGCCCGTATTATCGCCGACCGTCTAATCATTGCCCCAGTACGGCCAAACTGAGCGGGATATTGGACGGTTCCAGTGCGGCCCCTGAGCGTGGCACCTGCTGGGCACCAACAGTCCTCTGTCTGTCGGGGTCACGTACCTGCTGACCTGTCAGAGCACCGGCTCGCGGCCCGCAGCCGTCATCACCTGGTGGATGGCAGGCCGCAGGCTGAACAACGCACGCGAGGTAGGAAACGGTGTTTGCTACAGCATCTCCAGTGTGTTTTCTGCCGCGGTCTGAAAGCTGGCGCTTGCCGCAGTGTTTTAAGAAAAGTTCGCTATTTGCCTGTGCTGGAAGCGAGGATTACTAAGCCCTTAACGGGAAATTAGTTTGCTGTTGTGTACCAACTCCCGAGGCGGAAAGCATCTTTCATTACGCTCCCCGCCGGCAGGAGGTATCCCACAACGGCAACAGCACGCGCTCGGTGCTGACGTTCACCACCAGTCTGGAGGACGTCGGAGAGGAGCTGGTCTGTCGCGCGGAGAACCACAAGATGCGTGTCGCCCCTCTGGAGCAGGCGTGGCCGCTCACCATCCACTGTGAGTGTGCCACGCTGTCGCCGGCCGACTGTTTGCCTGCCCGTCTCTCTGCCTGTCAGTCCTCGTTTCAGGCGGTGGGCGTCGGAACCAAGGCCGGCCGTTGGTGGTTATGTCAGGCCGCTTACGGCACGCCGGCTCATCGAGCGCCCCCGTAATTGAGCCATTAAAGTTTGCCGCCCGCGGCCGGGACGGTTTTCGTAAATTGGAGCGGCTGTCGGTCGGAACAAAACACTGAGACGGAGTAAAGTGGCGCCGGCCGGGCCCGGTCTCGGCAGCAGGGACACCAGGGGCACCGGTCGGCGAACGGTCACCAACAGACTGGCCCCTAGTGGCACCGGCACCAGCCGGCAGACGGACGGCGACTGGTCATCAGCAGAGCCGACCGGACCAGGTCACCGGCCAGGTCAATGTGCAGGCTGGCGATCCTAGGTCAACAGCTGAGTCACGAGCATAGGAACGGAGCGGTGAAGGCGCCCATGACTTCCCCTCCCCCAGAGCTTTTGGAAATTTCACTTTAACCCGGTGGGAAAAACGTCTTTGCCCCCCCCCCCCACTTTTTGCTGCTACGCTCCTAGTCACCATCAGGGCTGGCCAATGACCTTTCAAATCACTTTCCAGATCATCGGGATCTAGCCCCAGTTGGCTCATAAGTTGTGCCATTACCGAGGCTGACCGATTTGGTTTATATCTGAGCTAGTCGTGCCGGGCCACGGAACAACACAGCATGAACGGGTCGGTACCGACATGCCACATCCTTCCGCCAATAACAGGACCAAAATTTACCTTCGGGGGCTGAAACCAGGACTTCAACATGCTGCGTTAATTGAACCGCACGCTTCGCGCCACAGACACAATATTTTCGGTGCATTTCGACCTCCGAGTCGGAGTGTACGAAATAATCCACAACGGGCCAAGGACGACGAGGAGTGCAAAGACAAAGCCAATATGAGGTCGACTAAACAAAACCAAATAAAAAAAAATATATATATATATATAAAAATAAAAAATATATATAAAAAACCAAATGAGTTGGTCTGAGCAGGTCCTTTGGGGAAATGTAAAGCTGGATAAATCTGAAAAGTCATCTGGACTGATTTCTGTTTCACTTATGAAATTTGCGGAATATATATATATATATATATATATATATATATATATATATATAATATATATATATATATATATTATATATATAATACGCACATTCAGTGAAATAGTCATGAAGACCTGAATGTTGAGGTCACCTGAATGTTGAATGAGAGTGACCTCAACCTTGCTCGTGACCGCGGGTACACCACTCGACATGGTAGCGGCAGATGACCTCCGCCCCAAAAATGTCCCCGGAAGCCTTGCTCTTCCGTGAAGTCACAGAGTCACGAACGGCGGACCCGGACGACCGGAGGTGGCGGGTGAGGTTCGGTGACGTCACCAGGTCGCTGTCCGCCTGTGCCGCAGACAAGCCGCGGCCCACGCTGCGCATGTGCTCGACGCTGCGGGACAGGGACGTCCGTCGCGGCGATGACGTCTGCATGAGGTGTGACGTCACGGCGGACCCGCCGGCCACCGGCGTCCGGTGGCGTTTCCAGGTCAGTGATCGAACGGCGGGAGGGTGGCGACGTTTGCTAACCTGCGGGAACGAGAGAATGGGGAGGGCCTGCCATTTTGGTTGTCGGCATAGTATTTGTATGGCCGTTATCCTCAGTTCTTTTCGACGCGTGATCTTGAATAAATGATGAACGCCGGAGGAGCATTGACGTGAGAGACAAAACGTCTATGGCGTCAATGGGACGGCAAAACTAGACATGGACATGCGACTAAGCGAAAAGGAAGGTTTTCTTGGGAGAGCAGGAAATATTGCTCCTAAACGTAAAGCTCACTATGCCATTGGCAAAAGAAGTTAATGGGAACATTAAATCTTTATCATGATCGATTTCCTTTCATTTTAACGATGTCTTTGCCCAGCAGCTATACCCCGTTGTGAAGAATAAGGCCTTGTTCTGCGCCTGGCGCCGGGTTGTTTTCGGACCGTGGCGTGGCGTCACCCGCGGACCTGGCCTTGTCCCCAGTCTCGGCCGATCGGCACGCACCCGCATCTGTCGGCGGACATCACGAACGACACGCTGGTGTTACGCGGGGTCACGGCCAGGGCGACCGGCCAGTACAGCTGCGTGGCCACCAACGCCGAGGGATCGACCGAGAGCAACCATGTCAAACTGGACGTGCATGGTAGGTCGACGGTACCCTGACCCACTAACGGGACCCCCCCGCCGCCTCTGCCAGCCAGTTTGGTCCGTAAAGTCCTTCGAAAACAAAGATTCCTGAGTTTAAATTCAGGCGGTGGTGCGTCTGTTCGATTTTCGCTCCTGATTGTTCGGACCTTGTCAGAACGGAAATGCCGAGACAAAAAGGAAGACAAAGGCAGACAGAAGGCTCCCACAAAGCTCCCACAAGTGCTTCGAGTAGCATTTGTAGCTCTAGTTGCAGGAGTTAGCATATCTGGTTTTGCGACCTTGCTGCACCGCCTTTCTGTCGCGACAAACTAGTTCTGGAGCATCGCTGACTGAGAGTGGGTCTAACAGTGGTCACCTCCTGACGCTCCCCGTCTTCTGAGAACATGTGCAGACCCGCCGTTGAAATCGTGACAGTACTTTCAACGTTCCACGTGGAACGAGAGAACTGCCGACAGTTTATTCCGTAACCGTGGTGTAAAGTCTCCACGGAGGACATTCCTGGCATTCCTGACCTCTTCACGATCTCCCACGATCGCGATCCCCCCACGATCTCTGTGAAAAAACTTCTGGATAACGTTTTATTGGCACCAGGGGAAACGATCCTTCTTTGTATTTCGATGCCGCGTTCTTCGATCAGTGTAGTGCACTACGAACAGCAACAGCAGTCTTCCGTGCTCCATGACTTTCTTCCGATGACGTTACCGGGGTTGTTCTGCTGATGATCTGCTGATGCTTCTCGTCGGTTGTCGACTGATGACCATCCCCTAGCTTTCTCCGTTGACTTTTACTGATAACCCCGTGATGATGTTCTTTGTTGTCATGCTAGTTCATTGCGAAAACTGGAAAATTTCTTTGGGCGCCGAGGTACCCACAGCGGTGGAATTCGATGGCCTCAATTATTGTTTAATTTTGTAACTCGATTTTAATCGTCCCTAAATTTTGATTTAGCATTTAAATCCCCGTCATTTTCTCCCCGAATGTTTCACCTCTCATAGTCTTCTAATCCCCTTATTTGAAGAAGTTTCTTCGGAAATCGACTATCCCCAACTGTGCCGCCCGGTAATTTGTCACTGATGACGCTCCTTTAACGACACCTTACTGAGGACTGTACCCTGATTACGTCCCTCGTTCATGTTTCACTGACGAAGCAAGCCTCTAACGACGTTCCCCGGTGACGTTTCACTGATGACCCTGCTTTGGCTGCGTTAGCCAGTGACGTTTCACTGATGATGCTCGGCTGATGACGCCGATAATTACGGCTGGCAGATCTGATGCGCTGCACCTGCCCACGCACATTAGCTTGCCGCCGGCGTCCGTTATAAATGACACACGGCCACTAAATTACCTGGCCGGCGCCTGCCGTGCCCACCCTCGCCGCTGATTGGCCACTTCCTGCGGTCGGCGGCGGCCGCTCGTGCCCCTGCCCGCGGCCGGCACAGGTCTTCGACACGTGAGGGACACCGCCGCGGGGCAGCGCGACATTTTTGGCCTCCAGCCCGCACTGCCACTTGAGACGCGGCTGCAGCTGATGGAGTGAGCGCTTGAAACTTTCACCAGTCGCGCCAGGCGCCCCGCGGAAGTGCTGGCTTTGACGAAGTCCGCAGAAAGGTGCTGAAAAATGGAACGTTGCACGTGCGGGTTCGGCCGATCAGAACTGGCTCGACGGCGACCCTGTGCGGCGCCCGGTGAGCCAGTACTCCGTCGCGCGAGGCGACGCTCGCCATCGGCGCCGCAGCCGTCAGCCGGGCTCGCGACGGAGCCCGGCAGGCTTCTCTGCCGCCGCCGCCGCCGGGTCTCAGCGGGACGTGGTCGGTCCAGATATGCAAATGGCGCCGCGGATCGCGGTCGCGCCGCCCGGCCGCATGGCTCTCCATTCTGAGGCCGTATCTGCCTTCCGCCGGACCGAGTCCGAGCCCAGCCGAGCTCTCGCCGCGCGAGACGCCGTGTTCCGAGACAAAGGAGCGCGGCGGCGGCTCTAGCCGCGCAGCTGTTGTTTGGTGGAGCCGTCCGCTGCCAGCGGGCTGAGACAACTTATTCAGGGGAGATCGCATTAGATGTGCTGCGCTGCACATAGCCGACGCAGATTGTGCTCATCCCCGACTGTTTTCGACGTCCCACTATGTCATCTCCAGATTGAGCTCAATAATTGAAATCGTTCACCTCTCTTTATCATTTTTCTCCTCTCTTCCTCCTTCCTTCTCTCCCTCTCTCTCCCTCCCTCTCTCCCCCTCTCTCTCTCTCCCCCCTCTCTCTCTCTCTCCCTCTCTCTCTCTCTCCTCTCTCTCTCTCTCTCTCTCTCTCTCTCTCTCTCTCTCTCTCTCTCTCTCTCCCTCCCCCCGCCGCGCCGCGTTGGATCTGGGCAGTCCTGTCAGAGGTCAGACCAGTGACGCCTCTGGCCTCTCCGCTCCCAGTGTTGCCGCAGTGCAGCTCGCGCAGGCCGGCGACGCTGCGCGCCGCCCGCGGCGAGACCATCAACGTCACGTGTCGCGTGACGGCCAACCCGGCGCCGTTCCGCTACACCTGGGCCCTGAACGCGTCAGGTGAGTTCCCGCCGGCACGGCCGCTCTCAGAGCGCTCTGGCCTGGCGCAGAGCACCGTCGCCGCGGCTGGAGCGGCGCTGACCTTTGAGGGGCGGTGGTGACCTTTCAGGGCCTCGCCGACAGGCTCCTGCTCTCCGGGCCGTCCCAGCGGCCTGGTCCGGACCTCGGGCAGGGCGGTCACCGCCCGACCTTTCTGCGGGGCCTGTTAATTGAGGCTCAGTCGAGACGCAGGCTTCACCGAACATCGCGGCCCGCACGGGAGTATTTTCGTTCAGGACGCCGCCAGAACGAGTCGATAGATTGCTTGGCAAATGTGGCGCGGGCGGGGTTCGCCGTCGCCATATGACACTCCTTCGGCGCACCCTCCAAGCCCAGGTAATTAGCCAGGCGGGACTTCATTGGCGTTGTTCGGCCTTCAATGATCAGATCAGTGCCGGTATGAATAATTTTCCTACCCTTGTTCCAGAACTGCATTTTGAGAATTCGGTATTGTACGAACTGAAGCATCTCCACCATAAAAATCGTCTAACTCCTGTTTCGCTGCTTCCCAATATCACATCATTTTATTCAAACCATCTCCCCTCGGTCTCTGCGTCCCCTTTCCTTTTCTTCCGGTCGGTTCCGCCCGCATGAGCGCTCCCTTGCCACGTCCAGGGCGCTTGGATGTCGTACAAATCGAACCGTCACGAGATTTCTAGCGCAGCTGGGTCCCGTCTTTCCCCTCCTGATGGCCAGATCTCGCCGCGAGGGGCGCGGAATTTGGCGACTGCAGCGCATCTGTGGCCGGGCCCCGCCGACGTCCGTGTCTCACCGTCAGAGCATTGATTTCATCTGGCCGCCGTACGTCAGGCCAGAGCGCCGCTGCCCGTGTCATCGCATCGGCCGGCCACTCACACTGTGCTCGCGTGGACGCACTGCTTCTTCGTTGCCCAGTTCGCGCGCTATCTTCTTTTTGGCTAGCCGCGTACGGGTCCTGTCGTCGTCAGCGCGGCTTGGTGGTGCTGCGTCCTGCTTACTTCTTAATCGATCAGGCGCAACTCACCTGGCTATCAGAGCAGAACACCGCTCTGTTGTGATCAGTTTGGCGCACTGATTCTTTTACCATGAAAAAACAGGGCTCTACCTCCTCTTCTCCTTGACGCTTCGAAAAACACATTCTGTGATTTCACTTGGCCCGAAACTGTCGCCGGAGGCAGTCGGAAGTGACGAGACTCCGCAGGCTCGAGAAGGGGGGGGGGGGGGGGTCGCTGGGATCCGGGCCAACAGTGGAACGCTGCCCGGTGGGCTACGTGCCTCGCGGTGCGAAATGCGGTCATCCAGAGCCATGGGACTTTACAGCTTGGTTTTCGTGCACGTCTGATTCATTACCGACTAATCTCGTTGAAGGATCCTACCGGATTGCGGCTTAAGCTGAACTTGACAGTGGTCCGGCTCCTTTGTTTTCATTAATCTCTGCACGACTGCAAGCAGACTGTGAGATCCGTAACTATAAAAGACGCCTTTTTAAACGGCATGACGTGAACTCTGCAACAGCTGACTCGATCTGAAAGGCTGATGCTACGCAGTCACAATTCTGTGATGTTGGTTTCCGTTGAACTGGCGTATGCGTGTGTGTGTGTGCGTGTGGAGAGAGAGAGAGAGAGAGAGAGAGAGAGGGAGAGGGAGACCCTTTTCTGTCTCGTTCGTTTCCTAATTCTTGAAGCATAATTGAACTTTCCATTGTTATACTCAAGAGGTGAACATCCAAACCAAGAGTGAAGTATGTGCTTTTGATAGTAATTAAAGCAAACGTCTGTGATAGTTTGCTCAAGTGCTGATGCAGTAAAAATTGTTTTCCTTATAACCAAAACACACGTTTTGTATACTGGTAGCGAACATTTTGTTCTCAATAATTCCTTGTGATTAATATTATTGACTACAGAATGCGATATAACACTATGTATTTAACGCGTCGTTGATTATATGGCCCGTTATGGATTAACCGTCGTGTTATTTTATGATTTTCTTTTGCATATAACTCATATTAGCTGCTTAACCTAGAAGTGTTTATGTTACCTATAAAAGCAGATACGTCATGGTCGTTTGTCAGATCTTCGCATTTTGCGTCCAGCAAATTTTCCATACTCTCCCACGAAACTTTTGCTCACGAATAACCAAGAAATACTTGTCCTCTGTTAGTGACGGAGGATTATCTTACCCACTGGGGTCTGTGGGTATTTATTGACAAACTCTGCAGCTTCACCACCACAAGTTAATTGTTTATTCATTGAAAATAGGACGCACTGTAGACTGAAAATTAGGCATTTGGTCTTACTTTCCGTTTTTGACGTCATTAGTGCGCACGATCATTTTGTTTAAGTATCTGTCTTGTGTTTAAGCCTATTCACCCATTCTCCAAAACGCAGTTTCCTCATTACATGATAAAGAATCATCTGCAGTGGCTCTTCGTATTTTTTCGAAGATCTGTGTAAGTCCAGGAGACACTAAGTCATCATGTATTTTTATATACAGCAAAGCAGCACTGGATCCGTTAAAAGATACGTTGAATCCGACCTGGAAGGTCTGCAACGGCAGTATTTTTATTGTGAAAAAATGGAAATGTGGAATGCCCCTCGCAGATTTACGAACTAAGCTTGACATCCGTGTGATGTCTGATGATGATGTTGGTGATGACTGGCCGGGCTTGGCATGGGAAAGCTCTTGCCCCCACTAGAATCAGACCGCCTCCAAAATGAGCCGAACTACGGAGAATGAACCGCGCACCTCCATCCTGCACTCGCATAGGATCCGTTCACCCTTGTGGCACCACGACTGTTCATCGTATTCTAATTCGTTTATTCATAGATAAACAGTCACTGGTAAGTTAACCCTTCTATTGTCTGAAAAATGTTCTGAGTATGATCTGGTTTAAACTGAACATTGGCGAGAATTCATCGTTGGTTGGCCAATGAGGTACCGTAAGGTTTGTTAGGTAAACGGATAGGACACGAAGTCAAACCTCGTACAAAGGCTGGAGGGGTCGTTTACAGAACTGAGGTGGGATTTTGACCTTTAAATGCGTAGATCTAGCAGCAAACCCTCATGGACCCAGCAATACATAGAAAAAAAACGAGGAAGTCAGGATTTCATCTGTGGGTGTCTAGACCGTCTCGAAAACCCCAAAGCTTTATATAGCAAAACACAATGAAATCGTCCGGCCCCTCATCCCTACGTACCATGTATGGCGTTCCTTCGCTGAAGCCGTAAGCCCCCAGTGAGTCGTGACGGCTGGGTGAGACCAGCTGTGACCCCAGGTCATCGGCTGTTGCTGCGGGCGACGCTCAGTTTCTGTTGCCGGTACCAGGGAGCAGCCACTGGTGATCACATGTGGACCCCGCTTTTGCCGCTGGACGTCCCGTCCTAGTCGACGTTGACCGTCGGCTGAGTGGAGCGTTTTTGTTCCGAGTGTGTCAACACGGGAGGATCGCGGAGAAATGGTCGCCGGAGCGACTGCCGGCCGCCATCGGACAGCAGGAGTTTTTGTTTTGGACTCTACAGCCGTCAGCCCTAATTGGAACATCACGGTTGGCTAAGAAATGGCAGTTCTGCTACAAATGACATTATTGGTTTCCTTTCTGCGAACTAAATGTCTCAGAAGCGTGACCTGCCCCTGTTGCTGCACTACTGGTATATAAACCTCAGGTATCCTCCACACAAACGCGATATTTTTGTGGATGTGCTGCTGTATCAGACTAACGTACAAACTGGACCAGCCTTGAAATGCTGCGGAGTCCAACCATTTGTCCAGACTCCTGCCAGACGCGGGGCTGCGCTCCGGGCGCTGGTCCTGCTCCACCGGCGCCTCTTCTGGGACGCAGCTTCTCTGGCCGCTTATCAGAGCTGAACATACCACGGTTGACGTTCTTGAAGGGGAGGGGAATTAGGGGACCTATCAGCCAGAACGTCCTGAGTGTCCAACCACAAAAGCCTTCCCAGAAGATAATTAGGTGGAAACTGTACATCACCTCCTTGGTGTAAGATCTCTTCTGAGCCCGCTTGTTGGATTATTTCCCATCGATTTTATGGCGCTCCTTTTTTCCTTCTCCATCCTCTAACAATCCTCTGCGGTGTCTTTTAGTCCGTTTCCCTCTCCTCAAAAGTACCTTTCTGTCTTCTTGACGTTTCCCTCCCCCTTCTTCAGTTTCCTTCGGATTCCTGATTCCCTTCTGTCTTAGTCTCACTCGCATCTCCTGTTGATCCCACCTCCTGCCGTAGTCTCTCTCTTTCCAGAAGACCTAACCTGCTGTCGCAGTCTGTCTGTGTGTCTGTGTGTCTGTGTGTCTGTCTGTGTGTCTGTCTGTCTGTCTGTCTGTCTGTCTGTCTGTCTGTCTGTCTCTCTCTCTCTCTCTCTCTCTCCTGTCTCCTTCTGACCCCACCTCCTGCTGCAGTCTCTCTTTCCTGTCTCCTGCTGACCCCGCCTCCTGCTGCAGTCTCTCTTTCCTGTGTCCTTCTGACCCCACCTCCTGCTGCAGTCTCTCTTTCCTGTCTCCTGCTGGCCCCACCTCCTGCCGCAGTCTCTCTTTCCTGTCTCCTGCTGGTCCCACCTCCTGCCGCAGTCTCTCTTTCCTGTCTCCTTCTGACCCCACCTCCTGCCGCAGTCTCTCTTTCCTGTCTCCTGCTGATCCCACTTCCTGCCGCAGTCTCTCTCTCTGTCTCCTGCTGACTCCAACTCCTGCTGCAGTCTCTCTCCCTGTCTCCTGCTGACTCCACCTCCTGCTGCAGTCTCTTTTTCCTGTCTCATGCTGACTCCACCTCCCGCTGCAGTCTCTCTCTCCCTGTCTCCTTCTGACCTCCACCCCCCTGCTGCAGTCTCTCTCTCCCTGTCTCCTGCTGACCCCACCTCCTGCCTCAGGCTCGGTGTCAGACGTGCCGGAGGCCCACGTGACGAGCCGTGGTCTGACCAGCGTGGTCAGCTTCACGCCGCGCTCGCCAGCTGGACTTCGGCACGCTGCTCTGCTGGGCCGACAACCTGCTGGGTCGCCAACGCCAGCCGTGCCGCTACGAGATCGTCCTGGCAGGTGCGCCCCCGGCCGGCCGTCGAGGGCTCGTCCTGCCCCGCCGAGTCGGGCTCGTCCCGCGGCGCCGAGCGGAGGCTCGTCCAGAACGAGCTCGCTCCGAGACGCGGCCTCTCCAGGATGTTTGTGCGGCTCGCGACGAGAAAATAGGCGGTGCTCGCGATTTACGGAGTCGATTTATCATCTGTATCGTAACTGATAACCGGCAGTCCAGGCCGGCTCATCTTTGCATTATTTATATCAACACGGCCGGGACCGCGGCCGGGCGAGTTAAGCGGGGCGGTGCCCGTGCGGAAGGCTCCCTCCGACGGGGCTGTGTTGAGCGGGTGGTGGCGAGGGCCGCGCTTTGACGCGTCGTCCCGTCCGGACCGCAGAGAGGCCGGGGCCGCTGCGCAACTGCTCGGTGGTGAATCCGGACGGCCACCAGCCTGGAGACGGCGTGTCGCCCCGGCTTCCACGGCGGCCTGCCGCAGCAGTTCGCCCTGATGGTGCTGGACGTCGCCAGCGGCGAGGTGGTCACCAACCGCAGCTCGGCACTGCCCAGGTGAGTGGTGCCGCTGTCGGCAGTAACACTGTCGTGTGGGAGGCCGGTGGTGACGGTGTCAGTCAGTCCCCGACCATCGGCAGGAGCCAGCCGTACCCGCTACGCCTCTCCTGGCCAACGCCTTCTGCTTTCCTGTCCAGACCTCTGCTGACCGGCCGCCGGCCCGCCTGTCTGGAGCCGCCGACCCCCTCTGTCCAAGACGATCGGCCGGTGTGGGTCAGGACCTCCCCTCAGGTCGATCCGGCCGGTGTGGGTCAGGACCTCCCCTCAGGGCGATCGGCCGGTGTGGATCAGGACCTCCCCTCAGGTCGTCTGCCGCCCGGCCGGCCGGTGTGGGTCAGGACCTCCCCTCAGGTCGACCGGCCGGTGTGGGTCACATCCTCCCCTCAGGTCGTCTGCCGCCCGGCCGGCCGGTGTGGGTCAGGGTCTCCCCTCAGGTCGGCCGGTGTGGATCAGGACCTCCCCTCAGGGCGATCGGCCGGTGTGGGTCAGGACCTCCCCTCAGGGCGATCGGCCGGTGTGGGTCAGGACCTCCCCTCAGGTCGACCGGCCGGTGTGGGTCAGGACCTCCCCTCAGGTCGACCGGCCGCTGTGGGTCAGGATCCTCCCCTCAGGTCGATCGGCCGGTGTGGGTCAGGACCTCCCCTCAGGTCGGTCGGCTGGTGTGGGTCAAGACCTCCCCTCAGGTCGTCTGCCGCCCGGCCGGCCGGTGTGGGTCAGGACCTCCCCTCAGGGCGGTCGGCCGGTGTGGGTCAGGACCTCCCCTCAGGTCGGTCGGCCGGTGTGGGTCAGGACCTCCCCTCAGATCGACCGGCCGGTGTGGGTCACATCCTCCCCTCAGGTCGTCTGCCGCCCGGCCGGCCGGTGTGGGTCAGGACCTCCCCTCAGATCGACCGGCCGGTGTGGGTCACATCCTCCCCTCAGGTCGTCTGCCGCCCGGCCGGCCGGTGTGGGTCAGGACCTCCCCTCAGGTCGGCCGGCCGCTGTGGGTCAGGACCTCCCCTCAGGTCGGCCGGCCGGTGTGGGTCACGACCTCCCCTCAGATCGACCGGCCGGTGTGGGTCACATCCTCCCCTCAGGTCGTCTGCCGCCCGGCCGGCCGGTGTGGGTCAGGACCCCCTCAGGTGGCGCGCTGTGGGTCAGGACCTCCCCTCAGGTCGGCCGGCCGGTGTGGGTCAGGACCTCCCCTCAGGTCGGCCGGCCGCTGTGGGTCAGGACCTCCCCTCAGGTCGGCCGGCCGGTGTGGATCAAGGACCTCCCCTCAGATCGACCGGCCGGTGTGGGTCACATCCTCCCCTCAGGTCGTCTGCCGCCCGGCCGGCCGGCTGCCGGATATAATCGGCCGGCCGACAGTGATGCAGGGCGCTCTTTGGCGGCCGCGGCTAATCCGCCGGCGCAAAAACGCCGCGGTCTGACGCGGGGCGACGCCGGACCACCCGGCCGAGGCCGACGCAGTCCGGCGCCGGCTGTCGACGACCGCGGCAGACTGACGCCGGCCGGCGGAGACTGATGTTACCTGACGCAGACCGGCGCCGGCTGTCCACGAAGGGGCAGACTGACGTAGACTGGTGGAAGGCTGATGCCAGCTGACGCGGACTGGTAATGCTTGTCAGCGGTCGCGATAGACTGACCTAGAGCGTAGAAGGCCTGTTGTAAACCGACGCAGATTGACGTGCCTGTCGACAGCTGCGGCAGACTGGCGCAGATAGATTGCAGTTGATGGGGACTGATATGGGCTGACCTAGGCTGACGTTGCGTCGCGATGGCCGCGACACACTGACTCGGACTGACGCAAACTGATGGAGCCCGATGGAGACTGACGCCGCTTATCGATGGTCTGGTCATAATGACGCAGGCTGATGTAAACTGACGCATACGCACGCAGACTGACGACACCTGGAGTAGACCAACAAAAACAGATAAATACTGACTCCTCATCCGACACTGAGTGACAGAAACCGCCACCCGCGAACAAAGAATGATGCAGTTTGCTTTGCACTCCATCTTGACATGCCGCTGAGCCGCTGACACCTGTAGGCGTCTGCTGACTCTGCGGCGCGGCCCGTCCGGCAGGTTTTACGTCGGGGACCTGAAGGAGGGCCACAACTACACGGTCACGCTGTACGCCTTCAACGCGCGGGGCGTCAGCCGCGTGCACCGTCTGGAGGCGGCCACGCTCTCTGCGCCGGCCGAGACGGGCGAAATGAGTGAGTCCGGCCCTGCGACCCGCTCGGGGCTCACAGAGGTTCACAGGGTTCACACTCGGCCCAGGATTCACAGAGCACGTCCGCCGACCGGCGCCGGGCACCGGGGGCATCTCAGTGGTCTTCAGCCACCGCTGATATCGCCAGCAGAGCGAGCTCGTTCTTCGTCAGCTCCGTCAAGGCACAGAAACTCAGCGGCACGCGGTGTGATATCTGGGTGCAGGGCTGACGGCCACGGTCTCGAGATCAACAGTCTGTCACCCGGACGGGAGGGAGCTCACGGCTCGCTGTCGCTGAGAACGCCGATGAGGAGATACGATATCCGTTCCACCACCGCGATTGTCCCGCTGCTAACGCCACATCGCTATGATGGCGTCAAATCACACTGGTACCTGGTACCATAGCTGCTTCGTGTGATCCGACATCGTTCTGATGACTTTGTGTAAAGTATTTGCATCACTCTAGCGGGCTAACATCACTATGAGTACGTCGCACATTTTCCGATGGCTACCTCCAATCTGGAGCCACCAGGGTACTCGAATGGCAACACATCCCTCGGGAAACGAATGGTATATTCGCATCATCGTTCCGTGTCATGCTCCACTGACGTCGCCTGACGTCGCTGCTGCGGCGCAGAGTCCCTGGGCTCGCTGTTCCGGATGACGCCGATCCTGGGCATCCTGATCGGCATCGTGGGCACGCTGGTGCTGCTGGCCATCTCGATCGTGGTCACGATGCGACTGCGCGGTCACAACGACGCCAAGGAGGGCTTCCCAGCGCCGGCGCCGCTCGTCAAGACGGCGCCCGGCTCGGCCGCCGACATCCCGGCCAACCCGGATCTGATCCGCGTCAGAATCGGTACGTCACCCGCCGGAGTCTGTCCGTCCTCTCCCGGGGAAGGCCCTGCTCTGACGACCTTCTGTGTCGGACGAGTAGTCTGTAGCCGTGTGGTCATGTCCGCGTAATCATCTATTGTGACCGTGATGGTTACTCGGTGTCGGGGCGTTCAGGCATTGGTGCCAACATACTCTACGGAACAGCACCCACAGAACCGTGGTACGAGCTAAAGGTTAATCAAGCGATCGTTCTTATCTCCACATCGCCGATGTAAAGATCTGTCCGTGTCGCTGATGATCCCGGCAAGGCCAGTCGCAAAAGACGGCTTAATCTGTTACGAACTGGCGCTCGGTCGGCGTGACCTTTGGCCGCGACCTCCAGACGACATCGACGACCCGGAAGAGCGATACATGGCGGAGCGGCTCATCAATGGTCCTCCGCGCGACGCATCACGCAAGTTCTCCTCGCGGTCGCCGCCGCCGGCCTCCTACTCCAGCCTGGGCCGCGGCGAGTACACCCGGGTGCCGTCTCCCAAAATGGTGGGTCTCTCTCTCTCTCTCTCTCTCTCTCTCTCTCTCTCTCTCTCTCTCTCTCTCTCTCTCCCGCTCGCTCACCCACTCACTCACTCACTCACTGCTTTTCAGTTGCATAACCTGACATTTCAAAATGAATACAAATCCGCGTTGCACCGAAATAGCAGTCCCGACATAAAGCTCCCCTAAGAGGCACTTGGAGTGAAATCGAACGACCGGCCGGCTCAGCGCCGCTCTGAAAGGCGTCGGCCCGGCAGCGATCGTCGGCGGGTATTTGTCTCTATTTGGGCGGCGGCGACGGTTGCAGCCGTCTGCTGCCAGTACCTCTTCCATCGGCGCTGTTTACCGGGCGGCGCCGCGTCTGATGGCCCGAGAAGTTCGTCCGGCTCAGGCAAAAGTTTGTCGGGCTTCCCACGCCGGCGCCGATCCGTCCCCGGGCACTCGCAGGTCACCGTGGGACGGAGATGGCGAAACGAACCGCGTCCACGCAGGGATTCACAGAGCCTCGGCTACGAACCCAGGCTTGGTAGTCTCGGTGTCGCCGGGTTCAAGTCGGCACCGTCAGAGCTAGTTCGTTTGTGGGAACGTCGCAGAGGGCCGGGCCAGTCTGCCTCGCTGACGTCCTCTGCCCGTGTCCGACAGCCGGTGTACCAGGGCCCGTACTTCAGCCTGCCGCGGGACTCCGGCCAGCGCTCCTGCAGCAGCGAGGCGTCCGAGGGGCGCGGCTACGACGTCGCCCACTCGGACTCGTCCACGCTGGAGGAGGCCGCGCCGCTCATGGCCGCCGCCGACCGCCGCGAGAGCGTCGTCTAATGGCGCCGCGGCGACGTCACCGGCGCCCGTCCGCCGGCGGCCGGCGTCGCGGAAACGGGGAGGCGAGAGGGCGAGGACGCTGTTGCTGAAGAGGAAAACGTCGCCCGCAGCCTGGATCTGGAGACCCTTTCCGCCGGACTGGGCGACATGCCGCCGGCGGCCTCTGTGTGATCGCGCCATGTCGACTGCCGCGAGGCCAAGTCGCGGCCGATCTTCTCTCTGCACCGCGCTGCGTGGCGCACCGCGTGCTGACGTCGAACCTGGCAGCGGTCGCCGCGCGCTGTGCTCGTCCACCGTCGCTGAGAATGACGCGGACACAATGACGTCATAACTTGTGACGTCATCGGTGCCGGTCAGTCGGCGGTGGGCGCTGCGAGTGATTTTACGACATGTGCCGGACAGTGTGCCGAAAAACTCCACGAGCGTCTGGTGCATTTGTGGGCTTCTGTTCAGCTGAAGACTTCATTACGGAATTCGTCTCGAGGGGGACGGTGAGAACCGCCGGTACATCTGCATGCGTCGCTATAAATAAGACCTTTGAATTGGAAGCTAGTGAATGTTCTGGTAACGTGTCGTGCCTGTTGCCAATGGTGAGCGCTAGCTATAAGCGCCAGGTTAGCTGGAAAGGTGAATATTTCATCGCTGATGTTTATGTTACCGGCAGTGTAAACGATTTAACACGTAGATGCACGGCGCTGAAATCTCCGCACTGTCCTATAGTTATTCCTGTACACCTCTGCGTCCACATGTCTAAATGCTTCGTCGATTACCCGACTGAATGCCTGCAATAACCCCATGTTGTTAGCTCTGGATCTCTGTTACCGCAGTGATATTGCCTGCGTTCTTGAGCGTCCTCACGAGCGGCTGGTTCTGCATCCGTAGCGTTTTGATGGTCGTAATGCCCCGTCCCGTGGATGCGGCGAGCGATAACGACTTGCCCGGGGCCGTCAGAAGCATCCGCCCTCCTCGAGCCGTTCGTTTGCGCATGCGCAGGCCGTCCAGCCGACCTCCGGTGCCGGCCGCTCCCTGGCCCGCGGCCCGGGTGATGGTCGGGCTCGGGCCGGCCGGGCCTCCTTTCTCCGCGTTTTTGCCGGGCCCCCGCGCCGGCCGTGTGCCATTCGCCAATGTCTGTGATATTAACACGCGTTGTCTCGCCGCTTGGTGTGCGCCGTGTTCGTGCTTTGACGCCACTAACTCCGCGGTGAATAAATACTCGGGCGGACCAGGGGTTTGGACTCACGACCTCGGCGGCGGCGGCGGCGGCGGCGGCGCGCGCCGCGTTCGTCTGCTTCTCTGCGGGGCACGTGAAGCCGGCGGCGAATTCGCCACGCCGTTTCGCGCCGTTAGCGCGTAATGCCGACAATTAATTTGCCTGCAGCTCTGACGACCACCCAGGGTGAAGTTACGTCGAAAACAGGTGCATGCATCACGGCTTGATGCGCTGCGCGCCGGCCGGCGTGCCGCTCACCGTCGGGCGGGGATGGGCATTTTCTCGGTCCGCCCCTGCCGCGGCAGCTGGAGCGTCTCCAGCCTGGACCAGAGATCCCAGTCTGAGGAATAGTCAGTCCAGTTCGGAGTAGGGGGAACTCAGTCTAGAGCAGAGGCAGTCCAGTAAGAACAGGAGCCCAATCTGGAACAGACGCAGTCCAGTCCGGAGCAGAGGGAGCCCAGACTGGAGCAGATACAGCCTACTCTGGGTCGGAGGAAGTCTGGTCAGGGAGAAGACAGAGCCCAGTCTGGGGCAGGAGATGCGAGTTACCGCTGTGGGTCGAGCTTTCACTGCGGAGGGCTGGGCGGCCAGGTTTCTGCCGGGGTTCTGGGTTTCTCAAGGTCCAATTCAAAGTCGATCGCCTTCATATTCTGTTCCGGAGACGAACGGTCGCAGCGCCGACAAATCCACGCCAGAGTCGGCGCAGGACGAGCAGCTCCAGCCTGCTGAGGATGAACAGCAGCAGGCTGCGGAAAGTGGACAGCACCAGCCGGATGGGCGCAGCCAACGGAGAGGGCGGTGGGGTCATGCCCTTGAGGCTTGCAAATGTGACCTTCCTTTACGCACTAACTAAACAAAAATTTCAGGAACTCTAAGATAAAGTGGCCAAAATCCAACAGGTTTTCAGTTTTTGGGAGATCACGTTTGTCCTGGCTCCGTATTTGGTGAAATCCTGGCTACATCCTTGGCACCAGGCTGTCGAGATTGAACAGCGCCGTCCTGCACAGAGTGAACAGCGTCGTCCCGCACAGAGCGAACAGCGCCAGGAGGCGCAGGGCGAACGGCACCAGTAAGAGCGGGATACAAGCGCCAGGCTGGGAGGGTGAACAGCGCCGGGCTGCGGAGCGTGAACGGCACCAGGCCGCGCCGTCGGCCCGGAGGCGCGCGCGGCCGGAGCGGGCTCTGCCGCCGCGGCGTCCGTGGCGCGGCCGAAGTGACCGCACGCTATCCGGTGCGTGATCGGCGGCAAAAAGCGGCGCGCTGCCGGCCGGGAGGCAGTCGTCGGCGGCTTGTTAATGTCGTCCATGCGACGACCGTATCGCGCCATCGGCTCTAATTCCGGCCGCACCGTCATTAGGCCGAATAAATCGCGACAAAAACGGCGCGCCGCGCCGGCCGGCCGGATTGGTTCGCCGCGGGCCTGCCGCTGGAGCGCCGGATGGCGGCGATAGTGGAGCAGATAGGCCGGCGATGATCCCCGCCTCGAGGCACCTCCCCGAACACCCGGCAGAGAAAAAAATACCCAAACTAGCCCTAGAAAAATAATAGAGCTTGTGTCTAAGCGTGTTTTTCATCTTAATGGCACCCAACACGAAAGCGGTGTATATCTGATACATATATAAGTATATATTCATGCAAACATGGACATGTACAAAAGATGGTCGTATGTTGCATCGCGCGGAGCATTGCCAGAAAACGAAATGACCTTGGGATTTCCAACGTAATTAGGGCAGCCTAATCTCGCTGCCAGTTTTGCAGAGAAGACAGATTATCGTCCACATGCTCTGATTACGACCCGCGAGAAGATGAACTATGCAGAGTCGTCGAGGAAGTGGCCATTAGCTTTTCTCAATAGAGCCAGTACATCAGGGCTCATTAGATTGACTGCCGTCCACTTCTACCATACTCGCGCTCATACATCAGCTCCTTCGTGCCGGTATTTGAAGTGCAGCATTTAGTCAGTGACAAATGGGACACCCCCAGTTGTCTTCAGGTTAGTGGTATCCCCTCTACCAGTATCGGCAAGTGAGTTGGTACGAGAGTAACTAACCTCTACCAATGTCGGAAAGTGAAGTCACGTAGCCCGTATTTACCTCGGCAAGTCAATGATACAACTCTTCCCAGCCTCGCCAGGTGAAATATTCAACCTCTGCCAGCTTTTTTGGGTATTTGACATGACACCTGCCAACATTAGCAGATCAGAGATGCAGCATATGCTGGTCTCGTCAGGTAAGTGATCTACACGCCATCAATGTTGGCAGGTGAAAGATCTACCATCCACCAATCTCGGCTGGTTTCTGATCTGTCCAGCGGAAGTCTGGGTATTCAGTGAATCATCCCTCAGTCTGGATAGTAAGTGATCTGCCTGCTCTCTGCCATTCTGATCACTTCAATGACCTACCCACCACTACTCTCTACAGGCGGTGATCTACTCCCCACCAGCCTCGGCAGGCCAGCGATATGCCCGCATCAGTCTGGGCGGGTGAGCGGTGCAATTTCTCCCATCCGAGCGGCCACCTCTGGCCAGATCGTCCCGCGATTTATCGGCTCCACTTCCACGGTCGTCAACAGGTGCGGCTGTAAACCGGGCTCGGCGGCAGCCGGCCGCACGGCGCCAGAATTCCTGATCAGCCGATCGGTACCCGGCCTCCCTCTCCCAGGCTGAACGGCACACGGCGCCGACCCTGCAGACCGACGCGTGGTCCCCGCTGACAGGCGGGCCGGCACGCAGCCTTTCTGTCTCAGGCTGAACGGCTCGTAACGCCTACCGTGCAGAACGACACGCGGTCCAGTCTCGAGCTGACACGCTGACGGCACGTATCTCACAGAATGAACTACCCTTGGGCTCGATTCATTCCCGATCAGAATGACACAGAGGCCCCTTATGTCCATTTACGGCTGCTCCTCAGCCTGACACCCCGTCCCCCTTTGTCAGTCTGCCAGCGCCCCCTGACTCGGCGGGGGCACCGGTCGGCCAGCCCTCGCCCGTCACATCTCCATTAGGCTCGGCCGATGGTCAGCCGGGCCAGCGGCGCTGCTAACGAATTCATGGCGGCCCTGTTTACCAGCCGCTCACAATACACCCGGCAGAGCCCATTATGTGCGGCCCGGCGGCTCCATTCAGGCTGGCGCCGGCAGTGCCGGCAGCTGGCCGCCCCCGCCGCTGACCCCCCGGCGGCGCTCCGGGCCTCTGTGGACCGGGTGAGGGCCAACATCTGCCGACAGATGACCTCCGTTGACCCCAGCTGACCCCCGACGGAGTATCGAGCATTAGGAGACCGCAGTGTGTTGATACCTGTCCGTAGTTGACTTCAGTTGACCCAAGCTTACCAGCCGTGGAGATTCGGGTCCCATAGGGTCGGTAGAGAGGACTGAAATCTACAGGACTGCTGACCTCAGTTGACCTCGGCAGTGCAGCGGCAAGGTTACCGCCAGCTGGTGAAAGTCAGGTCAGACTGAGTTTGGCATGGCAGCGAACTGCTTGCGACCCTAGTAAAGCCTTTAATGGCTGTGCACTGGCGTCATGGCAGCGGCTAGATGACAGCCATCAAGCTGAGTGGAAGATGCATCAGTCAGAGCATTATGCGGTGGCTAGCGGTGAAAGGCAGTCCGTGCTCCGTCCATTCCTGAGGCCGGACGCCGGAGAAAAGTCGGCACCGTGACGACCAGTGAGGTCCACAGCCCTGTCCGTCTCCCGCGATTCAAGGAACAATCGATGGGCTGCGGCCGTGGGACGTGGCCGCGAGGTCCGCTGCCTCAATAGGCCAGGTTCCGGCGGAAGAGGGTCGGAATTCCAGACTGTCCGGACAGTTCACCGGGCTCTTTGGCCGGCCGGCCAGTCGACCGAACCGCTCACCGGCTGAGCAGTCGCCAGAGTCGCGGCTCTAAGTCAGTCAGAGGTCACCACAGTCACCGGTCCAGTCGGTCAGAGGTCACCACAGTCACCGGTCCAGTCGGTCAGAGGTCACCAAGATCACCACTTCAGTCAGTCAGAGGTCACCACAGTCACCGGTCCAACCAGTCAGAGGTCACCAAGATCACCACTTCAGTCAGTCAGAGGTCACCACAATCGCTGGTCCAGCCAGTCAGAGGTCACCAAGATTACCACTTCAGTCAGTCAGAGGTCACCACAGTAAGCGGTCCAGTCGGTCAGACGTCACCACAGTCCTGGTCCGGTTACAGACTGGTCCCGGTAGTCAGGGGTCGCCACAGTCACCATTTCGGTCAGTCGGAGTTCACCACAGCAACGGCTCCAGTAAGAGGTGCTCTCAGTCCGCGGCAGGGTTGGAAACCTGGTTTTCCTTCCTCGTGTCGGAGTACAAATTCTCTTTTGGAGTATAAAATGTCATGCGTTTATGTGAGAAACATGGATTAGCTAGCCTGGATTAGCTAGCCACATATGCTTTGCAAGCATATGTGGCCAGCAGGGGCGGATCCAGCAGATCCGTTTGGGGGGCAAACCACTTTCCTGGATCTACACGGTAGGTCAGCGGATTCGTTGACCGGGGAAGGGAGGGGGGTGGGGGGTGGAAGGCGGCTAGTCGTGGGTTCGGAGTGTACTTCAGCAGTCGAGCAGACCATCAACCGGGGGACGGGGGGGGGGGGCGCTGGGCAACTTCAAACTCTACTTGAGTATGTCTTTTGGGGGAGGGGCAAATGACCATTTTGAAGTACGACAGTTTTTCTTGGAGCACAGATTTCTTTGGTGCTCCTTGACACCAGAAAACGACAGTTTTTCCAACACTGATCCGCGGTCCGTAAGTTAGAGGTTACCACAGTCACCGATCCAGCAAGAGGTGCCCTCAGTTCTCGGTCCGGTGAGTCAGAGGTCACCAATGACCGCTCCGGTGAGAGGTGCCCTCAGTTCTCGGCCCGGTGAGTCAGAGGTCACCAGTGACCGCTCCGGTGAGAGATGCCCTCAGTCCCCGGCCCGGTCCAGGGCGGCGCCGACGGCGCGGCCGGAAGCTGCGGCTCGCCCAGGTGGACCGGGACGCCGCGCGGCCATCAATCTGTCCCGCCGAGGCATTCAGCGGCGCGGCCGCCATTGAGTGCGGCCGGCGGCACCTGAGGCCGGTCGGCCGTCGCCCGGTGCCGTCCCGGCCCGGCGGCCCGCCGCGGTCAATTACACAGCCGTACGCCCCGGGCCGGCCCAACAGAACGCGATAAATCGCCCGACACGGGGCGCCGCCGGGCTGGCGGGGAGGACACGCGGTCCAGCGGCGGGTTCATCAGGAGTGACGCCGGGCTAGCGTGGAGGAGACTCAGTCCGGTGGCGGGTTCATCAGGAGTGACGCCGGGCCAGTGTTTGACGACTGATCCCAATGTTGTACACATTGACGCTGTCGTCCATCGTGCAGCGTAACTGACGTCAGACGTGACTGTCGCGCGTGACTGACGTGCACGGCGAGAACGTCACAGAAGTGGGAATAATGATCACAACAGAGGAAAATGTCTCCGAGACGCCTTTGGCAGCATAAGTTGGGCTCACTGCCACGGTTAGCCCCGCGGTGTTTTCTGAATTATTTTTCAAGTGTGTCATATTCATTACGCCTGGATGCCTATGTAGGGCCTTTCAGTCCTGCATTATAAGCAAGCAGGTGGGCAATGCATTACTGTTAAGACGGAACAGCTAGACGTAACTTCTACGAGCGGTCGGGTCAGTGATTTAAGCGACAACGTAATTTCACGGCAGTTCCTTGCCTTGGAGGACCGCCTGAATTTCGAACGTAAGTATGGAGCATCAAATTACGACTGTTACTGAAATGCATTGTGGAGCAGTCTTTTATGGCATGCGCTTGCGATAACAGCCTCTTGCGCTGGCAAGCCATTAGAAGGCACGTTTAACCGATATCATTTAGCGTTGAAACCTGTCACGCCAGCAACATCGTCAGTGTCCTGCTACTGTTGCGTTGCAGCCGGTGTGCATGACGCACTATGTGGAAAGTGGGACCAAAGTCCTCCGGATCAGACACGCATTAACTCCTCTGGCTTGTTACTAACTCCCTCAGGCTCCTTTATGCTGGTAAAGCTCATATTTATTTCCGCATAACTTCTGCAATCAGCTGATGCCAAATCATCATTTTCAGTAAATGAAGAATTACTTCAAAATAAGGTTTCACAAAATGTTTGCTTCATATAGACTGCGAAGAAGAAACAATACTCGTTGGCCATATTTTGCTCAAGACTGCGTCGCTTTCAAACTGAAAGACGCCTGAATCCATACCTTCGTTGCTTTGTGCGTATTTCCCTCTACTAGACTACTTCTCAAGGACCCCTATAAATTCTCAGCTGGGCTATCGGCTTTTTCTGAGTCAACGAAATGAAAAACATTTACCTTCTTCCAACAGCGGCGCAGCTTTTTCACCACCTAGATCACATTCCATCGGTTCGCCTCGCCAAATCACCATATTTCGTGCCTCATATCCCCTGGGACGTTATGCATGGTCTGCAGCCCCTTCGCACATTCCTCATGTGCGCAGGTTCACACTCAGCAGAGCGGATATGTTAAACAGCCGTAACCGAGTGTGCGGCGTGCGCGCTGCGTTTTTCCCCACCCTCCCCATGATCTAACCGGCCGTATTTCATCGCCGCCCGCGACAGGTGTTAATGGCCCGCTCCGTCGGGACTGGCCGATAAAAACGACCACCGGTTGTGACACCGTGTCATAACACGGGCTCGGACCGGCCACGCCACGACGTGAAACGAGGACCGATGAGCGGCTGCAGCGAGCTGGAATACAGGACGCAGCAGGAATGACGGAGACTGGAATACAGGACGGAGCAGGGCTGAAGGGGGCTGGGATACAGGACGGAACAGCGGCTGACAGGAGCTGGAATACGGAACGAAGCAGCGGCTGACGGGGATTGGAATACAGGATGGAGCAGCAGCTGACAGGAGGTGGAATACGGAACGGAGCAGGGCTGAGGGGGCCGGGATACAGGACGGAGCAGGGCTGACGGGACTGGAAGACGGGACAGAGCAGGGCTGGCGGGGGATGGAACACAGGACGGAGCAGCGGCTGACAGGAGCTGGAGTACGGAACGGAGCAGGGCTGAGGGGGCTGGGATACAGGACGGAGCAGCGGCTGACGGGGCTGCAGGAATACACGGTGGAGCGGCGGCTGACGGGGGCTGGGATACAGGACGGAGCGGCAGCTGCCCACGCTGTGGCGGCCGCCGGCGCGTGAGGCACGTCACGTCGGCATTCCAGGCACGATAATCTCGGTGCGGCGACTGATGGATGGAGTCAGACCTGCCCGGATCCATGTAGAAAGCCCGTGAGGACCACCGTGTCGCGGTCCATACTGAAGAGACTGCGGGGCCCTCCAGGGCTGCACCAAGTCTGGCTTCAGAACATCGGTCAGCGGGAGTGGAGCGGACGGACTACGCCCAGTCCCTTCGTAAAGCCACCAGCTCAGCATTTGCAACAGTCTGGCAAAATGGCAGCCCCAGGTGTGCTACTAACGGCGCTCTTAGGATAGAGTGACAGAAAACATTCCAGATGTATGTCAACCACGCCAGAAAACTTGCCGTGGTAAAACCCTGAATGCCTCATCCAGTGGTAACCTCATCCATGTTCCTGACAGACGTTTCGCCAGGCCGTGGTACTTGTTTTTGCTCTCATCAAATTGTATTAGACATTTTTAACTTCGTTCTCGGCCGTGGCTGTTAAAATCAAGGTATTCTTTGCTTGATCTGCGTTTAAATAACCCCGTTTTTTAAAGCTTTCAGCCTTAAGTTTGATTTTTGGTCTCAGCTCAGTCTCTAACTGATAAGTCATAGGCGCAGCCTTAAACTCTAGCCTCTGTTAAACACTTCACTAAAAGGCTTTGTCCCGCGCTCCGGCATTCCCGATCCTGCGTAGGACCTCCTCATCCCGTTTCCAGTGGTCCACTGTTGCCGGTCCAGTGGCCACGTATCCCCGGTCCAAAGGCGTCTCCTCGTCCCTAATCCGGCGATCTTATCCTCAGCGATCCAGTCATCTTCAATCCAGAGATCATCGTCTGCAGTGCGAAGATCTTATTCGCGGTCCAGCGGCCCCGTCCCCAGACCAGCGGGTTTGCTGGGCGGCCAGCTCCCGGCCAGCGTCCCACCGCGCCGTGCCGCCGGCTGGCCGGGCCGAGATTTACGGGCCGCAGAGGGGGTCACGTCACCTGGCCGTCCAGCGGTGCCAGCTCTCGGCCCCACCTGCTGTCAGAGACTGTCCGGCAGTCCCGGCTCTGCCTGCCGTCAGGGACTGTCCGGCAGTCCCGGCTCTGCCTGCCGTCAGGGACTGGCCGCCGTCGCTGTACGGGCGGCCGGCGCCGCCGCCGCGGGGCGTCTCCGGCGCCGCTGAACAATGGTCGGGCCGCTCCGCAGCGGCAGGCCGGGAGACGCCGGCCAGCGGGAGCTGTGATTCCGAGCCGAGCGAGCCCAGAAAATCGCCGCCATCTCCCGCGGAGTAATGGAATGGAACAGCGTGCAAGCGCACCGCCCATTCATGCTGTTATTTCAGTGCCACGTTTTGGCATGTTTCAATGTGAGTATTCCTCGCCTGTTGGCATATCCGGTATTCACGCCTGAATAAATCAGCCCGCTAATGGTCAACTTCTCCTTTCTTCTTCTTCCTCTTCTTCATTTTGTTCTAGGAGGACAACTGTAGGAATGGAAACAGAAATAGCCAGGAGGAGTGGTCTAAACTCTATTCTTAAATGTTTCATGTTAATTATATGGTGCTGTATTGATAGCGCTACTTAAAATTAGCCCTTTGTCGCAGTATCTTTACAGTAACGCCTTTTTTGTTCACGAACACATTTTGTTTTGCTGTCCTAGCCATTCGTTACTTTTTGACTCCCGTTGTAAAGAAATGTTGCATTCATAAATGGGTAGCTTCAACAAGCGCGGAATTCTCCACGTCGGGCGCAGTGACCTTGCGTTCTTCCCTTAAACGTAGCCACAGGCGATTAGCTCATCTATCCCCAATTTATCACCCCGGTAGCCAAGGGTGGGCTGCAAGATGCAAACAACGACCTGAGAGCAACACTTTCAGAAGTCGAATTAAGGGCTTTGTATGGATAACAGGCGCTTAGGTACATCGTGACAACTGCCCGAGATGTGCTTGAAATTCCAGGTCTTCGCTTGGGCCGGCCGTATGGCTCTCCATCAAATCTGCACAAACTGCGCACTGGCGGAGCCGGCGGCCCTGCACCCTGTCCGGTCGGGCGCGCTGGTTAGCTCGTTACTTCCCCGCTCCTGGTCAGGTGGGGGGCAGAGTGTGGTGGTGTACCGGGACAGTGTCGGCCTGGCGAGCAGGTGGGCCATCTGAGGCTCGTGCCTGGTGCTGAAGCGGAGCTGCGATAGCTTACCAACGCTAATGGAAGAGGATGATCAGATTGCATTGGGATAAAGCTATGTCTTTATCACACATCATATTAAATTCGTGTGTTAGTGATAGCATCATTATTAATCTTCGACACTGATCTTTCACTTTCCTGCCTTTGAATGCATTTGAAAATCTCATTCATTGCTTTCATCCCCTCACTCTTAAAACATGGAAGCCCCTTTCCATATCTCCATATCCATTCACTACATTTAAGCTCCAGTGAACAAAAAAGTTGCTGTCAAACGTTTTCTCCCGTCAAAATAGAAGTGGCAAACTCACATTTTGTAGCGGTTACACTGCTCTAGCCTCCCCTGTCTCTCGTCTGCTGTCAATCCGTGGAAATTCAACTTCTCGTCTCCTGCTCAGTCTATACTCCGTCCGTAGGTCTTCTGCTGGTCCCTGCTGCTGGTCGGTCCATGGATCTCTCGTCTGCTGCTCAATCCGTGGACTTCTCGTCTCCCACTCGGTCTGAGGACCCCTCGTCTGCTGCTCGGTCTATGGACTTTTCGTCTCCTGCTCAGTCTATAGACCTCTCGTCCGCTGCTAGGTATGAGGACCCCTGGTCTGCTGGTCGGTCTGCAGATCTCTCGTCTCCTGCTCGCTGCTCGGTCTGAGGACCCCTCGTCTGCTGCTCGGTCTATGGACCTCTCGCCTGCTGCCCGGTCTGATGGTGATGTACGGCGCCTGGCGGCTGTTCGGTAATAACAGCCTGCGGCGGCCGAACACGGACAGTCACGGCCATGCACCAACGTAAACAACGATGTTGGCGGCCGCTCCTGACAGCCAGGTGATGCACGAGGTACACCTGTGGGCCGCCCTCCTGCAGCGCGCAGTAGCGTGACTACGGCGCTGCACCAACGGCTGACCGTGAAGTGGCTGAAGACGCTGTCGTGAAGCATGCAGTAGTAGAGGACGCAGCTTTAGAGCGCTTAGTCATCGGTGTTGTGTATGCTGACCACGTGGCAGTAGTACGCAGTGACCATTCCGCCCATGTGGTGTATCTGATCAAATGGAAGGAAACAGTTTTAACAGCGGGAGCCGGCAAAATTGCAAAAATACTAAGCAATTTGTCTGCCATGCCGATTGCTGCCAACGTGGCTATATTTCTCGCTCTCGTCAAAAGTGACAATGTGATCTTTTATGCTTTGATACAGTCTCCTCCGTTTTTCTGTCGCCTCTGTCACCACTGAAGTTATATTTATCGGGCATTTGTCGCGGCAGAGACGACCTCATTTGTGTGACAATATCTTCAGGGACAGTTCCGACCCTTTGTAACGACAGAATGTGTCATGTCTTCGATGGCGCCCGATAAACATGAGAAAAACAGCGCCTGCGGCGGGGAGGGCTGCTCCCACATTCCTGATCTACACGCTGCCGGGCAGATGGAGGCCGATAAAGGGGCCGCGGAGGCTCTTCGGAAACCCCCGCCGCGCCTTTGCTTCGATCGAACGCCCGGCGTTTGTGCCGTCCTCGGACCACAAACGCACCCATGCCCCGTAAGCCAGTGAGCGGCTCGAATGGTGCCTAATCTGGCGTCCCTTCCCGTCTCCGTGAAATGCAGCCACTGAGCCAGCTTCCACTTCTGGTCTTCCGATGCCCTGAGAGAGAGGGAGAGAGAGAAGACACATCCACAAAGCCGAACAGAACCGAGCCGCTGCATTGCTGGCGCCGCAGGACTCCTCTCTGCCGAGCCCGGTGGCCAGGCTCCGAACCAACCCGTTGCCACACCATGATGTAGAGAGCAGACAGTGACCGCAGCAGGACCCGGAGATGTACCTCTCCACGAGACGGACCTCGCACAGGGTCGTAAGTCGGAGCAGTTTCCGGCGATTTCATCCATATCTGAGAGGCACGTCCTGACTCGGCCGGGTTTAAAGAGCAGCCGGTGGTCGGCTCCGTGCCTGACTCCTGGACCCGGTGAGGCGGGCGGACAGACGAGGACAGCGGTATGACCGCCGCCGTCCGGCAGCCGCGCCTCGGTCCCATCTGATCTGGAGTCGGCCCCCGCCGCGCTGGTTATGAGCAGACCATAGGATGGCCGAGCGGTCCCGGCGTGTCGCCCGCGCCGTCCAAAGATGTAGGCTGACGTCACACTGATGCGTGACGTCAGCCGAGGTCCGACTGATCGGGCCTGGTGGGAACTGGGCGCCGATTTAACGCTGCTGGTCAGCTGAGGAAAGACGTCAATTTGCCGCAACTTGCGACGTGGTATGCTAGCGGCTACGCCATTGAGACTGAGGACCCACTGGAGAACGTTTGCTTCCGTTCCCGGTTTCCCGTTTGTTATTTATTGGCTGTTAAAATATACTCCACCAAAACTTCATAAGCCATCAAAACATCTTTTTCATAACTCATCCAGTGAGAAAATTAAGACGGAACACGTCATTTATAGTTATGGACTAACCGTTAAATTATAGCTAAATGACTTACGTCGTCACCGGCTTGAGCCTATTGTCATCTGAACTGCAGATCGATTTCCCGCTGGCCGGCCGACCTGAACGAGACGTTCCCTGCGCTCTGGCCTGCCGCTGGGCCCATAGACAATGGAATGTCGATGGAGCCGATATGCCGCCGGGGGGTGGGGTCTTTTTACCGGCTCCCGGGCGGGCAAGATCACAAGGTTCGATAATATCCTAATTTTCCATGGTTTACGGCCTCCACCCATTGACTACATCAGTGTTTATGGGGCCTTTATAGCGCAGTAAAGGTCGTCCGGGTCGAGATACGAATTCTTCCTGGACAAACGAATCGAGAGCAGTCCTCTCATTTATGAGACGTCCAAGCACCGGCGCAGTGAATGCAGCGGTGGACTACAACAGGAGCCGAGCCGTAAAACACCGGCGACTCGTCCCCGCGGTAAATTACCCGTCCCGGCTCGCCCCAGAGCAGCCCGTTCAAGATCTCTCCGCCCGCCGCGCCACGTTCGTCTTAGTTTTGCGCCGCGCCAGCCACGTCTGAATTTGGACCAAAAATAATTCGCCGCGCTGCGGAGCTGTGTGGCAGAGCCACAGCTCTGTTCGTCGCGTGGCGAGAGACAGCGCTGCTCCGTTGCACCCAGAGACAAAACTGCATCACAACGCTGTCCGCCGTGTGACGACGGACAGCGCTGCAGCCTTATAGCGAGAGACGGCACTGCCCGCTGAGGCCAGAGTGGCAGCGGGAATGATTTAATTAGACGCGGCCGAGGGCTGGAGCCGGACAAAAACGACCAGGTCACGCCCGAACCGGCACCGGCCGGGCCCGGGCACCGCGACCGTGTAATTATCAAACAATTATCTGCGCCGCGTTCGTGCCTCTCGCCGTGTTTTGGGCGAAAAGTCATCAGATGGTCGCAGGCCGCGCCCCGGGCGGTGCTTAGTCCCGGCCGGGCATCATTACCGGACATACCGGGGCCGAGCGGGCCTGCCGGCGGCCCTGCCTCATGACAGGGGAAGGGTCCCTCCACCGAAAGTCCGCGACCGGCCGGGAGAAACGCACCACAATGCCCGAAATAATTGGCCGGGTTAATGTGGGCCAAACCGAGCGGCGTTATCTGATGTGCGTCGAGGGGCGGCCTGGCGGGCCAGACTCCGAAACGTCGGACTGTGGCGGGGTGGATATCTGCGGTATGCTGTCGGGCACGGCTGATTGAGCCGTTGGAGTGGCAGGGCTTGTGATTGGAGGGGACGCTGGTTACGCAGTCCTCTTGATGAGGGATGCATGGCTGGGCTGGAACAGCACGTTTGGAGAGGTTTACGGGATTTCCCATCTCATTATGGTAACGATGTCTGCCCGCGAAAAGTCCATCAAAGTAGTCCAATCGAAACTGACACTCTGATTATGTGGTTATTCATTTTCACAAGTTGGAATGGAAGTGGTTACGGTCTGTCAACTAAATTTTGTTTTCTCTTCCGTTTTTCCCAGTCGTCGAAGTAAAAAAGTGGAGGGGAGAAGGCATGCTTCCACAAACGCCCATGCTTCATATACAAAACAGGCTGTCAAGGCTTCCTCCCATTATGTCTATTGAAAGCAGTGCATACGTATTTAGTCCACTTGGATGCATTTCGGAAAGCTGTAAATCTCATTTATGACGTTTTTTCGCACGCACCATTTTTCCGTCATTAAGAGATTTTTTTGTACCGACTGCCAACCGCAACAAACAATAACCATTTTCAAATGTCACTGCGATTATGTGGGGCATCACTGCACACGATGGAGAGCCCTTTATCTAGGGACCGGGACCTCGGCACCGCTGTCCTGGCGTCTGTCCGGTCTACAGTCCAGTTCAGGGGACCACCCGGCCCGGTCGGCCCGGTGCCGGTTCGTTTTCCCCCCAGGGCGGTCACGATCAGCGGACGATGTCCCCCCGCCCGGCCGACCGTGGACCCCGCTGCTCCGGCGTCCTTGTGCCGGCTGGTGCGCCGACCAGTCCGACGTCGCGCGCGCTGACAGCCTGCTCCGTGCAGCGTCGAGGCGGGAGAACAACGTGGTGTGGGATTGTAAAATTATGGACCGAGAAACACAGATGCACGAACCGGTCAGATTAACGATTCTCACATCATGAGTATGGTGCTGATGACAAGCGTTAGGTTAGTTTTTGCTAGCCTTCCTTCAATCTGTCGCGTAAAGAAAGGCACCTGGGGGGAGTGGTGTCAGGTTGACAGCGGGTTAGACGAGTTAATAATTTCACAGCGCCAACAAACGGCAGCTCGTAGCTTTGTTTATGAGTTTGCCAGTCTCATAGCCTTACATTTGGAGGAACACGCGTGTTTCTTTTGATCAAAATGCTTTAAACGCCGTCTGTGATGAAATAAAGAAGATAAGCGGAAACTTCGCTAATTGGGTAATCATGGCGATGAAAGCTCTTGATTACTACATGGTGGAATTTTATCGACCTCGAATGTCGGTCCTTGGCCTTGAAACGAAGCCAGCACCATTCCAAACAGGAGAAAACAACATTCCGATGTATTGCAGGGAGCTGAGGATCAAATTCCACCGCCCAGACGAAACGCGACACAAGTTGCAGGGTCAGGAGCGCATGTGTTACGTCTGTCTGCAGGGTCGACAACAGATGCATTACACCCTGTTCTTCAAAGCGAGAATGACACCATGGATTTTTTGGGCCGCCTTTTTCCAGGCACAGCTTTGGAGCTGGCTGCAACGTTCCAGCATAGATACTTGATACCTGATACCACAAATATCTACCTATACTGATGCACGGAAAATGCTTGGAGATGAGCTCTACTTCTGGACTTACTGCTAACACCTATGTTTGTGTCGAGGCGAGTCAGCGACTTTGCACAGGGACCCAACTGGTAGTGTGCTGAGTCTCATCGCTGCTACTCGATCTGCTGCAGATTCCTCCTCCTGCAGTCGCTACGAAATCCTGCTCCCGTAATCTGCCGCAGACTTTTGTTCCCCGCAGTCTGGTGCAGACTGTTCGCACGGTGCGCTGGAGACTCCTGTTTCTGCGGACTGGTGCAGACTCGTGCTGCGAACATCTGACGGCGTTCTGCGCAGGACAGACGTCTCGGACTCCGCGCCGTCCGTCGGCCGACAGTCAGACGCAGCACGGCCAGCTGAGCGCGGTCACTAACCCGATCAGGCTCTTTGATGCACCGGAACCGCCGGCGAGCACGAATCGCACGGCCACGCGCAGCTGAGCAGCCGGATAAACTGGAAAATAACGGGCTTCAGACGGCGGGGCCCGAGGACATTCGGGAAAACGTGACAGACGATCCTCGAGGCTGATAGGCCTTGAATGAGATTGACTTTTGTTTGCGGACGTTTCATTACGTAAGATATCCTAGATCACAACCAGAATTCAAAGAACACAGAGAATATACTGTTCACACAAGGTGAGCTCATGACTCAACTGATGGGGGTCCAAGGCTAATGACTCTCAGCAATGAAAGACCATCAAAGTACAAAGCGGGGCCAAAAGAACAATACATCCAGTTACTTCTGAATTTGGTGTTGTTTGCATGCCAAATAGGATTTCGTTTTTAAATATAACAAAAAACGGAAGGTCCGACTACCAGCCATCTAAGCCAGAATTCAATAATTTTCTCCATGCAGTTGCGGATCCAAAACTTAACATCTCACCGGCCAGCTGACGTGGCTCCCCGCTCGGGTTTAGTGCCGGTGTATGACAGAACCGCCGCTGCGGCCGGCCTCTGCGGCAGACAGCGGCCGCCGGGTGGGGTCCGGTTGGCTGCAGGACCTGCGGTGACTGCTCCGCGCCAAATCCCCGACCGGCGGCGAAAAAAGGCGCGCTGCAAACCCGCAGCCGCCCGGTCCAGATCTCCGCGGCCATTCCCACGCTCGGCACCTCCGAGATTCAGCCATCCTGCACGCTGTCACACAATGGAGGTGCCCGAGTGTTTTTTCCATCTCTACAACTGCACGTGCATTGTAATACTTTCACTGGTGTTCAACCGTGGTAATCATATTCAGTAACGGATTGGCTGGATCTGGTAAACCCTCAAGTGTGCTGTTCTACTGTTGCGACTAGTTGTTAGTTCATAAGCTCAGCAATTTCAGGACACACTGTGCTTTTCACGAGATGTCAAAGGCTCAGAAAAATCCGGCGGAAAAAATGCCATCTGAGAAAACTAATTCATGTTGTTAAGCTTCAGCCGTCCTCTTCTGGCAAATAATTCGTTCTCGTTTCATTTTGCTTTCATGTTCTGGCGATACGTCGACCTGTTGCATAATCATTAATTCTGCTCAACGCCTTACGAAACCGGCTTTTACCACTCCCTGGGCGATAGTTTAATTTGGGAGGATTAATTTCGAACAAAATGAATTCCTGGACGCGGACTATCAGCCGGCCAAGCGCAGCAGCTCTCCGGCCAGTCGTGCCACGGTTCCGCCTCTGCGTCGAGGCCAGCTGACGCCGCTGGCTGGGCAGTCCCCGGTCGGCGCACCAGCCCGGCAGCGCCCCAGCCGGGCCCAGGTGGCCGGGCGGCCGTGTTTCCGGGCGGAGGCTTTGATGCGCCGCCGGCCGCACGTGCGCCAGGTCAGGCCCGGCGGCGGTGCCACGTGACTGACGGTCCGTTCGACGTCAGCTGGTGATCGGCGGCGGCGCCTCTGATGTGGCGTCGGACGCCTTGCGGAGCTGCCACACGGCTGCTCCGAGCACCACTCGGCACGGCCTGCCGACGTCACGTGACATCGGGCCTGACTAGCCGCCATGTTCTGTGCCGTGTCGGCAGAAACACCTGATCTGATGATCTGCTGGGAGACTTATCTGAAGATCAAGGCCTATCCACGACGAACGCTTTCTGATTCCTCGCCTCGCTTGCCACACAGCAGCTGTCAAAATGGCAGCCGGTTCACACGAGCAATCTTACCTCTTACTTCGTCTTCTATTGTGGAAAAGTTCACAATAGCATCACTAATTGCTGAAGGGAAAACAACTTCCTTTCATCTCCCAGGCTCAAAGACATTTCTAATCCACTTGTACCGGCTCGAAACAGTGCGTGCATTTCTGAAAAGAGCTTTAAGTTTACGCGAATTTATCTCCGAAAACTCAGATAGCCGCGACACTTCACCGACTCTGAAGCCGGCTGTACATTACGAGCCCTGCAAGCCTTTGCAGCCGGCCTCGAAGACGGCCAGCAAGGGCACAGAGTTGCGCAACAGATGACAGCAGACCCAGTATGCACCAGCCCCCTCCCTTCCCTCCAGGCGAAGAGAGAAGGCGGGACGGCGCGAGCATTGTCCACAACGTGAAGAGAACCGAAACATCTGACAGGATGCTGCTCGTCGGCCTGAATATCAGCTTTGACCTCTACAGCAAGGGAAGAGTTGTTGTACGAAAAAAAAACATTCATCGCTGGTGACCTTCTCGTTGATGTTTATGTTCTTGCGCTATGACAGGAACTAAACGTGTTAAACTGCATGCAGCCCATAACGTAAAAAGATACGGCATTTTCATGCACACCAGACTCTGGTAACATGACCTTGACAGATACAACAATCACCTGGTACGCTGCAGTGTGTCGCATTGTTCCTGTGAGCTCCCGCTTGTCTGTTTGCCACTATCTCCGTCTGCGTCTGAGAGTTGACGGGCTGGGGCGCTGTCTCAACATTGCCGGCCGAACCGACAGTCTGAATCGTCCGGATCAGCAGTTCTTCATCTCACCGCATGAACAGCGGCCGTCAGGAGTCCGTCAACAAAGGATGCCGCTGTCATCGGCTTACGAACGGAATCAACTAAGGCCCGCTCCAAATCTGCCACTACTGGCGTGATATCGTCATCGATAAGCCTGTGGAGTGACGCTTTGAAAACGTTCAATTCCGCGTCTCAAAAACTTCCACGACTGCTCCTCCGAAAAAATCCGGCTTACATCGTTCACTGGAGCATGCGAAACGGCAGCGATACAAACACACCGATCCATATCCTCCTGCGTCAACAGTTCGGAACCGGGCGTCACCGTTCAGCCGGGAGTCTGCGGCAGACAGGTTCCGGCGGCCTCTGAATAAATACCGCCGCGGCTGAGGGCAGCCCGGCCCGGCACAGCAGGGCGGCGCTGGAGCTTTCCGCGGCCTCGTAAATCGGCACATGGAATACGCGGCGCGAGCGCAGCTGGCGGCAATGCCGGCGCGGGCGGCGCGCCGCCCTCGCCTCGCTAGGACACCCCCTGCTGGCGGCGTCTTATTAACTCCGCCAGCCAAACGCCAGACGGATTTATCAACCATTCAGCCGGCGGCAGCGCTGGGCAGCCGCGGAAACGGACATGTCGCTACCAGGCCGCCCCCGCCCAATCATGTCGCCCCACTGAGCTGAGCGGCCCTGCCGCGCGGCTCTGCTGACTACCCCTGACGAGCCGAGCGGTCCTGCTGAGTTGAGCGGTCCTGCTGAGCTGAGCGGTCCTGCTGAGGACCCTGCTGAGTGCCCTACTGAGCAGCTAAGTTAGCCTGGGAGTCCTCTCTGGCCTAACGGACCATGCTGAGCAGGGGCAGCAGCCCCACTGAGCAGCTGAAGTGACCCGAGGGACCCAGGCCGAGAGCGGATGTGCCAGCGTGTGCTGCCAGCCCGCCCCTAACCGTGGGGCAATCTCCGCGCCACGCTGGCCGCCGGCGCCGCCGTGCCGCCCGGCCTCTGGAACGGAACTGGTGACCGCAGCACGGCGCCGACCCCGTAATGTCGCCCCGGGCCATTTAGCTCCACCCCGTCCGGAAACTAACGGGATTCAAACAGCCCTGGTATAAAGTTCAAACGGTGTAAATTCTTGGACAGAAAGTCATAGCAAAGAATTGTTGAAAATAACGCGTTTTGCCGTCGGCTTTGAGCCGGCGTCTTCCCACGAAACAACTTCTGTCATCGCAAAAAATGTTTCGTTCCGGATCGATGCAGTGCTTGCGGTACGAGCCAGCGTCACATCGAGGCCGGGACTAGCCAACGCGGGCACGGAGCGTGATCCGGAAGACATTTCATGCTGCGCACCTAATGGAGAGGGATGCTGGGCGACGGACCTTGGGCCCGCTGTCCGCCGGCCGTGTTTGTGTCCGGCGGCCATTTTTGCGTTTGTCAGGAGAGACTGGACGCCGATGAGGTGTCGGGTGGCGAGATGGGAAGACGATCGGCGCTGGCGGGCGACGTCTGAGCGAGACCTAAAGGAGAACGCTGTTTAGCTCCAGCTGTGCATAATCCAGCTGTGGCCATGTTCCAGCGGGAAACGCGTATCCATATACCGCCGAGCCAGAAAACCTCATCCATCCTGGACTGACGGGTCTGTTGGCGTGAAGACCTTTCGGCTCCGGCGGGTGGGACGATGGCACGAGGGACGTAAGGGCCGAGACGTTGTGAGGACTGACGTTCATTTCAACGGGTTCCCAGCGACCAGTGGTGAACTAATTGTGTCACAGCTGAAGGATGAGAGGCAGTGTGCTGCCCTGTTCGCCCACTCATTCGTCATGCATTCTCGACTTGACTAGCTGATGAGGGCAAAACTTCCAGTTTGGGATGTGAAAGGGTCATTGAAAGGATGTGAAAGGATCATTATTTCCTCAGCACTAGGCAGGTAGTGTTCTGTGAAAAAGCTAGGATGAGCTAGGAGTCATCAGCTGTCGGTGGCCTAAGGACATCAGGGCATTCTGCGCTTGCGGTGACGGTTTTACAAATTCCTGTGGTCCCACTCAGCGAAACATACGTTTTGACGGCAATGGGCTTCTGGAAGCTATTTTTACTGAAAAGCATGGCACAGGCAAGCATGTGATATAAAAAGGATGATATGACATTATGGCCAGTGCATTCTGTCAATCCGCAGTAACAGACGGATGAGGCACATCTTTCAGACTGAGCACCAACTAAAAACCCAGCCCTAAACGTGTCTAAAGTGGTTTAGACATTATGACGACAATGGCAGTGGCAGCGAATGAATTGGAAACAATATCCATCCGTGACAGTAAATCGTAGGTCATGCCGTGGTGAACTACTAAAACCTGAAGAATGAAACTTAATATCTCATGTCATCGCCGGTTTGCCATACACACTTCAAACTGCTGAGCTTCCAGCAGTCGGTTTGCAGTTTATTAGGACGAATTATGTCTGCCGGGTTCTTGTGCGGCACAGGGACCAAACGTTACTCTAGCAACGAAGATGTGAATTGTATTAAATGCGGCCATCACCTGAGCAACTGATTCAGCCTAGGCACTGTGGTCGTAGTCACTGAAAAGTGCCTTGTTTTTATCATCGACTTACTAGCACTGAGCCTATCTGCGGCGGTTTTAGTTACGGAGCATTGAGAAGCGGCCAGAAAAAACACTTCCGCTTTTGAACATAACACGAACAGTACGTTCTTTGATAGCGTAAAATTATGGCAAGGTTGACAAAAATTCAGTAAGCCTCTCTGCTGGGCTTTCATGCCATGTAATTCCAGTTTTTTTCCATAAATTTGATCCGAATAGTTGCTGACGTGATGTTAGAAATCGGAGCTCGTAATAAGCACAGCTTGTTGCACGGACTCCGACCCCTACACCCGATCGAGCAATTCCAGGTACTGGCTGATTTTGTGGCGAAAGTTTAAGGTGCCGCCAAAGTAAATGACGATGTGCGGACGACGATAACGAATACCGCACGACCGCGTGATAGTCAGCTTGACCAGGGGCGCAGCCAGGATTTTCTTAAGGGAGGGGAACTCAGTGTGAACTGAAATCATATAAAAACCGCCTGCCGGAAAGACGATGTGCAATGGTTTTCACAAAAAAATGAGGGGCTAGGGGGACGCTCCCTCCTGGCTGCGCCTGTGAGTTTGACCCTCTTCCGACCAGTTGCCAGCTGACCCGCGGCCTAGATGTCGAACCCGTCTTGCTAGGAACGGGGAGGCCAGCGCACTACCAAGTGAGCTACCGATCACATAACAAAGCCTTTTTTATTATGTTCCACCGTATAGCGAATTTGTTTGCAGATTGGCGATCGGTGCGCAGCGTTCCCAGTTACACGTCGGTGGCCAGCGATGGAGCAGAATGACCCACAGTCCGTTTTGCTTCCCGTGTGGACGGCACGTTGCCGTTACGCAAATCTACAGCGATACTCTGCGACATGCCTGCCATAAATACGGAAGTCTAGACCCGCTAGACATCGAATCCGTCACTGGCTGCACTGGAATACATTGGGCAGCATGACACGTGTCGTTTTTCTGATGTGAAACATAAGGCTTTATGTTCCGAATGTCACTGCATCAAAAACCTATGTATTGTTTTCATGTGGATCAGTAAGACAACTTAACGTTGCGTTTCTAGACAAGGAAAAGTTTCCTCATTCAATATCTGGACATATTTATGGTCTGATCATTCTTCAAGAAGACGTCAATATTCCTTAAACTGGCCATCCATTGTCATTAAAGCTTTACGACCGCAATTTTGGCCAATCATCAAAGCACGTCAATTTCCGCCCTGCGGCGCCGCCGCCGGCAGTCGGACGTAACGGCGACCTCCGCCGTTACGAGGCTCCAGATTAGGTAAACACTCCGTCGTGTCCGTCGGGAACGACACGTCCCGATCGACGTCCGTCTGGAGCGACCTGTTCTGCGTGAAACGTGACAGGCTCTTCAACATCGCCTGCTCGAGACGCTAACTTCATGTTCTCTCTGACTTGGGCGGGTTCTGGTCACAGACTGCACAGTGTAACGCCTGTGCAGTAGCTGCATGAATTCCACACCGTCCACCTTAATCAGTTCATTTCCAAATACAGGTGTCAAAGTAAAGAAAGAATGAAAAGGACGTTTTATTTTTGTGGTAATGAGTTCCTCACAATTCGTCTGTGGGCGAATGCAGTCTAATGTTTGTAGGTTACTCTACATGGATGCGCATTTCAGAGTTCCTACACTCTTATGTCAGCGTTTCAAATTGGCTTCGTCATGTTCAGGACATTCACCATGACGCGTCACGGTCGATGCAGTTTCCATTGGACAGATAGACCATATACAGATATGGATAAGGACGAAATCACTAACGCGAAGTCGCATTGTTAGTGTATAACCTCCACGTTGGTTCCGCCGATTTTTTTGGAATTTTACACCGACGATATTGATCCTAAGCCATGGCAACCCCTAAATCTTTCCCAAGGCATCCGTCCCCATCGGGCAATTAAAAGCATTCCATCAGATTCCAGTTAGTTCAAATGTTTACGACGTCGTTGGACAAGTTATTTATTGGCTTACTTTATCCTTAAAACAAAAAAAACGGGGAACAAGTCATCTATATTCACCACATTACATCGACAAAGAATCCCGAATAGCCACCATAACACCAGCCCTTCTTCTGTAAACCGCAGACCCTCACTTTATTTCAGGTGCCTTCCGATGGTAATTACATCCTGATAAGGGCGCCGCCAAGGAAACACGTTATGTCCCGTATTTCTGTCATGATTTAGTGAGGCGCAGCGTAATTAGGTGGCCGCTGCAGGCCGAGCGCCTGGCGCGGGGAGCACGGTGCGATCTAAGTCGGCAGCCGCTGTGAGAACTCCAGCAGCCCGCTCGCCGCAGGGGGCAGACACGAGCGTAACCCGCGCGCAAACCGCCCGCGACTCTATTTATGAAAACCGTCTGTCAGCAATGAAAGGATCCCATCTGCATATTTAATCATTGATTCATGCAGGCAACGATGCGATGCACACCCCACCACGACTGCATCAATGGAATTGACGCAATTCGTGTAGCACATCACAGCGGCGTGCCGGCCGACTTCTCCAGTGCTGGATCGCCAGCACCGGGCAGCGTCACCGGGGGCGACTGGCCACCCCTCTCCCTTCATTCAGCCCGCTCAGCGCAGGCTGAGGGCGGGCCCGGCGCAGCAGGCAGCCTGATACCGAGGCCACTCTCTCTGTAGAACGAGCTGGCTGGGTCAGCCTGATTACCCCGGCTCAGGTCATTTAAACCGAGCGGTTTCGATTTTTCTCAGCGGCGAAGGTGCGTAGGGGCGAACGCGCTCTGCCGGGCCACAGCGAACCGCTTCTCCGAGTCCGAATGAGAGATGGGAAAGAGTGAGAGAAGGAATGAGAGAGCAAAGAAGAGAAGGGACGAGAAGAGAGTAGGGGGGAAGAGGAGAGAGGAAGAGAAACGGAGACAGATGGGTAGAGCGTTAAAGCGAGACAGAGAGAGAGAGAGAGAGAGAGAGAGAGAGACAGACAGACCTCGGACTTGCTGGCTGCCGGATCTGAGTAGGATTGCTCGGCGAAAATGATTTTCCGCCTCCAGCAGAAAGCAAACTCCCACGCAGTTCCTACGGAAACGCCCTGATGAACTAGTCTCCTATGACCGCAAAGCTATTCCCTCACCGGGCACCACAGCACAGGACCATCGTGAAAATGCTGAAGGATATTCTAACGTCGTAATACTAAGCTTTTCAACGTGTGGTTAGCTGAATTTGGACATCCATCCTAAAGCAAACTGCGTTTAGCCCCGCACTACAGGAGAGGGGCGATATGGGAGGAGAGTTATAATCTTTATGATTTCACTTTGGCTTCTGCGGTACACTTCCAAACGCAAGAAGCCAAAGAAAAAACATCGAAAGACAAGTGTGGCTACAGCCACCAAACCATCGGAAGATACAACGAAACAAATGTCATTTTAGGCCTTTTCATAACATTGTGACACCAGTTCGGGGCGTAGGAACCGGGGGGAGCCAGTCACCCCAGCTTTGGGCAGCATTTAACATTAGCCTTATTGGCGGTGAATGGAAAGAAAGAGGTAAAAATCACGTTTGCCACCCCCCCCCCCATCTCTAAAGAGGTTCCGACCACGACGTGATTTGAATCGTGACTTAGGCTGACCTCTATCGATTGCTTTTGAATTACCAAAATCGGACCGTTGGTTCTCGACATAGGAACGGGAGAATGAAAAACTGGAAGGTGATGAAATGCCCCCGTCAGTGCCGGGAAATATTTGGATTCGATTATTTTCAACGAAATTTTCTTGACATAATCTAACAAATATAACTGTGCATTACAAACAACAGTGGCAAGAGGGTGGGAGGGAGAGCGAGAGGGAGTGCAATGCGGTAGACGATTATAAGAGTGCAAGTTCCCAAGTCTGTTTCTAAATATAGGCTGGATCAACGAAATGGCTAGTACATTTTAACACACTGGAACTCTACTCAGAGCTTGTTTGTGAGATTTACTGGGCTGCAGAAATAAGAAGCCGCTGCCTAGCCTCTTTGCAATGTTACCGGCATTAGGTGCGAGATGAAAAATGATGCTTTCAGCACAGTCATTTATACAATGCATGTAAAAGAGTTATAATTAGTCGGTAATTAATAATGCTACGTGCAGTGCATTGCAAGCGGTTTTATTCGGCAAACAAACTGAACTATACTTGATCCAGTATCGCACCAGATGGATGCACCATACAGAGGAAAATGCAGATAAAACAAAAGCTTATTTTTCTCAGTACAAAATCTGCATAGTACAATGACCCATAGTTTCTAATCTGTGCATTACTAGGTTGTATAGTACTATGACGCCAGAGAACCGACGATTTCTGCATTAAATCGCGTTTTCCTGACTACCTGAGTTTTACGAACAAATCAGTAGACTGTCACCTGCAGTCTCGTGCTCCCTTCATCTCCAGCAAGCTAGTTTGATTCGTCCACTGCCACCAGTTCTCTGCCATCCACTGCAACTTGAACATGCGACCACCCTGGGATTTAAAGTAATCCCTTCCTGAATTTTGCCGACTGCGCCCGAATCGTTTAAGATGACACCACCAAAGTTTCAGTATGTAACCTTATTGCTGTTTATTTTATGTTTATTTATGTAACCTTATTACTGTTTATTTTATGTTTATTTATGTAACCTTATTACTGTTTATTTTATGTTTATTTATGTAACCTTGTTACTGTTACATGCTGAAATATTCAGAAAATGGTTACATGCTTTATATTTCACCGAAATTAGGAGCAAAATAGTACCATGCTTTCGGACGACTTTCGGCCACGAGCATCAGCCGGCGCACGGTAGGATTTTATTCGGTAATGTTACCACACCTCCACTAAAAAACACAAAAGAATACACATTGCCTTACAGAAGATTGGACCGGTAATCGAATGATGTCAATACTTTCTCACTTCTGCGATCATATTTAGCAATGTAAAACTACTACCACTTGAAGAAAAGCATCACTTGACATTCTAAATATGCTACGAATTTTGAGTTATCTCTCATGTAGGATCGAACGGAGGCATAGATCATCATTATCTCCCAGCTACAACATTGTTGTTTAATTCTGCATCTAGATGTATCGAAGTCATGCCAACTCCACAAAAACTGTGGTGTCTGTGACCCGACATGGATCAGACGAACCGGTCGCAAGCTGTGTCGGATGTCGCCGGGCGCTGGCGGGCGGCGGCCGGACGCTGAGCGCTGCGTTCACCAAATCAGTGGAAACACGAGACGCACGGGTGGTGGCGCGCGATATGAATGTGATCATCAGCTGACACAGCGTAACGCGAGAGGGAGAGAACCGAATCGGAGCAGGAAAGAGCGGCCAGAAGTGCGACGGCGTTGTAAGCATCTGGCCATTACTGCCACGCACTCGGCCATAACCGCTCAAGCGCCAGCGGCATAACTCACCCAGATTGTTCTACCGTACATTTTACTGTGATTTTGGCATCATACCAGACGCAACAAACTGTGGCCTTTCGTTCAGACCAGGTTAAAAGTTACAAGTAAACAGATACACCTCCTTGATTGCATGAAAAACATTGCACCTTTTTTCGTATGTACATTACAGTATTATTTTACTTGTGGCATCACAGGTAAACATACGTAGCCAAATTTCTCGCCTGGGAGATGAAGACATACCCTCTCGACTGTATTTGGGACGATTAAGATCGGACTCTTAGTTCCTGAGATATGTGTGTCCATTTTAACCCTGCAGGTTATTGCGGGTGGCAGAAGACCCAAAGTGGTGTTGAGTTAACGCCCCAAACCGCCGGCTTTGGCCCGTTCGTAGACGTGAACAGTGTCTATCATTTTATTATTATGTTTCTGACAGGAACGTTTTCTTTACCAACAGGAAATGTACTTGTAACTTTTAATTCCGTGCTTGCTTACCCAGCCTGAGTCTCTACTACCACTACGGCGCCTGTAATGTCATTTTGTAAAAACAATCTGCCGTTTGGAAACAGCAATCTTGTAGTTATTTTAAAACCACAAAATTCAGTCAATGAAAATTACCGCGCTGACACCCCGGCTTGCCCTTACGGTGGACGGCAGACAGAAAAGATCATTATTGAGACAGTAGACAGGAGAGATCATTACTGAGACGGCAGACAGGAGAGATCATCACTGTGACGGCAGGCAGGAGTTATCACACTGAGACGGCAGACAGAAGAGATCATCACTGAGAGGGCAGACAGAAGAGATCATCACTGAGAGGGCAGACAGAAGAGATCGTCACTGGTACGGCAGGCAGGAGATGGCACACTGAGACGGCAGGCAGAAGAGATCACCACTGATACGGCAGACAACAGGGATCATCACTGAGACGATAGACAGGAGATATCACCACTGAGACGGCAGGCAGGAGACACTGTCACTGAGATGGCAGACAGGCGAGCATCATTAATACAGAAGGCAAGGCTGGCAGACAGGAGAAACAAGTTCAGACACGACAGACAGCAGAGATCACCACTGAGAATGCAGACCGGACGGATCATCTCTGAGACGGCGGGGAGGGAGAGGTCAGGGCTGAGACAGAAGAGACAGAGACAAAGACAGACTTACGGGTCAAAGGATAACGAGCGTCACGCACCCCGCAAACCGCAGGGCATAGAGAAGACCGCAGTGGCGTCAGGCGGACACAGCAGCCGGCCCGGTAGGCGCGCCTCAGTAAGTCAGACGATTAGCGCTGTTCAAGATGCAATACATTGTTCGCCGAAAACACGCAATGAGACGGGCAAACGATGATTCGACTATCACCAGGCCTTTCTTTTAGCCCTCGCCCGTATAGGGGTTGATGGGTTTGTTCAGCCCCCTGAGGCTTTCCAAGGATAACTTCCGAACGGTCTGTTTAACCCATTTGAAACTTGGTGTACCTTACGGGGCAACTTTTTCGCATCTTATGGTATTTTTTTTCCTTTTACATTGCCATGGTAACGAGCTGTGACGTCATAACAGGAACGGTGTCAGCCGTTTTCGCGCGCCGACGCGGCCGGTTCACAACGGTCTCAGTTTTGTCCCACTGTAAGACGGTTGGAGTGCACGAATGTATTAAGATACACATCAATCAACTCCAAATTGTATGTTCTACACGACTATGCATAAAGTTCTAGGCTTATTCTCACTGCCTGGATTTTGGAGGGTGTAAACTGAGGTCATGAGCCACGGCAGGGAGCACGTTAATTTTTATCTTTGGGAATGCAATAAGAAATAGGAATCGCAAAACAACTTATATATTCGGATTGCTTGAGGTGTGAAGAATCAAATGGTGTACATTTGGTGCAGTTTATCCTTTATTTCATCCAAAGAGGGCGCATGCAGCGAACACCTCACTTTTGCTCCGACGGGCGGAGCGGCGTCGGCCGCCGAGCGATCAGTCTACAATACCACGGCACGCCTAAAATCAGATTTTGTGTTATATACCAACTCGAAAAACGCTTTGACGGCATCTAAGTTACGATTTTTAGCTAATCCGAGGTCATTCTAGGTCAATGGCTTCAAGTAACCTTGGACGACCTACGACGACATTTATATGCCATTTGACAATAGTGCTTGCTAACTGAGTGCTGCATTTGAGTTCAGCATCTGTTATTATCTGCCAAAATGCTTCTGCAGCTCCGAGAACGTATTTAAGACGATGACCCCGCTTGACGAGGGCTGACCTAGTATGACCTGGATCGGACTCCATGGGTAAAATACAATGTTGTGGTGTACAGAGACTCATAATTGATTGCCAAACACTATGGTACAAGTCCCGTTTCATCACTGTTTATTCTTTGGCGTTCATTTGCCCTTAAGCTAAAAAAGTGTCACTTTCTGCCAATTTTTGACCTTTGACCCGGTCTGGAAGGTCATCCGTTCACTTGAAACCTTAAAAAGAGATACCGATTGCGGGATATCGCCACGCCCAGCACGCTATACAACGTACGGTGTGTAAATGGCCAGGGGTCGTACCCCCCAAACGTCCACGTTATGCAGAAGGCCCTATACGGGCGAGAGTTAACACTATTGCCGGTAGGTGAACTGAATCCACCCCCTCAGGTTTTTTGCTTGCCAATTCCAAGCTTTTTGACGCAGCTTCACGAAACTTGGTGGCTTTTCCTAGCTAGTCCTTCTACGTCCTGTGACAAAATTTCGAAATTCCATTTTCCTCAGGCGCGGAGCCAGGCAACGTTTTTGGGGGCACCCCACGCCATTTTTGGCCCTGTTCAGGGTAAAAGGAAAATGACTGCCAAAAATAGCGTTTTAAGACAGAACTTAAAATCTTGTATGGATGTATAGCTAAAAGGTCGGGCAATGTCCAAATGCAGTTTTGTTTATCTGAGATCACTTTACAAGGTCAGGTCAAGGTCAAAAGTCAAAATTTGGTTTTATGGTAATAATTTCGGCGTTATTTTCTGAAATGCCAAACCCGAAACATATGTGACGTAGAAGGGTGTCCTCTACTTGTGCCTCACGTTTCAGCTGGATATCAGGTCGGTTCACGGAGCTATGACCTAAAATGTCAGTGCGCCTACCCTATATCATATAAGCCGTAAAATGGAATTTTTGAAACAGAGTGAATTTGAATGATTGAAAACATTAACAAACAATATTAAATGCACACGAGATCATTCCAAGTGACTCCAGGGTCACTGAAGGTCATTTAAATTCAAAGGCCACAGGTTGGTCTGAAGAACATGTGACCATGACAGTTCCCCCTTTCCATGTCCCTGGCACCGCCTATGCTAACATTATACGAACATTGTAAAACGATTTGTACTTCTTGAGCATAACATGATTAGCAGAAGCCAAAAAAGTGTTCTCACTTTTTTTTGTTCATACAGCTGTTGAAAAACTAATCCTCCTTTTTTGGAACCCCGTGAACGCCCATGGATTTTCTCAACATTTCAAATGTGTGTACCAAAGATAAAAGTCCCATCCATCATCTCTCGATTCATACCAATTCCATCGAAATCGGTCCATAAACAACCGAGTTATAAAGAAGTCCAAAAGCTTCCCCATTTTCATATTTTTGCCCCGCCCCTGTACATCCCCCTTCCCTTTCAAAATTTTAATAACTTCTTTTTTTTAAGTGTAGTTTACGTCATGGCAAACGGATTGTCGTTTGCTTCGATGAAATCGGATGTGTAGTTCTCGAGTTCTCAGGGGGGGCCTAGTCCGCCCCCCCCCCCTTGCCGGGAATCGGCCATACCGTCTAGCCCTCCGGGAACAGGATTCAATACCTGGACAATAAATAGACCTGAGTGTATGATGCACATATGTGTGTGGTGCCGTGCATGTGCGTGTGTGTCCATGTGTGAGAGGAAGAAGAAAGAAAGGGAGAGAGAGGGGGAGAGAGGCGAAACAGATAAAGGGAGAGAGACAGCAAAAGTCTTTTTTGTGTGCTTGAATTGAATCTGTACATCCATCCCAGTTTTTTTCTGCGATGAGTGTTGCTTGGAAGAGCTAAAAACCATTGTGAAACCTGAGATGTATACAAAGACGACTGCAAAATGCAAAGTTACTGACCTCCATCGTCTAGAGGTAAACTAACAGGAGGTTCGACCCAAACGAGCTTTGTTAGTTTCAGGTAGAGGTCAAAGATGTATTTGGTTTGGACGATGGCGAACATTTCCTTCCTACGGCGGGGCAAGCCAACACATGCATGGGCCTCGAGGCTGTTAACACACGTTTGGACCTCAGGACAGGCTGACAGGTATTTGGACCTCAGGGCAGGCTCGTAAATCTTGCTCCAAGTTTAAGCCTTAATTGAGGTCTACAAATCTGGAAAGAATAAATGCGTCTCCCGAAACATTTATGGAAAAACATTTGGCATCGAGTGGCAAAATTCACCGGCATGTGGTCTGAAACACAGTTTCTGTTGCTCTGCATGGCGATCATGGCATCCCAAAATACAAGATTTCGTAAAATAACGCTGGTCTAGCTGATAAGGTCCTGGTCGCTTTAAATCTTCTTGTAATGGTGCGTTTACGTCGTGTTTAGGAACAGTAGACTTTTTCATTTAATTGTGAAGAAGAGTGGTCTGCAAAGATGCTGAAGAACACTACGCATGGCTTAATCGACATTTTACATGATCTTAGTGACGCACGCGACAGTCTCAACCAAGTTCCATGACTAGGTTTGAGCGAGAGTGGTACATTCCCCTAAATCATGGCATTTTTGTGATATGTAAAGCCACTTGCCTAGCACAACGGAACAAACAGTTATGTAGTAATTTTTTTCATACGTAACTTAGTTATATGCATTCGAGTCTGCTGAACAGACACACGATTTTCATCAAACATGCCGGAAGCCTCCTATGAAGAGCTGGGGTGGTTCCATTACCTTGAACGCGTCCTGTCAGGCAAGCTTGCGTGGAATAGCTACAGGCGCAAAGGATGGCAGTATACGTGAGAGCAAATATGACTTGTTTCTGGAAAGCTGCCTGGCTCGTATGGACGGCACGTACAGGGACAGAATATTGTTGCTGAGGAATCCGAGAGCCGGCGGCGGCGGCGCCCGGCTGTTGTGGAATCGTAACGCCGCCCAGCAGCGAGCAGCGGATCTGTTGCCACCGGCAGCGGCAGGTTGCGCGTAATTCAGCCTCCCCCTCCGCGGCCCATATAGCCTGCAGACAGAGCCGTCAGAAGCAGCGCTGGCGCCCGCAGCCGGCCGCCGGGTCCGCAGACGGCGGCGGCGGCGGCGTCACCTTTCACGCGACGCCCCGTCGCCGGCGCGGCCGGCCCGGCGAACAAGTTGCCGTCGAAATCAGGCGACGGCGATCAAAGTTTCCGGGCAAACTGTCGTCGGATTAGACGGCCGCGGCCGCCCGCGGCCGGACACCGTATGGTCGGAGCCGTGTGGATTCGGCCGCTGTCGCCCTGGGGCCGGGGACTGATTGCCAATGGTCGGTCTCGGTCCGGACCATGCACGCCTCCCGGGCCAGTCGGCACGGTGTCCTCCAGTACCCGGCAACTTCAGTCCAGCCATCGTGAACACATGGCACACTGATGGCCGAAACGCCGCGTTTTCCCAGGGAAAACTCAGGGCCCAGAAAGCGTTTGCTGCGAGAAGGAGAAGTGGATTTGCTTTGTTTGGAAATCATTGATTTGCGGAATAAACTGGGCGTTTTTCTTTAATTTCTGGGGGATTCCCAGAGTTTGTTCAAGGATCTGATCATAGCCAGCAGCGCTGAAACCATACGACTGTTTTGAAACGTTGGTCACGTATTTCGCCAATCTCAAACGACGCAGACATGCAAACAATGAAGCGAGAGAAGAGCCACGGGTGCTTGAGGAAATTAAATTTTTCCACATTTCTTTGACCACGGGGCTCTTTTATTCGAACAACAAAAAATACAAATGTGAACTCTGGAACTGAGAAATACGACAAGCCATGGAAACAAGGCACGACTTAATTTGAAATAACGAAATAACCTCGGCCAATCTGTTGCGACGTCTTGCAACCATGCACCTGTCGGCGAACATACCACGAATACCAGACATATTGGCGCCACGACAGGCTTCCATCCGTTATGCACGACAGTGTCTAACGTTCTGTCAGCATGGTTTCCCAAAGACGTGCACGATCTCTGTTTACTGTGCAAATGGTCACACGAACAGGTTAACCTATTAACAGGACTGAACCACTAAATTGAAGGGCTGCTTATTGAAAGCAGCCCAGTGACTTGACAGGCTAGGTACACTAATTTTAGCACACAATTGAGTGCAGCAATGATTAAACCGCAAGCTAATTAAACCGGAACTAGGCTAAACAATGGGCTCGCAAATGTGTCGAAAGCGTCCGCGGCAAATTAGAGACAACAATGCCGTTCCTGCAACGGCCGTGAAGAATTCCATCCTAACATCAAATCTTTCGATTCATGTGCCTTGTAGCTAAGACGTCACTGTGGTACGAGCTCCTTCCTCCGTCCAAGAGAATTAGACTTGATCCGAACACAAGTTTCTATCCATAGTCTTTACTGAGATTTGCAAGTCTTGTAGGCATTCTCTGAACTCAAACAACCCTTGCCGGAAACACGCTACGAACGTTCGCGGCACGATTTCAAGCCCATGCGAGCATGGACGGCGGAACGGGGGAGGCACAGGGGCACCTTGCCCTCTTTAACCAGTGAAATTTGGCAGTAGCCATATGGCGTTACATGGAAAGAAATGACTATAAAAACAGCCGGTCCCCTCCCCTTGCCGAAATACGCTACGCCCCTGTTGCTTCTGGGCGAGCGCATGCCAAACGGCAGAGTGAGGAAGATGTGACTGCGGACAACTGCAAATAAACCCGAGGCCTCTTCTCGTATTACGCCTATTTCTAAATGGAAGCAGAGTGGGTTCAGACCGTTGATGACTTCCGAAGCTGCGCCGAAAACAACCCGAATTTGCAAGAAAGAACTAATTCATTATCTGGAATTTCACTAGCAATTGCTTTTTCTTTGTCCGCGGAGTATGTATGTATGTGTGTATGGATGATCTTAAACCAGGAGACAGATCTAGCAAGTTATGGTGAAATATTTTCTTTTGTGCGATTTTACACAGCGAAACCCCGAGCAGTATTCTTCGATTCACTCATTACTAATCTGCAACAAACCATACTAGGTCTTGATGCCGGAATGGCACTTCGTGGCACGAATTCAAAACAGGAGTCAAGCGAAAAGGCATGAGAGCATTTAAACGTGTAAGACTGTGCACAAATGCAAAGAACTGGAAATATGTACTCGTTGAAAGTCTACGTCTTTGGACAGGTACGTTCAAACTTCGGTACCTACCAAAAGGTAGACGATCACAAAAGCCCCATCTGCAATAAATGAAAATGCCTTTCTTAGCTTAAGCAGAGTGAGGTATAATGAGCAGAATGAGGTATAACCACTCACCATAACGTCGACACCTACACATAGCAAGACGATGGAAGTCCAACGTCTTAAATGGAGCCAGCCAATCTCTATTGGCAGGTGAATCTCGCGGACCTACAGGTGGCGACACGTAGTGGCTGGATGGAGAAACTCGGCTCGGCCACTGCAGCAGCCGGAGCGCTGCGTTCCCTCGGGCGGCGCCACGCCCCCTGGCAGGGGGTTTCACTCTTGTCTAGCAGAGCACTGCGTCCCCTCAGGCGGCGCCACGCCCCCTGGCAGGGGCTTCATTGTTGTCCAGTAGAGCGCTGCGTGCCCTCTGGCGGCGCCACGCCTCCTGGCAGGGGCTTCATTGTTGTCCAGTAGAGCGCTGCGTGCCCTCGGGCGGCGCCACGCCCCCTGGGCAGGGGTTTTCATGCTGTTCAGCAGCGTTCTCTCAGATGACATCACATACACACACCTTCCGGACGAGGACTTTACTGTTGTCCAGAAGGTTGGCCTGTGGTCCTTTCGCAAGGGCATATCGTGTGCCGGGATGATTATAACACTGCTTCCTTATAAAAGTGCATGTACGTGCCTTAGATGTTACAGTGTTACAGTTCTGTGCTAACAGCTTCACCGTTACTTTCGGGGTGAGGCGCCATGTCCCAGGAAGGGTTAAAGCAGCCCGATAACCAGGCACGCCTTCTGAGGCGGCTGTCTTTGTCGCAGGCTCAAAAGATGCCGTCCGGAAATCAGGCTCCATCGCTGGTCCAGATGGTAAACATTACACTACGTTATGCTCCGTCCCAGTAACCCGTAACCCTGACCAGACGGCAGCGCCTGAAAATCCAGAGAGTCAAGACTCTTTGCCTCATTTGTAGAGCGTCCCTTGAAAACCCTTTGAGGCCCACTTGCAATGCAGAGAATAAAGCGCAACAAACTTGCAGGTCAGTGGATGCATTAAAGGCCGTGGACTAATTTACAGTGACTAAGTGCCACTGATCCGAAACCGACTACCTCAGTACAACCTCAAGGATAGGCGTTGAATTACTTGAAATCGGTTATTGTCATTTGCTGCCGATAATGTTATTCCAAATTAACCGTATTGGGGCGAAGAAAGCGTGAGAGAATTGCAGGTCCGTGCCGGCATTAAAGGCATGAACTTATTATCAATGACTAAATGCCACTGATCCGAAAACGACTACCTCAGTACAGCCTCAAAGGGCAGGCGTTGATTTAAGTGAAGTCGGTGATTATGATTTGCTGCCGACAATGCTAGTTATCCGTAGTAATTATCCACAATTATCCCCAGCTAGGGCGCATAAGCGTATATACCTTACACAATGCTAGACAAAATGAAATCGTTGGCATCAGCAGTTTGTAAAGTTCAAAAGGCGGCACATCTCTGACCAGTTTCGGCACATGCTGATTGCAACCATTGGGGCAATTGTATTATTCAATCACGCCCAGCCAAACAAAGCGGCAAAACCATACCATCAGGAAGAATTTAGGCTGCGTATCGAGATAGAAAACGGGTGATGTTATAATCATTGCACTTTCATTCCTCATTCTGTCGCTTATATAAGGCACAAATGCGGCGAACGGGAAATTTGTAAAATCGTGGGAGTTAAGCTCACGAATTCTCGGTGGAAAGATCGAAACGTAGAAGCACACAGACACACCAAAGAGCTCACGATATTAATGTTGATAGGCGGAATGTCAAACTTAGCAGGCTCCTCAAAAACATCTGATACTGCGCTCAGGTTCCAATCAGAGTCCAACGTTTACAAGATGTTTGATATTTACAACCCTCCATCTAGGAATGGCATCAACAGGCAGCTCAGCATCATACGCCCCTAATTTTTAAATCGGTTTACCTCACACACCGTACACATTGCAAAGACCAGTTTTCAAGGCAGATCTCAAACGAGCAAGCTGAAGTCAAACAAAATGGTGACTGTAGGAGACGATATTGCAATATCTTACTTCATTCAAGAGAAGCTACTCGCTCACTGAGCCTCACCTCTCAAGAAGCTGAGGAAGGCCAAAAAGCAAAACACCATTCTTTAACTCTCCGTGATGTAGCGTGGGGTTTGCATCGTACTTCACGCGCCATAAATCAGGGCAGTTGGGGCGTGAGAGGTCCTACATATCTCGCAGTGATTCAGAAAATGCGTGCATCCACACGCTCTCGGCAAACAGAGGACCAAAGCAGCGGTGTTACCGTCACCACCCGGACTGTTTATTCTTCCGACGACACGAGCCGCGTGCTCGGCTGCACGCACAGTTGGCTAGTCGTCTCATCCTTCAGCCCGGACTGAGCAGGCCGCGCGGTACTGACGCTGAGCGACGCCGCCGGCGGTGGGCGTAACACCACCGCAGTGGTGCCGCCAGCGCCGCTGGTGCCAGGCGTGACATGCCGGGCATAACATCACCGCCTCCCCGACCTCCGACCGACGGCCCCGTCCCCCCCCCTCCCGCCTCGGGCTGCGGCCACAGGGGAGCGCGGCCTGCCAGCGCTGAATGCGGCGGCAGCGCGCCGGCGACCAAAACAGCGCGCCGCAGCCCGGCCGCTCGCACGGCCGTTCATCTCCGGCGGCGGCGGCCCCGGATCGCGGGCCGCCGCCGCCGCCGGCGCGATACCGTCACGGCGCCGTCGACGTCGACGTCGTTTGTCTGCGCCGGAACCGCGGCGCCGTCAACAAAGCCGGCGGCGGAACGGGCGCCGCGGCACCGTCGGCCGGAAAAACGCCCGCCGGCGCCGACCGCGGCCAGATTAACGACAGCACGCCCGCCAGAGTCGATCAGACCCGGTTTTTATCGGGAATTGCAGCTTCTTTTTACGTTTCTTAAGGCTTCGGCACTTGGTGGCGATTTGTGAGGCCCGCTGGTCTCGCTGCTACTGCCGGGGTGTGTCATCACAGTTTCTCCGTGTATGTGACCCTGGTACGTGTACCACTGCTGTCCGGTTCCATTGGATCAGTCCCTAAAATCATAGCTCCAAAAACCTCTCTAAGCCTCGGTCCGACAGGCGAAAACCTCTCGGGAACCTTCCTTTTCCTTTTCAGAACTTGGCGACCTGAGGTCAGTTCCTTAGTCTCTAAACACAACGGAAACCCTCGTTTTCGGCTATAGGCAATCCCACACTCCGAGCCTATGGGACCGATCGCCATCAAACATAAACTGATCGACATGTCACAAGCGTTTTGCTGCTCCCTAAGAAAAACTTGGTGACCTTAGGTCAGGTCCTTAACCTCTACGCACAAAGAGGGACCGTTTCCACCAGTCTCACCAATCGACGCGGCATATGCGATTTACTTCTCCGTTCAGAACTTGGCGACCTCAGGTCACGCTCTTAGCCATTAAGCAAAAGAAACACCTTGTTTTCCGCTGCAGGTTATCCCATGTTCCGAATTTATGAGACCGATCGCCAACAAACCTTTACCAATTGACGAGTCATATGCGATTTACTTTTCGTTCCTGAATATGGTGATTTTAGGTCAGGCTGCCTTTTAGAGGTAATTGGCCAGGTCACCGTATTTTGGAAAGACGACGAAGTCGCATACGGTTAAAGAAAACCGACAACGAGCTATCAACTTGGACTTCAACAAGGACAGCTACGGAATGTCGCACGTCCACAGGCAAACGATGCAGGAATCCCTCTGAAAACCTCTGTATTAGATCGTAGATCCAGGATTTTTGTTAGCAAGCGTGATACTTAATTAATTTTCTAAACTTTTACATCACAATGCACAGCTTCCACTAAGCCATGACGAAAACAGATGACCTGATAATTAACAAAAGGCTCTCACCATAATCCAGCTGGGTCACTTTGTCGCCGCCCGCCGGTGCTGTTCTGCCAAACCGTCCTTGCTGTTGTTTTCTCGCCAGCGTTGCCGGCTATTACAACTCTGAAGATTTTTTTTATTTGTTTGGTAATTATCTTTCATACATTTCCAACAGCAAAAATGTGGCTTGGTGATGGCGCAGTCTTTCAGTTAAATAATAATAATCATCAATTTCCTTTTTCGTACAGCGCAGGGTCTTAATAGCGGCTTTTTCACATTGCTGGACGAAAGTAGCTACCAATCTGCTTTTTTCGCACAGCAAGGGTTAATAATACCGTTTTTTTACATTGAAGGATGTAAACCTTTAGAAACCCTAAAAATGCGGCAAACCACCAATCCCTCTGTTCGCCCTAAACGAACGTCCGAAAACTTTCAGACTTGGTCAAAAATCTCTGAACTAGCAGCGGTGACGTGTAATTTTGCCAGATGAGGTGAAGACAGGGCTCGCGCCTCCGGTTTATAATGGCGGACAGGGATGACGGGGAGAGGATGGTGAATGAATCGACGGACCGATTCGGCCCGAGTCCTCGGTACCGATGACATCATTCTTTACATGACTGCCGTCCCCATAACCCAGCGGGGAAAAGGATTAAATCTGAGGCAGTAAAATAACTCGGGAGTGGCGAGTTACGGAAACGAAAATCAACAAAAACATGCGTCGGTTTAGGAACACATATCACGCAAAATCATGACAGCACTAAGCAAAAGAATGTTCCTCAAATAAATGACACGGCAAATGCATAGATTCAATACCTCATAACATCCATCAGCGCCTTTTTACAGCACACTGGCTAACCCTACGATTTTAGACGTTGGTGCGCCGTTCTGCAAAACGCAATCAAAAAACGTATTTGCATCAACCTCAATATTTTTCCTCCATAACGCGTGCTCGGCACGAGATTACAGTGTCCGTAGGGCACTGGGCGTAGGTAAGGCTCATCAATTAATAGAGTCAGGTAATTACTGCGAACAGGGGCCCCAGTGAATCACCTGGAAATGGTCTCGTTCCAGCCCAGACGTTACGGATGCGAACGGCTCTGAAGCTAATTTTCCAAGGACTTCGCCTAAGAGGAAATGGCTGGTCCTTAATGACATCGCTCGATTCCACTAAGCCAATTGAAAAACATGGGCCCGATCGAAAAATTCATCAGAGGCCTTCGCCGGCTAAACAGCAAAGCACGAGTTACAAATATGCCGTCTCCATGTGCAAGAAAACGGCATAAGGCACGGAAGTTCTCTTCTAATGGGGGCGCAACTGCAACCGCTTCATCTGTTAATCATCATATTTCGTGCCGAGACCCAGTTAACTTCTACGAAATTTATCATTTACATTAAACATGCTAATTCTGCACTTTTTGCATCTTCTGAGGAGCAAGCAATTATTTCTAGGAACGTTAGTAGCCCATGCAATGAATGAACGGTACCAGCCACTAATGAAATATGTTGCACCGTCACCGATAACGAAATGGTGAGGAAGCTGCATTGCTTGATCACTGTAAATTGAAAATCCACTGACGTAAAATATTCACATTGTTAGATTCCTGGCGATGGTGGTTCTGCCCAAATAAATGCTGGATAGGAATTCTATCCAACATGTTTAACATTCAAAGAGTGCGCTGAGTGATGAGACACAGTCAGGCCACAGAGACATTAGGATATATTTCCCCAGTGTAGCATAGCATGTCTGAGATCTTGGAGGACATATGTAGAGAGAGAAAGAGAGAAACAGATAGAGAGGGAGCGAGAGTAAGAGAGAGAGAGAGAGAGAGAGAGAGAGAGAGAGAGAGAGAGAGAGAGAGAGAGAGAGAGAGAGGGTCATATAAGCTACAGACGAAAGGGAGAATGATGACTGATACTGAAACAGCGCACATGATTTTGTGACACCTTGTATGACTCCATGGCAGTCTAATCAAATGGCTTTATTTTTTTATATTCCGTCAATGTGTCCGTGTTACCAACCGGCAGCCCCTCTCATCAGCGGGCCACGGCGGACACCAGAGGCCGTGTACATACTCAAACATGCTGTGTGCATACTCACCCCCGGATAACAATCAGTCTGCTGTCGCCAGCCTGCCCTGGCGACGGTAACCATGGCCGCCGCCAGGTCGCCCTCTCATCCTGAGCGCGTGTATCCGGATGGAGTGGAAAAATGAAATGGGGAAAATGAAATCAACTTGTTGAGTTGTGGTAGCTACGTCCACTAGCGGCTACGATTTCATTTTTTGTGGTCTGCTACAGTCGCATTAGATTCGCTTTTCTGCGTGTCTTTGTCTTATAGTCTCCGTATTTCATAAATGCTAGTTTTCGATCAGACATGAAACTGTCTTACCCCACCCCTCTGTATGTTTTTACAATGATAGGATAAAAGAGACCACTAGCGTAGCCAAGAGAGGAAGACAACACAGCCCACGTACCTCTCCTTACGCTTGAGACCCTGAAGTACATTTACATTCTTGACAAGGGTGTAATGTAGGTCTGCTACATGATTTTGAATTTATATTACGATGGATCTGACTTTCCGGTCTTTTCGTCTGAGAGATCTTCCATAAAGCATGCCCGTGCTTCCTGCTTTGGAAGACTCGGCCCTTGCCACCAGAAGTAGATTTATATTTGATCCCAAATGACCACATTAATCTCCAGGTGCAGTTGCCAAACCATAATAATCCCCAGCAAATATGACACTTTTATAGAAACAAAGCACAGCTCGTTCTCCTGAGTCGTTCACAGTTCTGAAGGCAAAACTTATGTAAGAAGCAAGAGGTAGTGATAGCATGCACATTTTGGTTAAATGTGAGAGAAATGAAATTCTTCCCATCCACACCATTTCCTCGATTCACACCATTAATGATTTATATACAGTGTTTCTAACACTTCGTATCAAACGCATTGGTTTTGATCCGTATTACTAACATATGCCCGTTTCCACCTGAATAAACAGCTGTTTAGCATCCCTTGCATCCTTCGCATCTCACAATGGCATCATTTCACAAGATATCGAAGCCTCACGAACCGTTTCTACCATAACAAGACTCGGATTTGTTCCCAACTTCTAGTTACTTCGGAAGCTAGGAACGCTTCTGGATATTTCTAATGGTAAATGTGGGCGCGTGAGCTCCCCTTGGTCCCGTCTATATTGTCCTGTGTTATGACTAGAATTAAAGTAAAGCAGTAGCTGTCCATATTCGGAAAGTATCTTCACGCAAGCTTTCATTAGCGAACATGGCGAACGACATGCACTGCACTTGCTCGACACCTCTGGCATTCATCGGCGCTCATCGAGTCGAGAAGACAACGTAAATGATAGACGTACGCACGTATGGAGGCATCTGGAAGGTTTACTGGATATTACCGGGAGCATTTTGAGCAGCAGCATGTGATTGGTCTCGACGTGTACTGCACTCAGTCATCACCTGATATAGAGCCAGAGTGACCCCTAATTGGCGACTGTGAAGTTTGGAATGCCGTTCAGATACAGTGCTACCTGCCAAGTCAATACGCATTGACTTCGTGCAGGAGATGTCCCCTGCATGCTTCGGTGGACGGACTTGGGCGCGCATCGCGGCAAGTCGGGCTCCACTGGAAACCCACGAGCATGTCCGGCAAACCGTGCAGACCTGGAGGTACGTCTCTAAAGGGGCGTGTTTAGAAGAGATGGCTGTGTGGAAGGCTGTGTAGATGGCTGTATGAAGAGAGGCTGTATGAGCTTACGCGAACCGTAGGAATGGCACCTGAGGAACTGACGGTTATAACTAGTAGTCGTAAAGGTGCTTCTAACGTCCCAGCTGACACAATCAGTCGAGCAGTGCAGAAAAGAAAGCGGCGTCTGTCAGGAGCTTCACCAAACTAAGCAGAAAAGGGTACATTTTTCTTCCTTTGCAAGAGTTTACATTACGCATATGGCACTGCATAAAAATGTGCTAAAATAAACTCGTTATTCCCCATCGTTTTAGCGTTGTGAAAGTCCTTGATGTCTGCAAACAAAGCGGTGCAGGGTTATGGTCAACTGAAGACGGTTTCGCGAAAAAATCGTATCACGAGGTATGATGCCATGGCGAGATCCGTCTTTCATATCACATGCAATTAACATGTCCATTTCATGGCATCGCAATCCAGGTTTTCTCTAGAATGGCACGCACCAACAAATTGAGTTCCCTTCCTAAATATGAGTGATTGAGGACAACTGTGACGTAAAAGCTGCGCCTAGAGGAGATCCAGGTCATCTTGGGTCAACCAAGATGGGGCGACTGAGGCAGTCCCCACTGGCGGGTCTAGCCCGAGCAGCGGTCGCTGGACCCATCGCTGATGTTACTGACCCGGTCAGCGGTCACCGGACCCGCCGCCTGTGCGCGCCGCTGATGTTACTGACCCGGTCAGCGGTCGCTGGACCCGCCGTCTGTGGGCGCCGCTGATGTTACTGACCCGGTCAGCGGTCGCCGGACCCGCCGCCTGAGGGTGCCGCTGGTGTTACTGACCCGGTCAGCGGTCGCCGGACCCGCCACCTGAGGGTGCCGCTGGTGTTACTGGCCTGGTCAGCGGTCGCCGGATCCGCCACCTGAGGGTGCCGCTGGTGTTACTGGCCTGGCCAGCGGTCGCCGGACCCGCCACCTGAGGGTGCCGCTGGTGTTACTGGCCTGGTCAGCGGTCGCCGGACCCGCCACCTGAGGGTGCCGCTGGTGTTACTGGCCTGGTCAGCGGTCGCCGGACCCGCCACCTGAGGGTGCCGCTGGTGTTACTGGCCTGGTCAGCGGTCGCTGGACCCGCCGCCTGTGGGCGCTGCGTGACTGCACGTCGTTACGACCTCGGCGGCGGTCGGTCGGCTCCATTTGGCGCGACGCGCTCGGAAGACTTACGAGGGCCGAGCTGGCCACCGCCGCCAGGGCACTCGACCGAGAACCTCGAGAGCCGAGCTGACGGGGGAGGGGGCGCACGAGCCGGCCTCGAAACTTCCCGCCGCGGCCCACCAGCGTATGGCACTCGAGGGCTGCCATCAAACGAGCGAGAGCAGGCGTGACGGAGGCGGGTCTCTTTGCACGGCCTCGATGCCGTGACTGGGTATTGCGGAAGAAATCCGTCAGCAAATGCCCACAGAAAATGATAAATCGCCGCACAGGGACCCAAATGGCCAATGACCAGGCACATTACACATGACACATCAAGACCAGCAACAAAAGCTGCCAGCGCAAAGTCATTTGGAGGGTTCATTAGGAGCTCCATTCAGTGATTTGTCTGCATAATAAAGAACAGTCACTGATAACTGGTCCCAGGCGCCGGAGCTAAGTACCGGTTTAGTACCGCTATATGTCACCTCGTGGCATGGGGATTTGAAACATAGGAAGTCTGTAAAAGTGGCATGATGGCTTGGAAAAGCACCCGCATCTGTTTGGTATTTCTGAGGAATACAGTAATACTAAAAGTGGTATTAATCAGTCGGCGGACAACTGTTTGCCGACTTGAATCGTTTCACCTCACAGGCTCGGTAGCGTCCTGGATGGCCATGGAGGTGTCTGTACCGAGTTCTTTGCAGATGAATGTAGAGTATATTGCACTGATTGCGTGGCCTTAAAAAATATCGGAGATGGACTGTCTTCATGTCAGCTTAGCATAAGAAACGATCGATCAGCTACCACGGAACACGACGGAGGGTGCCCGATGACCCTGCGGTGAGTGCCCGGGAGTGCCCTACATATTGACCGCTCTCATCCCCTCCAGCCTGTCACCGGCTCGGCGCAGCTGGAGGTACAGCCCTGACAAAGTCGGCAGACAGAGGGGTCGGCCCTCGCGCTCCTCCGAGAGGGGAGGGGCGGAGGCGGCGCCGCTAATGAGACCCAGCCTTTGTCGGCGCCGACGTTCGCACGGCGCCTGTCGATGCCCGGCCGTCGGCGGGCGGTCTGCGTCGCCGGCGACGATCAGCCGGCCCGCGACTGCCGATTGCGACGGTGTGCCACTCCTGCTCTCACCTCTGGAGCTGCGGCGGCGGCGTCTTGACGACACCTGCGCGCCGTTTCTGGAAGTGCTGGCTTGTTGCTTCGGTTTGGTGGTCACTGCTTCAGAGCGTGCTGCACGTCTCAGACACGCCACAGATGCCGCAGCCCTCCTCCGAGAAGTACAACCGTTCGCTCTGTTTGCGGTTTCCGTGATTGGCTATATCATCCATTTGTCCTGATGCCATGTTAGCACCGCTTTGCTTTCTGCAGTTGCCAGTTTTTCTCAAACAAGCTTCTGAAGGCCAGGCAACAGAGCAATCATGCTACGGGTGCAGGTTTTTGCCTTTGCGGCGCAATGTGAATGCAGTCCTTTCTTTTCTCTAAAATCATTTTCACTGGTGTGATTCAAGGATAGGAGACCGTGTTAAGCAGCCCTAGCTGCATACAATCCGACCCCACATCAGACTGAACAATGCCAGGTAACGGTTGATACTGTGTTGAAAGTTCAACGTGCCGCCAAAGGTGCGACATGACCATGTGCTCATGGGTCACTCAACATAACCCTACACCAGCCAGTGGCCAGCGGACCAGTCGCCGCGGGCCAAATTCTAAGCTCCGAAGCGACTCCTACCCGCTATGCCAGATCTATGAGACCAGCGATCTTCCGCCTGAGTTATCAACCACGATATCTCCTTGTTCTTGTTTCGATTGATCTCACAATAGGTTATTTCACAACCATGATGTTTAATTAATGGATGTTATAAAACCGCCCACGTAGCAGTAATCAACAAATAATTAGTTCAAAAAAATACATTATTTATGTCGCATACACCTTTAAGCGCTACACACAGACATTTTGAAGACTATGCGCGGGGCTCTCGGTGTCGACTGGCGCTAATAAATACCAGGCGGATTCAAAAGGCATAGCCTACTGGACGGGCAGTCTGGCGTGGCCAGGGCCCTTCATTTCTGCACGTTGGCACCTCCGGCGGAGGATCTAACTCGGCGTCATCGCCCAGCCTCCGACCTGATTAAAACCGGCCCGGCGTCTCTCGGCTAATCCTCGGTCTCGGTAACTCACATTTGGGAGGCCGCGCTGATGGCAGCCGGCGCATATCAGCGCCACAATTTAGCCAGTCTGCATCCGACGACTTTTATGGACGCCGCGCGTGCCGCGTTCATTAACTGCTCACGCTGCAGCTACCTCGCGCCATCCTCCGGCGGCTGACCGCCAGCCGTGCCAGCTGACTGCCCTGTCCGGCAGAACGGAGGCGGCGGCGGCGGCAGCGGCGGCGGCCACCCCGGGATGTTACCAGGGTCAACGGTCGCCTCCAGTCAGTCTGGCACAAAACAGGGCGGCCGCCGACGATGTCGCTTCATCCCGAGGGGGCTGTCCTGCCGCGTACCACACAGGTACGAAGTAAGTACGAAAGCACTTGAGTCAGAAGTGCACACAGCCCGGCCAGACAACCGCATCAGGGTACAGTGTCGATCACCGGGTGGTAGTCCCCAGATCCTTTAAGGTTGCGGAGGTATTTTGGCCCATCCTGAAGGATGATCACACCAAGCAGCGGAGACTGTAACATTAACCCCACATTGAACTTTGCTGCAAATCACAGCAGCAGTAAATCCAGCGCATACCGCCATAGGTCCGATACCTGTCATAAAGTCGCCCATCTTTTACACCACCATTGTCTGGGATGGCCAGACAGCTCAAAAACTCAGCCGCGCTAACGAATGTGATGTAAAACATGTTCCCTGTAAACGGCCCATAGTTACTGCCGAACGCCAGAAGCCTGACAACCATAAAAACAACAAAAGGAGTATATAAGCACAAAGTACACAGCAAAAACGATAAAATTTGCTCGCCAACCCACACCTTGAAGTCAAAGTGATATCCACTCGTCAGTGCTCTTATGGGCATTTATTTCGTGTTAATTATGTCTTAACTTTTCCATTCCCAAATTGCCGTCCATTTCGGTGTCTGCCGGCCAGAGAACAGCGGTGCCATCTGCCGCCGGCCCTGACAGCGGCCGACGGCAGAATGTTACGGCGCCGCCACCACTGACGCCCGTCTGCCGTCAGAGGCGAGCCTGTGTGACATTCCAGCGTCACCGCAGCCGACACAGAAACCCGCCGGGAATCTGCAGCACCGAGCCGCCGCGTCAGCCGGACTGGGGAACCAGCAGCAGTAGAGTCGAATTGACTCTGAATCCCTGCGAAAATTCGCGGCTCCAAACAACCACAAGGCAGAAGATACGGGGTCAGAGGGACGGGGCAGAAATTGGCCTGCACTTTTCTTCGATAGCCACCCTGGGTATGATACAAAAGAACTCACTTTCGTTCAGTTCAACAACGTTACCAAGAATCAGACACCTTCCCGCATACATGGTGCAGATCGAAGCGCTGATTTTAGCCGATCACGTGGAGCTGGGTATCACTGTCAACCAACGAGGGACCATGTTCAATGGCCTTGCTAGTCAAAAGCCAGCTCGCTCAGCTCCACTTTCATATCACTACCAGTGAGGTAAACTAGGTGTAGGAACGTCTCGGAAAGTGGGGGTGCCAAGGCAATTTTGAAGCCGATTCTTTCCATGCATCGCCATAAGGTTAATGTTCAGCATTCTCGGAAAGTGGGGGTGCCATGGCACCTACGGACCCCCGATTCCTGCGCCTATGAGAGAGAAGGATCCGTTCCAGTTCCGTTCCAGTTCCGTTCCAGTTCCGTTCACCCCAGTCGGCTGGGGCGGACCGTGTCAACACCTCACGCATGAGAAATGCTGTTTCCCGCGCCAGCCCAGCTGGAGCTGCATTCAGCACGGTGCAAAGGTATTACCGTGAAGAATTTATCGCCGAGCCGAGCCGGCCGACGCATGTTTTCCACGCCGGCGAACCGTCGCTTGATGAGGTTTTATTGTGAAACGAGCGAGCCGCGGTGCAGTTTGAATCCGATGCATCATTCCTGACTTTGCATGAGATCGCTTCATTTCGCTTCACACCACGGGGGCTTTGCTGGCGCCGCGCCGAAGATGTCGAGATTTATTTTCCGCCGTTTAATCCAGGAGCTGTCTCGTTCTGGCGCCGGAGCGTCGCCATTTCGCTTCAGAGATCTGCATCCTCTCGCACAGTGATTCATTCTTAATGAGGTAACTCGGCGAAAAATATGCCCACATAAGCGATAAATTGTTTGCACCCCATCGGTGACGAGCGCGGCGAAAGCAACAGGCGGAGCCCCTGCAAGGTGCAGCACCGTTCAGACCCTCATTGTGCCCTACCGCCGCGCAGTGACTCAGCGTCATCAGTCAACCGTTCGTTACGATTGTCGCCCGTCTCCCCCAGAGGCGCGCACCCCTGCTCGGAATAATGCGATCGCGGCAGAGCTGGTCGGCGGCCGGGATCCGGCCATCAGACAGCCCCTCCCGGTCATAACGACGACACCACCGGCTCCTCAGCACACTGGGTCTGGCCCGGGCCTTTGACGGCGCACAGCACACGTGAAAGCACGCACGCAACCGGGATTACAGCAGGGCGGCGCGCCGCGGCTGAGACATGGGCGCCGGTCAGACGCTGCCACACGGAGGACAGTCCTCCCCAGGCTGCCAGGTAGGCGAGAGGACGGAAGGACAGTCCCCCCGGCGGCCGTGTGGGTGAGAGGACGGAGGACAGTGCTCCCCCAGGCTGCCAGGTGGGTGAGAGGACGGAGGACGGTCCTCCGGCGGCCGTGCGGGTGAGAGGACTGAACACAGTCCTCCCCCGGCTGGCGAATGGGCGAGAGGATGGAAGACAGTCCCCCCCGGCGGCCTTGTAGTTGGGAGGATTGAGTGAGTGGGAGGGAGGAACAGTCCTCCCCTGGTGACCGTGTGGGCGAGAGAACGGCGAACAGTCCTCCCCGGCGACTCTGTAGGTGAGAGAACGGGTAACAGTCCTCCCCCGGTGGCCGGGTGGATGAGAGGACGGAGGGGGTCCTCTCCAGGCGGGCGGATGGGCGAGAGGACAGAAGACAGTCCTCTCCCGAAGGCCGGGCGGGTGCCAGATAAGGAAAATACGAAAGCATGAGTAGGAAGACACAGTCCGCCAACAACCGCATCAGACCGGTGGCACGAGTGGCTATCCTTTAAGTTTTCTTAGACAGGACGGAGAACAGCCCCTCCGGTGGCCGACGGAGACCAGTCCTTCGCTTGACAAACTAGTGACATCTGCGATAGTGGTGGCCAATGGCGTCTCGAGGATGCTAATCACCCAAATTATCGGTGCACCTGCCTCGCGACTGCATCTGCAGATCGCAAGGAAGTTGGTTCCACCATCATGAGCGGCCCAAATCTGACTCATTAATGTCCGAGGCAGAACTGCGCAAAGAACGGAAGTGCCAATGCCGTCCTTTCCAGTAACATCCTTTTCCGTTTCAGCTCCGCGTCATGTCCTACAGCTGCTGAACTGTTTGGTCGGTGGTTGGCGGGATGTAGGGTGCGGGGAGTAGGGATCAAGTCGATTCTTGTGCATTTGGATATTCGTGACTGGAACTGGTTTGGAACCGTGTACCGTGGCTTTCCGAATAATTAACGCCATTTTAAGGGTGTTTCAAGACACCAGCGGACACAAAGGACCTGGACACGAACTGGAGACACGTCTACGCTACCGGTGAGAACAGAACAGATGACTGAGATGCGCCTTTGCCTGTCAGTTATAAAACCGCGGGATCAATGCATGGGAATCCCGTCAAAGTGTTGCCAACCATGAATGGCCTCCAAATAACCTGCTTCTGTCGCGGGTCCTTGGCGCCTCGTTTATATATCGCGTACCAAGCAAAAACGCTAAGTCCAGGACAACGGGATTATTGGTGCTAAATATGTTGTAGTCGTTACGGAATTTCAGAACACAGCGTGATCACTGAGGTGTATTGGCCGAAATTGCTGCGGCTTCCCACAAGCTGTTCTCACAGTTAAGTCCATCAGCAAACCAGTCCGGCGCCAGTCGACCATCGTGCCAAACTTGCGAGCCGCATGATGTAATTAGTCGGACCAAGTTACCGACCACTGAGCCACGCGTCCGTCGAGTCTGTCTCACAAATCGGCGCTCAACTTCCACTCGACCGGCGTTCAGCCTCAGGCTTAGCCGACCTCCCGGCCATCGGCAGACCTGTTCACCGGCAAAGCTGCCGATCGTCCGACCTACAGCAGACCTGTTTACCGGCACAGCTGCCGATCGTCCGACCTACAGCAGACCTGCTCACCGGCACAGCTGCTTACCGTCCGGCCCACAGCAGACCTGCTCACCGGCACAGCTGCTTACCGTCCGGCCCACAGCAGACCTAACCCTCGCACAGCTGCTGGCCGTCCGACCCACAGCAGATCTCTTTACCAGCACAGCTGCTGACCATCAGACCCACAGCACACCTGTTTACAGGCACAGCTGCCGACCGTCCGGCCCACAGCAGGCCAGTTCACCGGCACAACTGCTGACCGTCCAACCCACAACAGACCTCTTTACCAGCACGGCTGCTGACTATCAGACCTACAGCAGACCTGTTTACAGGCACAGCGACCTGTTTACAGTCTGCCGCTCACCTTTCGGTAATCATTTTAGCAGCCGCTCTCTAACACGTACTGCCAACATCGACATGCAGAGCAGAGGGTTTCTCTCTACAGCCAATGAAGCGACTAGCCACGACGGCACTTGATGCAGATTCACGCCGACCAATCAGAAGCGGGCTTCGTGGCGGGCACTGGCCGGGCCGTTGAACAGGTGGGTTCTGGTAATCCACTGAGTCGTGATAATCCGCCGCGACTGGTCCCGGGCGGGTGGGGAGGGCCATCAGGGCTGTCAATCACGGCGCGCTATCGCCGCAGTCGAATCGATGTCACAGCAGGCGCGAACGTGATCAAAATATCGATCTCTGGCGCTCATTCACGCCCGAAGAGCAGACGTCATATCAGGGCAGCACGCTGCGCTGGATCCGGCTGGGCTCGGCTGGACTCGGCTTAACACTGCTGGACACCGACGGACTCGGCCGGACTCGGTCGACTATGCAGGACTTGGCCGGACTCAACTGGACTGCACTGGACACTTCAAGACATTGTTGGACTCTGCTGGACCCCGCTGGACTCTGTTGGATTCGGACAGCCGTCCCGGTGTTCAGCCGAGTACGACCCGGCCTGTCTGCCGAAACACCACCTGTCACCTCATCACCGGGCCCCGCGGCCGCCGGCAGCGGACCTAACTGGCGGCGACATCAAAGTCCAGCCGGCGTCGCCTCTGCGGCTGACCTGGCCGGCGCGCGCCAGCACGCCATTACATGGAGCTGCCGCCGCCAGCTCGGGCAGACGGCCAACACAGGCCCCGGCGGCCGGCGCACCGTGCAATTACGGCCCTGACGGACAGCGCGCCCGCTGCAGGCCCGAGTCCAGGAGTCCGGAGTCCGGGCGGAGCGCCGACAATCATCACCCGCTCCCGGCGACGGCTGGCTCGAGCTAATTAATTGCCGTGAGTTATCGCCGCCTAATGCACTTATTACCGGGCTATTTTATTGACAGTTCGGACCCATAAATAGTGCTGGGTCTTTCATTGTTTGGAGTTACGACGGCTCTCTGACGTTACTTAGGAAGCGATAAATTATCGGCGGCAATTAATCAGTTCCAGCGTTGAACGTTTGTGGCATGTAGCCTGACGAGAGGTATATCAAATGCAATGGTTCATAAAGCCCTAAGGGCTATATCGAAAACAGTCCAACCTAGTTTCCCATAAGCTGCGGTGGTTTATGGGATGGTCACTTCCCCGATGCGAGCATGTCTGCGATATCCAGAGACTGTCTCAGACACACCAGACGAAATCGAGAAACTGAGAAATAAATGATGAGAAATAAAAGCAAGTTTTCATAGACGCCGGTAGCTCCTCTTTCCTTGTCTAAATCAGAAGGCCACCAATGCCATAAATCCCCAACACGCCGAGCTCATTATATGACACAGCGCTGACGCAAGCAGTAGTACAACGAAAGTTCATTTCGATCCCGTATTGTGACGTAAAGACGGTGTCAACCACGTCATGGCAGTGTGCAGAATGCACTTTATAATAACAATCGACCTGTGCCTCAGGAATGTGGTGACTGATCCCATGTCCTAAACCACTCCACTTACACGTCCCGATGAGCGCTGATCCGAGACCCTGACGTCCAGTCGCTGCCACGCTTGGCTAGGGCTCCCATCGGCAGATTTCACGTCGAACCGTGTATCAGGAGCCTGAAAAAGGAGCCAGAAAAACCTGGCCTTGAAGCGCTCTCGCCGCCGGTCGAGGATCACGCTCACCGCCGCCCGCTGGGCTTGGATGCTGCATGCCATAAATCCTGGTGCTGGACGGACTGTTCAGATCTGAGAATCATTGTACCGGTAACGAGCTGCATACTTGCCTCTGGGCAGAACTTGGACGGCGTTATGCGTTCACGTGCAACACGTTAAAAAAGCGCGAGTGTGGCGAACGAAGCATGCAATACAGATTATTTTTCCATGCTGTACGGCCTGGTCTTCTAAACTGATCCATTATAGAATCAGGTCACGCTGTCGTAAACAAACAAACACACAATTTTCAGTTCATAATGATTGCACCACACGCCAGTTTTCCCTGTGGCCATGCAGCGATGAATGGGCTCTGGGACCTGGACAAGCAAATACCGTCGCCTCGCCAAGGCCACATAAACACGCCCTAACCGGGCCGAATCCGCGCCGAGTCGGTCACCACAACAGCCGGGCGCCACCGGAGAACAGAGACATCAGCGCGGGGCCGCCACGGCGCCTCGGTCAGGTTCTGTTACGCGCCCGTGACGGCTCTGTGGCGCCGATGTGGCCGGCCGGTGTATCTGCGTAATCGGAGAGGAGGTGCGTGACGGAGGCGACGCGCCGGTGTAACTCGCCCCGCACTCATAAATCCATCGCGCGACGTGCAACAGGTAAAAACGCCGTCCGCGCCGCCGATGCGGTGCCTCAGCAGTGACGTGCAAAGATTCCAGTGATAGTGTTCCTGTTCTTGCGCGCGGACCGCCTTCGCCCTTTTTGCCTGCGGTTCTCCTCCCCCGCAAATGCTTGCAAACGAATACATTCATTTGTATTCATTCCATCGGTTCCGCCGCTGGTTAGAAATCATCCTGATCGCCGGATGTGTCAATCACCCTTCATTTCCTAATTGAAATGACCCACTCCGGCACCGCCCATGGACACGCGGCGAGGGGTAGCTTCCCCTCCCGGGGAGTTCTCTCCAGTCACATACAGCGACCTCTTTCCGAAGTGCGAGTCCCTCGGCTGTTGATAATTAAACGAGGAAATTTCAGCTTCACGACGTGCCAACAGGCCCTGGTGGTGGCTGTAAGCATGGTCGGTCGATCTGCGAATTGTACTGCACGAATCTGAATGTATTCAGTTCAGAGCTGGAGGATATTTTGAAGAAAGCTGCAGTCCGGAGACTTGTTCCTCCTATCCGATTTGTAGAGGGGTAAAATCAGATACGAAGCAAGCTGTCTTATGTCCTAAGGCACCGCATAGTTTCTAAAATGCACTTTTGGTTCAGCTTCAGTAAAACTGGACAGCCGCATTAAAAGACTTCAGCGCTATGTGTAATCGTGTTTCTCTTCCGCTTTCTCCATCGCCACGGTGGTACACGCATTGCGCTAAGCAGGCAGTTTGGGTCGCAGGACCTGGATGTCGCGTGCCAAAGTGCACAAAATGTTAAGACCTTTTGGTGGTAGCATTTTACTGGCCAATATCGTTAGTCAACAATAGATGTCGCGTTGTGGCGGAATGCCACCAGGAGCGTCTCAGTGCACAATGTGCTATCTGCCTGAACCGCCACCTAATCCCACCCCAAGATCACCTCACCTAGATATACACCCAGAGCCGTCCATAACGACTCCGGCCAGCCACAGGCGGCGACTCGGTCAATATGGCGTCACAGGACGCCACGGCATGACCGTCCGTGCCGATGCTGGCCGGTTCGGCGCGTCGCCGGGCGCCTTCGAATCCTCCGGGGCCGCGGCGGGCTCGGCGGGCCCGCCTGTTTCTCCGGTGTCGCCCGCGTCCCGACAGCCGTCAGAGCCGCCGGCGTCGCGTCACTCACGTGACGCTGCGTATTAAAACCGCGCGTGACGCGAGAGTGACGCCCGCCACGCCGCGGAGCCGACGCTCGTTACTGGAGCTGCCCCCGAAGTGTCAGTCGTGACACCCCCAGGGTCGCGCTAACGAACGAGCGGCATCGCTGCAGAACGAGCCCGTGGCCTGCCCCAGACCAGCCCGTGGCCCGCCCCAGACCTGTGGAGATGAGTGAACGAGTTCTGATGCTGTCAGATGGCATGCCATCATCGCATGGTACCGCACTGTATGGCATGCCATCATTGCATGGTTGTGTGACGGATAGTTGTTACACACGGTCTCCGAATTCCGATGATCGATGCGATAAATTGATAGATAGCATACAGTACCATGTGATCTACATTCTTCTACCTCCATTAAGCTTACAAAAGGGCAGACTCTGTAGCCACTGCTTGAAGTCTTGGAAATCCACGTGTGCATGTAAACACATGTTTCGGATCAAGACCAGATACTTCCGAAAATTATATCAAGGTCTTAATGCCATTTAGCTGAATTCTTTATAGTTACTTTCACACGCCTGATGTTATAATTTCTAAAAAGCAGGAGTGTCTATCTTTCCCTGCCAAACCCCCACGATCTTTAGCAATGCATTCGGAACACTTAGGTCGAAGCTAAATGGCTGGCAGATGAAGCTGCATGATCTCATGGCAGTCAGAGTTAAACATGAGTTTGTAAGGCTTAATCCGGCACCGCCTGAGTGTTTGTTTTTGTACCCGCGACCGCCCAGGGGGTGTCAAAAGTGCACCCCCTGCTATCTCAGAATCTAACCGTCGGATCTGAACCGGTCTACCGCCAATCGATAGCCCTGAGCCTTACGATTCAGGAAGATACTATGTTAGTCCTGGTCACGTGGCTGATGACGTCACAGGTCACGTAAAACGCATAATACGACGTCGGGAAAACCGACACCGGTTCGTACATCATATCATCGGCAATACTGGTCTTCAAGCCTTCAACTGGGTATCGAACGAAAGATCACGATCCTGTGCATCAGAAGCATGCCAAAATGTTAAAAAATGTCAGGTCACGGCCAAACCAGGTCAGGTGAAATATTGGTCTTACTTTAAACCCCAAAGATCGATACTCACTTGTAGCCGTTTCGATCCACATGACAGAAAGGACGGAAGTGGAACCTTCTGATGATCATTTTTGCATCACCTGTCTTTCATCCAGTCAAGGCCAGTCTAAGCCAGGTCAGATTGCATTGCTTTCCAAAAACAAGATAGCATTACTCTTCCTGAAAAAGAGAAATAACTGCTCGCTAGGATTCTTAACTGCGTCAAGTGCAGAACGGAAACGACATCTCGTGATAATTAAATCTACTCTCTCTGCTCTTTATCTGGTCAAGGTCAAGTTCTTTTTCTGACGAGAAACAGTCGTTGCTCTCTGCTGCCACTGAACGATCTTCCGCAGACAGTGCTGTATTTCATTTAACTTTGACACCAATGACGTGACCTGGCATGACGTCATGTTGCATTTGGTGAACCTTGCTAAGAGGCGCACATAGATTTTCATGCCTGGCTTGAACGATAGGGAAGGTCAGCGGTAACAACGGTAATCACTTCTATCACCAAATGCAAATCACTCCGACTGTCATCATGCATGTGACGTAGCATGACCTCCAATGCTGACGCGAAACGGTTGTATATCCCTTTGGGGACCGTGCCCTATGTAAATCCAAATAATCCGTGCAATATGTTCGCGAATATTACCCAAAAAAATGAAGCATGATCGCGCCACCGCCCACAGAGACGAAAACATGCATGCAAGTGTTCACTTCTGACGTTATGTTCCCTGACCTGACCTGACCCAGCATGAAAATGGTTTTGACGTCAAAGTATATAAAACTGTTTGATGAACAGGTACTGAAAGTTTGGTTGGGCTGACTAACGGTTGAGAAGTTATTAACGAAAAACCGAGGAGATGCCCTCGGTTTTCGAGCCCAAGCCTAAGCGATGCCGGGTTAACTAGAGCGTTGAAATTCATAGTTGTTACGACGGGAAAAATTTGCTAAGGCAGAATCTCACTTAGCGTTTAAATTGTCAAAAGACTGGTAAATGTAGAACTGCTATACGACGATCTAAGCAGACACGGGCGTGCAGACATTCGGGTGCAGTGCGAGTGCATTCCTTTAGCAAATCGTCTTCGAATGGCCAAACACGAGCTCGAATGGCGTGCAAACTGCGGCTGCGACACGGAACGCTGCGATAAACGTCGTAAACGTGCTGACATTAGAGGCCGGCCGCAATGGTCATTTACATAAAACGCCTGGTGGTCGATGTTGATAATTCCTAAAAGGATGGTGCCACATATCACACCATTCCCATACTGGCCTGACGGGTACATGAATTTGATATCGCCAGTTGTCAGTTGTATCGCCGGGGAAGGGCGGCGGTGCCTTTCTCTCAGCGCCGCCTCAGAGCTGCGGCCATGACGTCACCGGAGTGCGGGGAACGCGTCACGTCCTCGAGCCGCCGGGGACCGACGTCCATCCGCGTCCGGCAGGCCGGGCCGCCCATCAAGCAGGGGATCGGCGCTCGAGCGGCGGCTGAGCGGAGCGTCCAGTCGGCCTCAGCGCCACTTCAGGCCGGTAATGTCGCCAGAGCGGCCGGCCGAGCACAGCCATCAGCGGCGCGCATCACGCCGCCGACCGCGAACGGACGCAATACGACCGCTCTGATGCCGGACAGAATTGGAGGCGGCGCGTGCATACCAATGGCGCCGCCGCCCGTCCCGAGACGCCCGTTCTCCCCCCCCCCGACGCCTCATAAAACTCCTTCGCGGAATGCCGCCGATCGCATGCGGTCGAGCAGGTCCTGGCAATAAATTAGCGGCGACGAGTTAATTGCATTAGCATTGCGGGGTTCTTCACCGCAGTGGCGACCCCCTAACCGGGAGGGCTGGCTCCCCATGGCCTGCGGTGGCCGCAGAAGCGGGCCCCTGCCGGCGGAAGTTGCAGGGAGCGCGGCTGCAGGGGGGCGGCCGCGGCGGCAGCCGGGCCTGCCCTGCTCCGACTGCAGACGGCTCCTGCCGGCCCGCCTGGCCGTGTGAGAACGCAGGCGGCGCGCCGCGACCCAGCCGTAGGCGCGGTCCCACGGGGCTGCAGCTGGGTTAGGGGGCGTCGCGCCACGTTGTGGTCCAGCTGGCCTCACGCCCCGAGCACTGGCCGAGAGCGAACAAGTGTTGAGCGCCCACCGCGAGGGGGGATCAGAGCTCAATGACAGCCGTGCTCTGCGGAACGGCGGCCGTCGAAAACGATGTGTGGGAACGATCGATGTGCGTTTGCATCTCCACAGAGGGAGGTGACAGCCAGCATTCAGTAGTGTCCCAGCGGACAGCAGTGAAAGTGAATGGCAGTAACTGCCATGCAGCTTGAGGGCTGCCTGTCTCATAAGGCCAGCCGGCAGTGGCTTCACGAGAAAACTACACGAAACTGCAAAACAAGGAGCAATGTAAACAGAAAAACATACGTCGCGGTTAGTTAAAATGATTCCAATTCGACGTAACGCAGTAGCAACTACACCGTGGAAAGCAATCTAGTTCCTGTAGTAAATTTGTCTAGAAATGTGTTTTGTGTATGCGTCAAAGGCCCAATACGTCTTGCTGCCAGTGAGTTTTCGTGTTTTAACATGCGAAGAGTCAGTTAAGTTTAGTGAAAGACCAAGCTATCAAGCGTCAAAGGCTCCATACGTCTTGCAGTTAGTCAAAGTTTCCGCGGACTTACATACGAAGTGTCAGTTAAGTTCAGTGAAAGACCAAAGTGTCAACACACGTTCATTTGGAATTCCCGGTATCCTTATGATTTTGTGGCTTTACGGAGCCGAAATATGTTTAAGTTGTCGAAACAAGCAATGGAGTGTACACACCAGGCTCCTTTACTTTAATCAAAGTCGTCAGATGTACCAAAAAGGGCAAGATTCACCACTCCCCATCAAAACTCCCGCAAACAGACCCGAGACGAAAGCAAACACGGCTGTTTACTCTGCGAGTCCTATGCGCACATCAATGGATGTATGCGGTCGATTCAGTGCTCCTCTCGAGGCAGACCATGATGGTCTCGCTCTTCGTGTGTTGACTTGTGAATGACTATGAAATTAATCGCTCTAACCGAAATATATTTCGTAAATGTCGTAACATATAACTCAACATGATTGAATTTGCAATCGCGAGGCCGTGGAGCACTATCGGTATTCTTCAGACAGGAAAATGTTTCGTGTATGCACTCAACGGCCTGGTATGCACGACCGACACCTCTCTGCTGGACTCCTGATGGAGTTCAGTGCCAGGTCAGTGGCATCCACGTACTGAGAACAGGCAGTCTCGCCAACCAGAGCCAGGTCCAGTGTTGCCTGGTGTGCTCCAGTGTTCCGACCGCGGCGGTGCCGGATTCCAGTGATGGCGGTAACTCAGTCTGTCCGGGAACTGGCGGGCATCGCAAGGTCGCACTGACTCTGGATTACCGTCCGCGTCCGCCACGTCACTACATCTGTATGCAATCGGCACCCTGAACGGCACGGGTGACGGTCTCGGTGGTGGCACTGTACCCAACATTGTGAGGTGGCGGGCCGGGTAGCGGTACTGTACCCAACATTGTGAGGTGACGGGCCGGGTGGTGGTACTGCACCCAACACTGTGAGGTGACGGGCCGGGTGGTGTACCGTAGGTAGCACTGTGACACTGTGGGTTGATAGGCCGGGTGGTGGCTGTACCCAATATTGCGGGATGACGACCTGCCCACGGCAGTGACCTAACCACTCTCGGGGCTGCGTTGCCCAGCGCCCAGACAGACGTGTGACCGGTACACGGTGGAGCCGCCGCCCCGACTCCGTGTTACCGGCGGAACATCAGGCCTGACCGGCCGGTGTCGGCCCGCGAGCTGGGACGGGCGGCGGCCCGGCCGGCGTAAGCCAATAACCGCGGACGCCACAGGCGCTGTGAAGAGGGATAAGCCAATCCGGCGTAATGGAAGCCAATGACGGTCGCGTCAGGGGACAGGTCCAGCCCGGCCCCGTAACGAGATGATTGTCACGTCACGTGACGGCGTCACGCCCTCACGCGCCGGCGCTTGCCGGACTGTCAGGCCAGTCGGCGCAGCGCCGACTCAGCTCGGCGCACGCAGCCGTCGGTTCCGGCCCGTGACCGTGCGTCACGTGCCGGCACGCATGACACCTGTCGGCGCCCGCAGCAGCGACCGGCCGCAGATTGCTTCGAATTGCCCGTGCGAGTTTGTTGACGCGGTTTTTGAGCCAGTGCCGCGGCGCGCCGGACCGCTGGTGGCGGCGGTGCCCGGTGTGACGCTCCGGGGACCTCGCCGCCCGCCGCCGGCGCGTTCGTGACTCGTCACGTGACGCGTGACGTCGCCGGCTGTCAGCGGACGGAAGTGCGCGGCCATTGCCGGCCGCCACGGATGTGGAGCGAGGTCCGTCGCTCGTGGCCCCTCGTCACCGGATGAGTGACGCGCGACACGGCTGTCCGCCTCAGACATGGGCGGCCGCTGGTCTGCCACAGGCAAGGAGGGCTGATGAAAACATATTGTCACGCGCGCTCCGTATCCTGAAACTAACATTACTCAGTTCTCCCGAAACCAGCATTACTCAAGTCCACATGTATTCTTCCCAACAGATATGATTATAACACTGCATAACAATGATAACGCAGTGACACGAATCTCCTCCCGTCCTGTCTGCACACTGACAACTAAATTCAGATCACACCATGTGTACATTATACAGAGGCAATGTTCTTCAGCCTTTGTCGACGGAGTCGGAGCACACAGTGGATACGTGCCTTCTGCAGATACAGCTTACCTCGGTAGAACCGGAGGCGTCTTATACAAACGCCTCTGTTGCATAGCAATCTCTATCATTTGCAGTTAGGCACAAATTATAAATTAGATCCGGCAATAATGGTCCGAACACATGTGCTCGATCCTGCGCAGCATACGAAACAACTTGCTTTGGCGCGAGCCTCCAGATGATAACGTGCACGACCTCACCAAGGCCAAAGGGCGGAGAAGGATGGGTTTTTGTTCCCCGCTTACTGAGCACTTCAGTACTGTTTTAATTGATAAATGTGAAGGTGTGAACACATATGAGAAATGCACCTTTGCATCCTAGTCCTATGAATCATTGTACAGATGCAAGGCAACAATTTGCATGCATCAAACGATCCTGTATCATTTGATTAGTTCCGATCTGCCAAGCAGATCATTATCAAATGATATTTGGAAACCTCTGGAAAAGACTGCACGCCTGTGCGTAGTTTCAGTTTTACACGCAGCATATCTGCACTGACCTACACAGTCTGACCATTCTTGCTCTCATGCCTCACTGCGCTATTTGAAAGGAAAATGTCGTCATTGGCTTCAGGGTAACGATTTCGTTGAATCACTAGCTCTTAACATGTGACGAAACATACATTTTCTTGAATCAGTTTAGCGGTATTGTTATTTGCTGTTTTCTCGTTTTAGACTCAGCGTCACCGCCAGCCCGGCGAGGCTGTTGAGGCCACTGTAACCGGCGCAGGAGAGTGCGGCAGAACGGAATCACCGACGGCCTGGCCAGGCTTCTGAGATCACTGAAACTGGCCCAGGAGACCACCTCCGTCTCCGCCTGTCCCCTCGTGGCCCGGACCTCCGTGCTGTCTCCGTCCGTTTCCTCGTGGCTCCGTTTCCCGTTCCGTCTTCCGTCTGTCTCCCCACGACTCCGATCTCTGTCCCGTCTCCGCCTGTCTCCTCGCGGCTCCGGATGTTTGTCCCGTCTCTGTTTGTCTCCTCATGGCGCTGAGTCTGCTCGGCTGCAGCGCCGTCTCCGCCTGTTTTCTGGCCTGTTTCCCGTGTTGGCAGGCCAGTTTACGGCCGCCTTTTTGTCGCCGGCCGGCCGCCGCCGCGCCGCTGACGGCGTCGGACAGATGCAACCCCGGCATCGACAGCAGTGACGTGCCGCCGGGCCGACTGCGGCACCGGCTGTCCGTTTTTCCCGAGCGGTTTCTCCCATTTGTCGAGCCGGCGGGAGACTGACCGATCGATGGGAAGATAGCGGAGAGCCGCTGCCGGCGCAGGGGCTAAGTCCGCCGCTGCCGGAGCCTCCGACTCACCGGCTGACGGCTGAACCAGTGAAGCCGAGGCGCCCTGGAAACGTGATACTCGCTCCTTTTGCTCGTTTGGAACGCGACGGACTGGGTCGGCAGGCGCTCACAACCGACAGTCCGAAGCATCATCTGCGCTGTTCATTAACTGCCGTCCCCCAGGGTTCCCCTGCTGAAAGAGCCTGTGAAAGGCCTCAGTTGTGGTGCTTGCTCGAGTCTGCCTGTTCTGGAAATGCTCGAATCGCTCACCTTCCCCAGGGAGGCCTCGAGGATATCAGTTCAGCCGGAATGCCGCTAAATGGACGCAGAAATGTTGGCGGCCTTCTGCGGTTTACAAGAAATCTGAGAGAGAGAGTCAAATGCGGACGTCTACCAGCATGACGGAAAGTTGAGGATACTAAGGTACCAGTCGCATTCGTAAGTGCTGCTTGGGAGATGGAGTCGGTTCATGAACACGTTCACCAGGACAGGGCAGGACAGTACAAGAGCTGCATCTTAAGCACCACTTTTCTGTTTCGAACAGCACTCTCTGACGGGTGAGCGGTGATTTTCAGGTTATATGGAATATAGTCTCAGAATTCAATAATTAGCAGATGTGTAGGCATCTTACTTGCTGCGTTTTTAGCATCGTGAGGGACCTGTAATAAGGGGCGAAACATAGGTCCCTCAGCCAAAAACGGACGGTTTTTGCTAGATTACGACCGCGCGTCCCCACTTTTAGGCAATATCGCAGTGCTTGGATGTGGCGTAAATTAATTTTCCTCTTGGCTGGTGCAATAGAGGGGATGCAAACGACACCGGGACTGGTGATATATTACTCGTTTACCGAAAATGGCGTTCAGAGTCCTTTCATTCCCCGTCCAGTCGCCGATATGCATCACCCGAGCGTAGTTATTGCGCATTCGTCTCGTAGCAACCATTTCATATTAAGACTACGTCTGTCCGCTTAGGAGCATAGGTGGCTTGTGGTGTTCTGTACCTAACAAAATATGAAAATTGCTTGCGGCGACGAAGGAATTCCTTCAAAACGTTTTGGGGGAAGAAGAACCGTTTGTTTAAACCATTCATGGGCGTAGGAGCATCAGAAAAATTGGGGGGGGCAAAAACGCTTTTTCCCATAGGACTAATGTCAAATTTCCCAAAAAGCTGGGACTAGCGCCCCTCCCCCTCCGCTCCTACGCCCATAGAATCATTCTTTGGCTGCTACCTTGAAATCTCTCGATAGAGTGGGGACGTTTTCGATATTGTAAAGATCGTTAACATCTCCGCTTTTCAGACTGTTTTCGAGATCGCTTGCTCACGTCGAACTTGTAGCAGTATCCCAGTTTTTGGTCAGCTGGAGATAGCGATGTGCCAACCTACGTGCCTCGCTTTCTTACTGAGCAACCCTCCTGGCTTGTTATCCCCCTTTCGACGATAGCTGATCAAGATCGTCGCACTCCCCAAAGCCATCAGTCGCCAATATTGGTAGCACGTGATTCCATCAGGGCCGGGGGAACTCCGTCTCGTTCCCGCGTGTCCCGGCTGGTCTTCCACACCATCGAACCCATCTGACGGCGTACAGCCTCCTGCAACGGCCAGCACAGTACGCTCTCGGGCAGACTTCAGGCTCTGCCTGGTGGAGACCTGATGTTTGAGAGGCCTTTCCATCGCAGAGCTGGCACTAACCGCGGGAGATTCATTCGCCGCTTTTAGTGGCAGGTTCCTCAAGAGTTGACCAACACACTCTGACTCTCCGAAATCCTGTATCCGTGTCTGGTTAGGGCTTGCATACTACATCGTTGGTCGGAGACGACACATGCGACAAGTAAGATGGACACGCAGCATTCTGGCTCTCGACCATCCGTGCGGAAAAGCCTGTATTTCTCCCCAGTCGTCACTGACCACAAGTCGACCGCAATGGCTCTGCTTCATGTCAGCATTGCCAAGGACGTAGAAGCATCCAGAAAAAATGGAGGAGGGGTCAAAGGCATTTTCCCCATAAGATTAATGTTAAACTTCTCAAAATGTTAGGTCCTCCTTTCTTACTATCATGAGCATTGTTGTTCACAGGCCCCATGCTCAGGACTTCTGTAAAGTGGAGCAGTGGGCATGCCATAATGCGTCACTCTTCCCACTCGTCAGCTTTGACGGGAGTGATCTGACGCCAGGTCAATCCTGGTGTAAATTCATTGTTGATTTCTCTAACAGTGAATGTCTACGAGAAGTGCCCTTGTGTTCTGTCCGATTTCAGCCGGAACGTTTCAAACGTTTGCGCTGTAGCTGAAATAGTCACGCGCAAAATTACAAGGTAAAATCATAACTGTGGAAGTCATCTTAAAAAAGGAAGAAAAAAACCGGCGAGAGGTAGGTCCCCAGTGGCCTCGCTAGGTCGTCAGGGAGCCGTGCGGTCGGCAGTGTCGCACCAGCGGGTGACGTCGGCAGGTCCGCTGGGCGGGCGGAGTGCCTGCATGTGACCGTGACCTGCCGGTGACTGACCCCGTTAGACCACAGGGCCGGGGAGCCACGAGTGACCCTCCCGCTCCGGCCGGGCCGGTGTGGAGAATGGATTCTACGCCGCCTCTGCTGGCCGCCGAGCAACAACAAACAAACGGGCGGCCGGAACCGTCGGGCCGCACGAGAGGCGGGTGTTGTGTGCGGGCCGCTTCCCCTCCCCCTCCCCCTCTGATTCTACAGAGGCGCCGCGTGATGCCCGATGTCGGGCGGAATGGTTCATGGGTCATGACCTGACGTCTTGTGTCGGACAAGACACTGCGCGGTTGCTGCGCCAGAGGTCTTACCCCGTTGTGTACTGTTCATGACAACGGATGCTTTGGCCAGCATCTTAGGCGTAAAGAAATTGCTACCAGATAGGTTTCCTGCTGAGAGAGCGCTACTGTCCCGCGAGCACGTCAGCTACCCAGCTTGATCATTGATGTTTTAGTAATAAGTAGGTCACGCGTCGCTTTGTAAGTGCAAGGTGTTTTGTGTTGTTTTTGTCTTTTGGCCTCATACAAATATGTTAAAAGTTCCAAGTTCGATGCAGATGCCTTGCACTGTGTATCCCCCACCGACAAAGGTAGATCAGGTATAAATTACGCTCAGAGATCGGGCTGCTCACTCCGAGTGCCGTGGTCGTGGTTGACCGCTCGGCCAGCTGCGGCAGACCTCGGGAATGGCGCCGCAAGGATGGAGCTCTGGTGACCGCTCCTAAACCACGGCCTGTCACCATCAAACCATCCCAATACCCGGCACCACCCGCAGCAGCCGCGCCACACCGCAATGAATAATGCAGCACCAATGCGGCTATGCAAACAATGCACGCATCCCCGCCGGCCGGCCGACAGGGTGTACCGTGTCCCGCGGTGCCGACCGACCGGCAGGGTATTGCGTTACCCGGCGGGTCATTCTCGCGAGCGGCGGCCACAAAAACGTCACCGCCGTGAAACGCCTCTGCCAGAGGGGGAACGGCAACGGCCATCTCGGGAGCGATCGCGCGGAGAAAAGAGCTGACGCTACTCCAATTGTCGGCCAGCGATGCTTCAATGGTGGGAAAGCCCAGCAATCTTCTTACGATTGCTGTAATGCCGTGCCTTTCTCGGTGGTGAAAAGGGCAATCCGATAGGCGAAAAGCAAATGGAAAGAGGCCTACAAAACGCCACGCGCTACCTGACACGTGGAATCGTCGCTTCCAGCCCCTGTTTACCTTAAGAAAGCTTTCATTAAAAAAAAACATCAAGGGTTCAAAGTAAAAGGCATCCCATGAAACAATTTAGGAAAGATCCACCCATACTGTTATGCGATATAAAAGCCCACAACATTCGCCTTAGAATCATTAAGCATACTCAAGAGTTCCGTAGAATGTCAGCCACACGTTGTATCGTGGGTGAGATTGCTATACTAAGTCATCTTTGTTCGGGCGGCATACACGTTGTAGTTAGTCCGTTTTAACTCAAGTCGTTCGCCAAGTGTAAATCTAAGTGCAGCTTTTCTATAGAAGAGACGAGCGAACATGTTGAGCGTGCCGACGACCAAAGAGTGGTGTTCTTAGTAATTATTAGAAAACGTTGCGGATGACGTATCTTTCTATCCGCGGTTTTTGGGGTCATTTCGCAGGCGTGCTGTTGGTTAATGAATTCCAGATTTCAAGACAGATTCGATTTTCACATGAATAATGTGTTATATCAGCTACCGTGTTGAAACCGAAAAACGATTGTGGGATAATTTTGCGATGCCCTATGATCTCACCATGAAACAAGCAGAGAGGAATACAGAGTAAATGCGACCTGTGTGATGAACTGACGCTGTAAAACGATAGCAGAACAACCCAGATCCCAGATACCGACAAAGAAAAACTTATTGCTCGAGTACGGTCTACAAATTCCACAGTTCCATTTAGCGTCTTTTTTTGTACTGTTTGGTAATTCTTCGTTCAGAATCCATTTTTGAGAAACGAGGGCATTCTTCGGGCCGTCCAGACATGTTTTGGGTATATGTGTTTTGCCTGTTTGTGATCGTTTCGGTAAATGCATCTGACCCTTGCGACCATACATTCCCCTGCAAACGAACCCTCAGGTCACGCCAGCTACGAAAGAAGCCAGCGCAATCCTGCCCTGAACCCACAACGGCCACACGATTAAAGCATAACGACACCGTTCCCACCCCACAAACCCGACCCCTCCTCCAGTTCCGGCGGTGGTCAGTCCGACCCTCCCCATCACCTTCCCGGCACGAACCGCGTCACTCCAGAGAGGCTCACTGACGAATGGCTTATCGCAGCCGAGCATTGCGGCGGAGGCCTTCGATCATGGACATCGTCATCTGGACCATTTACCCAGCCAGAGCCGGCAGGCACTGAGACGCTGCCAGAGCCGACAGACTGCTGAGACCCAGCCACAGTAGGCAAGACGACAGAGGTCAGCAGCGGTCAGTTGACCAATGGAAACCACACCCAGTTGACGGAGCGCATTCATCTGAGAGGCTGGAGCCACCTTCAAACGCTTTGCTGTCAGTTTTGCGTGGTGCGACGCGTGTTGGTACCACGATTCGTGATGGCTGCTTCATTTACGAGTGCCGGGATGTGGTCGCTTTTTGACGACTTTACTTTCATAGGGTTAAACTGAAACCAGAGGTGCAGGTCAGGGAATGATGGATGATGCCACCATGTGTACGAAGAAATTTATTGCCAAGTGAAGCAGGCGGGAAAATTTGGACAGTTCAACCGCACGGCAGCCGACACCACGGGAAGCGGCAGCAGTCCGACTCCGCGTCACGACCTGCAATACTACCGTCCTAGTAGCCGAGCCCAGCTGACCTGACATCAACTGTCCTGACCTTCCCGCCGCCTGCGCGTCAGTTCAGCGCCCTGAGGCGATCAGACTGCACAGGAAGCGCATCTGTCGGTCTTATTGGCCCCGAAGAGCCGCCGGAAGTTTCAATAAGTCGAGCACCTCCCATTGAGGAGAAAGGGAAGTCGGTTCCGGGAGAGCTTGGAGAGTTGCCAAGCTAACGGCAGCCGACAAGCAAAAGCATAACAGTTCCGATATGCCGTTGAAATATGGACTGCCATGGTCTTGAAAGGATGCACTGATTATGCTGGCCGATGGAAGATTCTGAGCATCTGCGCACATCATTCGTGGTCGATTTACATCAGCAAACAATACCTTGAATTCGTGCATGCATATGCAATGGATGAAACAAAAAAGGAAAGATACCACTCAAAGGTTCGTTCGACTCCGGGTCAGGTGACGGCCGGTGAGTGGCCGGAGGCTAGGACTTGATGTGACCTGAGGTCGGCGCGGGCCGGTCTGGGAAGAGTGCGGGTATTCGCTGCTCAGGATTGGCGTAGCTCAGTCAGAGCTGGTCCTGTGTGCAGACATATTGGAGTGCAACATGAAATGAAATAAGCCTTTCAAAAGTCGTGACCGAAAACTGGACAAAAGGAAGTACATAAATATAATTTCATACCCGCCGTTTCGTTCAATGTTGTATACCAGCCATGTCCTATCAGAACTACTTGAAAAAGTTCTGAAGAGAATCCATTTATGCGTGGTGTAAGAATCCATAGTAAGCTAAAAGTCCTTTCCTAAAAGTCCGTGTGAGGTGGCCGACACTCCATCCGCGCCGGCTCCGCCGAAGCGCAGCCGGCACCGGCCACCTCCCGCGGGTCGGCTGGCGGCGGCGGCGCCGCGCCGTCACCTGCCGACGGCGGCACAAACAGGCCAATGACGTCACCCAGCCGGCAGCTGTCAGCGGCCGGAGGACGGGCGAGATGTGGACGGATGGAGGAGGTTGACCCTGTGGACACTGGCATTTCGCCCCTCTGAGCCTGACCCGTCGACCAGGGTCGGTAGGTGAGACGGTTATCAGTGAACCCTGAAAAGAATGTCGGATACGATCTCTTGTCTGATGGCTCCGTGGCTCTGTTTTTATAGCAGTTCAGGGAGCCAAGTGACAACAAGAATCACTGACAGATAATATCCTGAGCCGTGATCGGAATGTAGATTGGCTGATGAGCCAGTGTAATTAAGGACATGACACGATAAAAAATGGGCTAGTAGAAACCTGTCAACATCTCGTAATTGTCGCGACCATTCTACGTCTAAATGATGAGGACACGCAGTCCTTTCAGGTGCTTCTGGCTTCTTGTCTATTATGTCTCTGATATTATGTTTACCCTAACTTTACTAGTATGCCATGAAAGGCCAGACCGGACCATTTATACCAGTCATTAGATCATTCCAGTCATTGGGGCACTTATTCCACTAACTAGAAACGAGGATATTGGCATTTGTTAAGGGCATCGGAAGACCACGTTGTGTTCAGGTAGTCAGAAAACGTTCCCGACATCACAGCCTACCTGCGACCGTGCCTATCAGGAATTAATCTAGAACAGTGCGATTCTCGACGCAAACAGAGGGCCCCGTGGTGTTTACCGCTGTATTCCGATGCATCTCAACAGTGCCCCCGGTGAGACCGCACGCTGGGACGCCGCGTGCAGAGACAGCTGTTTGTTTGCTCAAGCCGCCGAAAGCCACAGAGCAAACAAATGAGAGCCGACCGCTCCTCGACCGGGTTTGTTCGAGCGATACAGGATACATACATACATACATACATACATACATACATACATACATATATATATATATATATATATATATATATATATCGATGCACTGTTGATTAAACACTGCTGATGAACGATCATTTGTATGGTTGTTTCGCAAGAGTCCCACAGGGGTTAATTGAAAACAGCTGCGTCCCAGCCAGTCACCAGGACAAACTGAAACTTGCCATCTTCTACCGCACCCCGACGACATCCAACCTAATCTTAAACAATAACCCCAACTGTGACCCAACATTGCCGAAAATGCTAGTGGTGTACCTTTAAAACTGTGATAAAGGAGAGTGCGCTCCTACAAAATAGTGGCTTCGCTGTCAATGTAGTGGCTTCAAAATAGAGGCTTTACTTATAAAAAAGACATATACATATGTGTGTGCATATATATGTATTCCAACTGTCAAGAAACCTCAAATCGCACCTTTCGAATCTCTTTCTCCCTCTCCCGTTTCTCCTCCCTTTCTCGCTCTCTTTTTCTTTTTCATCTCTATCCCTTATCTCACTTCCCTCTCACTCTTAAACACCCTCTATCTTATCTCCCGCTCCTCTTTTGGTCTCCCTTCCTTTGTCTTCCTCTTCCCTCGTCTCCATGCGTCTCTGCCTCCCTCCCGAAGTTTTTGTTGCGGTTGTTTGGCTAACGCGTGTGAGGAGAACAATGGTGACTTATGGGCTTGAGGAGTTGGAACAATCTTCTCCCTTACCCCTCTGTCAGCTCTCGATCCCGTTCACTTTTCATCCTGCCCAGCTAAGCCATGTTTCGCGCCCAAACACAGACCTCTGTGTTGATCTGCTCACCTGAAGAACAACCACAACACCGGAGCGCAGAGAACCGTGGCCAAGTACTTGCGCTCGCAGTGCCCGTGCAAAGCGCGGTAACCCTTTCTTCAATGTCTGCTTGTAAAACGCACGCAAAGTGTAAGTTCCACTCAACGATCAAGCCGCCTAGCCGCCGCTCTTAACAATCTTTTGTTGGATTTCCTTGCCACAGGCGGTGAGCTGGGAGACGAACATTTGTTGGCGAAGGCCTGTTGCCAATGACTTCGAGACGAGACGTGTTGCCGAGGTCAGCGCTCTGAATCAATCGGCCGGGGAGGGCTGCGGGCGCCCATTTGCCTGCGCCACCCCTCCCCAGACCCCGGCCGTTCCGGGGGATTCATGGCAGCCGATTGCCACCTGATTTTCATATAAATCGGCCCGAGTGTGCCGTAGATCACCGGCGGGCTGAATTCTGCCGCCGTCGGAGCCGGCGCCGCGCCGACACACGGGGCACCGCGCGTCTGCCGGCGGCGGACCCTGACGACAACCCTTCGGTCACCCCTGACTGCCATCACGCTGGTGACCCCTGGCGGCCATCCATGGTGTCGACCCCTTCCGGCAGCCCCTGAAGATGATGATGATAACGATGCCTGTGATGAAGCTTCAATGCAGACTTCAGATTCTACCTTTTAGGTGAGATTTCTGGCCAGCGATCCTTCGACGTAATTGTTGCCAGGGTGATGCGGCGCCGATTCTTCAATATAGGTCTTAATCGGTCCCTGGGAATGATTTCGCGGATGACCACCGCTGGTGACTGCAGACGACGATTCCGATGGAGTACCTGAACAATGAACGCTGTTGGGGACTGTAGCATGTTGTTTCAGATACCGCAGTGGCGGCAGCTAATGATTCAGCCTCGACGTGGGAAAGCACACGTTAGTGAAGAGAAAGTACTTTTTATTTGGCGCCTGGGAGTAGACTGCAACAAGCAGAGTACTGTCTGGATTGCAGTGCTCCTGCTGGCTTTTCTGACGTTTCCCTCAAATGCGGAGGAGAAATTTTCGACCAAATTGTGTGTTTACCGCTCCTCCGAAGCTCTCAAGAATGCTGAAGTACCTTTATTGGATCATCTCTTCGCTGAATTGCGCTGTTTGGACTACTCGCCTATCTCTAAGTTCCCTTAACTTGTTTTGACGGATTTTGACAAGTGGGAAATGTTCAATGGTGTTTATCTGCCGATCGTCGCCGCAACAACCCCGAAAAACACAGTTCTGTGATTTTAGCAAGAACACGGGCTTTTCTCGCGTTTCGCTACGAGTCGCAGATATCGATTCGTCGACGGACTATGAAATAGCCTGTCAAACACTTGGATCATTACCCTTCATCACGCCGTGGATGATGATTTTTCTTCCAGCTCCCTTAGAGTGTGAGAAGTGAGCAATGGTATCAAGACTTAGACATGAATACGTAGGACTACAACAGAAATTGCAACGTTTCCCTCAGGGGCCCATGATAGTCTGTTTGGTTCAATTAAGGTGAACCTGACTGACTGACGGACTGGGTGACTACTTTCCATCCCTCCAGGCGATTTTTCTTAAGTTGACAGCGAACGGCGTGCGTCAGGAACTTAACCAGGCGCCCCGTAAAGGGCTGGCAAATAGGGCGCCCCCTCGGTTTTTTTCTCAGTAACTTTTTAAAGCGTTAGATCCAGCCCAACTGAATTTTCAGTACCTTTTCAACAATCAACTTTACATGCTTTAACATCAAAATCATTTCCATGCTAGGTCAGGTCATGGAGATCTGGCGTCAGAAGTGAACCTTTGCATGACGTGAGCCTTTTGCCTCTTCGGGCGGTGGCGAGAACATGCTTCGTTTTTTGATAATACTCGCGAATATAATGCATGGATTATTTGGGTTTACACAGGACACGGTCCCCAAAAGGACATGCAACCGTGAAACGTCAACATTAGAGGTCATGCTATAACACATGTGTGATGACAATTGGAGTGATGTGCATGGTGGGGGATAGAAGTGGTTGCAGCTGACGTTCCCTACTGTTCAAGCTAGACAAGCAAATCTATATGCGCCTCTTGGCAAGGTTCACCGAATGCAACGTGAAGTCATGTATGGTCACGTCATAGGTAGACGTCAAAACGAAATGAAATTCAACATCTGTGGAAGAATGTTCAGTAGAAGGAAAGAGGAATTAATGTTTTTAGTCAGAAAAAATGGCTCTGTCCTGACCTGGTCTGATCTTGACCCGATAAAGAGCAGACAACGCAGATTTAATCATAAGATATGATTTCATTCCTATACTTGACACAGTCAAGAATTCCGGCGAGTTATTATTGCTCTTTGTCAGGAACAGTAATGCAACCTTATCTGACCTGATCTAGATTGACCATGACTGGATGACAAACAGGTAATGGAGAAATGATCATCAAAAAGGTTCATTTCAGCCCTTTTTGTCACGTCATCATATTTCTGTCACGTAGATCAAAACGGCTGCGAGTAAGTATCGGTCTTTGGCATGTAAAATAAGATCAGTGTTCCATCTGACTAACTTTATGGCATACTTCCGATGCAGAAAATCGTGGCTTTTCCTTTGATACCCATCTGAAGACTCTAAGACCAGTATTGCCGATAATATGATGTACGAACCGGTGCCAGTTTTTCCGATTCCGTATTACGCGTTTTACGTGGCCTCTGACGTCAGTCAAGTGACCAGTGACGTCAGTCAAGTGACCAGACATAATATTTTCTTAACTGCAAGATTCAGGGCTATCGACTGGTGGTAGACCGGCTCAGATCCGACGGTTGGGTTCTAAGATAGCAAGAGGGTGCCCTTTTTACCCACCCTTTCGGCGGTTGCGGGTACCAAAACACGCCAGGCCGAGCCGGGTTAAAATTTGCACTAGACGATAAGCGTTACAGATTTCACAAATATGCTTCATTTATAGATGTTACGCAACGAGGCCGAAGGCCCAGTGAGTCTTATTTCAACTAGCAAAGGAATCACATTCAGCGGCCCGGCCCGGCCATTACGCTTTCTGGATGCTAATGACTGCAGCCACTGAGCACTAAATCACCAGGTTTTCGGACTACGATAGTTGAGTTCTGTAGATTTCATGCATTTGCAGTTGGCATGCGCTGGCTTGCACGCTCCGCAAAAAAAAAACCCACAAGCCAATACGTTTTGAATGCAAATGCAGATAATAAAAAAAACTGAGCTATCTTCATTCAAAAACCTTCATGATAACTGGAAAACCATAATTTTGGTCGACAGCAATGGCATCCAGTCATTCTTCCGCCATTGTGGAGTTATGACGGACATATGACAGTTCCGTCACCACGTCTGTCAGGAGCACTGCTTTCCAGGTCAGACTCGACCTACTGCTCAGGAGAGAACGACCCACTGTTGTCACCTGTCTCAGGCCGTCTGGCAGGCAGGCATTAAGGCGCAATCTGAGCTGCGCTAGGTGACATGACAAACGTTGCAAAGTGTTGGTATGCGACCCGGAACTCAAATGTTCTGTTTATCGACGGCAATCACCGCCTTGTTTGCATTGTGCCGCACCATCGATAGACGTTCGTGGTTGGAGGGCAGCAAAGTGATGCACCACGACAACACAGAAATCGGTTTGCTTCCAGAACGCCCGTATTTTGTGTTCCGTCTCCGCTTGTTATTACTAAGCAATATTTAAGTGATCATTTGCCTCAAACTGTCTGAGCGCGCTATTTTCGTCTAGGGGTAGATTCAGTGCCCGGCATTTTTCTGGACGTCACAGCCAAACCGTCTGCTTTGCTGCGCCGAAATTCCGTGACGTTTCATGGCATGCTACTGTATTTATGTGCTGTGGAAAACTTTGAGCTCCCCTCACGGAGGACGTCCGGAAGGCGTTCCTGGGAGGCACGTTAGGCCAATTTGAGATCTTTTCAAATGCGTGCTCATTTTTTAGCTATCGGCGATGCAGCCCAATAATAGCCAACACTACGATTTCAGTGCAAGATATTTATGATAACTGACCACGCACGTGTCCTGCGAAATGTATGGAGACCGCCAAGGGTGGATGCAGGAAATACCGTAGGAATGATGCAAAGCCATGTATCAGTGGGTCCTGCGAATGCCGAAAACAGCGTGAGGCTCGAAAAGTTAACGTTTTTACGTCCCAGGACAAAGGGCATAGAAACACATGAGGACTCAAGGACATAAAGGGCGTATAAGGAATGCTGCAATGGGATATGTAAGTGGATTCTGAATGTTAAGCCATGCGTGCTGAAAGCAATGCAAGACTCGATAAGTAAACGTGTTTAAGCGCCACGACATGGTCGCAACGGGCATATACGTATTAGAGGAAAAACATAAATAAGGTTCATATTGGAGCCAGATACCGAAACGTACGAGATTCATATTGTGGCATATATATGTATATATATATATATATATATATATATATATATGTCACAATATGAATCTTCTATATATGTAAATGCCTCAGGGCCCACTGAAATGTGAAAAGCAATAGCCAGATTGAAAGCATGCACTTTGAATAACGCATGCTAGAGGACGAAAATCGACCTTGTTCCCCCCCCCCTTTTAATGCTTTCTTGGAGCGCGCTGTTGATGTTTGGTAGATTTATGTTTCTCAGAAATTAGGCTGGAACCCAAGCTTTCGTTTGAGCTCAGGTCAAGTGCCTTGGCAGATCTTGGGAGGGCGAGGGAGCAGCGAATGCCCCCCGCATGGATTCCCAGCGCAATCTGCCGCATGGAAATATGGCTAAACTTGTTTTTCGTCATGATTCATGCGGACTTCTTAGCCGACGAACAGGCGAGACACCACGTTCGTGACGGAAGTTATTATCCCGGCCCAGGCGTTGTGTGCAGCAGAGGCTCGGCACACAAACGACGTGGGATGAAGAGCACGGCATCCGTGATACTGCTCGGTAACCGCGTGATCTATGCACTGCACAAGGGAATCAGCAGCCCATCCTCTTTGTTCAGCTCCCGGTAACCTCTTCATTCGAACGATGGAAAGCCTCTAAACATTTCACCTCGTGGTTTTCTTGTGGGATACGGCGGTAATGGACCGGTATTGGCATGCGTCCATACAGTTCAGCAGCAGAAATTTCCCCAAGGGCTGGCGATAGCATCAAGGATGCAGTGCACCGATTTCGCCGAATCGATAATTTGCTTATATGCGGCGATGAGGTGCACTATGGGCCACAAAATTATGCCTCGGGTAGCTCCAGCGGAGGCATTGCCCTCCGGCCTTCCCTATCGCTGCCATCTTAACATGGATAAGTGATGTATGCACCGACTTCATGGCGAACGGCGTGCTCATCGGTCATTTGCACGTCGTTACTCAGCGCGCGATTTTCAAGCCCCCATCACGCACCGGAGATGGTCTTTGAAGGTCAGGCATGAAGCAGAATGATGGGGATCGTAATTAGTAATCCCATGAAACAAATGAGCGCCGTTCGAATACATTAGCTGAGGAACGAATGTGTGTAGTGGCATGGGCTTCCTGTTGGAATGAGGATGGCAGGAGAATATGCTTGCAGAATACCAGTTCCATGCTATTGTGTGCACTTGTGCCCATTTCACCATGCATTATGGTTCAGCTTTTGAACAGTTTTTCGTTAAAGGTCACGTCGATCACCGTTTCGATAATCAGGCTGAACCCAGAGAACCATTAATATGCTTCTGGCTGTCATGATATACCTGACATTTCGACGCCCACCTAATCCTGATTTTGATGATTGCTCCTCAGTCGTTTAGAAGGTAGGATCAATTTGACCTCCGACAAATCAAGGTACATTATACTTCCGTGGTAGCCAAAAACACGCGAAACTCAAGGGGAAGTCCGGCTTTGTCTTGCTGGGACGAGTGGCACCGTATTCATCATGCTGTAGCTACACTAAGCGCATAGTAACCTTCTTCAAGACTGCAGACGGCTGCAGTCGTCAGTTTTCAATTTGAACGTACTGCTGGTTCCGTCACCTGAGTCTGATCAGGCATTGCCTGTATGGCATCCGGAGTCCGACCAGACAGTGCCTGTGATGTACCGGAGGTCACATCGGCCAGTGCCTGTGTCGTACCCAGCTTCTGACCGAGCAGCGCCTACATGGCACCCGGAAGCTGACCGCACAGCATCTGTGTGGCACAGCGCGCTGTTCGCCGGCGGTTTTGAGCGGCGGTCGACCGGTCGGTGGTCTCCGTCCTGCACGCGGGGGCCGGAGGCCGTCATTACTGACCGCTGCCGGCCGCCAACACCTTGAATACAATTAGCACGTCCGAGCGGCCACCAATTACGCCTGGATGAGCGATGGACGGCCCGGCCATGCAGCGCGAACAAACAATGCACCCAGGTGGGGGGGGGGGGCGAGGGGGCCGGCACGCGCTGGGGACGCGGAGGGAGGGGAACACGCACCCACGCCCATCCACCGCCCTCCACTTTCACAACCGGCGTCGCCCCCTCGCGCTATTGAATCCAGCCACCGTGCACGACATCTGGTAAAAACAGGAGGCTCGGTCCAGTCGAAGATTTAGAACGAGTGGATGGGGGTGCAGTGGTTACTGGAAGGCGGTATGCGACAGTTGGTCCGAACTTTGGTCGTTTTTCGTTTTCTTCGCAATGATGCATGTTTGTTGGGTGAAACAAAGTTCCAGGGGGTCATTTTCGGGGTGGCTTGAATTATAACCGCCTTATTTGCTTTAAAAACGCGACGACGAAATGCAGCGGGGCTTGGAGCCCATTTTTTAACAAATGACTTGCAGGTCGTGACGCGCTCTGTCATTTATTTTACGGCCTGGTGAGAGCTCTCGATGAGGAATCGTCGTTGCGCAATGTTATTCTGTGCAGCGAGAAACTGACGGAACGCACAATCGATCAACGCTCGAACTCCGCTGAGGACCGACAGAGCTGCAGGATCGGCGGACGACGGCCGATAATGATCACGTGCAAATCGGCCAGCAGTTCGTCTGTCTCAGACTGCTGTCCGGGGAGTTCTTTCCGATGGGATCCACGGTGAGCCAACGATGGTGCACGGCGTTTGCAGCCGACTGAAGATGACCAGTGTGGTCTGCGGCGGGCTAAAAATGACCATTTCGACCTGCGGCGGACTAAAGATGACCAATGGGCTCCGAGGCGTGCAAGGATAACCGGTAGGGCATCTGGCAGGCTAAGGCTGGCGCCGGTTCGGTGGCGTGAGGAGCGTTCCGTCGCGTGACTGCAGCCGGCACGGGTTTGGCTCAGCTGGCCATTGTGTTGGCTGTCCGGCCGAACGCGGCCGAGGGGAGGGCCAGGCCCGGGGACCCGGAACTGCGAGGTCACGGCGGGTCAGAGGTGGCCCTTCGTTCCACTGCGGAACATGCGAGGCAGTGATTTCCGCACTGGGTGACATCCATTTTCAGGGTAGCTCGCATCGTAATGTAGAAACAGAGCAGTGGTGCAATATGCTTGTCGTGCGTTTCAGGTATAACAGTCAGGAAGTGTCAGGATGGTGCTTGCTGCACCACATCATCCAGAACAGCTTTTCCTGGCTGAGACGTTCTGTGTACAGATAAAGTCCTTGCTAAGAAAGCACCTTTTTGGCGATGTGGGGCCGATGCTGCGTCGCGACCCCTGGCGGCTAATGTCGGCTTTCAGAAGCCATGGTCTGCTCCTGGTGATGATCCAGACTGTTACTGGCCACTGTCGACAGCTACTGACGCATCATTGACTCAGGCTGTTCCAGCAGCGCCTGGCAGCGCCTGACATTACTTGGCATTACCCGACAGTAGCTGGCTGCTCCTGACCATCCCTGGGCGGCCGGCCTTGTTATCATCTGACAGCCCCTGACGGCCCTTGACAGCTCCTGATCATTTCCCGACTGCTCCTGGACTGCTCCCTGATGACGTGTGCCGTATTCCGATGGCTATGTAGTCACAGTAGTCCCTTAATTTTCTGACTGCTTCTGACTTCCCAGAAAGCACCTTTCGGCACCTGACCGCCCTTTCGGCCCCTGACGTCGCCTGCCGGGCTCTGACGGCCATGATCGCCCCTGGCAGCGTCTGACGGGCGCTGGCGGCCCCTGGCAGGCAGACGGCGCCGTCAGCGGCCGGTCCGACACGGCCGCGCTGGGGGCCCGATGTCGGCGGCCTGTCTTGCGTGTAGCGCCCTCCGCACCAAATCACTTAGCCGGCCGGCCGGGGATGAGCGATGTCTCAGTCCTGGCGCCGGCTCATTTATTCTGGCGGCGCTGCTGCAGAGGCGGCTCCAGGCACGCCGCTCGGGAGGTCGGCCCAGAATGTTGTCTGCTCGTTGCGAGCCGGGAACGCCGTCGGAATGTGAGCGGCGACGATTCGTCGACTGCGGAATGGGTGTTGCATTGCGCTGGTGCTCCTGGATATGCCACTTCCTGGCTTAAGTACCCGTACAATCCAGGCAAGCGCCGTATAAATGGGCATGCCTGGCATATATGGAGGGCAGATCTCCAAGACGCACACACATCTACACATGTTCTCTGATATACCGACTTCTAATGTGTCGTTCATGGTTCAACCCACCATCCCTTAAAAATGTACGATGCGCTACACCTGCATAGTAATGCAAACATTCGGCCTTGGATTAATGTATAATGATGAAGATATGATTTGAAATCAGCTGTTCTGAACTTCAAACACGAGAGTTCAAACACGTTCAAACACAAACAACAAACAGCTTCAAAAAACAAACAACTTCAAACAAAGTTCAAACACGGACATGGCCATTCGAAGGAGTTTAGTGCGAATGGCAGCCGATATTTAGCACGAACCTGGGTCTCCGTCATGCCCAACAGGATTTTCGAATGAACCGACAAGAGGCTCGCTGCTCGCTGCAGCGGCGTCCGCCACAGTCTGCACGGAGTGGCCTGATTCCTCGACTCCAGTCGGCCCCGTAAGCCCCGGAAAGCGAAGGATCAGGTACGCCGACGGTCCAGCTGTAGATGTCAGGCCGCCGGCAGACTGCGACCGTCCGCTCTGGCGAGGAATGTGCCGTGACCCCGGACCCGTGCCGGGTAACGGCCGCCCCGGGCAGGGGAACGTTGTCGGCAGACTGCGGCCGTCCGCTCTGGCCAGGAATGTGCCGTGACCCCGGACCCGTGCCGGGGAACGGCCGCCCCGGGCAGGGGGGACGCTGTCGGCATGACTGCCGCCGGCTGGCAGAGCAGGAGGCCTCTGCATTAGGGGAGCCGACGGCCCACATCGTCAACGACCTCGCGGCCGCCGGGTGAGGTCAGAATCCAACAACAGTGATGTCGGCCTCAATAGCCACCAACAGCGCGGAGGGCCGACCTCAGTGCTTACAGGAGATCAGGTCAACCTCATTATCCATCAACACTGCAGCAGACCCACCTCGGTACCCACTGACAGCACAGCAGGTCATCCTCAGTATCCCCCAACAATGCGGCGGGTTTGCCTCGGTGCCGCCCATCGTCACGGCGGGTCCCCCTCAGTACACAGCACCCACCAACAGTGCCGTGGGTTTGCCTCAGAACAGGCCGTCGCCAAACGCCACACGGTCAGACCCCGCCTTTGTGTGGCGTGGTCGGACGTAATCACGCCTTTGTTCCAGTGTTAGGGCGACCCCGTGGGCTCATTATATCAGCCGGCCACCGCCGCTGTCCGGCGTCAGTCGTGACTCGACTGGGCGGCTGAATCTCGGCCATCATCACCTGGTGCCAGCTGTCCGCGGAGGGTAATGCGGTGGCAGACGCGGTGATTTGCCGTGTCCCGAGCCGACGATCAACACGCCGTCCTTTCAGAGTGTTCCTCCCCTCACCAGAGAGGGCCCATCTCCTTTCAGCTTGTGCTGCCGCGCGGGGAGAATTTGATTATTTGCGGCCCCTCATGACGCATCCATGCAGAGCACAACACAAGGGGCTGCGGCGCGGTGAGCAGTAGTGGACTTTGGTACCGAGAGGACAGTGACCTCGTCTGTCTCCTCCCCTCTGCGCAACGGCAGGTGACCTCATCTGTCTCCCCCGCCCAGCGGTAGGTGACCTCATCCGTCTCCCCCTCCGTCCAGCAGCAGGTGACCGGTAGCTACCGCGGGGGGCCGGCTGGCCCCTAACACTCAGGTGGACCGATTGTTACAAATGCTGATCAGCGTAAGATCGCACCAACAGCAGCATTTGGCCGTCCGGACAAGGCGTGGCTGTGTGGCAGGCGGTGTGTGGCGAGGTTTCTGTGCCGTGCCCAGGCGACTCAGGCGTGCCCAGCCGGCGTGCAGACGAAACGAATTTGGACACCGTGACCTGGTGCATATAGATCCGGGCGGTATGGTGCGTGGTAGGAATTGGAGAGTCATTACGACAAGCAAACGAGCACCTGTAGAGCTTCAGCCGGTCACGGGGCGGCCATGCCGTGGAATTGCACGACATGATAAAGACCCTCCAGAAAGCGCATAGGTTGGCGTCTGGGGCAAAATTACTCTGTAGGAATATAGGACGATTTAGTTTGGTATATGCGTATAGTATATATATATATATTATACATGCATATATATATATGTGGATATATATATATATATGTGTATATATATATAAAATAGGAGCACAATTAGGGCCCGCGCACCAACCTGTGCATAGCTTGGACTTCCATTCCAATGTCTCCCACTTCAGTAAGCGCTGGCTGAAATCGTAATAAAACGTTTCTCTGTGAGTTTTGGCACGTGTGCAAACATGATGTCTTCAATGAGTTGTGCCGAGTGCCCCTTGCGAACAGCCGTGAGGCGAAATGTACATCTCACTCGCGGGAAAACCCCGTACTAAAACCCGCCACCCCATGAGTCAGTTTGGCGCCACATCTGGGCATTTCACTTCGCGCGTCTCGGCAATTATTTTCCATAGACGGTCGGGCGCGAAAATGTCGTGGCAAGCGGTTGTAATTGATTTGAAAGAGGTCATTCCCCACTAGCGTCTTTGCTGGTGTCTGTCCGCATGTATCGTTCTACGCGAATGACAAAAGATGAGTTCGTTATAGAGCTAATCAATGTTGAACTGTTCCTTATTTCTAATTGTTTGTACCCTTGATGGAAAATCGTGGAGACCATCTTGGTGAATAAGCGTTGATGCATAGTTTGTTTACCACTGTTATTACCTTTTCATTGTTTTCCAGTGCGCTTTGGAGAAAAATTAGGGGTACTCAGCATACTTTCCTCAGCTAGCTATATAATAACAATCTCAATGCAGGGCCAAACGTTTGGTAGGACGGAAGACCCTCATGGCCACCTAAGAGTTGTCCGGTCCCCTGGGAGATTTGCACATGTGTATTGTGGGCTGGTCCTGTTTGTCTTCAACAAGTCCTCTCCATTCCCAGTGTCAGTCCGTAAGATACTTTGACAGCTCGCCCTGATGTGAAATAATGGTAACGTTCGTAACTCATTACCGAGGTTTTTGACGAACAAAGCAATAACTGAATGTTTTTCATGCGGAGGTTGGACAACTTACGAACGTAAAACAGCTACTAAACGCTCATATGTCACTTTGTCTTCCGACAGCACTGAAAACAGAGGTTAAAAAAGGTCGTGTCAGTCTCCCAAAAAATACATTTGGTCCGATGTGTCTCCTGAAGATTATAGTATCGCACGTAATCTAAATGTCTGTTTCTTAATCTAAGTGTCTGCTCAATAATGATGAATGAAGACTCTAGCCACAGGGGCAGATCAACACTAGCCAAATTTCCTCCTCATCATGAAAAACCAAGTGTTTGGGATCAAGGAATATCCGGAATCTGTCCTGTTCTCCAATCTTATGTAGATTTTCAGGCAGACCTCTACTTTAAAGCTGTGGCGGCGGATCGTATTTCATCATGGGGGGGGCAAAGCAAAATTTCGATGCCCCTTGATCGTGAGAAGCCCCGTTCCCTAAGAAGGGTCCTCATTCCCCAAAAAAGTCCATGTTCCACTTAATGGGAGCCGTATTTCGCCCGACCGGACGGGGTAAGTCCACGATCCAGTCGTGCGTTGTGCAAACCCTGGCATTCAACCGCTAAACTCGGCAGGTGCGGCACAGCTTGATCCCACCGTGAACTGACGTCCACAGCCAGACAACTGGTCGGAAGCCGAGGCAATTGGCGCGGCGGCAACGGAATCCAAGTCTAATTATCTTACGACTTGATACAAAAATTAAGAAGACCCTTTACATCAACTGAGCACATAACGCAATGTTTTTCCGTTATTGTATGACGACACATAACACAATGATGTGTTTTATATTCTAACACTGTACTGACTGGGCTCCTAAGAGCCATTGTGTGGAGTCGCCTTCACGTGCCAACACAATTTTAAAAATGGAGGATAACGCAAACAAATCAGCTTCCGCTCTCGGATGGAAGACGGGGGCCTCCTAACATGGTCCGACCTAACATCTAACTCTGTCAGAGGCCTACTGGGTCCATTCCATGAGGCCCCTTATAAGCTTTAAGTTTCCGGTCTCTGGGTCACTTTTGAGCGTAACTCGCGCAAGACCCCCTTACGGACGGATTCTGGGGCGCCCCCGAGACCCGGACTGGTTAAGCGAAGGCTCCCTGGGTTCATTCCATGAGGTCTCTGGAAAATTGTAGGTTCCCGGGCCCTGTTTTGCTTTGGAGTGGTAATCGGTAAGAGGCCCTCTTTCGGACCTAAGCCAGGGCCCCCTAGCAGGGTTCGAAGCCAGGTTTAGCACAGGCCACCCCGGTTCATTGAATTCTGTGAGGCACCCTAAAATTGTGAGGTCCTGGTCGCTGGACCACCTTTGAGTGTAATCGGTACGATGCCCTCATTCTGACCTAAGCCAGGCCCCCCATCAGGATTCGAACCCTGGTTCAGCGCAGGCCAGCCCTGTCGATGAATTTTGCGAGGCCCCCTTGAAAATCGTGAGGTCCTGGTCGCTGGACCACCTCTGAGTGTAATCGGTCCAAGGCCCTCTCTTGGACCTAAGCCGGAGCCCCTTACAGGGTTCGAACCCCAGTTCAGCGCAGGCCACCCCAGTTCATTGATTCTGAGGCCCCTGAAAATTGTGTCCTGGTCGCTGGACCTCCCTGACTGTAATCAACACGAGGCCCTCTACTGGATGGAAGCCGGGCCCCCTAGCAGGGTCTGAACTATGTGTCGGGGTAGGCCGGCCGGGTCTATTCCGCGAGGCCCTTAAAAATTGTAAGTTCGCTGTCTCTGGCCAGTTTTGGGTCCAACTTGTTCGAGGCCCCTACCGGAAGGAAGCTGAGGCCCCTAATAAAGTGAGACTTCAAAGAACACGAACGCCATGTGTCTACTTCCTTGGCTGCATAGTTGCATTTTCCTTTCTTTTCTGGTTTTTAGCGGAAGAAAGCTGAGACCCCCAGCAAAGTAAGATTTCAAAGAACACGCATGACATGTACCTACTTCCTTGCCTGCATAGTTGCATTTCCCTTACCTTTTCGGTTTTTAGCGTGTTCGTCGTTTTTATCCCCATTTTCTTTTCTGTTCAATTTCTTACGAGGCCCCAAGATCCTAAATGTCTTGCCCCAGACCCATCACAACGATAGGGACAGCTGTCCCCTTGCCCCCCCCCCCCCCCCCCACTTCCGCCGCCCTTGCTTTAAAGTATGCCTTGTCGACATATGCAGCTAAGGTAGGGACACACCTGTCAGCCAAGACTCCCACTTGCCTTTTAGCCGAGGCAGGCAGACCGACATGCTTCGCCTTCATGAGCCTTTTAAGATTTCCATATTCGCCATTGAACACACACCCATCGTATCCACACGACACCTTGCGGCGGGAACAGTGGACGAAGGGGTCACGATTGCAAAACGTCATATACAAATAAGGCCAAAGTTTTGCGGCTTCTGCTGCCCAACACTCGCAAGCACAACAGAATCGACGCTACCGATCGTTAAGGCCCAGCGCAATCATGGCGCATTTCAAGGCAGTGCTGAGCTTCTTTGGCAAAGATAAAGCTAGTCAGGATGATTTTGATGACATTAATAATTTTTAATTCACTACATTTTTAACGCTACATATGATAATCATGAGAAGCACATGAATAATTGCTTATACAAAGAGCGTACAACAAACAGTTGTTCAAAAAAGTATGAGCTTATACGTCATGTTTGGTTAAGGCTTATCTGACGTCCTATAAAGCTTGTATGGATTGGTTTATCCCACCATGAGCGGTGAATTTTTCGCGTTGAGGAGACGGTGCGTGAAGGGTGAGAAACATATTGGAAATTGGACCAAACCGACCCCTCATAAAAATTAGGAGACTCGAAGCGGGCCCACAAATCGCCCACAAACTGTTTCCCACAACATAGTCGAAGAAAAACTAGGCCACGAAATCCTGTTTCAGTCGCTCAGGGTTGTTATTCGTGCCATTTAATTTCAGTAGCCATTTCATGGAACGAAACAGTTCACCGAACATTAAGGTTTGGAGCTTTTTGGTCTCTTTTCATTGGGGGCATAGGTAGATATGAGTCCCCCACGCCCATGGGCAAGTGGACCCTTTTTTGACCACTGATTGAAAAAGAGAAAATACATGTACATTAGAAACCTGAACCAATGTAAAACCTGTTATCAAAGGCAATGAAATAACCTGATGGAAACGAAGGATTCATGATTCCATAACCTTTTGTAACACCCCTCCCCTTCCCTCCCCTCCGGTAGATTCCGCATCCTCAGGCATGCTGGCATTGCGCGATGTAATCTTCTCCCCCCCCCCCAACACGACCACCCTCCTTTGTCCCCTGACCGGAAACCCTGGTGACGCCCTTGGGTGACATCAGCTCATAATTCGCAGGGACGCAGCCGCAGCTGTTGAAAGTTGAAACGCTGCCGTCGATGATTGTCATCAGCGCTCTCCTTACGGTTACCGGCCCGGGGTCAAACCGGAACGTTTTCATTTCGGCTGCGGTAGTGAGAACACTGTGTACCCGGAAATAACAGCTGCCCCAACACAAATGCAAATATGGTTTTCACTGACGGCGCACAGCATGATCAGATTTGGCATACAAAATCGACCACAACATGTCTGTTTCAAGAAAAGCTTGCCAGGAATGTGCGGGCGCATTGGAGATGAGGCTTCTGTGCTGTCACGTCTCGTGTTTCGCTTCCACCTTTGGGCGGGACAGGGAACGATAGGACAAGTTGCCCGCTCTCCCACAGGCCAGTATGTGTAACAACCGGCCAATCTTAGAGTCAATGGCCAGCTGCCCACCCCCCCCCCCGCGATAGGTACCGGTCACCTGCCGCTGGGCAGAGGGGGAGACAGATAAGGTCAACTGCAGCTGGGCAAAGGGGAGACAGGGTCACCTGCCGCTGGGCAGAGGGGAGGAGACAGACGAGGTCACTGCATGCTCCCAGTACAACAGTCCACTATTGCTCACCGCACCGCAGCCCTCTGTGTGGTGTCCCGTACTGATGCGTCATGAGGGGCCGCAAATAATCAAATTCGCCCCGCGCGGCAGCACCAGCTGAAAGGAGATGGGCCCTCTCTGGTGAGGGGAGGAACACTCTGAAAGGACGGCGTGTTGATCATCGGCTCGGGACACGGCAAATCGCCCGGTTTGCCACCGCATTATCCTCCGCGAACAGCTGGCACCAGGTGATGATGGCCGAGATTCAGCCGCCCAGCCGAGTCACGACTGGCGCCGGACAGCGGCGGTGGCCGACTGATATAATGAGCCCACGGGGCCGCCCTAACACTGGAACAAAGGCGGGGCGGGGCTGTTGATGCCCGGTGGTTCGGTGCTGGGGTGGGTGTAGGCTGAAGCTGTCCCGACCCATGGCAATTAGTCAGACCTATTGCACTGTCTGAGCATGCCACCCATTGTACTCAAGGACGGCTCTGCAAGGAATGCATTGGATGCATTGCTTCTCCGCCCTGTGGAAACCCCTGTTTCTTGTTTATTTTTCCACCATAATACGGTGTTGGTGAAAATCGTGACATGGTAGCCTGAATCAGATTTAGTGGCGTTTGTGTTTGCATATACCCGCTTATTATGTAGGAAACTCATGCCTGGCAATAATAACAAAAATGCTGTTCATCCTCGTTTATCTTACTAACTAAAAAAATAATCAGGCTGCTTGTTTTGCCCCGCTTGGAATGCAATCCGTCAAGTGCTGGGTTTGCAACAAGCTGCGTAGTAATTGCTTGCTCATAATTTTCTATCACTATTTGGTACAAAAATGCTATGTTTTGCAAGACTTTGAGCCACAGTTTTGGTGACTTAAGTTTCTAGATTTTCGTCGTTAAAATAAATTCTTACTCTTGCGCCTATTAAATTGACGTTACCCAAACAGGCATACTAAAAACCGACAAAATGACAAAGGGCAGAGTCTTGTCAACGATGACTGGTAAAAACAAATTTTCGTGGTTAAAGTACTTCATTGATAATGATCTCGATTCTCGATTGTCCCATCTAATGGTAAATTTGTTGAAGCGTAAAGGAAATAAAAACATAAACGGAAATAAAACACAAATAATCGCGCATTGGTAAGTATGTTTGGCATTGTTTTTAATGAGTTCCATAATTTTTTGCTTGATTTATTGACATTGGTCCTAATGAATGAATCGTTTGCAGGAGCTTTTTCTATGACCGGCTGGCATTTCAGGCTTTAAACAATGAAGGAAAAAAGAGACTTAGAACGGGGTAAGCCAGTCACAAAGTACTAGGTTTGGTTATTCCTGGACAGTACAGGAAAAAACCACACCCTTCCCTGGAAGCACGAAACAAATAAATTAGCATGCGGTTCTTGTTATCACAGGCTGTGCGCTAACGCCTTGTGGACGTGCCAAATGCAAGGTGAATAAAAAAATAACATCATCATGGATTACGTGTTTACGGTGCGTGACTCGGCGAATGGTAGCCTAGACACTTAGTTGCCTTGACACCACAAATATCTGCCGATATCCATGAAAGGTGTCGTGAACAAAACTTTAGACGAAACGACTAAACCAATCGATCCTATCATGATGGATATTGAAAGCACAAGACAAAGCAATGAGATGTAATTTAAAGGCAGGTGCAGAAACTTAACTGCGTTTTGGTTTACCAGCTTTCAAAGATTCGGGGCTGCCCTGCATTCACTAGTCACTTGTAAGTTACATGCCTGTTGCAGTGCAAGGTAGTGCGGGTTTCCTGTCGTAGTGTTCGCTGGGCAATGAGACAGACCTGTTGTATCCAGTACCGGTGGTTACTGACTACCAACAGCACAGCAAGTTACCCTCAGTACCGGTGGGTACTGAGGGTGACTTGCTGTACTGCTTGTAGGTACTGAGGCTGACCTGCTGTACTGCTGGCAAGTACTGAGGCTAACCATCTACTTTGTTGGCGGATACTGAGGCTGGCCTGCTGTACTTCTGGTGGGTATTGTAGGGCTGACACTTATTACTGTTGTTGGGTTCTGGCTCCACCTGGCGGCCACCAGGTCGCTGACGATGTGGGCCATCGGCTCCCCTAATACAGAGGACTTTTGCTCTGACGACCGGCGGCGATCATGCGGACAACGTTCCCCCTGCTCGGGGCGACCGTTCCCCGCCACCGGCCCGGGGTCACGGCGCATTCCTGGCCAGTCGATCGGACGGCTCTTAGGGCCCGGGTTCGTTAAGTGGGCCATCTTCGCGTGCCTGATTCGTGCCGCTCCCAGCCGGATGAAACCAGGTCGAATCGGTGACAAATTAGACAAATTGTGACGGGTTGAATTTCATGAATGCTGGCGATGCATGTATATTTCAGCGCCCAGAAGTTTCTGTGTCAGAATGCAGAACGTTTAGAAATACGCACACTTCGGTCTGCGTAAGAATGTTTGAGAGCCTTTAGGATGTCCTAAATTACCGAGAACGCTGTATTGTGTCTATTTGCAACATGAGGCAACTCGCATTATGTCTACTGATAGTTTGGGATGTTTTATGTCAGTAAAACCCCTATCACGACCAATGCATGAAAAATTATGCGAAGAGATATCTGTCATTTGCCAAGGATTGGTGCTTGTTTCCAAGAACTGTCAGCCCACACATGATTTGACAAAAGAAATAAAATTTACACATCCATAAAAGACGAATTATCATGCTATCAATCTGTCTCAGGCATCCAGCGATATATAATACTTCAATAACGCCGTCTTTCGGGCATTTATTTCAATATGGACAAGGCTGACATACCGTATCGGGAAAACATGTGTTTTAACAGGGATCCCATCATTCGTTTTACGTTGCCAGAATATTTATTCGATGGCCGAATACTCCTTGGATGAAGATCAGACATTGTTCCCTCATGAGGACAGCGACTAATGTGAAGGGCACAGTTCGTCAACGGAGATAGAAGGCCGTACAATTTGCAAGGGTGAACAGAGAAGAAAAGAAAATAAAGAGCTTATTGTCACGCATTGTTACGTATTGCTTTTGTTTGCATCTCATCAGACCAATATGTCTAACGCCGCCATTTCCGCACACGAACTTACTTGAAGCATTGTTCTTCACCTGGGGCAGTTCGCAGTGCCTCTCATTTCTCCACTTCTCTTCATTCACTGAGCCGCTCTTTCTTCTCCCCGTTGCTCCGAGGGGCCCGGCGCGGATCGTCCCGATAGTCGGCTGGCGGCGTTTTTACGGCCGTCCCGATAGTGTCGAGCAGCGCCGGCGCCCGCTAATTACCGCCGCCGGCCGCCGGACGGACGGGCGCGGTCACGGCTCGGCATGCTGATCACGGACGGCAGCAGTCCCCTGTCGACTTCACGGCCGCGCTGCGGTCAGATCTGACCGACCTCAGCCGGCCGGCCCGACAGCCCTCCATTTTCCTGACGTCCCGTCGCCGGCTGGGGCGAAGGCGGTGTGCGGTGCTCCGCTCACGGATTCGCGGCACGTTCCTGCGGTCGGCGGAGGAAAGGAGCACGGTCGAGGCGAGCCCCCGGCCCACGTGGTGCTCTACAGTGAGCTCGTTTACCTCTACCTGACAGACAGATCCGCTGAGCCACACCCTGCCTCATATCCGCAGCAGTAAACCGCCTCTCTGTTTACTACTGGCACAAGGGGCCAGATTTACACTGTCCAGGTGACGCGGTTTGGTAAATGGCGGCGATCCGCCGTATAGTGTCAGTCCCTCCCTCTAGGAGGATGTATCTCCGCGCCCTCATGAAGATGTAGAGCCGCCGATTTGCACGACGGCTGTCTTTGTTTGCTGTGCTCGTGAGCGTGTTTTGGTCGTCAGAAATGTTCGCGCAAGCTGAATGTCAACCACACTCACTTCGATTTAGCATGTAAGTTCCCAAAACACAAGACATACGCAACATCTCACACCAGGTAGATACAGTACCACAACACCCGCCTGAAGACAGCATCCTCTTCACTTCTGAGCCGTCGGAGCTATGCGGTGAGCAGCGTCGCCGTTACAGCGCAGTCAATCGGCGGACGCTCAGATCAGGGAGTGCTCAGTCGACGCGCGTCCACGCAGGCACCCATCGCTCATCCTCATCCAATTAGGCGCCGCAGTGGCTTTATTACCGGGCTTGATACGCGCCCGTTATTCTCGCGAATTAATGAGCGATGCTGTCGCGCGTCAATTATCTCCGAGCCCAGGGGGTGTGATTGATGCCGCCTGCTCACCCCTGCGACGTGCTGTCGCCGTCGGACGCCGGAGGAGACAGCGGCAGATCCCGCGGCCTGATCTGAGCGCGTTTCAACTCATCCGAGAGGCCCCCCCCCCCTCCCCTCTGCGGTGAGAAGCAACGCGGGTCGGTGCCGGTACACTGAAACGACGAAAGATCAGGGAGTGACGGACTGGAGCACCTCGCTTGCGTCCAAAACGGAGCGAGCAGCAGCGTCCAGCCTCGTGTCAGCGCCTCCTCGCCGTCGGTGCCGTCTCGCCACGTCCGCCGCCGACCGTGTCGAGCGGTCACGTGACGTGTTGTGGACGCGCCGGCCCGCGGCTGGGGGCCGTCGTCACCTGCCGGGCCATGACGTCCTCCGGCCCCGGAGAGCCGCTCGGGTGAGCTATGAGCCGCCGCAGCTGGACGCTGAGCGGTGTCGGCTCGCTCGGTCCGAGCAGGGGTATTCATCATCCGCCCGTGTCGGCTGTTCCTTTCGTCACAGTGAGCCGAGATCCACTGAATAACCCAAACAGTCCGGGCAGCGTGCCTTCAGGCAGCAGGTGACTGCTCCCTGAACGCTGTCCTGCACCAGTGCTCTTCTGTCAAGTCATGCCAGTCGTGAAGAACTGGAACATAAGCCGTAGACATAAAACTTTTTTATCACCGAGCCGTCGCCGTAGCTATAATAAAGTCCATGGATTTATCTGCCTGCAAAGCACTACGTTCTTTCAGCTATGTAAAATTTTTGTCTTACATACACATCCGTATCTATTTGTATCTGGTCAGCTTCTTACACTTCCAGCCTTCCCTTATAAGTCCTGCACCATTATTGCATGTGATACTGTTCTGCATTTATTCATTTGTTTAGCGTGTGTGCTGCATGATTCCCATGTCTGTTTTTGACTCATGGTCTTTACATTGGTAATAGCCCGGTCTGTCCCTGGGATGTTAAATATGTCCTCTTGCAGGCAGTTCTGAAACATCCAATCAGAACGCGTTTTTTGGAAATTTGTTCTTCCCTGAGATTTCCGAAACGTCACAGTTTTGTTACCCAAGCCAGGAACCTGATTATTTCAGGCATCACTAGCAAAACGTTCATGTTACATGATAGATGAAACATGCGTCGAACTCATTAGGTTTTGCTTTAGCTGAGGCTCAATAATTTTCTTTTTTCCGCGGTATGACACGACGCGCTTGCGGGAAATCGACCACCGCAGGGTGGCTCCGAGCCTTCCCACGGAGAGGGAAGGATTGGGTGTCTGAATTAGTCCGTGCCTACTCCTCCCACAGGGTGTCGCTGACCTCGGTATGTAATCCCTGTGCGTCCGTCGCTGGGTGTCCTTGCCAAGACGACCTCCAGCCTTCGCAGTCCGTCACGCCGGGTTTTATTCCACGGCGCGTGCGAGGGTGACTTGGCTATAAACATGCCATTGGAAATTGGCCACGGCTCCATCCATTTTCAAGCGTAGCAGATAAAGGGCTGCCATACATCCGGCCGACCGCCCCGACCTCGGCCGTGCCAGCCTCTGGTCCTGATAGCTGCAGAAGGTCCCCATCAGTTCGACTCTGGTCCTGATAACTGCAAAGGATACTCTTCAGTCCTTCAACGTGCTCCGTCAGCTATCAGTCTGGTCCTGACGGCTGTAGAGTTGGGGGTCTCCCGTTCTCTTCTCGATCTCATGGATACATAAAAAAACGTTGAGCTCCGACTCAGCCAAGGTCCTCCGACTTGCTAACGGTGATTCCTTGCGTCGCCGGGCTGCCCTACTAAGCCAATCACATGTTGTCTCGCGATGCAATGTTCCCTCTCTTCCGTATCGCCCATTCGTTCCTTTAAGTACCGCCTTCCTGCCCATTGCCATCTGAAGCGCCAATACTCAGGCCACGGCCTGACGTCAGAGCTCTCTCTCCAGCACCACCTGACGCCAGAGCTCTCCCTCCAGCACCACCTGACGCCAGAGCTCTCCCTCCAGCACGACCTGACGTCAGAGCTCTCCCTCCAGCACGGCCTGACGTCAGAGCCCTCCCTCCAGCACCACCTAACATCACAGCTTTCCCTCCGTCCTCCACCCGACTTCAGAACTCTCTCCGTCCAACACCTGACATCAGAGCTCTTCCTCTGGGTACCGCCTGACGTAAGAGCTCCCTCCGTCCACCACTCGACGTCAGAGCTCCCCCCCCCCCTGCCGAGACATCTTGGACCGGCGTACGGGAGGAGCCGATGATGAACGAGCGCAATTCGTGGCTGGCTATGGACGCCCGCCTCAGAGCCATATCGACCCTGCAGCGGGCCAGGGCTGAGCTGGCGATCTGTACCGGCCGCCGCAGCCGTGCTCCTTTTGCCGCCCGGTCTCCGCTCTTTCCTGCCCAGCTTCGTGAGCTGGTGGCGGTTATGAACGTGCGGAAGACGCTCGGCAGTCTGTTAGTCACGACCACCCAAGGGGTCTTGAAAAGTAAGGTAAATTTTCGTCAGGAAAGCTGTCGATGTGGCACTGTTTTTTCATACGTCATCGGTGATGCGTGCACTGTACCATGTGTTGAACTCTACATAAAAGGTTATTTCCCGTGCTACGTGGTTTGCTTGTCTGAGTTTCCCGAGTTTTTTGCTAAGTACCTCGTCATTTTTCGTGCATTGTCCTCTTTGCAAGTCCAAGTCCATGACGGCAAACGCATAAGAATAACCAGAATTCCAAATTCCTTTGTTGCGTTCGGTATTTGACCACAGCATGTTTCATCCCAACGGAGACTCCGTTTCTTGTTTTGCGTGCCCACAACGGTAGGCAATGCTCGGGAAGCCACACAGCCAGACTGCCGCGGCGCAGCCAGCAGGGCGGGTCCCACGGGCCGGCCGCTCCGACACAACACGTCAGATCCACATTCCATCACGGGCCGCGCCCGCTCGCCGGCCGATGGTTAGCCGCTGACTGTGACAGCACTGTCAGCACAATGTGCCGATGACGGGGCGCGGTGACAGCGGGAACAGGACGGGGTGGGGCCTCGGTGGAGAACGGCGCCGGGCGCAGGCCGCATGCACGAGCGGGTCACAGGAGCGGCGGCCGACTGCCGCTGCCGCCGCACGGCAGGCGGGCTCAGTTATTGGGAACGTTAAAAATCGGAAGGAATCGCGTCTCAGCCAGACATAAATTCAAAAACAAAGTTCAAGCATGTCGAACTTTTCCACACGGAAGTAGCAACCGAAACTGAAAAGCTTGCTCTGCTTTCGCATTATCGCTTCTCAGTGGCGGGTGTCGCGACGTCGGTGGAGGGCGTGTGGCCGGGGTGATCTAATTGGGGGGAGGGGGGGGGCGCCACCGGTGCCGCCAGTTCGGCCGATTGGCCCGCCGCCGCCGACCAATCGCTCTCTATTGTTCTCCTTGAGATGTGTTAGCTAAACAAGAGGCACAAAAACGGCTGGCCGTGCGCCGAGACGCGCAGAAAACGGACGTCGATGTGTTGGACTAGGCTGTTTGTGTGCCTGGGGCTGCGGATAAGTGGCCCGCGAGCGAGCTGAAACGGAGGCCTGAACGGAACGGGGGAAAAGCCGCTGGGTTTCTTCGGGCCGGAGTCCACAGACGCAGTACCGGCGACAATTCAGCGATCGATCACTGTGAATAGGTGGGCGGCGCTGTGCGGCGACTGCGAGCCGCTGCTGTTGTGTCCGGCCCGCCGCAGGCCCGACACCGGTCAGTTTCGGCGGAGACGCGCCGAGATGGCCCGCACGAGAGGCTTGTTTGTTTGCCCAGGGCCGACGGTGATCGACGCGCAAACAAACAGCGCCGCCGGTAGCCGGCGCCGCCCCCTGATTGGCCGGCGCCGGCCACAAATCGGCCTCCGCCGACATCAGCGTGGGAAGCGGCCAGGCCGGACGGCCGGCGGGCCGCGCCGGGCCACTGTTTTTGCCTCGCCGAGCAGCTGCCTGCGTGTCGGTGCCATCACTTTCAGAGCGCGCTGCATTCGCGCGCGGCTTTTTCCCGCGGCTTCTTTGCGGCGCCGGAGCTTGTCCGTCGCTGGCTCAGCGCGTTTGAGCCGCGCCCTCGTCCGGCCGGCCGGCGGTTAAATCAGGCGCCGCGTCCGTCGTCGGCCCGCTCCGGGCCGGCCGCGTCAGCTCGTGATGTCCGTCGCCAGCCGCTCCATCGGGCCGACCCTCGCCCTCCTCACCTGTCCGGCCGGCCGACGGATGGCCGGGCCGACACGCGCCCGCTGCAGGGTGGCCGCCCTCCGTCTCCATCCGGCGCCGACAGGCCGGGAGACGCCCTGCGCCGCCCGGCCGGCACCGGGCCGGACTCACCTGTGTACTGCAGCCGACAGACGCCCTGACTCACCTGTGTACTGCTGATCTCCGACCGGCAGACGTCTGTATTTACCTGCGTATTGCAGCTGACAGAACTCCGGACTCATCTGTGTACTGGAGCCGGCAGAGGTCTTGAACTCATCTGCGTACGGTAGGCCTCTGACCAGAAGAGGTCCAGACTGACCTATGCGCTTCTGACCTCCGCAATGTCCGTCTCCTTCAAAAGAAAGCACTGCAGATTGTCACAATCACAGATCTCAGATACTCATAGTTGCGCCATACTCATCCTTTGCTGATCGGAACAAGATAAGTATGACTAGGGCTTCTGCCTTTATCGTCAAATATAATAACTGAAAGCCCAACGACGGGATGTGATTTATTCGTCCATACATCATGACGGACCGTTCAGTGGCGTTCGATCCATATCAGGCACGCCATTGCCTCGGGTTCGAGGGATGTCAGAATTTTGTCATATGCCACTGGCATATAACGAAATTTATAGGAGAAAAAAAACAATTTTATGTAACTGACCTCATATTCAACACACAGAAAAAACATATGTCCGTTTTTTGCAACATATATGTGATCTCTGTTCCATACTCCTACGAAACCGCTAAATATCTAGCGTAGACCGCTTGGCTCGGGGGGGACCATGGCTTCCATGGGCCCCCTTGGCTTCGTCCCTGATTCATATGCCATACGAGGCTTGCAGGTGTTCGTGACATTAGACACGTCATGACCGGGCAAACGCTCCATCTGAGTCATAAGCGCTGGAGATCACATCTGCTAATCGACACGTGATTTATGTTCCACGAAACGTCGGGTTCTTGCTGTTGTGTGTGGGTTGTCTTCACATCCGTCAGATCGACTGCAGTCTTTCTGAAAAGACCACGAGTTGCCGTCTTCTGAGACCAAAAAACTTTCATGGCGTGCTGTAACTATGAAGTAAATTTGTCTTAATCCTCTGCAGTGCGGCAGTTTTGTCGCTGCGGGTTTTTTGGCGCGGCAGTGGTGGCGCCTCGCCGCCAGCGGCGCGGCCGGCCGCCGTTGATGGCTGTTTTCGCCATTGTCTGAGATCGATTGCTGCACAACAGTGCCGGCGGCAGCACTGCGTCGCTTTTTCTGCCGGCCCGCTGTTCCGGTTAGCCGCCCGGCTGTATCGGCCGCACGCGCCCGGCCGAGCAAAGCCTGGCAGACAGCCGCCCGGCTCCCTGGTCGGCCACGCTTGTAGGACTACCGCTTCTGTCTGCTTTGATGTCTCTATGGGCAGATCTGGGCATTGCTGCTGTGATGGATAGCTCACGAGAAAAGATGAAGAAATCGCAAGGAGGCATCCAGCATTAGAATGACTGACCAGTGACAGTCCATTCGGTGTTCGTACTAATGCATATGACGTGTTTACGTTCTTCTTTTCATAAAACCACTAGCCCTTTTTTAAAAGGTGTCTGAGGAAAGCAGTCGTTATTCATCGACTGACAGCAGTTTGTGCCGCTGAGACAGAGACTAGGTATCGAAATGGAATGTTGCTGCGCAGAACCTGATGATCCTGATAAATTGGTAGCTATCAAGGCACAGGTGGTAAATTCTCGTCATTAGTGGACTGCAAGAAAAAATCGGAATAGAAAAGGTTTTAAAATGTGCTTTACCACGCGCTCAACCAGAACAAAATTGAGCCTCATGAGGTTCCACTATTTAATAACGGTTATCAAGCAACATAATGAAACCTGCTGATGACAGCGTTCCTTAATTAAATCAGGGGAGACTGCAATTTCGCGAGGAAGATGGCGCCATCCTACTTAAGTGATTGGTCGCGGGAAGATAGCAGCGAGTTGACGTTTGCCCCAGAAAAGGAAAAGATCAACTCTCATTGGAACGTCTCTGTCCAGCAGTCCGCTTTAAACATACACATATCGCGCAAACGGTGCCAACGATGCAGGCTTCTGCGCATGCGAAATGTAATATACTGGTACATCCTAAAGGTCACATTCCGAAATGAAAACAAAATCAAGTGCAGCGTAGCTTGTTTATGGTAATGAAGTGTTACTTCTTCCACTATGACCGCGTCAACTCCCGGTTGTAATAATGGTGTCAATAAAGATTGGCCCTATTTACATAAACCGAAGTTCTAACAACAAACTACGCATTACAGCCAGTCTGTGAAGTGTGTGTGTGGGACCGCGGCGGTACATACATACACTGTACTCCAAGGCGGCATCACCCGTGAATGCACAGATGCTGGTTTGCGGTTTTGATGCCGCGATTAGCAGCAAAGACCACGAGAAACAACTGCAGCGCTTGCAGAAATAGGCTTGAACTACGGACCGCCTCCACCACCACGCATGCCATCAGCGTTCGTCATTTTATTTCGGGCAGCTCCCTGGCCCAGGTGACGTCACGTCTGGTAATCCGCGGCAGAGTGGTGTCATCTCAGTCGGTGATAGGCCCACTCAATCTGCGGCCGTCTCGGGCCGCTATAGACCTGGCCGGCGCCGGCCGGCGCCCGCCGTCCCCGGAGGCCGCCGCCGCGCCGGACCAGCTCGATTGCCCCCGGGGCGGCGCCGCGGGCCCCTGCGACCGCCGCCTCCCGGGCCCTGTCACGCCGGCCCAATATCGGCTGATGGAGCGGCGCAGGGCGGCCGTGCGGTCCGGGCGTGTGGCGGGTACCGAGGCGGTCCCGGCCGGCGTCTGTGTGCCGGGCGACCGTGCGGTCCGGGCGTGTGGCGGGTACCGAGGCGGTCCCGGCCGGCGTCTGTGTGCAGGCAGGCCTGTCCACGGCAGAGCCGTCGCCGCGAGACGGCATCGCCCTCTTGCTCTGCTGGGTCGGCCCTCTGGCGCCCCGCCTCCTGCCGGGGTCACAGGGCCCACGGCAGAGGCCCACGGGCCAGTCCACGGGCACATCCAGGATTGCCTTGTGGGGGAGGAGGCGATTAGGGAAACGTTATCCGCCTGAACATACCGGGACAGAGAATGCCGCGGCACGGCCAGGTAGGAAGGGGTCTGAGACTGCGGTAATGAGCTGAATCAATGCCTTCGCTTTCTAGTGAAATGAACCGTGCTAAAATGTGTGGTTGTTTAGTCTTCCTCGCCAGCCGGGGTTGTTTCGTGCTGAGGCGCGTATTTCATTCATTTATTCTATTTTTTTTTTTTTTACTGGCATCACTCTTTTATTGTTTGTGCCCTTTTCAGTCCTCAGCCTCTTTTCAGCTGACCCCTTCTTCATGATCATCACTCCAGTCTGAAACCCGGGATCACGCCGTCCTCCCTATGTCTGATACCGCTCCCTGCAGAAATCTGGAACCCTTTGGTTCTCCTCTTTGCCTGTGGTACGACGCAGTGTTCACGTTTCGGGCCATCCCCCCCCCCCTTCCGCACGGTTACGGCTCCGGACAGGAATCTGAGCCCGTCAGACGCCTGCCGCTCCACAGCCATCATCCGCCGCCGCAGGAAGAGCACTTGCCGAGCAGAGAGGCGGCGCCGGCGGCCAGGAAGTTCCAATAAGTCGAGCGCCGGCCGTCCTGTTGAGGAGGGGGGAGGATGGGCAGCGTCCTGGACCGGCGCCAGCCGAACGACAGCCAGCAAAAACCCGCAGAAATCTGACCGCTGAAAGTCAGACGCCGATGGTCCCAACGGGAGGTGGTGCTCTGAACGGCGGCCAAAGGTGATCATTCAGTCTTTGTAGGACGGAGAGACAAATGTGTAGCCTAGAGACGAAAACAAAAATTGTTGTGCCGCGTGGGGTAAATATGTGTGAGATGACGGGCAGTTTTAACTGCCGTTGAGAGGTCGGTAGAACGAACGGCAGGAACATTCTTTCCGACTGCAAAGAAGTGCAGGTATCCGAGCAGTCTCCCACAGCAGAAAAAAACACTCGGTTTACCGCTGGACAATCTGGTATGCAGGTCATGACACCGTGAACCGTTATGGTGCTCATCCGCAAAACATTTCTGAACCTGAATCTTATAAAAATGCCATTTCCTAAAGGTTTTTCCAAGCCAGTGAATGTTCTCAGCCAGTGCATTTACCTCCTCATGTGCCTTCCATCGACCGGGTAACGAGGTCGTTGCTTCTCGTGACCTCCAGGTGAAGTCATCGCCATTTTCTTTGCTTCAGGCGGAGTCCGCAACTCCGTGGTCAGCGTGGGCCCCAACCCCCGGCCCCCCCCCCCGGCCGGTCATGTGTGTCTCTGTTCCGGCCGGTCAGGAAATATCTCCATCCTCGGCCTTTCCAGATCGCTCACGCTGTTGGGCCGAGATTATGACGCATCATCGCTCACAATACTTTGAATACTGTGTCGCAATGGAGACATTTTCAGCCCAAATAAGCATGTGGAATCAGAAAGGCACAAGCACCAAGTTTTACGGACGTGCGTTACATTTAGGGAAAACCGAAATGCAATCCTGATACATTATTTGAATAGTTTCTACTCACGTTTTCGAAAGACTTGTAAGATGTGACTATCCTTTCGTTTTATCCTACGATGATTATATTAAAATGAGAAAACTAAAAACGTAGTACAACGTCACCGAAGCCAGAGACGCCGGACAACGAAACCGGCCAGAGTAGTGGTCTCGGAATTCGGAGCTGGCGGTGAAAAGACACGAGGTGCAGCACCGACGTAAGCTTGGAACGCGTGTGACAGCCCCCCGCGTGGCACGCAGACGGCGGCGGCTGCCGTGGCCGTCACCTGCCGACAGCGGCACAAACAGACCAGTGACGTCACCCAGCCGGCTGCTGTCAGTCGGCGGCGGTCGGATGCGGCGCCGACGTCGGCCGGTGAGCTCCAGCCAACAGCCTCAGGCAGCGGTGTCTTCAGCGTCACGCAGCAGCGTGTCCAGGCCGCAGGGTTTCGCGCAGGTTTTAATTGGGTAGTGACGCTGTTTGATTTCGCTCCTGCGCAGCTGGCAGTCTGTTCGCGGCGCCATTGAAGATCCGGAGACTCCCGCTTCATCTTGTCATGAGCTGACCGAGGTCGGGCGTCGACTCGAGGTGATCCGGAATCCCCTTCAAATGGCCTCGCAGCCCGGGATTTATCGGCCACTGCCGGCTCAGGCCGGGCTCTGCACTTTTCAGCGATCGTGGATGATTTCTTAATGGGATGGCCTGGCTGGCGAGACAGGCTAGCGCCCGGTAACGGCCCTGGCTGCCGCTGGGAGCGCATTTACACTTCCTGAAAGCCTGAAAGTTGAAGCTTGGAGGTGAATGTGGATCTCGCTGGTGAACTTTATTCCAGAGAGGGTTGCTTGGTCTCTGCCCACGATGCGGCAGAGTTTGACAGCAGTGAGCTGGCTTACTGGCGTCTTCGCCGCGTCATTGTAGGGAAACGTGCGGGTAAAGTAGGATTGGGTAACGTAATGAGAAAGGGGCAACTGTGAAATGCGTCCTAGATAAGCCTCATTGCATTTTATCGTGTAATGCGGTCCTAAGCAAACAGCCTAGCTTTCCATGAACGCTTTTCACTCATCTGATAGAAAACAACCTAGCTACGGCTAACGGGCACACTCGCTGCCGCTGTCACCATCGCTCAGGTCATTGCAGAGTCGCAAGGTGAGCCACAAGATCTGAATGCGGTTTGGTGCGTTTCTTTGCTTTGTGAGATCTGTATGGCACGTCGCGATTTTTCTGTCAGACATGAACCTTTCCACAGGGTGAATTTCCTTCGTTTACCATGAGAGGTCTTAAGAAAACGGCAGCTAGGTCTCGGATTACATGTAAACCTTCCGGCAAATGAAGCTAGGATCTCTGACAGAAACGACAGCCAGTTCATGGTCAAGGTTCGAATTTTTGACAAGGTTTGCGCTTCGGTCTCAGATTACTGCAGATCTCTAGATCCCAAACCTAATTTGGATCTTCCAGGCCACTCTACAGGGTAACCTGCGCCCGACGGAGGGTGTCGTGGGGTAGATGCACCTCTCCCCAATGTTTCCGGGACCAAGGCGATATAACGCACGACAGCGCCGTGAAATGTAGCATAGGTGGCGATGCATTCATTGTGCATGCTTTGAAAAAATTGACCCCGGTCATCTTAGGTCATTGAGCTATAATGTCATTACTTTAAGCGTTTGCGGAGCGCAAGATGACCCTTTTTTTACCCAACAACATCCTTATACTAATTTTTGGCACTGGATGCGATAAGGAAGACGAGTTGAGGTTGATCTGACCCCAAATGTATCGTTTTTCTCTCCGGGAAATCGGACTGTACTTTCCAAGCATAAAGGTTGAGCTGACCTTCGAAAGTTATCGGTTAACCTTACGGGGTCGAACGGGGCACGGCTGGATTTCTTGGGCACACAGCTATCGACTGTTCTTTGGCCCGTAGCGCAACCTCAATCAGGGGCCAAAGGGCTAGGGGCTGCCTACCACCAGCTCTCCCGTCCGGCTACGTCTAACTGAAAGGTTTAAGTTTAAAGCCGCACTTTAACTTAATATGAAAGAAACGCTTGCAACAATCTTAAAGTTTAAATTTGTGTACATTCCTAGCGATTTTGAAAATAACGCCAGTTTATGGTACAGCAGAAACCTAGATCTGAGATCCTGAAACTGGATCTAAAAGCTTGGATGCCTTGTCAGCTTTCTGTGCCATGAACCAATTGCCGCACGCGTGAGAGGCTGCCAACTGCCAACGCGGGCGATTAGCCATATTCAGCTCATTAGAGATATCTGCTTGGCTAGAGATCATGGAAGAGGATGCCAAAGTATACATCCCCTCTCCCCACACATACGCCTTCGCGGTATTTTACCATAACGTTTTTATCAATTTGATCCGAATGCTTCGCTAGGGTGCTTTGGTCAATCAGAGTCCGCGCTAAGCAATGTTTGTTGCATGGATTCAGGATCCCTTTTCCCGATCGCGCAGTTCCAGGTTAACGGTATAATTTCGAGGCGAAAGTTTAACGTGCTGACATGATCGACGCGGTTGCGCGTTAAACCGTGTCTCTCCTGCTGTAGGTCAGCTGCCAAACAACTTGCGAGGGAAAACAGCCAGCGCCAAGGCGACTCCAACCCATCACGTCAAGGTGAGGAGCGGTGACATCTGCTCTACCAGCTGAGCTACCGTCACGACAAAATTGTCATTGTCGCTGTCAGTCATTGTTTTGGCAATGACTGGAGTCATGGTAAGACCACATCCAAGAATTTCTGAAAATCTGTAGTCATGGCTATGCGCTTTATTAATTACACGGTGCTTATGCCCAGATTACACTAAACCGATCATCAAGAGGTGAGCAATCTGAAGTTTTCGGTGAAGAATATCCTAAGTATGCATGATTATAGGACTTTTTAGCGCCTTCTTTGATTAGTTCTTCGTTCTTATCACGCCCACCCGGCGAGGAATTCCTTATTTTGGAAAACTGTTCAGCGGAGAAGGCATGCCTACACAACCACCCTCGGTAGAATGGCCCAGTACCTAACTCAGCTACATATTGTGAGGTTAGGCCTTCGGAAAGCAGATGTTATAACCGGCGCCCAGAGGCGGTTATAATGAGGCGGAAACGCGGCGGGGATCGGCGCACTCCCCGAATCTGACGGGGTCGCGTGATGCCAGTCGTCTGACTGGGGACGTCAGCGTGCAGGCGCGTGGCCAGACGTTGCTTCTAACCGTCGGCGGCGGGCCTGTCGCAGGCGACGGCCGCACGCACAGCCCACCTCATATGCATGTGCCGAACGGAGAGTGGTGAGGGCGGCGCCCGATTTCACGCATGCAAATGGCTGCGACGCTGAGCGACCGGCCGGCGCGCGTGCGGTGCTGCGGCGTGAGGCGTGACGGCAAACCCTGGACAGTGCGTGCAGTGCTACGGTGTAGAGGGTGCCGGCATACTCACTGGGTGGAAAGGTTGCTGACTGGAGCATGGGTATTGAGAGTGTCGAAAGAAGCCTGGGGGTAGAACGGGATGTATATTGCCTAATGACAGAAAAAACGCATAGTGTTTCAAAATGTGTTGTTTCTTCACAGAAAGAGAGGCAGGTTTAGCGGGGTTCAAGATGCGAGAGCATCTTAAAATGCTCAGTATGCGAAGCTTTAATGTCAGCATTAGCAATGTGATTGCGTTTTGCCGGCTGCGTTCTTGGCCCGGTTGGGTCTAACTCAATCAGGGAAGGTGGCAAAAACCTGGCCACGAATTCATCTACTGGCACCACACTTTAGGGCCTTCCACCTCGCCCGCCTCCGCAGCAGAACAAACAAAGACTGGCCAACACAAGAACTCCACCTGACAGCTCATTTGAAAAAACAATCACCAGGTCACTGCATATATCTCACTGCACCAGACCCCGAGACACAAAAAGTCATCTTCTCCGAGAGCCACGCCCACGTCCGAACAGAGCGTGTTCACGGCGAACTTGCCTCGAGCGGCGAGAAAAGGACTCAGACAGCCGGCGTCTGAGCCATGAACTTGATTTTTGTAAAGTTTTTTTATTGCATGCGGACCATGAAGACCTTTCCTGGCTCCTGGCTCTCCTCAGTTGCTGTTACAGAGCCGCTAATGCGGAGAGGAGGGCAACCTCTCGCGCAAACCCGTTCGGTGAATAGAGGTTTCTCACTCCTGACCCGACAAAACGGCACCCGCACCCTGCTACCTTGTAACACGCCTGCATGGCAACTGCACAAGGAGACGAGGCGATCATTACGGGAGGAATCTCCGTTGTATTGTCCGGGACGTCTGCGTCTGTCGGCCCCAGAAGACAAAGGTTGGAGACAACATGAGTTCCGGGGGAGGTGGACGCGCTGAAAAGCACCTATCTGCCAGGCTGCCGTTATCATTGGTGGCGGGCCTTACCGCCGGGTCGTTTGGGCATGCGAAGGGAATTGCAGTTGATTTGCGAGAGCGCCTCAATGGCGATCTGAATACCACATCGTCACTTACTGTCATGCAATGTCCACAGGCCCACGGCGCCGTTTTAAATACCACGCCGTATTTCCTGTCCGGCTACGTCCATAGGCGCGACATATTTATGTATATTCTTGTCAGACATACCTACATTGAATTAATTTATACATTACACGTAGGCAATATAAGGTTAACCGAAATTCGGATGGATACGTCTCTGATCCCATTTTTATCCCGCACAAGAGAACGTTACGTTTTGTTACGTTACGTTTCAAGCACTGGCAGGTGAGCCTGGAATGTGCACCGCTGGTCTGGCATTGATGTACTCTCTTCACACATATCGACGCAGGATCGCTGCGACGGTCAGTTCCGGCGACCATTTACTCCCCTAATCTTTAGTCAGGCGTCACGCTGCAGTAATAGACCAGATTTACTTCAGGATTTAGAGGGACGGGATTTGCATGCGATCACCATAGCAGCAGGCAACACATTAAAACCCGAGATCTCGCCCAGACGTCCTGAGCCGTGACCCTCGGGTCTGATCAAACTGGCAACTATGGACGGAATGGAAACTTCATCACGTTCAATTTATTTTTGTTCCGTGGTGACACCCAGAATGCGGCTGTCTGGAAGCGAGTGTAAAAATGTATTATGAGGAAAGGGAAAATCAAGCCATCACAAAAAGCAAATTGGAAAACTATGGGGAAAGGTGTTAAGCAAGAAACCGTCTCCGTGGTGAAAAATCTTGACCATATCATTAGTTAGAAACAACCCGAAAGCCGCATGTTTTCGCAAGAAATTGCACAATAAGAGTAAACACGAGAACTTGGCGCCATGGCAACCGGACGGATGGCATGCTTACCGTCCCAGTGCATTCCTGTCGCCAAACTAAACATTTGGGTTGTCTCAAGTTACAAAACCAACTCATCAGGGCCGCGGATTGTTAACCAGCGAGAGGAACAACAGAGAGCGATTCAGCAAAACATGGCAGATATGTTCTTCATTGCGATCAAAGCGGCTGGTGCCTGGAAAAAGAGACGACGTGGATTAAGCACGCTTAAACCGATATAGTTCAAGGCAGTGGGATCGTAAAATTCCAGCGGTTTGGCACATCAGTTATGCATGAACTTAGTTGCTATGACTACAACGTCCCGGGCGCCTGATGCCATGCTCATTATTTCGTTTTGAAACGCTTTATTTTTGAACGCAGTCATGGCCAAACATAGATGCAACATGAGAAAAAGACCTGGTCATTACTACCGGCATCAAAGCGTGCGGGAGTAAGTTAATATGAAGCGCACATCACGACCACTGAACAGACCCTGGTCGTTCCGCTCGAACGGGCGTACGGCGAGACGCGTTATCGTCGTGGACCGGGGCCAACGCCTGCCCGCGGGGCGTCTGGCGGTCGAGAGGTCGTAGTCCCCTGGCGGGCACCCCACCGCCGCCGCCGCCGGCCCGCCGCCCGGGCGCACAACGTGAATCAGTTACCGGCGCAGCGGCACACGTCTCTATCGGCTCTCGGCTCCCCGCTTTATCGGCGGTAAATCAGACGGCGCCGGCCGGGGTCGGCCGGACTCGGCGTCCTGCCATTGGCCGCGCCGGCAGGGTGTCGGACGGGTCGACAGGCACAGCTGCGGAGGTCCCCGGACCCAGTCGGATGGGTCGGCGGGGGCGGCCGCAGAGGTCCCGGGACCCGGTCGGACGGGTCAGCGGGGGCGGCCGTAGAGGTCCCGGGACCCGGTCGGTGAGGGCAGCCCTAGAGGTCCCTGGACCCGGTCGGTGAGGGCAGCCCTAGAGGTCCTGGGACCCGGTCGGTGAGGGCAGCCCTAGAGGTCCTGGGACCCGGTCGGTGAGGGCGGCCCTAGAGGTCCCGGGACCCGGTCGGTGAGGGCGGCCCTAGAGGTCCCTGGACCCGGTCGGACGGGTCCGGCAGTGCTGCCGCAGCGGCCCGGGACCGACTGCCGCGGCTCAACGCCGCTTCCGAACCAGACAGGCCGCAGAGGCGCCTGGAAGACATTTCTGTTCACATGCAGTCAACAGGGGCGCGCACAGTCAGAGAGGATCGCCAAGGTCCCGAGCTGTCGCAGCGTCGCCGAATGGCCAGGCCCGTCGACGCGGCGCCGGACCACACTCGTTGCAGCTTCGCGTCGGCGCTTTGTGGCGCAACAGCGATGCATCAGAAAACTCGATGTATGCTCCGATGAACGTGATGTGTCCCTGCAATGTCCGGGACAGCACAAAGTCACTCGGTGATGGATAGGGACAATGAGCTTTGTTCTGTTGCCATTTGGCGGCACGCTTGATGTCACGGCCATAATGTTGCCTCATCGTGGCATTGATGTGGTACCGTGGTGTGCCATCACTCACGTCCTCGTGTGACCTTTTAATAACATAGGCTCGTTGAGCATCGTAAACTTATCGATATTTCTGCATAAACGAAAGGCGCAAGTCCTGCAGCAGACATGTTACAAAAGGTGTTTTGTCTGAAACGTCTTTAATCAGAAGCAGCTGTACAAGCCATTTGTGAAAGACATTGACCGTACGGAGCCCCTTCGCGAGCTGCAGGCGCCCGTCAGTGATATTAATTAAGACGTTATTCGGCAAATGGGCGCTTTGTTGTTTTCACGCACGGCTGCGGGGTGATCGCGTGGCGCACCGTCACAAAAACCGGCCTGCGCAGCGTGCACCGGCTCTGCGTGTTACGGGGGCGGCAGGCCCTGTTTGCAGACTGAGCAGGGCGCATCACAACAGAGCGGCCTCCGTGGCGAGGTGTCACCTTACCTCGGCGCGCTGACTGCGTGCGACCGACACGGCATCAAGCAACGACCGACCCTGGCCAGTCGACGTGGTGTCAGTCTTTCCAGAAACGGCTGCCACACATCGGGAAATGGTTAGGGTCGTGAGGGGCTGCAGCGGAATAGAAAAAGGTCACGATGAAGCCAGAAAGCTGTCGCTGTTCCCGTACATACGAACGCTTTTAAACAAACGTCCTTTCGCCAAGCTGATGCGAGACTACGGCTGCGGCGTCGGTGAGTGCGTCAAGAAACAGAATCCGGTCGTTCCGTGGCCATCTGCCGGACTTTCCTCAGATTTCCCCGCACCGTGCCACGCCGCAGCATCGGCACACACCGGCCCCACAGGCCGGGTCCCGCAGGACGACGAGAGGTGTCCCCTGCATGAAGGACGGCCCGTCAGGTGGAGTCTTCGGTAGATGTCGCCCGGGATGCTCCGGTCCGTCTGGTCACCCCGCGGCGCGCTGCGCTCTGCCGCCAGTCGGGCCCAGGAGAGGGGATGCAAATGGTCCGTTCAGTATGCATTGGTGATAGGTCGGCTGCTGGCCGGCCGGGGAGGGGCGGCCGCCCGGAGCCGGCCGAGACTTATCCACTGTTTAATCTGGCATCGCCGCCGGCGCCGGGCTGCGAACGGCCGCAGGAGCCGTCCGTCGTCGCCGGCGGTCGAAATTGGCCGCCGCCGACGGCGAGAGTGCGCCACGATCGCCGCCGGCGGGGAACTGCGGCGCAACTGCCGTACGTCAGCTCGCCGCAGTTTTCCAGTCGCGGTGAGGAACTTAGCTCGGTGAACGCTGCGGCAGGACTGGTGCGTAGGTCGGCGTGGGCGTCCGCTCTGGCCATGGACTGATGGAGATGCTGGAGAGCGGCGTTGCGCGGGGGACGACGTCGTCCACTTCAGACAGAATATTTGCCAGCTGATGATTATGAATGCGCGGGCCACGTGCTGACACTGTTTGTGACGTCAACTTTGTGTTCCGTCAAGTAGAAATTCACACGTATACAAACAGGTTTAGTGTGCGCTGCTCTCACCTATTCATTTACATTCCTGCACGCGCTTGTCTTCGCGACATCATATGACATGTCCAAATATCCTTACCGAGTGGAAGTTCAGACCTCTCCGTTCCACAAATGTCTCAGGAAGCAACAGCCTCGCCACTTGAACGCGGCGCGGGAGCATTCCTATCACGCCATTCTCCGCTGCAGAACGCTCAGACGTGCTGGTTATCCTCGATTGTGCTGCGCTGTACACGGCTTTTGTTGTTTGCCTCTGTTAAATCACCGCGAGGGCATAAATGTTTTATAGTCGTCTGCGGACTGCACGCCCGTAATGGAGATCGGCCGAAATAGCCCTCGCCAGGGTCAATAATGCCCCGACGGCACCACACTGATAACTTACTCCCGTCCTCTACAGTAAGAATGACATTAACGGCACGCCATTAAAAGACCGTGCGTTTTACGGTTGCAACACAGCGCGCCAGCTGCGGAGCGCGTGGTAAATCTTAAAACGCCCCTCTTCTCCGGGACGCGTCCACGGAACGCGTCAAGTCGCGGGATACGACGACGATAAAAAGAGACGAAAAACATTGTCCTGGGGATGCCGCGATGTATATGCAATTAACCCGACGCCTGTAATTTATAGCCTGCCCGCGTGGGAGCCCGTATTTGGCCTAAAGTTTTATTACGTTGGCGGAATTAGATGCGCGAGGGAGGGGCGCACGACGGCGCGCGACACCAATTTGTAATTGTAATTGCGTGCGTGGCCGGTAGCGGCTGCGCCCACTGCGCATTCCCGTCAGGGCTGGGCCGGCTGCGGGCCGACGGGGCGGCGGCCGCCGCCGGCCGTGATTCGATCCTGTCACATTACCATGATTACCGGGGGCCGCGGGCAGGCGGCCGGTTGTATAGCCACGAGACGCCGCCGGCGCCGGAGCACTGCCGGCCAGCCCTGGCGGCTCCTGGGACATACTGGTCATGCCCGCCGTCCCCTGAGGCGTGCCGCTCACCCCCACAGGCCCCTGGGGCGTACCAGCGGCCCCTGCCAGTCCCTGAGATACGCCGGTCACCCCTGCCGGTCCCTCGGACGTTCCGGTCACCCCTGCCGGCCCCTTAGACGTGCCGATCACCCTTGTCGGCTCCTGAGTCACACCGGTTATCCCTGCCGGCCCCTCGGACGTATCGGTGACGTCTGCCATCCCTTGAGTCGTGCCAGCTAGACATCACCGAGACGTCAATGGCGCACGTGCAAAGCTGTCGAACTGTGCTTCCCCTCAGCGTGCGCGGCTTGCCAGCATTGCCAGCTGGTAACTATTGTGTATAATGTTGAAGTCAAATGCCACCGTAGAGCGATCTCCTTTTGGAATGCTTTTACGAACAAGGTTATTGCAAACCGTTCTTTATGAGAAGAAATAAATATCACACGGAAATTATCCAACTGCCTGTACTTTTGAAGATAGATTTTGCATTCATTTCTATTCCCCCAAGATAACTGTCAGGAATTTGACAAATTTCGTAAGTATGGTCATCCTTGAAGTACACAAAGCCTTTTTCTACGATTCTGCGCCTCCCCGCTACCTTTTACGCGTAGTTCCCATATCCTGACTGCTAGCGCAACCCCAGACTCGAACCGCCTCACCGCGACAGGTGCGTAATGTAAAGAAGGGTAAATTTCGACATGGGATGTGTGCACCTATTCTGCGCAATTTTTTCCTTGATCACTCTTATTTACCTGAAATATGGAGTCACTAAAGAGCGATAAGAATGCGCAGCGAGCAGCGTATACTCAAGGCGCCATACACACGAGCAATAATCCTATCTACATGTCAAGTATCTTTGCAGCTCGCATTAAGTCGACCAATGATAGGGACACACTGAGCCGTCAAAGACAACACTCGCCCGCCCCGAAAGATCGCACCGTCCAGACCCAGACCGGTGAGATCGGCCGCCGTCTCGGCCTGTGCCGTCCCCGGTCCTCTCGGCTGCGGCGCGGTATGCGTGCCGGCCTCGGTGGGCCGGCCGCGCGCGTGCCGCACCCGGCCGACGAGGCCGCCTCTCTCGCTCGCAGGGAGGGGACGGTCCCGCCGCCGCCGCCGCCGCCGCCGCCGGCCCTGCCCGGCGCGCCAGTGTGGCACGGGCGGCCGGCGCGGAGGGACGCGCGCGACGCTGCGGCTGGCAGTCCGGGGCAGGCTTGACGCGAGCTGCCGTCTGAGCGCGGCTGAGCCAGGACGTCACTGGTCTCAGCCTAGCTGAACTGGTCCCAGAGGAGCTGGACTGGTCCCGGCGGGCTGAACTGGTACCATCGGGCTGAACTGGTACCACCGGGCTGAACTGGTACTATCGGGCTGAACTGGTACCGGTGAGCTGATCTGGTACCGGTGGAGCTGAACTGGTCCCGGCGGAGCTGAACTGGTCCCAGTGGAGCGGAATTGGTCATAGCAGACCGGAAGTGATCCTGGCAGAGCTGAGCCGGCTCGAGACCTCAGGCGGCAATCAGCGGGCCGCTCCTGCTGGCTGCAGCCTCCTCGGCAAAAATCGAGCAGCAAGAGCTCGAATCTCGGTTCAGCGTGGCAAGCCGGACGAACCCAGCTGGGCGGTGAGCAGACCTGGGTGCTGAGCTGGAACTGAGCCCCAGCTCAGTTCCAGCTACCTGAGGGGAAATTACACTGGTATGGACGACTTCGGGCTGCCCTCAGCTACCTGAGCGGTGCGCCCAGCGTGCGTTCTGGCCGAGTGACCTGTGAGGTGTGGTGGCTCCAGTGCCGTCCGTGGAAGGCAGAGCTGCCGCAGGTGAGTGGAAGCTGACGCGAACAATCCAGGTCGACTCAGCGCGCGAGCTCTTTATCTGCATTGTTCCGCGATTACTGGTCTTCCTGGCTCAGATTTACTGTAGCTAAAGGTTTTGAGGCCGGCTTGTCCCTTTGTCCTAATGCGAGATCTGTGCAAGCTAAGTCGTTTTTTGTTTGTGCATTTACCAGGGGCTTTTAACGTCATTTGCGAAGATTTCTTAGACCTAATCTTGCCACGCCCTAACCAGCTTTCAACAGCTGCAGTTTGCTTGCAATGCGTCCAGTGTGTGTAATTTCTCGTCCGTACTTGTTTTAACTTTCATGGCTTTTCCACAACATAGAAAAAAGCATTGGCGTACCACCGTATCATGGCTACTCGCAATAAGAGTTTGAATAAAATGTTTGATATCCTTAAGTATAATTGTCTCCAGTCTCTGAGAAATTAAGGCATATCACCATGTCCCACAAAACGAGACAGGAACGAGAGCACCTGTGGAACCTTGACTGAGTTAAAAAGCTTTAGAAAGGCTGAAACAAGGAAATTGCCTGACAATGAGATAATCCACGCCAGGCTCCACTGGGAGAAACCAGTTTGATCTTGCAATATCTCACCTGATCCGTTCAACGCTCAGCGGACCTGGCTAAAAGTCCATGCAGGCTGAACGCTCTTAAGGCTAAAGGCTTAAAAGGACGTCAAACAGCGAACAGACATCAGAGCCTGTGCACCTTGATTGGTTCTCGGAGATCTTCACCGAGCCGTTGACGCGTGCCCGTGAGTGGGATTGAGAGGCTCAGTTTGCGGACGGGTCGTCGCCGGTGCTGCAGCCGCCATGATCAGGACCTGTGTGTAGTGCGCACCTGCATGACGGCATATCTGCGGTACCCACAGCGTGCCGGGCAGGCGTGTCGCCCATTGTCGGCACACGGCAGCGCTCCCGGGGGCGCCACGTGGGCGTGCGGAGCAGTGTCTCGGGCGGCAGGAGGTGGCCGGCCTGTTTTTAGCTGTCACACCAGCACGGCGACCGTGTCGGCCGGCGTTACGGCGCCGTTAAAATCACCGCCGAACACGCCGAGAGTGACCGCTCTGAACGCAGACGGGGCGTAGCCCAGCGGAGGTGCGGAGCCAGGGTTATGTCTGACACGTGTGCTCGTGTTAAATCGTCCACGGCGGCCCTCGCTCCCGCAAAAAGCTGATGTGTTTGCTTATACACGGGGTGTTTTATGAGCATTCCAGAGGGGCGAGTACGTGTACCTCAAACGTTTGTGGCCGCCGTTAATTTCTTGTAGTTGATGTCAGTTGTAGCGTGTTGGTGAAATAGGCAACAAAAAAATGTTGAAACAGCGGCACGACGCTTGATTTAATTTTCTTGGCCCAATGATCTTAGCCAGAAAGATAGGTGCCGCCTGCAAAACTGCCAAAGTTTTCTTGTTTAAAATTCCCCGTTCTTCTGCCAATTCGTAGTCAGCCACGCACCTTCCTTTGTTTTCCTGTCAGAAAAGCTTTCAGCGGGGCCAAACGGGCCATTTTATTTAATCACTTCATTTGTTTTTCCATTCGGTAAATAATTTTACGAAGAATCTTTTGGTTACCAATGATTTGGCGTTTTGTGGTTTCCTGTGGATCAGATCACGTCTGTCAGACATTTTGCGAATTATTGGGCGATAAGGAAAAGCAGCGTTTAGCAAATTTAAACACGCTCTGTGCAGCCAAAGATGGAGAGACTGAGTATTTTGAAGATGGATGTTGGATTCAGTGAAAACAAAATACGAGTCATCCATCTGATCCAGATGATATGCCCAGATAGCCATTCGTCGCACATGGGATTTCCCCGTACCACCTCAGTCTGATGCCGCTGTAACACCAAGTCAAACACTGCACCATCCGAAACACGCTTACTGAAAACAGTAATCCGAGCTATGATTAATTTTGTAATCCGCGCTCCAACCATGATCCGTGTGTCCCCATGGCAGCTGAAAGCCAAGACCAATTCAGATTCAAAAGGCTGGATGCACCATTCCTCTTAGATGAGATGGAAAGCTGTCCTCTCGGTTCACGGGCCGCCGCCCGACGGCGAACAACAGCTGTACCCGTCAGAGTCAGACGGCGGAGTATCGCGATCGACTCCAATCCGGCCGAGTCCGATCAGACAAGCAGCGACGTGCCGCCGCGGCCGCCGCTCAGCCATTCATTGTCTAATCACGGCCGACTGGCGGGCCGCGGAACGTGCATCACACCCCGGTACCGGCGCCGGTCGGCGGGCACGTGGGAACACCGGCAGACGCGGCCGGGACGCCCGGTCCGACCGTGCTCCGAGGGGGCGCCAGGTCTGACCGTGCTCCGAGGGGGCGCCAGGTCTGACCGTGCTCTGAGGGGGCGCCAGGTCTGACCGTGCTCTGAGGGGGCGCCCGGTCTGACCGGGCTCCGAGGGGGCGCCAGGTGTGACCGTGCTCCGAGGGGGCGCCAGGTCTGACCGTGCTCCGAGGGGACGCCAGGTGTGACCGGGCTCCGAGGGGGCGCCAGGGTCCGACCGTGCTCTGAGGGGGCGCCTCAGGCGGTAGGTGTCCTCTGCCAGGGCGCCAGGGTCTGATCGTTCTCCGAGGAGGCGCCTCAGGCGATAGGCGGAACGATGGCCGAACCGGTTAGTGGTGGCTCCTTTCGGCTGAAGGCGAATACGTCGGCCCCTTGAAGGAGACGCTGTTGTACGCTATCACGATTGCGATGATTCCTTCAGGCATTCGAGACATGACTTCAGCAAAAGCATTCATATGTGACTGATAACTGCATATCAGGCGAAGGATTTCTGGCCCATTGGCCGCCTCTCAAGCCTCTCAAGCCTTGCTATGGGCGCCAAAGAGCGTGTACTTGCTCGATTCCAGAGATTACTTCACAGACCCACATCCGGTCTATCTCTCTGAGTGGGTGTCAGCAAATTTACCGCTGAGTGTGGAGAGCTGGTCCACGGCCGTTCTCCGCACGAGAGATGGCCGCAGGGCATTCGTAATAGGTCTGCCGAATGTCGTGCCGGCGCAGGCATCAGTCGGGCGCTTCTGCACTTTTGATTCCTGTCTGGCGCTGGCCCAAAACCATGACCACACGCCCGCCGACTGGGCCGCGTCCAGGTGGCGCAACTCCAGCGCCCCACGTCCGTCACTGACGTCTTGAGGCGGGCGTGAACCAATCCCACGCCGCTGCAGATCGTTTTAATTGAGGCCGCGGCTACTGACTGACGCGTCCGGCGATCGCGATAATTTCCCCCGTCGGCCGCGCCGCCGGAATGAATACAGACGATCGGCCGTGTCCGGACCGGCGGGTAGGAGCCGGGGCGCCGTGCCGGGGACGCAGGCGCCGCCGCCTCTCGGCTCGGCTCGTTAATCTGCGTTAGGGAGGTCTCCGGCTCCGTGGAGCCGGCAGTGGCCGGCGGTCGTTCGTCATCGTGCGACGTCTGCGGCGCCGGTCCGGCCTCGGCGCTGTGGGGTTGACCTGTTTTTTGCTCGGCGTCTGTGGTGAGGAATAGGGCTGAACCGCCTCGCAAAAGAGTGCGGGTGTAGGCGAGCAGACGTTAGTCAATGATATGCATCCACTCTGTCATTTGTAGCCCGAAATCGTATACGTCATCCGGTTATCGCTACGCGACTCCCAAAGGTCGAGACGTCATTATTCCCGTGAACTGGCGTGCTTTTCGTGAACCTGGATATGATATGAGGGTTAATCAAGCTCTGTCATTCCCCGGCAGCACCGTGAATGGGTGCTGAGGCGCCATCCTGTGTTGGCAAGTACATTGGCGCACCAGTGCAATCCTCGCTTCGGGGAAGCCGCGCGACATTTGAATGTTTTTTGGCAAACGTGTCCATTACGACTGATCACGTCTAGTACGGACATTTCTGCTGGTTTCGCAATGCATCCCATCATTTCTCTCCTGAGATCAATAGCCAGACTTCCTTCAGTGCAGGTCACCAGAATTTCTCCATTGCAGTGACCGCAGTTTCCCTGGTTTCGTCTTGATCAGCTGGGTCCGCTGCGATGTTCGCCGCCTCGTCCGGCCGGCGGCACGTCCTGTTGCGCCGCAGCCAATTAGCAGGCGGCGGCGGCCGAATCGGCGGCGGCGTCGGGGCGCCGGCCTATCTGCCGATCAAACACGGGTTTTTACTCGACTGAGCGCGGCGGCCGATAGCCGTGCACGTGCCGTGACGGCGCGGCGCGTTTCGTTAGCGACGCCGGACGGTGTCAGGCCGGCTCTCCCGTTACCGGTCAGAGGCGGCCGCGGCGCCCACTGACCAGTCTCAGATGGTGCCCCCCCCCCCTCCAGCGGCGGTCAGCGGCGGCACGTGTTCGGAGCGTTTCCGGCGCTTTCTGTCGTGTTGCCAGTGTTTCCGGACGCATGAGCAGGCAGTTCGCACGATTGCGAGCCATGCCGACGTTACTTCCGGTTCCTCACGCTGACGGGAGAACCTCTTCCTGGTCCGGTCACTGCGCCGCACGCAGCCGATTACGTGGCCCGGCCGGCAGGTGCTATTGACCCGCGTGTTTATATCTGGCTCGTCGTTAGTACCGCGATAAGCTGCTGCTGGCTGGCACCTGATAGTGTGTTATCACAGTCGAAAAATGGAGCGTCGGCTTGTGGACGATGCACGAAACGCACTAATCTGAGAACGATGGAGCGCTGATGCAGCGTTCGTCATTTGTCCCCGCGTGACACGCGAAAGTTGTTTGCGCTCACACTTCCGCTAAAACGCTAAGGAGTCTGAGCGGTCCAGAAGACACGCGAGTGGCGGGGAGTGCGGCCTGACACGGCGATCGCGGCGGGCCAGCACGTGCTGCCCGAATATGGCCAGCTCGGCAGCGGCTTGCATTCCGGGCATGTCGTCACGCCTTCGGCCGGGCGAAAACTAATTCCGACTGATGTTCGTTTCAGGAGCGGAGGCACCTGCCGGCTCTCCCGTCCCGTCGACGGACGGATTACCGGCGAACATCTGCCGCGCGGCTCGTGAACGGCCGTGGCGGGAGCTCAGCACCACTCATCGCCGAGCCTCCGTGAGGACTCCGGGAAACCGGCGGCCAGTTCCGCGGGGTGACGGAACCCCCTGGACAGGCGGGCGGGCTCCCCCGACCCCGAAGTCCGGAGTCCTCCGCCGCAGGCCGGACGCAGCTCAGCGCCGCGGCGCCGCCATGGCGCTGGCGCTGGCGCTGGTCGTGCTGGCCGCCGCCGCCGGCAGCGCCGTCGCCGACCTGGACAGCACGAGTAAGTGGCGGCCGGGCGCCGCGCGCCTCGGCGGAGGCGGCTGGGTGTACCGCTGTCAGAGCTTGTAGCGGCCAAGACGGCGCGCAGTGTTCCTACCGCGCTAGAGCGTCGGCAGCATGACGTGCCCTGTAAGCCTACCCTGGGAGCTGTGCTGTGGATACCCTATGCTGTGAACGTCCAACACGGAAAATAAGTCAGTAGCTTATTCTGTGGCGATCAGGTCATCGTCCAAGGAATCAGTCGCAAACTATTTTTGTAGATATTTGGAGGGAAAATTATCAGTGTCATCCAGAATTTTGACCTGTCAGCATTCCTCCGTTGCTATAGTTGCGAGATCGACTGTCAGTAACATTAACGCTGATGATACAGAGAGAAACAAGCAACATGAACATGGGAAAATATACCCGACGTAACATTAATTATAGCGCAAATTAACGGAGAAAACGAAACAAAAACCCACACAAACCAAGAACAACAAGACTGGCGTTTCCCTGTTTGACGAGAGATCACGGACTTGATGAAGAAGATATGCGAGGGTGGATGGTAGATGGAATTCAGCTTTCAGCTTGGCATCACATCCACGGTATCCTGGTCGGCATCCCGACGAAATTGCTTACACTCCTATTAAGACGTTGTGTTGTTACGTGTGAGCTGCAGCCATTTACGACGCTACAGTCTTGGTAAAAAGATGACTTTCAGTATCTGAAGGTTCATATGCGTGCATATCAAATCCCACAATATGACAGGCAAATTTAATGAAAATATTGGCATTTGAACTTTTCCCCAAAAATGACACTATTCACTTATTATTAATGAACCAAGCAAAATCGCTGAAACGTGTAGCAAACTGGTAACATTTCCTTGTGGCTTGACAAGATTCACAGAAGTTCCTTCACCCCAACATCGAAAGTCTTCAAGAATGAAAACTTTGCCTTCTGCGACCTTACGATATGGAAAGGATATCACTGAAATTTTCTGAACTTTGACAGGACTGCGCTCGGTTTTTCGAGGCCGAGTTTGGCGTCCCTGCTTCCTCGATTGGCAACGGGAAGTTTCTGTCAGGCATGTATTTGGTGTGACGGACGCACAACCGCCGCGTCGCGCCGGCTTCAGTTAGAATTCCTCCTCCTCTGTCACCGGTGACTCGCTGCCCCATCCCGGCTACAGGCAGGACTCTGCCCCCCCCCCCTCTGTCGCTGGTAACTCGTTGTTCCTCCCTGGCCACTGTCAGGACTATGCCTCCCCTCTGCTGCTGGGCGCTGGTCATTTCTGCTGTATTCTGCAGTCTGCGCCGGCGGACGGTGGCGCTGTGCCATGACTCGTGCCATGAGGCAGCTGCGGGCCCCGCCGCCGCCTCTGACGCCTCTGCCGCCGCCAGCCGTGGCGAACGTCTTATCGGGTCCCGCGACCGTCACCTGCCTGAGACCGGCAGCTGCGGTCGCGGTCACCCCCGGCTGCTGCAGGGCTCAGAGATACGGCCGGTTATGTCAACTCAGGGACTGGCTCGATACGGATCTTAAATGGTGCCGCGCAGTATGTTCTCTGAGCCCGAGAACATGGAAGGAGGGACGTTCTAGTATTTTTAACATCCTTGTTGCTGGAAAACGCTTCCTGTAACTGTGTCGTGGAACATTCAGTTTCATGTATTGGTTATACAAGTGCAATTTATATTTGCATATAAATTACTGCTTAACGGAGTGCGCAGCTTTGCTGTGAGCACTTTTCCGTTGATAAGATAACCTTCCCGCTTTGTTCATCAGTGAGAAACGAGATACTTAACGGTAGTTGTACTTCGCCACGTGCCAGAAACTAATTCGCCACCATTACTTCTCAATGTAATGCTGCTTAAACAGCGCCATGAAAGCCCTCTCTAATAATGATGATGATTGATAACTCAGCACTTATTCCCGAAATCAATCAATAATCCATTAATGAAATCAAAATAACTCAGCCGTTAATTGGTTAGGGCCGAGCCGCGCGGGACGCACGCGTCGTCTGTATTCCGGCGGCCGACTGCTGGCCGTACCGCCGCCCGCCCGAGGCTCAGGTACCGTGCTCGACTGCTCCGCCGGCGGCCGGCCACCCCGCGCTGGCGCGGTGCCAGCACACGGCAGCCGGCAGCCCAGGCCGCTGGCCATTAGCGGGGTCGGCCGGCCCGGCGATCTTTGATGCCGCCGACAGGCCGGCCGGCCGACGGGAAACGGGTGCGGACGGCTCCGGCGGCGGCCGACACGTGGCGTTTGATTACGACTCGGCGCCGGACGTGGCGCACGTGCTGGCGACGCGTGCTCGCGGTGCCCGTGCCGTCGCCGCCACGTCTGCTGGAGACTGGTGCCGCCCGCGCGGCCGTGACGGAAGTCCACGGGTGTCCCCGTGGCTGTGCCGTCCCTGGAGCTCAGCTCGGCCGGTCCGGGACGGAGGTGGCTGAGGTGAAGGCAATGTCGCCATCATCTGAGGGAGCACTTTTGTGAGCTGGCGTTGAATTGCGATAAGACACGCTGTGAGCCGGCTGACGAATGAGCGTGGTTATTGGATATAGCAGCGCACGGAACGGTTAGAGTAGTGGCCCTGACGACTTTTGGACATTTAGCTCAAAATGTATCCGGCTTTGCAAACTTTTAAAACGTGCGAGGGAGTGAGTTGTGCTTAGCTGACGTGGGGACTGTGGAACTGTAGAACGTTGAGACTGTAGAATGTAGAGAGTAGAGACCCTGGCACAATAGAGAGATAATAGTGTTTCTAAACATGTCCAATGGCGTTCGTTTTCCGGAACTTTGGAAGAAGTTTTTGGGATGAATGGTGGATCGACATCTTGAATCATCACAAGCAGTACAAGTTATTGAGAGTTCTTATTATTAAAAATCGGTCTTCCTTGTTTCAAGTAGCGCATTTATAAATAAGTCCGCTCCAACTGAATGGCGTAACAATATGGCTTTCTAGTGCATGTCATATACTTCGCGCTCGGCTTGAGAAAAGAAACTTAATCGTATGCAAAAAAGCAACGCAAGTTCCGGGAGCGTTCCCGCATTTCGAAAAAATATCACTGGCCCGTTTGCTGTTCTCCGTATTAATTGATTCAAATTTAGGATGAAAGACTGCTGGGTCATGTTGGAGATGAGGGTCCTGTTAACTACCGAGCCCTAATTTCATCGAGTTTTGCAAAAGACCATAGCCTCACTATCGATGTCTGCTCCTCTCAGGGCAGATTTGCACAACGTATGTCTAATAAGCAGGCAGCGGTGGCCTCCCCAATACACTCCGCTGCGCGTGGCTGTTGGTGATGAGCGTTGGATGGTGGCTGTTGCTTGCCGACATGTGCGGCCGTGCCGACCATGTGGTCCCCGTTCTACGGCGCTGATAAAACAGTGTCAGTACTGAGCTGTCGGCTGTGATTAAACGCTAGATGTCCGTCGGTTGTCTGCATCGTAACAGTTCAGAGTACGATGCAAATGACCGCAGACAGCGTAAATTTCAAACCGGCTCTGCTATGATAATTTCCGCAGCATCAGTTGCCAAATGGCGGGTTATCATTTGGTCTGCTGCCACACTAGCAGCGAACTGATCGTTTTGCCGACCGGGCAGCTATGATTTCACCCTTCCGCGATAGTTACGTAGTTGGTCTGCTGGCTGTTCCGCCACGGCCACGCTGATCTTTTCCCAGCGACGTCGAGAAAGATACTGACGTTTTAGATCTTACGAAGTGTCAAGCTGTTTTTTTCTTTTCAGTGTGAGAATAAGGAACGTAGCAATTCAGTGCCTGCGATGACAGGGATAAAGTTGCAGTACAGCATGCATATGAATTTCAGCTTCTTTGTTTCTGAATATGAATTTCAGCTTCTTTGTTTCTTAAACAGGGGTGTTTCTGGTCATTTCTCCGAAACCCCCAGCTACAGTCAATGACATTTTGGCAGGCATGCCCTTGACTGCTCTCTCGGGATACATGTGAACGGTAATTTGGCGGTGCACGCTGCAGTCGACCGTGCTTTGCTCACGTTTCGCTGGCCAAGGCAAACCGCCTCCTGTCCAGCCATCCTGAGAGAGTGGCTAGGAATCTCCTAAACAATGTGCCGCCTGACAGCCGGATGCTTGGCCGTTCCTAGTCGTGTACTCAGAATGCAGAAGCGACATTGCGAGCTTTCCGCCGTCTAGAAATGGTCTGTTTTCAGTCGCACAAATGTGCTCCATTTCCGCTTGGTTGCCTGTCGCAGTTCATAATGCAGCTAAAGAAGTAACCTTTCTGAAAGGCAGCGATCGCGTTGTGAACACGACTCGGCCTTAATAAAAGCAGTACGCAGTTGGCCGACAGATTCTGGGTAATGTTCCGCAATTCACAGCGTCCGCCAGAGATGGTCAGAGTGGTGCCTTTCATGATGTCGGCTGTCTCGCCGAGCTGGGAATTCCGGGTCAAGACGCAACAAAGGTCAAGAGAGCTGAACCCTAGCCGAGGCACACGGTGTTCACGGGTCGTGATGTTCATGTGACCTGCGGCGGAGAGCTGGAAGTGGCGTGAAAAGGGCTGACATGGTCAATGTTCGTTCATGGTTTGCACATTAGAAAGCGAACAGCATGACGCCTAATTCATGGTGTTGCATCTTCTACACCAAGGGCTCGAGGACATGTAAGCACTTAAAAAGATATTTTGTTTCAGCTTTATTTACAGACATTCGGGAAAATCCAGCCATTGTTTGCTGAGTTGCAGTATTTACATAAAGCAGGGTTCACCGGTCCTTTCTAGCACCGGTATCTGCTGGGATCCGATGTTACGCACGATTCATGCATTTTCGCATAATGGTCATACCTCGGGAGGCTTCCTTTTGCAGTTTATGTACATGGGAAGCTAGTCCAGCTTTCGGATCAAGGTGCTTCTTACGAACCCTCCTGGTGCTGGTGTTGTCTTGACCTGCTCTATTTTGCCATGGAGCGGCCTCGTTTGTACAACCTGTCGAAACCGTCTTCGACGATGGCTGTCACATCATTAGTGACTTTATATATTGGCCACCTGTTAAGTTCGAATGCGTCCAAACGTAATAAAGCCGATAAAATCGCTTAATTATCCTTTAAAAGGCATCCCTTGTTATCGATTTACCCATTTAGCATAAGGACCGCTCTATCTCCAGATATTGGTAAGCGGCGCATGTCCCGCAATGATGGATGTTGCTGTCAGTAACGTGACTAACTGATGATAATAACCAATCAGGAGCTCGATGGGCTGAGTAATTAACATCCGCTCGCGGCGCCGGCACACAGAGACGGGCCGACGGGCAGGCAATCGGCGCATCTTCTTGTGACAGAGAATGCGCTAGACAGAAGAAGTTCATAGACTTATGATAACGACGAGCGGATAAGAACCATCTAACGGTTTAGCCGTGAGCAGCCAAATGCCGCAAGTTGTTTTCCATGTTTTTTGCCGCATGGAAAAAGAATGACTTATACGATTCATTCCAAGCAAACGTGTTTTGTCCACATCTCTAACCTCTCGAATCGTCCCAGCTGGTGGTAATAAGCTACGTCTTCTTTACAGCACCCCAGGGACATGTCTGACTCAGACTCACGTGATTGAGTCGGCTTCTCATCATTCGACCGTCACGGCGCTGAGGGGCGGCGCTGACGGAAAACAATGATTACGCGGCCGCCAGCCTTTGTCCTGCTGATCATCCAGGACGGTTAGGCGTCCCCCACTGGAGAAGCTGTCTAGTTTCGATAAGCGAATGCAAATCATTACGATAAATGAAACCAGCACAATTAGTCCGTCAGTCATTTTTCAAGCCGACATTCACTGCCGAGGCGGGGAGGCCCCAGGTAAAACTGGGCCACCAGCCCTCACTTCCAACCTCCTCTGCTCGCGAACCCAGCCGTCCCTTGGCATCTTCTGACTTTCGGCTCTGGTCCCTGCTAGCACGCCTCTATCCCGTTTATGTGGATGTAGGCGTGAGAAGCAAAAGTGCCAAGACCGAGTCTCCATTCGTGGGCGGGCGGGCGGATCCGGCTGGATCCTGCCAAAGACTGCGGTCAAATTCCTCAGATGCAGGTGCTCCTCAGAGTCGACAACCTCTCTCAGATCCATTGCTTCCGAGAAGAAATCGTGTCTGACGAGGCTACCGGCCTTCAACAGCGGTGACTCAAGCAGCCCCTGCGTCCGCAGTGAATCGAAGGGACCCCGTCCCCCGTCTGCCGTGATTCAGAGGGCTCCCGGTCCCCGGCTCGCTGTGATTTAGAGTGGCCCTCAGTCCCCTGTCGGCCGTTCGGAGGGCCTCCCAGTCGCCTGTCGGCGGTGCACCGGCGGGCTGGCGATCGATAGCACCCTCCTCGTGTCGGACTGTCGGGTCGCTTTCTGCCGTCTGTCGGCCTGCTCCGCTCCGGCCGCCGGCCGTGGGAATCTGCCCGGCGAGCCGCGGCGGCTGCGGACCTCGGCCGCCGTTTTTCTGCCCGGCGGCCGTCGATCGGGCGCGATCACGGCTCTGCCGCCTCTGACGCGCCGCAGAGGAGTTGGATCAAACCGGACGGTGACGTAAGACGCCTCACGGTCTCACGGCGTCCCGGCGGGCCGGCGGCCCACGCGTGCCGGGCGCTTACACGTGACAGGTATGCAGATAATTGAGGTGATTAGCGTTCCGGCGCCGGCGGCGGCCGTCGCCGTGACGCATGTCAGCTGTTTCTCCGATTCACTGGCCCGGCTGGCGACTGGGCAGGACTGTTCTCCGCCCACTTACTGACTCGGCGGCCGGGGAGGACTGTCCTCCGTCCTCTCACCCACACGGCTGCCAGGGGGGAGTTGTCCTCCGTCCTCTCACCCACCCGGCCGCCTGGGGAGGACTGTCCTCCGTGCGGCAGCGTCTGACCGGCGCCCATGTCTCAGCCGCGGCGCGCCGCCCTGCTGTAATCCCGGTTGCGTGCGTGCTTTCACGTGTGCTGTGCGCCGTCAAAGGCCTGAGCCAGACCCAGTGTGCTGAGGAGCCGGTGGTGGCGTCGTTATGACCGGGAGGGGTGGTCTAATGGCCGGATCCCGGCCGCCGACCAGCTCTGCCGCGATCGCATTATTCCGAGCAGGGGTGCGCGCCACTGGGGGAGACGGGCGATGGGCACAGCGTCTGCCTGACAGCTCTGAGTCACTGCACTCCGCTGGATCCGGACGTCCGAGCACGGGCCACTTCACACGTCTGCAGTTCCGCCAGCACTGCGCACTCTGACCCCGCTCCTGCCCTCCACGGGACGGCGACACCGCACGGCGCGCCGTGCATTCTGGCGGACTTCTGCGGGCGCTTGCGCCCCGGTGGGTTATGACCGTCTGATCGCGGGCCTTTGAGTCCCGGTGGGTTATGACCGTCTGATCGCGGCGTCCGGCCCAAGTGGTGGTCCGCACGTCTGCGTGCACCGCCATGAGTCGCGGTTCCTCCCGACCTGCCGAGGGCCACACGCGCCGTCGGCGAGGGACGAAATGTAAGTTATTGCGACGGGAAGATACAAAACGGCGGGGAGCGACAACATTAAACGATCCCATGCGGATAGGGGTGATGTATGGCGCTCAAATTGCACCGCGGCTCGCTCGTTTCACAATAAAACCTCATTACGCGACGGTTCGCCGGCGTGGAAAACATGCGTCGGCCGGCTCGGTGCGGCGATAAATTCTTCACGGTAATACCTTTGCACCGTGCTGAATGCAGCTCCAGCTGGGCTGGCGCGGGAAACAGCATTTCTCATGCGTGAGGCGGTGACACGGCCCGCCCCAGCCGGCTGGGGTGAACGGAACTGGAACGGAACTGGAACGGATCCTCCACTCTGGGTGTAATGTGAGTCGCCGCCGTGTGTCAGGCCCAGCGAAACATGGAGCGGACTTTCCTCTATCTCTGGACTTCATTACATTAGCGCGGTTTTTTTATTTTTAACATCTTGCTGCCCTAGGAAGTAACTAAAACCAACAGCTCCGACTTGTCAAGAACTGCAGAGCTGCCTGTTCTCCGAAAACACTGAAGCTGTCTCTCTCCTCAAGTTACGCTAAACTTAACTTAGCAACGGACCATTCTTCGCTTTCCGTGCCCAACAGAAACGGGCCATTTTTCTGCTCCTCGTTTTCGAGAAGCGTGGGTTGATTTCCGTCGAGTCCGTTGCCTTCCGAGTCCAGTCGACGCTGCGGCTCGGTGCTGCGGATTCCGGCCAGGTTCCCCAGTCCGGCTGACACGGCGGCTCGGTGCTGCGGATTCCCGGCGGGTTTCTGTGTCGCCTGCGGTGACGCTGGAATGTCACACAGGCTCGCCTCTGACGGCAGACGGGCGTCGGTGGTGGCGGTGCCGTACAAACACTCCGCTGTCGGCCGCTGTCAGGGCCGGCGGCAGATGACACCGCTGTTCTCTGGCTGGCAGACGCCGAAATGGACGACGAAGAGGAAGACGCGAGAAAGATGTGCATGCCAGGCTGGAAACTGGGCATAGAGGTGGAGAGTTTTGCCCATATTATTTATATTCGAGAGGAATTAACAGTTTTATCCGATAACCCGTGTTGAAACACATTGAGAACAGGTTCATGTGATACTATGTTTATGCACTATGCACACTGTTTGACAATTGCTGACAGACGAATAAAGTCCATTCAGACGGGAATATAAAAAGCAAAGGATGCGAAATAGCACGCCCTGGAAAAATATGCAAAGCATAAAGTAAGAGTGAAGGGAAGTAAAAAAAGGAAATATAGAGAACAAGAGAAAATATGTAGTGATCCCGTAGACCGAGAGCAGGAAGGAGACATAGAGGTGGCGGGAGAGAGAGGTGGAGACAGAACACTGTTAGGACTGTTGGCTTTTCACCAGTGATCATGCGCGAGGATTTTCTTTCCTGTTTGCCAGTTCTCTTCAGGTTCGGCTAAACGCACCTCACAGATGTTGATTATCGTCGCCAACAGACGGTCTTGTGTCGGTATCTTGATCGGTAGCTTGTTTCCTGCTCCGACGGAGCATTGGGCCAAACAGAGGTGTCTGTCAGCTAAGCCTCCAGCTCCCGTGGCCGCACTGTGTCAGGGTATCACCCGCATTTGCCAATATGTTGAACGAATACAATGCGTTCTGTCGAAATTTTTGAACGTTTCGTCAGCAGCTCGACAGGATATCCCCATAAAAATGGGAAAAATAGGTACGAACTTTGAGGTTCCACCTGCTTCAAATTTTCGAAGCAGAACTGTTGAGTTATTTCAAAACTAATCATTTGTTTTTGTTCCGGAGCTTCACGATATTATGTCAGAGCCCTGATTAGCACGGAACATGTCCCGAAGCTGTAGTAACAGAGGCTACACGTGATCCAGACCACTTCATGAAATTCGAGGTCGTTACTGGCGTCTGTGTATGAGACCGGTTCAGGACTGTCGCTAAACACTGTGGAAACCCGAAACACACGTACTAAGAAAAGAAGCACATCTTTCACACGTCCAGAAGACCTGGCATACAGCCGTAGCAGAGCTTATTTTGAATGTCATGCATGGCACGATCATGTCGATATAAACTGCTATATATATAAATATATATATATATATATATATATATATATATATATGTGTGTGTGTGTGTGTGTGTTATACATTATTTTTAAACTAAATGAAAAGCTGCCGCGAATAATCGTCGAGCTTCTGACCATAGGTCCGTCTGCCAAAAGCGTTCCCGGTATTTGCAAGGCGCGGGAGACACCTGCCGTTCGCCGGTTACGGCCGCTCCTTTATTTGAAAAATCCCCCGCCGATGCTTGCCGCCGCAGATTTCCCGTGATCGATGGTCGAGGCCGGGAATTTTCGTCAACAGTAATGGGATCGTCGTGACAAACGATGTCTCGAGTCGCGTCGTTCGAGACCGACTCGCTTTCTGTCGACTCGCGTTCTGGCTCGGTACCGGCCGACGCCGGCGGCGAATCGTCGGATGACTTTCTGCAGGGTCAGCGGGACTGCACTGGTGGGTCAGAGGTCGAGGTGAGCGGGGACCGGACTAGTGGGTCAGAGGTCGAGGTGAGCGGGGACCGGACTGGTGGGTCAGAGGTCGAGGTCAGCGGGGACCGGACTGATGAATTAGAGGTTGAGGTCAGCAGGACCGACTGGTGGGTCAGAGGTCAGGTGTCAGCGGGGACCGGATTGGCGGGTCAGAGGTTGAGGGGCTAGCAGGAGTCCGCCTGGTTGGTCAACTGGTCAGTCCGCTAGAGGGGGTTGGAAAAGTACCGCAGTGATAGTTATTCAGCTGCGTGGAACTTGGTACCTGCCTAGTTAAGGCCTGGTAACCATTGATTTCCGATTGTGTGGCAGTCTTGGGTTTACTTTGCCAACGTTTGCCATGCACAATCTGACTAACCCAAAATACACGTTGCGAAGAAATATTTTTCTGGGATCTTGAGAAGATATGTTTCAGGATCTCTATGCAAGTTACTGAGTGATGCACAAATGCCACGAGAGTCTGCGCAAGCGTCGCTTCTGACAAGCGAGACTTGCATGCAATACGCGTGACTGTTCTGATGTGCCATGAGAGATTCAGAAGAAAAAAAATGGTCTTTTAATGACGAGGTTTATCAATGCATACGTTTGATCGATGTGTTCGTTTTTGGGTTATATACAGGCCGTTATGAATGCTCGCACCCTCTGAATCATCGCTATGAATGTTGATGATGTTTCTTGCCACGTCGTGTGTATTTGGGAACAATTTGTTTTCTGTAGACGTTGTTATTCTGCGCTCGTTGCGACACACGTCGCAAGAATAGAGCCTTGTGCAATTTGCAAGGTGCAACGTAAAAATGAGTGACACATATACCTTCTTTTTCCCTTGTGAAGCGGGACAGCTTAGATCCTCTCAGTACGTTCTGTTTTTTTTTCATGTCGCATACATTTGTTAATTATCAGTCACTTTGAGCACACTTTACCCTAAAATGCTTCGTCTGAAACCTTTGAAACTGACCAGAAAATGCCCCATTCGTAAAAAGCTGGGCGTTGGGCTGATGTCATAGACATCGGTAATCTTGACAAATTACTCTCCTTGTCAAGAACTATTAGATGGGATTTAGCGTATCATACAGCGGCGTGCAGCTGTGCCTGTCTCATGACGTCATTTAGGTGCCATCGGTAAAGTGGTTCGAGATGTAATTGGAGGGGAACCTGAAACCCTCAGTGAAGCTGACTGGTGGAGCCGGGAGTCCTGATGACCAATGCCGTCTCAGGAGATACATGAACTGATTAAGGTCTTTACGGATACCAGTCTGACAGGAGGCGATTTGTCTTCGACTAGGTCTTTACGGGGCCAACGCAAAAAAAGGTGAGGCTAAGTAGCCACGCATCCTCTGCTCGCTCGTAATGTCCGCACCCACGGGATGGTCGAGCCTGATCTTATAAGCCCCTATCATGTGTTCGTGTTGGGTCTGCTGGTTTTTTGTATCGCATATGGTCGTTAGCTGCACGGAGTCGCGTATTCGCCGTTGGTATCCACGTTGCCCGCTCGCGCTGTGTGGGTGTATTCGTGTAGAGTGTGACCTCATCGTTGTTCATGGCGTGCACGGGGGAGATCTGCATGACGTGTGCAAATCCTGCATTAGGTGCCGTGCTGTGCGATGCACGTGTTAGACTGTCGCCGAAAACATCCATATTATCGATTCGCCTTCGCTGACTGTCCGCGCTGACGTGCTTTGTCTTTGGTATTGTGATCCATCTCTTGCCGAGACCGGTTCCCGGTGTCAACTGGCGCCGCATCCTCATCCTCCTCATCTCCACCAACTTGCCCCTCCATCCGACCACCAGATGTCCTCTGCCCGTCCACCTATTCGGCTGTTTTGCATCCGCAGCCCCCGCCCCGCGCGGCGCCGCCACGCGACTGTATTTCCTCGGCGCGGCCGGCGCGCCGGCACCCGACGACACCGTGGGAACCGTTTCCGGCGGCATATCCGGCGGTCAGGGCGCGGGCCGGAAGTCGCGGGACCCGGCGCCGGGGCCCGGTATTTCTGCTCGGTCCCCGTCCCCGAGCCGCGCGGCGCGGACGTTCATCCGCCGCGGGCCGGCTGATCGTCGCCGGCGACGCAGACCGCCTCATTACGTCCGCCCGCCGACGGCCGGGCATCGACAGGCGCCGTGCGAACGTCGGCGCCGACAAAGGCTGGGTCTCATTAGCGGCGCCGCCCCTCCTGCGTACCTCAGCCTCGGATGGGGGCTGTGTCGGGCCGGGCCGGGCAGGACCGGGCCGGACCGGAGAGGCAGGCGCCGGTGCACCGCGGCCTGTCGACGGACTGGGGCCGGGTCGAAACGCTTACTCTCGGTCTGTCTTTGGCAAATGTTTCAGCGGTCAGCAGTGCTCAGTTAGTCGCCATTTACGGTCAGTGTTTTTGCGTGACTGATTATGTGTATGTCTTGATTTGAGTTTAATTTGATGTAAATTCCATTTATACCATTCCCGTGGCATGAAGGATTAAAAGCATAGCTCCTTGTCATCATCACTCAAGCCGTAAAATTACGTGTGATTGCATGAAAGCAAAGAAAAGGCTTTTCTTGCAGGGTTTAGGGAACGTAATGAGGTACGGATAAATTTCAACCCACAATGTCTGGATGGGGACGGGCGTGAATTTTTGAGAATTAATTAAATCCCCCAGCTAGGTCTGCAGGTTGATGAACATCTGGCATTTAGCCGATTTTAATAGCAGAATAATAACTACGCTGTCGCAAATTTCACCCGGAGCTATTTCCGCCTTGTCCCGGAGCGTCGTTTAAGAGCTGCGCTGTTCTCTGCTGCGTTATAGAAGAGCAGTGCTCCTTGCTGCGTTGTCGCTGGTGTTTCAGTTGACGTCACAGTCCGCGGTGCACACGGCTGATCTTGAAGCATCCACACAAATGGAGCTTCCGACTGCGCAATCAGTTGAAAGTTATCCGGATGATGTGTTTTGTTACGAGGGTCACAGAAACACACTTCAAATAGGCTGACCGAATCTCGATGTCTGCCAAACTCACTTAAGCTAATCCTGTAATTGCAGCAGTGGGAGCGCCACTGTGGGCAGTGGGGGTAACTGTCACCTCCTCCCTAGCTTGGGAAAACTTGGCATTATCCTAATGGCGGTGTAAAAAAGGACTCGAAAATGTCAGTCGTTCCTGCTGTCCTGAATACGTGATGCCGCCGGTGGGTTCCATCACAGATTTCCGCACTTTACGTATATCACTGCCGTATGGAGGTGCTGTCCTAATTCTGCCCTGTGACTCTAAGCTAACTGCAATCTGTTTGGTCCGAAGAAAGATGTCCGCCATTGACGGCAAAATGGCCATTAAAGATGAGCTCGGTCCAAAAAACTTCCGAGCTGTCTCTCGTGAATATTTCATTATTTGCCAGATTTCACGCTTTTACGTGCCAAGAACTTTGTGTAAACATTTGTTGGCCTCGCTGACTTAGATGAACGAAAATGGAGTTGTCCCTCTTGTCCTACGAACCGCCCATGGTCCTGTTGCATCCGTCGCTTTCCAAAACTATGGTATTGAGTGTGTTCAGGCTACGAAGCGCCTTTTCCCTGCGTTTTATTCGTCTTTCACATGATCGATGACCCTCATCAGTGACGGCCTGGTTTCAGGTAAGCTGACCCGCGTAACAGCTGTTGAGGGCAAGACAGCCGATCTGTCCTGTGACGTCACGCCACCATTGGCCGGCGACGAGCTGCGATTGGTGCTCTGGTACTACGGCACCGGCGGAACACCTATCTACACGTAGGTCAACGAGTGTGTACGCTAACGACACTCGGCGAAAAGAAAAGACGCCGGGTGGCCATGAAGTTAGCTCATTCTCGTCCTGCTTTCCCACTGTGATGGCGTTTTCCGACTCTGTTTAGCGCTGAAATCGGACTCAGTTATATTCTGCATGCACTAGATACCCCTGAAGTCGTCTTGGCAAACTTTTCCGCGGCGGAACGGCACCACATTTAATGAAAACAACGTGCCTGACGTATGAAGACAGGATGCGTTAGTGTTCTTTCATTATTTGTTATTGCTTTATTTATACAGTGCTCTCCTTCCATCGTTATTAGCAGCTCTATGTTTATGGCGTTCCCATGCGCGAACCCATCTTCATTGCATCGCGAGAATTGAATACCACCTTTGCTTTGCCCAAGTGGATTTTTGTATTTAAATCGTATGATTTAATGAGGCACTTAAAATCAGATGTTGATATGAGCGGTAGAACTTAAACGCTGGTTGAAATGCAGTTAAAAAGTAGCATTGCCCTCGTTGCGTTATCTGAACAGACTTTAATTCAAAACAACCCTTACATTCTCAATAAACGTGAGACTCGGTGTTCTGCTGTTTTCCTTTCATGTTGCCAAACACCGCTGGACTGGCAGGCTGAGGTCCGCCATAATTTAATACAAATCTGTTCTGGCAGTAGCCCGGTTTTTCAGCCGCGTGATAGATCAAGCTTCGCAGAAAAATGGCTTCCTGCGCGCCGTATTTCACGTGTAAATGATGCGGAGCACGCTTCTGAATGGACCAGAGCAATCCTTCACGCTCTGTAGATATACTGCTCGCTGTCACGGTAGCCTTGCTTTGTGCTAACAAACAAGAGCTTCCAAATCTCTGATGAAAATAGTAGTTGTAATCTGTACCATACGTCAAGCGGCACACTTGGCAAAAGAGGGCTAAGCTTTTCAATGCGCAGATAATATTTTTTGCCAATTATGGAGACGTTCAGGTTAAATGGCTTGAATGCTGGTGGCGGCACTCGAAAATATTATCTCGAATATATTAAACTATCTCGAATATCTTGAATATATTATATCGAAAATATTAAACTCGAAAATATTATCTTTATTCTAGAAAGATGGTGCTTTGCCATTGGCAAAATGAAATATGCCATCAATTTGTTCCAGTTGTAAATGTTCGCTTTGTTCACGCACGATGACTGTTTCCATTCTTAACTGCCAGGCATAGTGTCCTTGCGCCTTTTTTTATACCGCTGGTATTGTCAGCGCTTCTATGGGCATCTAGAAATCCATATATTTCCAACTGCTCCCTGTTTTCTGAATGGTATATTCAAATGGTGGGACGTTTCTTGCACGTGGATGGCTGATTGGTATTCGTCCAACGTCGTTACCGTTCATATTTGCTCATATTTGTTGAACGATCAACATAGATATCTGTGGCTGCGGCCGATAACGCTTGATGACCGTTGCGTTTCAAAAGTCGTCGACGATTGCGTTGCCGTTTCCTTTTAGTGCAAGATCGTCAATACGCATACCAACAGCGGAGACGAGCATGGATACGTTGCTGTACATTGACAGCTCCATGGACCAGGTGCAGACAGCAGGTAGCTTACGTGCTCGCGGCAGGGAGGTGACGGAGTGCTAGTGACGTTCTCCTGGTGACGCTCGGCAGGTGACGTGCCGAGGGGCCGGGCGTTAGTGACGCTCCCCTGGTGACGCTCGGCAGGTGACGTGCCGAGGGGCCGGGCGTTAGGTGACGCTCCCCTGTTGACGCTTTGGGCAGGTACGACGCTCGGAACCGGAACCGGGTGAGCGGCGCGCACTGGGCGGACGCCAGCCTGGACTCGAGCCGGGTGCAGTTCCAGCCGGACTCGAAGCCGGCCCACCTGAGGATCTCGGCCGTGCAGCGGGACGACCAGCGCCTCTACCGCTGCCGGGTCGACTTCCTCCACTCGCCGACCAGAAACTCGCGCGTCAACCTCACCGTCATCGGTCAGTCTCGGGAGTGCATCGTCAGAGAATGGCGAGTGAACTTGAGCCCTGATGGTCTATTCTTTAGCCTCAGCGAGCGTGTCCTTCATCCATGATCAGATCAAAAGTCAGCCAAAGACACACGCAGCACATCAGACGTTGTGAAGACAATACTATGATGGCGATGCTTTAAAAACATCGAATCCCAGATTACCCAGAAAATTAAAAATAAAACGCTTCGTTTTCGTCAAAATTGCGAATTTTAAAAACCGTGGCCACCCTGAATAAAACAGCAGTCCAAAGTAGTGCATGTTTTGCAGGTTGCCTGCCTCATCGATAAAGCGTCCCTTCGGAAAATGTATCCTTCGAGCGCTTGCGTGGATCGTTGACTGAGTGGTCATACATGCCAGCTGAGCGCAGCGGAGTGCAGGCCGTCTGTTGACGGCATTCGTACTGCGCAGGGCTGGTTTTGGCAGCCGTTCGACCACGGCGAGGTGGAAACCTGCGGCCGTTGGCCCCGCCCCTGTGGTTTAATTGGCGCTGGACCCTGAGTGGCGGGTGGGGAGAAGGGGTGAATACTCACCGCAGCGACTGCAATACAGCCATCGTTGGGCTCCTGCAGGAGCGTTTTTCCACCATATTGATTTTCGCCCCATGCCAGCTTTCTTTTTTCCCAGTGTCCCGTCTGCAAGGCCTTTCTTGGAACAAGCCTGACATCTGGCTGGAAGATCGGTGTATCAGCTCACAGAACGCTGAACCCTGCGCAGCTGTGTGTTGGAGGGTTTTCACGATTGCCTGGGTTGCTCGAATCCTCTTCGTCTCCGTCTCAAATTCATACGCGACGTGCCGAAGCAGAGGAGGAGATTCCTTCACGCCGTGTGCCTCAAACGTCTGCCCCGGTTAACGCCAGTGAGAGGGACGTGTGTCTGCGTTCGGCCCAGCAGGAGAGTAGAGGCTGCTTCCTCCCGGCAACACTCTGATCAGTTCACACGCTTCACTTTGTCTTATCTGTGTCGATACCGGTTCAAGGGTTCGAGGATCCGGGGGTGAGGATTATTGACACTCGTTACTTGGCCAGGATTAGCCGGAGGACTTTGCTTTTCTGACTGCTGCACAACGTGGGAAATGTTGGGGGTCCCAGACCCAACGAGAGTGTAACGAGCTGTGAACAGTTATTCTGCCCGAGTGATTAGTTATTTTGTTAGGGCTCATTACGTCCGGGGAAATGAAATTACGGCGTGCGGACATTAGCCGATATTGTTTTTTGTTCCTGAGGCTACCACTGAGCCTGCGTTGGAAGGGCCGATTGCCGTTCCGTGGTACGATTTCGCCCACGCCAACGATGGCCAGCGACGGTAGAATATCACGCTTCTGCTGGCGCCGAATCCCGTCACTGCACAGAGGACCACAGTCGAATTATTTCCCTGTGCCGGCTTTATTCGAAACCCAAAGGGCACAGTATGATTTCATCAAAACCAGACCAGGAGGGGTATTTTGTACCAGCCTGCAGCTGGCAATGGAAGTCATAAACCGTGGTGTAGTGGACAGCAATTTAGCGCCGGTGCTTCGTGAATTTTGCATTTGACCTCACGAACAACATGGAGCGATATCGCTTGCAACCGCGTTATGTTGGTGTCAAGATCAGCCATAAGCGGGGCTGCACGTATCCGAGATACCCCGGTGTCGTTGTCCGCGACGGAGACGGAGACTACCATCCCAGACAGTATTGATTGCTGCGTTCCCCTCCTTCTCCCCCTGTCGCATTTTCACGCTGTGAAATTAAGGCAGCAGAGTATGACTGAAGGCTGGGGAGAGGTATCAAATTCATACTGTTCTCAGAGAAGGCTACGGTTCGCAGAAACTCTCTGAATGTCTCATTGATTTTCATTTTGATTCCGAGGCTGTCTTTTCATCATCAGATCGTCACGCGATGTTACATGCTGCGAAACAAAAGTGCAGTTGACTGATTTAAAATTGCCGTCTCTTGCGCTGCATTTCTTGTACATTGAAGGATTATCAGTTTCCCAGCCAATGAACTGCAACGACGGTGCGTTAGCCCTGCACTGGCAATTGGTGCGTTTAGTGCAGCGAATCCCGCAGCAATTTAAATGTGCCTCAGAGTGCATTTCTCCGTCCGTCCTGGGAAATTCAGTTGTAACGCTGCTAACACATAACTTTAATTCATTGGTCGTAAGCAGAAGAAATGTGCAAGGAGGAACGAGCCTGAGAGACACGCTCTTACATTTTGGAAATGGTCGTTGTGTAATCTCGACATGGTACGCATTCTTCTCTGTTATTCCAAAACGGACGAAGCGGTCGATTAACAACACTGCTTCACTGGACCACTTGGTCAACGATAGGCATAAAACCATAATCCTTTAGTTTTATTTATTTATTCGGTCTGTTTTGTCACTGGATTTTTTACGCAAAATGTTTCTCTGTCGCGGATTTACGTTTCCAGCCTTACCAGCGCGTAACTTTGCAACAAATTGCCACACTACTCTCTGGTCCCTCTCTCATCATCCCACCGGCCAGGAATTTGATGGCTTCACTGAGCCATTTTGTTTCTGTGTTTGAGGGGGTTTGTCGGCCGACAGTCATTTTTAATGAAATGGCGCATCTGAATTTCTAACGATCATACTCACGTGCATGAGCGCCATGTCCTGTTCCCGTCAGCTCAAACCCGTTTGATTTTTTGTTCTCAGAGTTGTGGTGGCTGTTTCGCGAAAAAGACCACGTTTGACAGTTTATCAGCGATAAAAATTCGCTGTTGCCTTGAGCTGTCGACAGTGTCTCAGTAGCCTGAGTGTCCTGAGACGACTTTGCAATAGGCGCTCTGCTATGACTTTTCATCCTGTCCCGTTACCCGGTGGTGGCTGCTGTTGCTGGACTCTGGTTTTTAGAACCTCCCGTTCCGTGGGCGGTGACTGATAAGGCTGAACTGAGTGGTTTTTAGTGTCTCCTGTTCCACCGATGATGACTGATGATGCTGGCCTGTGTGATTTTCAGTTCCTCCTGGTCCACCCGTGGTGACAGATGAATCTGGACTTGTCGTAAGCAAGGACACCAGACGTCCATTCCGGGAGGGGGAGATGGTCCAGCTGACTTGCCAATCCTCTGGAGGTGAGAAGGCGACGGTGGTGGTCACGGAACTCCTGTTTGTTTCGCCGGTCATCACGACCTCAGCAAGCTGCACCTGCGAACCCCGATTGCCCTGGTGTCAGCCAACTTTTTGCCGTTCCTCCCACCTTCCCACCTACCGCGACCCCAGCTATCGCTACCGGTTGACGCGACCACCATAACCTCAGCTAACCATACATCCAACTACCCTGGTGTCCGTCAACCCTGCCGTCAACGTCGTAATGCCAGTGGTTCTACTGACCCCGCCAGTCACTCCGACTAACCCGACCTCAGCCGACCACTCCGGTCCGCCCGGTCAACACGACCTCAGCTAAAGCCACCGTTCAACCGCGACCACCCCGACCTCAGGCTAACCCTGCCGAGTAGTTTCAGTGGATGTCACGCGGTCCATAGGGAGTTTCTTCGAAAGTGTTTGTCCTGGGATCTTATGACCGTGCCTTAATGGAAATCTAACTCGTTCTTCACACGAAAGCTCCCGGTTGGCTAACAACGCCGTCGGAGGAGCAAACAGGGCAGTGTTGGCTTATTAAGTTGCACGCGCCATCGGTGGAACTCCAACCTGAACGGAGGGACTCTGCGTCGTTCGTGTGTGGCCCGCCGCCACTTGACGCGCGTGCCCGCGCCCCGGCAGGCTCACCGCTGCCGAATGTCACCTGGTGGCGGGGCAGCGTCCTGGTGGACAGCACCTGGCAGGCAGGCGTCAACGGCTCGGTTACCAACGAGCTGACGATCGGGCCGCTGACGCGAGCCGACCTCGGGTCAGAGTTCACCTGTTCGGCGGTGAACCACGTGCTCAGTCCTCCCCGGTCCGTCGCCGTCACCATCGACATGTTGCGTGAGTGCCACCCTGGCTGTTCCTCGCTGTAGGAGAGCGGCAACTCGAAACAACGAGGCCGCAACGGACGGCGACCGATAAGCGAATCGTACGGCAACGACTCCTTCAGCTCTTCCGTGCGGCTGTCACGTGTGTGCCACTGAAAGTGGGAAGGCTTTGCCAGCCAAATGGTCGAATGTCAGTCCATCGCTGATGACGTGGTTGAAGCCAATAAGTGAAAAACTGCTCTTCTTTGCCATTTTTCTGTGAGAGTTCATGTAACCACCACCCCCTTGTGATCGTTTTATTTCGGATTCCAGTGCGGCCCCTGAGCGTGGCCCTGCTGGGTACCAACAATCCGCTGTCTGTTGGGGTCACGTACCTGCTGACCTGTCAGAGCACCGGGTCCCGGCCCGCCGCCGTGATCACCTGGTGGATGGCAGGCCAAAAACTGAAATTGGCCAATCAGGTAGGCACGAGCCGGAAGCCTTCCGGTGCGATGTCGAGCTTACTGTAGCGCTCTGGTGAGAACTGCAGGGACAATGCGTAGTCTGAAGAATGACAGTGGGGCATCGTGCGTGCTTTGCAATGTTGTTGGTGAATTCCGCTTTCTTCCCGAACAGCTTGAGATTCGGAATGAAGGCCGTATTTGACGGAGGAAGAAGTAAGATGTTATTCGTCGCACAGAAGTTCAAACTTGTCATGTGTGTTACAGACGACCAGTCATGATGGCAACGTCACCACCTCGAAGGTGTCCTTCACGCCAAAGGTCGAGGACAGTGGCCGGGTGATTCGCTGCCAGGCCAGCAACCCTCGACTCAGCGACTCCATCGAGGACTTATGGAGACTGAAGATCCGATGTAAGTACAACCTGGCTTTGCTCTTTGGTAGCACCTTGTGGTGTCGGTTTGTCGTACTGGCCTTCAGTGCCACACTTAAGTGTTCGAAATGTCGTATCTGCGCCATTTTCGTAGCGGCATGTAAGCCATGCAGCAGCAACCTGCTACGAAATGAGCTCTCAAATACCGCAGCGCAGTAAGCTCCAGACTTCTGGCTAGTCTGCGTATGTAATCCTCTTGTGAATGAACGATTACGGGCAGTTAATCTGCCGACATCAGCACGTGTTTTTGTCAGCGGCTGTCATGCTCCGGGAGCGATTCCAAGAGCCCAGCCAACGTCCTGTGAGTCTGTCACAAAGGAAATGATATTGATAAATGAGGTCAACTAGTAATGGCAATGCTTGGGTATCTCGCTGCTAGTACTGCTAGTTGTCAGTGTGCTCCGAAAATACCACCGAATACAGTGTTGTACGTCATCATCCTCTCTTCTTTATAATGTAAAAAAATGCGCTGTAAACTTAATTTTCAAGCATCGCCGGAAACGTTTGGGGACAGTTTTCTTCACTGGTCAGCCGAGTCCCCCCCCCCCCTGTGACTGCTGCCGCGGCGCCGGGGACGCAGTTGGACCGGCCTCGGGCGGTGTGAACGAAGCGGCGAGGGCGTCTGTGGCGGGCGCTCGGCCGTCTGCGGGCGGCGACCAATTGCGGCCATTCACTGAACGACCGGCCGGGGCACGGCGCCCGCGCGTTTTGTGCCGGCTCCACGCGCAGGCCGCCACGCCCGCGCCACCATTCGGCGCCGCTCGGCTGAGGTCGGCGCCTCTATTGTCGCCGGTCACCCGGAGCCGGGGACAGTCGCCTCACAGTGTTTAGCAGATGGTATCTCGAGCTCACTGCCCGCTCGGCGCGGTGGGCCCGTAAATACATCAGGGGCCGGTGGCGGGGGGGGGGGGGGAATCGGGCAGACCGTGCCTGTGATTTACGACAATGGATGCGTATTGAGCTAACTGAATTGCGCTCTTTGTGATATCTCACGCACAATCCTGAAGGACCAGGTTGTAAGTCTAGCCTAGAAACATTCTGTGCTCGTTTTGAGCGCTATACCAGTCCGACCATAACGATGCAGAAGCCACAGCAGGGACCACCTTGGGTGGTCAGTGACCCATTTGTACCTGCAGCGGAACTGCAGGTCATTATCCGGTACGCTCGTGGACAATGGACTGGGGGAAGGGGAGGGGAGCTGAGAGGCACCTCTTCGCGGCGCGCACAGTAAACCCGGGCGGTCTGTACACCCAAACCCTCAACGGCCAGTCAGCCAGCCGCTGCTGCTGCCAGGCGGCAGGCGGCCGGGGACGTCGTCAGCGGCGGACGGTGACGATGTGGAGCGGTAGCAGGTGCTGATGCTGTTGGCAGACGCGCCGCAGGTGCAACTGAAGCTGCGGCCGCCGCTGCCGCGGCGCGGAGTGAAGGAGGGCGACCGAGTCGCGATGGAGTGTCTGGTCCAGGCCAACCCGCCGCCGCTGCGGATCGGCTGGAGACGAGACGTGAGTCGGCAGCAGGGCTGCCCTCTCGGTCTGCCCCCGCCGGTACACTGTGCGCAGCACGGCCGCTCTTCTGGTCTGCCGTCAACGGAGGACTCCGAATCCGCGTGTTGTAGATTTTCCGTCTTGTCGTTGGTCATTGTTCTCACTACATTCGTCTTTTCATGTCATGTGTATGCTTTTTCCGAGAGGCGCCTGAGCACATTCCCCGGAGCATGCATTCCACCTGCATCAAGTGGTCTTTATTGTTATGGCGTGCTCTCTCCTGGCTTTTAGCGTGGGATTCAGCTAATCATCGCTGCCCACAGCCTCGACAAAGTACCACAGGCCATCATCTCTGGCCTCGGACGCCATGTAACCGCGAGCAATAACGCCTGCTCCCGCCGGCAGGGCGTGCCGCTGGTCGGAGACCCTCGCCGAGAGCTGGTGCTGGCCAACAGGTCTCTGGTGCTGCGCAGCGCCAGCCGCAGCGACTCCGGCAACTACTCCTGCCAGGCCAGCAACGACGAGGGCAGCGGCGTCAGCGGCGCTGCCCAGCTCCGCGTCCAATGTGAGTTCTGCAGGAGCGGAGGAGTTAGCGTTCATTGTGAGCCCTGCAGGGGCGGAGGACCCAGCGTCCAGTGTGAGTTCTTCAGAAGCGGAGGAGCTAGCGTCCAGTGTGAGTTTTTCAGGAGCGGAGGAACTAGCGTTCGGTGTGGGTTCTGCAGGGGCGGAGGACCCAGCGTCCAGTGTGAGTTCTTCAGAAGCGGAGGAGCTAGCGTCCAGCGTGAGTTTTTCAGGAGCGGAGGAACTAGCGTTCGGTGTGGGTTCTGCAGGAGCGGAGGAGCTAGCGTCCAGTGTGAGTTCTTCAGGAGCGGAGGAACTAGCGTTCGATGTGGGCCCTGCAGGAGCGGAGAAGCTGGCGTCCAGTGTGAGTCTTCAGGAGCGAAGGAGTTATCGTCCATTGCACGTTATTCGGAAAGCGGAGGAATCAGCGTCCAGTGTGAGTTAGTCGGCGACATTTTTTCGACGATTTTTTTTCCGGGATTTTTGGCACTGGAGTAGGTGGCGCGCCAAGAGTGAGCATTCAGTATTTTCAAGAGTGAAGGAGCAGGCGTGCAGTATGAGCAATCCTGGAAAGGCTAAGGCCGCTTCTGTCGTCTAGATGAGTGTTAGTGCGTCCAGTAAACGTTATGAGGCAAGCTTTTGGAATCGAAAGACTTCCTATAGTCTTCGGTCTGTGGGAGATGTCCTAAATTTGGGTTGGCAGGGACGTTTGGCACCCTGATAGACAAAACAACCAATGGTGAAAGAATAGAAGAAAAAAAACGTCAAACAGAGCATAAGGCTGGTGCATAATCACGGACACTGTGGTTGCTGCCTTCTTTGGTATACGCATGTACCGTTTCTGGTGCACGCTAGTAACCAAACAAAATTCCCGTTTTTATTGGAAACTATTCAGAATCGTGCAAAATGTTCGCACGTGTCCTCACTCTGGTGTAAGATGATATCTGTCCAATCGAATGCGAATTTCCAAATCCAAGAGGTATTTTATGGCATGGAAGGAAATGCGGTTTGGCGTTGCCTTTCTGCTCCGCGCTGCGCATGGAAGTCATCGCAGGGGACGCTGGGGTGACATTTATGACAGTTTCATTGTGACCTTCGTCAGTTGGTGTGGATATTAACCATCGGGTCATCGGATCATCGGCGCACAAAATAGAACTGCTCGTGTTTGCAATCCACCGACGTAGCAGATCATCATGTAAGATACATTCAGCATCCAGACCAGTCCATCTGCTGTGCTGCTGTAAGTTTTAGCATGAAGCATGGGGCTTGTTGATTACATTCTGCTCAGCTCAGAAAGACGGAAATTCTTTGGACGCTCTGCGACTCTGACATCGCTTATAAGTGAATTTTCCGACAATGAGCTTGGTATCATTACGCAGTTATTAATTACGATTGGACTGAATGTCTTATTCTTCCCCAATAGACGCGATAGGCCCCACCATGTATATAAACTTTTTGATGAGACAAGCGCTAAATGGCCGCAGAAGCCGCGGCGCTGTATGAAACCCATTCATCATCATTATCATATGAATTGCATCAATCTCTCCACATGTGATGACGCAGATAATGGCATTTCCGCATGCGGAAATTCAACGCAGTGGTGATAATTTCCCAGTACCTTGCAAAGCTGAACCGTCTTCAGGGACCTACGTCCCTGGAAAGACAACGGAAGAAAAGACAGCCTCCAGTCAGCGGACGCGGGTTATTCGGCCGCCCGAAACCGGGCAAACCACTCGAGGAAATCGCCTCCGCCCTGAAAGCCGGCGGAAACTAGTTGAAACTTTGTCGAGCGCCGCCCGGCTATAGCCGGAATCCAGGGGCGAGGGTCCCCCCACCTACCCCCTCCCCTCTCCGGCCGGCCGGCAACGGCAGTTGGTGACGGCGGCAGCGGCCGTGGCGGCAGCTGCGGCGCATTCTGCTTTCAGTGGCCACTTACGGTCATATGGTGCGTCCGGTTCAACTGAAGGCCGCTGCTGCGGCTTACTGAGGGCCGCTACTGCCGCGCCCATATAGCGTCCCGGACCACCACGATGGCGGGTCGATGGCGGAGTCACGGGTCACCAGGGGGTCACTGACGAGTCTTCGACGGGGTTACAGCTCACCAGGGCTATCATTGGCCGGTCACCAGTAGGGCCACCGGCTGTGTAACGGTTTACCAGGGAAGTCATTGGCGGGTGACCGATGGGAATACTGGCGGGGTCATTGGTGAGGTCACTGGTGAGGTCACTGGCGGGGTCACTGGCGGGGTCACGGACGTGGGGCCGTGGGCTGACGTAGTCACGGGTTTACAGCGGAGGTCACTGGTTCCGTCGCTGGAGTCATTAACCCTATTCCCGGCTGGGGGCTGAATCCGCCCCCCTTGGGTTTTTTGCTTGCGAATTCCAGGGTTTTTGACACGGCTTCGCGAAACTTTGTGACTTTTCCTAGCTGTCCTTTCTACGTAATGTGACAAAATTTCAAAACTCTTTTTTGCTCAGGGGCGGAGCCAGGCAACGTTTTTGGGAGGCACCTCAGGTCATTTTTGGCCCTATTGAGGTTAAAAGGAAAATGACTGTCAAAAATAACATTTTCGAGGTAGAACCTAAAAGATCACATGGATGTATAGCTAAATAGTTGGGCAACATGCAGATACAGTTTTGTTTATCTGAGGTCACTTTACAAAGTCAGGTCAAGTTCAAAAGTCAAAATTTGGTTTTATAGTTATAATTTCGGCGCTTTTTTGAAAACGCCAAACCCCGAATATGCATGAAGAAGAAGGGTGCCCTCTACTTGTGTATTAAGTTTCATCTTGATATCAGGTCGGGTCACGGAGCTATAACCTAAAATATGCCAGTGCGAAACCCATATCATAATAGCCGTAAAATTGAGTTTTTGAAATAGAGTGAATTCAAATGACTGAAAATGTTTACAGATATAATATTAAATGCATACGAGATCATTCCAAGTGGCTTCAAGGTCACTGGAGGTCATTTAAATTCAAAGGCCACAAGTTGATCTGAAGAGCCATGTGACCTTGACAGTTCCCCTTTTCCATGCCCCTGGCACCGCCTATGCTAACATTATACAAAAATTGTGATGCGATTTGCTGTTCTTTAGCATAACATGACTAACGGAAGCCAAAAAGTGTTTTTACCTTTTTTGTTCATTCGGTTGTTGAAAAACTAGTCCTCCTATTTTTTGAAACCCAATGAACGCCTATGAATTTTCTCAAAATTTCAGATGTGTGTACCAATGATAAAAGTACCATCCATAATCTCTCGATTCATGCCAATTTCATCGAAATCGGTCCATAAACAATGGAGTTATAAGAAGTCCAAAAGTACTCCCTCATTTTGATATTTTTGCCCCCCCCCCCTGTATCCAGCCCTTCAAAAATTTTGATTTGTTTTTAACTGTAGTTTAGGTCATGGCAAATCGATCGCCGTTTGTTGCGATAAAATCGGATGTGTAGTTCTAGAGATCTCAGGGGGCCGAATCAACCCCCCCTGCCGGGAATCTGCCATGCCGTCTAGCCCTCCGGGAATAGGGTTAATCGACAGGGTCACGGGTCACCAGTGGGGTACACAACTTGCAATCACCGGCTAAAACGACCTTGCCGCTCCCGGAGCCGGAAGGGACTTGCTGTTGGCTATGTTCCGCGGCGTCTGTATGTTCGCGGGCTGGGTAGCGTGTGTTTGTTCTTGGCTGGGGTGGCGGTGTGGCCCTATGCTGGAGTCCAGGTCTCACCACTGAGTGTTCCGCTACCGGCCAAGGTCGAGGTCTGTTCGTTAAGCCAGCTCTGGAATGCGGTGAAGTGGACGGGCCACGTGAGATTAGGATCAGTTCCGGAAAAGTGGCCAGACTAAACTGGAAGCCTGCGAAAGGTGTGTTATAGTGTCTGAGTGGTGTCGAGTTTGATGGGTGCTGTTTCCGGCCAAATTCACACAATCTGTGCATTTGTTAGAGGTAACTATTTTCTTTTAAAGTATTCACCGTCTGTTGTTGAGGCAGCAACAACAAGTCCAAGATTTGTCATTTATGTGTCATAAGACAAGACATTTCACTGCCATGACCACCCGACAATGAAAGTCATGAGCATGAGCAAAGGAGAGTCATGGGCGCGAGGATTTTGAAATCATGTATGTTTCACGGTGGCTGCGGCCACGCTTTCAGCCCCGCAATTTCCATCAAAGGGCAGGAGATCTCTTTCCCTCTCTGTTCCTCTCGACTTTCATAAAACATCTGTGACAGCCGGCAGTTGGGTTATTTATAGACACTCTCGACCGCCATGGTCATTTTGCGTTTCAACCTCTCGCGTCGGTTGTGATGCGGACGGCGAGACGTCGCTGTGACGTGGACTTCGCTATCACCCGGAATTTTCTTTTACCTGGGCCAGAGGGGAAGGGGGTCGTAGCCTGATAATAATCATGCTCATCTGGCGACTGAAAAGTCCTCGGTTCCTAGAACAGCTTGTCTTTATGAACATTGTAGGTTCGCCGCCAGAGGCCTCCCGTAATGAACAGCGCTCGATCACTGTCCCAGAAACCACGCCCGAAAACTGACTTCCTGGCCATCACCACAGCAGTGTTGGTCAAACCTGTCAGACGACCGGTCTCAGCGCCAGATGGTCTGAATTAGCCTGTGTCTGGGTTAAACAGTATGTCCGTCACGATACCAGATGGCTTTCGTCTAACGGCAATGCTGCCCTTTGGTCCGAGTCCGTCGTGGTCTCAGGGTTAGGTGGTCTTCGTCTGTCTCGGGTATGGTGCTGGATGCTTCAGTCATCCTCGGAGTCTGGCAGTCTGGCTAGTGATGTCAGATGGCCTGAATGTCACAATATTTGTGCCAAATGCCCCCAGTCAGACTGTTTCAGTGACGGTGACGGTGTTAGATGCTTTCGGTCAGACGGTCTCTGAGACGTTGTCATATGCAGTCAGCCAGACGGTCTGATGCCGTGACATGACGATTTCAGATGCCGCCGTCGCAGCAGGTCAGACGGCCTGTGTGACGGTATCAGACGCCGTCAGTCAGTCGGTCTCCGCGGTGTTCTCATATGACCACAGTAGGACGGGCTCCGTGACGGTGTCAGATGCCCTGACTGCGGTGGTCACGGTGTCAGTCGGATGTCGTCTCTGCCGCAGACCCGCCGTCCTGCGCGCCTGGACAGCCCGCAGCGTACGCCGTCTCCCGCGGCGAGACAGTCAACGTGACGTGTACGGTGACGTCAGAGCCCCCGCCAGCCCGGTTCGTCTGGGCGTTCAACACGTCAGGTGAGGAATACCCAGGGTCCCGCGGGGAGGACCGCCTGTGCAAGATGGTGGTGACGCTGTCCCGGGAACTGTCGGGAACCGAGCCACTGCTGGGCATTGGCTCGAGGAACTGTCCTGACAGATTTTGAGGTGCGCTTGTGCGAAATGCAGGCAGAACGTTCGGGCCGTTCCACTGAGTCAATATGAAGCCTCTTACGAGTCAGAGTTGAGGGACTTGGAGCTGGACGTGTTTGAGTCCCTGATGGTGCATTTCACATCGCGTCCGTGTAAAAGTTTTGCGGTGTCGTGGCCCTGACCCGTTACCGTATGACGTACTGCAGTACTGAGCTGCTGCTCCCCAGATCACCGGGCAAATCTCGCAAACCCAGTCTGGCACAGGACGACTAGCGCGAGTGCTGCCCCTCTGTCAGCTGACCCGCGCCCGCCCCTGTCGCCTGCCAGGTCACCTGATCGACCTGCCGGAGTCGAGCTGGCACAGCTCGGGCTTCTCCAGCGCGTGTCGGTACACGCCGCGCACTGAGCTCGACTTCGGCGACCTGCTCTGCTGGGCCGAGAACGAGCTGGGGCGCCAGGCCAGTCCGTGCGCCTTCGCCGTGGTGCACGCCGGTGGGTGCACGCCGTCAGGGGCGGGGCCGTCCGTAAACTGCGTAACGGACGGAGGGTTCGTGGCCGGCGTTCTCCTAATGCTTTAAAGATATTCACCACACTTATAAAAGCTGTGGGGGCGGGACCCAGCATCTGGGAGAATGTGTTAAGTAATTTATGACTATGTCCGTTTTTTGTTTTCTTTTTATTTCCCCGTTTGTTTTGGAGGTATCATCATTTCATTCCGATTTCGCGCTTCATGAGCCAGTCGTCAGTTTTGTTCTTACTCACTTACCTTGAAAATTAAAATTCAGCCATTTTATGTTTGTTTCCAAGACATTTCTGGCTGCTACCAGTGTGTCGGATGGATATGGCGGTCTCCGTCTGATTCGGTATTTCTCATTCCTCTGCCGACGCACCCCAGACTGCATGAAGACGTGACCCACTTTACCGTGACGCAATTCACTTTCTCTGCAACGCAAACCTTGCGGGCTGACAGAGACTAATTGGAATCAGGCTCGGTATTCCGTGAGAGCCGCTATCGGTTTTAATCACCACTCAGCCGTGGCAAGCTTCGTCGCTGGAAAAATGTAACTCTTTGTATTTTGTTCTTCCCTACGGTGGTGCGGACCGCTCGGGATTCGAGCCACAGCGATTACCCGGATTATGCCAATGCGGCCTTGGAAGACCGTAGTTCGAAGACATTAAGCAGCTGCCATTTGTATCGCAATCATCCCACGTAACCGATCACGAGCTGTTGCTGGTCTTTTTTGGGGGTGTGGGAGTATTTCGGCGCGTGCCGGCCTCCGGAGCCACTGTCACGGCGGCCTCCGTGTTCACAGAACGGCCGGACGGCCTCACCAACTGCACGGTGGTCAACAGCACGTCCCAGGCGCTCCAGGCGAGCTGCGAGGCCGGCCGGGATGGTGGCCTCAGGCAGACGTTCGTCATGGAGGTGGTCGACTCCGACAGAGAGGCCCTGGTGACGAATGTCAGCACTGACGTGCCCAGGTCTGTACAGCCGTGACGAACGGATGGTTAGGTGGTTTGCTTATGTGTGAGGTCTGGTCACTACGGTGTTTGCCACCTGATCAGTTTAATGGTGATTGGGGACATTGAACTGCCGTGAGACAATGTGCCCAAATTAGGCGCAAAAATTTCAACCACCTCTATAGTTCCTATGATTGTTCTTTAGGTATCGACGTCGCGATTCTTCGTCTTCGTTTTTTATCACAACTGACTCCCAAAAATTAGCTGTTGCAATGTGTTCTTTGAGTACGTACGGTATTTCTTGCATTTTAACTGGCTATTAAGCTAAGACCTGCAAACTGAAAAAAATACTTCTCGGATCCATGCCGCCGATGTGCAGCCTTTCTTTCCGTCCCTCCAACGCTTTACAGGCTGTATATTTTTAAAGCGCTTGCGCAATGTCCAGCTTGTCAGTCTTGCGTTAAACGGCAGCGGCGAACCAGTAGTTGCCTGGTGTTCAGACGTACGGACGGAAATCAAACCCTGATGTATGATCCTTGTGGCCGGCAGGTTCGTGGTCGCAGGCCTGGAGCCCGGCCGCCAGTACATGCTGACCGTGTACGCCCGCAACAAGAAGGGCCACAGCGAGCGGTACATCATGTACGCCGAAACTCCCGAGGACCTGGCCCAGAGAATCACGGCTGCAGATAGTGGTGAGATGCCGGGATCACGGCCTCTGACGCTTTTGCAGACAGCAGTGAGAATCCAGAGTCGCTGCTGCAGACAACGATGAAGGCTTTTGATAATTTTTAGTGCTGCCAGGGTCTCTTTGAACTCCATTCTTTCCATGGCTGGAGATTTCCTAAAATTATTGGGGGGGGGTCCACATAGGATTTCAGACCGTTTCTTTATAGTCACTGTCATAGGGAGGGGCACCGATATGTATTTTTTTAGAGAGAGCCCTGGCCCACCCAATGTTGATTCGGACCCCAATGTTGGTGTGGGCCGCTCCAATACTTACTGCTGGTTTTGACAGGGAAATGAGAAATAATGACGAAAAGAACTGCCGCAATAGACAAGAGACAGGCAGAAAGTAAAGAATAAAGTCCATAGCGATGAATCTGTCCATCTTTTTATCTCATATACATACATAAATATACATATATATGTACATGTGAAGAAACGCATTTTTATTTGATAAATAGCAACAAAAAACCTTACAGATTCCGTTGGTCAAAATAAAATGGGCTAAATCCGTTGAGAAACCTACATTTGGAGCGAGGTTGGGTTGTCAGGCTGTCGGCTCGCCCTTCAAATCATTTACAGAAATCGACACCCCCTGGTCATAGGCTTAATGTTAAATCCCTGAATATTGGGGGGGGCTGGACCTTCCATCCCCCGAGTTTCGCCATCCATGGTTCTTTCCACCCATCACATAGTGACCTAGTACTAAATTTGGGAACTATTCGCCTTTTTATTGGGAATACCAAAAGTACAACAGCTTTCACCAATGGCTGCAGACACACTGATGGGATGATAGGACTGCAAAAAATATCGTACCTGCAAGATAACGAGAGTACTTCCTCTGGTAGCAGAGAAGGCGGGAACGCAAACCTTCTGATGACATTGAGATTATGTGGCTAAAATGTCGACGGTACTATTGAGATGATGTATTTGTAGACTTTCTGATACCATTGAAATAGTGGGATTACAGTTCAACTCATCTGACATCTGCGAGATGATATTGACCCAAGCGCGGATTCGGGATTTCCAGAAAAAAGTGAGAGGGTATGGTACGAGCCTTAACCTGGCATTCTTCGCGCATAGTTCTGTATAAATATTCGAATAGTGTTCCAGAAATCTATGGAAAGAATCGCCACAAGTGGGGGCGCGCGCCCTTCACCCTGCCCCCATCTCCACACCGTTACCCCTCTTATCGCACAATAATATATTTAGGTAACACGCTGAGACGACATAGAGGTCTCTGATACACGATGAAACACTGCCGTTTCAGAGCGTGCCGCGACAGCGTTCAAGATGACGCCAATCCTGGGAATACTGATCGGCATCGTCGGCGTGCTTGGTGCTGTGCGCCATCGCCATCGTGGTCGGCATCCGCATCTGCCACGGCTCCGGCGGCAAGGTGAGGACACTCTCCACATGTCTGGAGTGACACAGGCGTGTGGTGTTTGTATTTGGAGTGGCTCCAGCGGATGAGTCAGGTTTTCACGTTTGCTTCTGCAGGTTTCCTTTAGGAAGCGCTCGGCGCTTGAAAGTGGTCCAGGGGATGCGAGCGATGGTAAATGCAGAAAGCACTATCATTTCTTTGCGAGCTACATATTTTTTATCGAGCTCTTCGTTTTATTTCGACATTTTGTTTCAAACGAGTAGCATGCAGTTGATGATACAAGATGCCGAGTAAATCGTTATGTCTATGTGGTTTAGTTAAAACGTTCGCGTCCGATCACAAGTGTTCGACTTATTTCAGAAGAGTTACTCATCGGTAACCCAGCTGAACAGCACGGAAGTCACCACAGCGCCGTCCCTGGACCTGAAGGAGAAACACCAGAATCCGGATATTGTTCCCACAGGGTGCGGTACTCTGTTCAGCTCAATTAAAGTCAGCGTCCGCCTTACTGGTGTCAGAGATTACTTTGTTGGCTGGACGCAGAATGCTGTTTGCGAGAATTGTGTCCGAGGCAGTTGTTCCCCTGAAGGCTTATGAGTACCATTAGAGTTCAGGAAATGGTTATCGCAGCATGCGCATTAGCTCATGACTGAAACGGTTTACTTCTTCAGGCACTGATCAGGTCTGTCATATTCCCCGCATGCTGTGAACCTCTGAAGAAAGACAGCCGCATCGCACGAACCACTACAGCGACATTCAGTGTGACACTGTCAGTCGTTTGCCGATGTGACGCCAATTTGCAGAGTTTATGGACCCTGAGGAGAAGCACATGATCGAGAGACTGAACAACCCGACTCCGCGCACCCTGCGGTCGCTGCCTCGCGGTTACCACTCTGGCGGTTACCACTCGTCCTGCAACACTCTGGGCAGCATCAGGAAGGGCCAGCAGCTCTCCAGACGTCCTCCGGACGACATGGTGAGTAGCCCGCAGGACGGCCAGCACTTCCACGTCTTCTGCCCGAGTTATGCCAGTGAAAATGGTTCTATAGTTGATTGGTCTTCAGCCAACATCATCCTTGAGCCGTGAACGCTGTGCCGCACTTTAATGCAGCCTGTTTCTCTCTCCCTCCAGCCTCGAGCCGACACGCAGTACTCGGCCATGCCGTGTGCGCCGCAGAAGACGGCGAACTGCGGCCAGACTGACGCGGAGCCGGAGGCGTCGCTCCGGGACGAGATCGCGCCGTTTTTGCCTCATCCGGAGCACAGAGAGAGCTCGGTATAATTGATGACTCCCAGCGGCATGTCCGGAGGTAGAGTTAGACCCGCCTCGCATCCCAGATTGAAATTAGAATTATGTGGCGGCAGTTAATTTGCATGAGGACAGTGGTAGAATGAGATGGATGCGCCCATTCCTTCAGTCTGGTACATAAATTCATCAAAGCAGTATCGTTGCTGTATGCGTCTTTTTGTCGTGTGGACAAAACATTTACATTTCGATATCAAGGGACTGACTAGATTTGGCGATACATGAAGTGGAATGCCATACTGCGGGAAGCTTGTAAGAATTAAACCAAACATGTCATTGTAATCTGTTTCGTTATGGATGTAGGAGAGCGCGGGACTATGCTGGCTCATTTAACCCGCGCACGACCGTCGGTCTGTCCCGAACATCGGCGACTGGGGGGGGGGGGCAGTTGACTGCCCCCCCTCTAACTCACGAACGGTTGGTCGCGCGATAAAAATAAGCATACCGTTGGAAAGCCTGTGACGAGAAGAGCTCGAAACCGGTCTCATTTTTAGTTTTAGATAATATGTTAGCCAACATACGCCCTATATATGTTTCCTCATAGCCGACTGCATGAGACCGAGAAATGGCCTGAATCTCAAGGGCTGTGACTAATAATGCATAGGTAAAGGTACCAGCGCACAAGTAAATGTCCGCGGATGCCGGTACACGTTTAATTTCCTCAGATTTGTTAAATATATACGCCGAAACGTTGAGTTAAAGACACCGTAATTCTCCCGGTCGGCCGTCAGTGTGCGCCGCTGCCGTATGCAGTACCAAATTGACGGGAACTAATTTTTGCGTTCCTTTATTTTCGTGAAAAAGGACAATCTATGCCAATTTTATTGATCTTTGTGGTTCTTGTGATGGTTTCTCATGCTTAAATTTTGGAAAAATTGATTAGTTGCCAATGTACAAAGTTGGCGGAGCTTTATTCGCGAGAGCCTGTTTATTTCCAAAATATGCTACTTTTTCAAACTTTTTGAGGTTCCTGGTATTAATTACGTCTGTGCAAGCTAGTTCTGCCATTTTCTACCCATTCTGAGTAGTTTATCGTCGATTTTGACGGTGGTACATTTTGGCCCAGTACAGTTATTCGTGACCTGACCTCAGGTCAATGGCTGGAGGCCACTGATACTTTTCCCAATGACGGTAACTAGATGTCTGCTTCACTCAGCACTAAAAATGTTATGGAATATTCCGTCAATTTCCGAAAAAACGGCGATATGTCTTAAAAATGGGCTTGACCTTAGGTCAATGACCCGGAAAATTCCGAAAAATCTGAGATAGCAGATTTGTTGCATCTATCACGATCACTAATCCTTGAAAGTATTATTGAGATATCTTGTTTTGCGAAAAAGTTAGAGGGCGCTAAACTTTTTTCGACATAGGTCCATTTGACCTGATCTAGGTCAGGCACCTGACCTGACCTGAGGTCAAAATTTTGACACGAGACGTAAAATTGATGGAGCAAAAGGTACGCAAAGTTTCATGACTCTGTGTTTGTTGGTTCTCTCGCAATCCCAGAAAAACCTCAGGGGGGGCAGTCAACTGCCCCCCCCAGTCGGCGACGGGTTAAGGTGCAGGTGATTGTGTCAGAAGCGTAGACAAAACTTCTGCAGGAGGTTAAAGCGAAAAGTATATCACAAACAGTGCTTGATATGTGCTTGACAAAACTCTAGTTAAAGTTTTTCTTGTCTGTTGTGCATGAAATATTTTTCGTCACTGCAGCAGGCATCCTCTACAGGGTTTGGACGTTATGTAGCTTTTGATAGTGCCGTCATTGAGGTTGACGTTAAGCCTAAGACAACGTTACTCTTAAGGTTGTACCAATGAACTAACCGTTGCAGAAGTTACACCACACTCATTTCTACATCGATTGTCATGAAAGGGGGCAGGTAATAGCGGTGGCGACCCCCCCCCCCCTCAGTGGTTTGTAGTTTTAAAATGTGATTTTTTGGGGAGCTTCGCTGAAAACAGTACTCAGAACCTGCTGTCGTGTTCTTTTTTGTCCTGGGTTATTGCGTCATTGACAATGGCATCGTGTAATCTGGCGATTGTGACTGGTGAATCGAACCTGAGGAAACACCGTTATCTGCCTGGCAGTTTCAAAGTACCCACGGCCGGCGCCTCTATCTTCCGTGCTTTTTTAGAACAGAAAATGTTTATACCAAACCAAGCTGATGTCATTACTACTGAAGCGTCAGCTTGGCAAAATCGGTAAGCATGGACCGCGAGCGAACATCTCGACACGCTGCATAGTGTGTAACGGATCCCTCGCCGTTTCGTGACGCGTGTCTGCGCCGTTTCAGGACTCGTCGGACCTGGAGACGTTCATGAGTCGGACGCCCTGCTCGGCTAGTCAGGAGACTGTGATAAACGTGGCCGAGGCGCGGCTCTCCACTCAGTTCTGAGCTGTTGCCGGGGCAGCCAACACCGGCCCGGGAGGCGCGCCGTGCTGGCGGAGACTGCCGGGAACACCACTCCAGCTCTGTTGAGCCCGCTGGGACTGATCATGTGGACCTGGAGCGGACGTGGAGCTCACCGTGGCATGCCGTTTCACCTCTCCTGCCCTGATGAACTATACCGGTTGTAAACAGGGCTGAATCGTCGCGGAACAGTCGCCGATCCCGCCTCAGGCAAGTCGAGGACGACTTGGGAAACGCCGTGGACGAGGACGAGGACGAGCGCGACCAGATATTTGTATGCTCTTCAGTGACGCGGCGGTGCCGGAGCGATTCGAACTGTCAGGCCATCGCCTCTGAGCTTACTGACGACCGGCGTCGGTCGTCAGACGTCGGTCGCCAGCTGACTCACTGACGCAGACCGTCGTCAGTCGCCAGAGCATCGGCCATTGGACAGAGCTTCCGCCTGCAGCGAGTTGGGGCGCCGTGCCAGCAGGCTGCGCTGGGCTTGGACAGAACGTGCCGTCATTCAGCCGGCTCCTCAGTCACTGACGCCCGCCGAAACGCCGTCAAAATACGACTGCGCCGACGGCCGGGTCTGTCGTGCGCGGGCAGGCGTTTGGGGGGGGGAGGAGGTAGGGACCACTCGGTCTCCTACCTCCTACGCATGCTTTTGGGTTGGGGACTGTACTCAGGCAAACAGTGGAAATTGGTGACCGCCTCGACAACGCCAGGGCCGTGGACGCGTCGTGGCGCCGCAGGAAAACAGCTGGCGCTGTTGAACCGCCGAGCAAGCTGGAATCGGAAAGTGCAATTGCCCGCTGGCTGACTGTTGCCGCGCTGTTTACGTGTGAGTCGCGCCGAATCTGCCGCGCTTGGTCGGGAGGCAGTGGGCACGGCTCGGTGCCGCAGAGACTGCTGCCGCGTCGAATTTCATCAGTACAAGCCGACTCCGGGACGGCGGCGGCCGCGCGCCCCGGCTGGTCCAGTCCGTGCCATGAGCGGCAACTGACGTCATCTGTCCCGAATGAAGTGTCTGCGTGTCGACCTGGCGTCCGCCCGAGTCGCTGCGAGGGTCCGTGCCAAAGAGTGTACGTCAGTGTCTGTTCACTTTCGGCTGCTGCAGCCCATGTTCTCTCCTTGTCCGCCAGTGCGGACAATGACGGGATGAGGCAGACGTTGCAGCAAACTGTGATACGTGCCGAATCCACCTTACGTCGAGGAAGCCCGCGTTATTTGTAAATAAACATGACTGTCTTGTATTCCCAACATGTATATGCATGGTCACAAAACGTGCGTGAGTTCAGTGTTTTACACTTTGCGATGATATGTGCGACATGATTAATACGTTGCAAAATGGCTCAGTATTTTTGATGGCTATGAACAACTCCCTAGTGCAGCAGCGCCTGCCCAGAGTTTGGAGGCTACTTTTTCAGCATCGCTAATATCCTTCCTGCCATTTTTCCACTCCTCAAGACATGTCCCCAACGCTCGCTGTGCGAACGTCTTGGTCCAGCCTGGTCATCACGGAAACATCCTCTGCCATGCCTCCCACAGTTCCGCCACCGTGGTTAGGAGCGTAAAAGTGTAAGGCTCTGAACGTCATGTTTGTGTTATCGCTCGTATTCCACATGCAGTGTTTAACCAGTGCACGGCCTAGTGTCATATAACTGGTGCCGTTTCTCACCGTTCTGTTCTTCCTTTGTTATGCTTTTGCGTTCACGCCTCCCTGTATCCTTTGTATCGTCTTTTTATTTTTATTTACGGGTCGAAGTCAACGCGAACGACACAATCCAAGACAAGCATGATGATTAGACGGGACGCTCCGCGCAGCGCAACCGCAACCTGCAAAACGGCAGCAGCCGGCGCCTGCAGCTGGCAGCATGGGAACATTATGAGAAACAGCCGCGGTCCCGTTCATTAGCTGAAGACGGCGCAAACCGCAGCGGTGCGGGAGGTCCGCCGACATTCGTACGTGCAAATTTATGATTTCACGCCGGTGTAAAGGCTTCGTCCGAGGCGGGCGGGCGCGGACCCGCCTGGTAACGAGGCGACCCGCCGCTGCGTGCCGGTAAATGGGTAATCTTGTTACCCGGCTCCCGGGGCCACCCATTCCCCGTCATTGGCGGCCTCGGCGGGTGCAGCAGGGGTGAGGGCGTCGCCCGGCTGCCGGCTATCGGCACCGGCCCTGGCCTCACCTGGAGGCGCAGTGTCGGGGAGGGGCGTGGACCGATTCCTCCATCTTAGCCCTGAAGACAGGCTCGCAGATGATAACGCCGACCGCATAACTGCAGCGAAACGGAAAAACAGAGCGGGAGGTTTTGGGCGAAAATACGCTTCACAGAGCGGCTCGTTTACATTTTGCGACGGTAAGCTCATAAGCACAATGCGTCACTTGGCAGGGTAGTTTAAGTCAAAGGCAACGAATGTAACAGCAAACATGCATTTATTTCTTTATCCGTTTATCAGTTATTTATGTTTTCGCATACATTGGCATGGCATGTGATCTAGGAAAATCTAGCATGAACACGAATCCCGTGAAAGTAAAAAGGACAAGAGTCGGACACTTTCGAAAGTTCTCATTCGCCCTCTGTTGTTGAGGAAAATAAGTGATCGTTTTGTTGTTTACAACGGTGCCGTGGCGGCAAGAGGCAGCCGCCCAGCAGAGGCGGTCCAGACCGCCTAACCCTAATCGTTTCTTGATTGCCGTTCGTCACGGGCCACCTCGGAGCGTGAAGCCGGCCAGCTCAGTCCGGTGCCGGTCCAGCCGAGCTGCTGGTGTCCAAACCGACTGTGACATCCGACCGCAGGCGCTCCTCGGCACCGAGACGGCCTGGGGTGAGCGGCACGGACAGCCGCCCCACAGGAACACTGCCAGACAGCTGCAGGATAGATGTCCCGAGGTACCAGGGAAGTGTGGGCGTGGAAGCTGAACCAATTCCTGCATCTTTCGGAGGAATTTCATCAGGCTTGATTTTGTCAAAATACATCCTCTATTTATTTATTCTGCACGGCCGAAGTCGCCGGCGGTAATTAATGAGGACTGTGTTGGTCGACTGCGAGGCTGGAACGACCAAGGCGGTGAGCTCCGGCCAGATTCCTGACCTTTTTCGAGCCCGAACCCCCTTCATGTCGAGCATCGGAAGCCCAGAACCCGTCCCGTTTATCGCACTTGTTCCGTCTTTATCGAAAGCTGTTAGAAACCCAACAGTCATGTTCTTCCGCCACGAAGGGTCGAAACAGTAGCCGAAAACAAAGCCACGTCAATGTTCATGACAGTGTCAAGCCTCAATGGACCGTGATGGAGTTTCGAAGATATCTAGTTAAAACTGTCAGACCAGAAAGAGCTTGTTGTAAATGGGACCTATCGTCCCTATCGAAGCAAATTATTTGAATATCATTCTTCGACAGAAGATATCAGCGTGTCCCCAGGCTATTCTGCTCTGAGTGGGGATACGTTTTTTTTTTGTCTACAAATCGTATTCCGCTAGTTCTTCGGACACTTCGACAGTCGTTTCCTACAACTGCGTGATCAACTGCCTTGTATTTTCATCTACTCCAGCATGATCAGGATGCTGTGTGATACTGTGTGAACTACGGCTACGTCGTCTGGGACTGCATGTTTCACAACAGCGTCTTCAGCCACTTCACGGTCAGCCGTTGGTGCAATGCCGTGGTCACGCTACTGCGCGCTGCAGGAGGGCGGCCCACAGGTGTACCTCGTGCATCACCTGGCTGTCAGGAGCGGCTGTCGACATCGTTGTTTACGTTGGTGTCCGGGTGTGACCGTCCGTGTTCGGCGGCCGCTGGCTGTTATTACCGAACAGCCGCCAGGCGCCGTACATCACCATCAGACCGGGCAGCAGACGAGGGGTCCATAGACCGAGCAGGAGACGAGAGATCTGCAGACCGACCAGCAGACCAGGGGTCCTCATACCTAGCAGCGGACGAGAGGTCTATAGACTGAGCAGGAGACGGAAAGTCCATGGACCGAGCAACAGACGAGGGGTCCTCAGACCGAGCAGCAGACGAGAGATCCATGGACCGAGCAGCTGACGAGATGTCAACAGATCGAGTGGAGGACGAGAAACCTCATACAAAATAGGCGTCTAACGATCCTGTATCGGGCAGGAAACGAGAGACCTCTCATACGAACAGCGTATGAGAGGTCTGCAGTTGCAGACGCATAGGATCTGTTTCCATTAGCGCCAGACGCGCTGGCTCATTGAATTTTTTCGGCGTTCCTTACAGAGAAAGCCAGATTGTCGGAAAATTTGCATGGGCGACATTTCAAGTTCGTACTATCTCTGTTCTTTCATGCATATATAAAAGGCGAGTTCAAAAGGTCAGTCCGCCAAGAGCCTGCGGCCCACAATGCACTCAGCACGCGACATCCCATATCGTCGGGACGAGAGACGGTGGATTGCCTCTCGAATGCAGGGCATCCGAGCCTTTTGAGCGCGGACGTGATGCCGGCACCGCCGGACCGGCAGAAACTGGCGCGTTTTTCCGCGCTCGTAGAGAGCGCGCGACCCAGAAGATGACGACGTAGCGACGCCCGGCGGCGCTTCGGCGGGTTTTTGCGTGTTCGGCCGCCTTCCGGCCGGCGGCCGGTGAGCGATCACCTCCCTCCTCCGTCGCAGGGTAAATGCTCGCATAGATTACGAGCCGACCGCCCGGGAACAGGCATGATAGATTGCTGGCGGTGAAGGAACCGCCCGGTGACCCGAACTCCTCACGCGCCATGGAACGAGCTGCCAGTCATAGTGCTGCAGCTGCGTTGCGATTCGACTGAAGTGCGTTAGAGCCTACCTCGACGCATGTAATGCCGAACCACTCGCCCTGCAAAACGGCTCGAAGGTTTCGCGAATGGCCGAATCACTCGCGCGTCGGATGTCGGATGCAGCATCCGTACAACAGAGCACAGCTTGTGCCAGTGTCTCGTGCGCGGCGGCTTCGCTGAGCCGCGATTGTTCCGCACCTGACCTGGCCGAGGGCGGCCCGCTGCAGCTGCCGGCTCTGCTCGGCCGTCTCCCCCGGCACCCAGGGCCTGACCTGCGACTGACAGCCCAGGGAACCCGGAGCGCCGCCGGAGGGCAGGTCATCAGTCAGCTGGACGACACCGGAGAGACTCCAGGCGTGCAAAAAGAGAGGAGGGAGATTACCACAAAGTGACAGCCGGTCCTCCTCGCTCGTCGACCGATTCAACGGATCCGCGTAACTAGGATTTGTGCTAAGTGGCTGGCGCCGGTATCTTTGGGATGCATAAAGGCCGCTCAAGCGCATTCATCCATTTTCTCCTCTCATCTCTTTCAAGCCCGAGCAGACATCAGGTGTATCATCACCTTAAACCTGTGTCCGTTAAAAGTATTTGAACGCTCGCACAAAGTTTATTGAGTCGATGTTTACACACATAAGCATCTTTGGATACGAGCTAGCATAATGCAGTTGTACCAAAACTAATGCTTTTCATCCTTTACGTTAAAAAAGTGCTGATATTTAGATATCGTTAAAGAGCTACGTCATAGAATCCTATCCTATCCTATGCTGAAATAGAGGCCTGGGAGGAGGGTGTCCAGCCAGTGGGGCCCAAGCTCGTTCGAAGTATTTAAACAACGTATCTTTAAACAAAGTCAACTTTTCGTGGGAGAGACATCCGACTCACCCAATACAAATTTCGTAGTTTTGAGCGCACTCTTCTCTGAATTTACATTCCTTCACAACTCCTCTATTTTAGTTGGTTTCCTTTCTGAAACTTTACTTGTCCAGGAGATGAATTCAAAATAACTTGATTCTTGTATCGAGCACAGACTGCATTAACTACCGGTTGGATCAGACGGGAACGATCTTGTTGTGACATTCCTCACAAAACATCACGTAGGTTGTAGAATAGTTACTTAAGAAGCGAGAATGGCTATGGAAGGCGTTTCATTAATCCAGCGCAAATGCCAGATTTTTCTTCGCTAATGCCAGCAAATGCTTGCCGTGCAGCTTCGGTTTACACCAACACACACTGCTCGCCTTTTCGCTACTATAAAAGCCCCAACTTAAGATGTTCAACATCCAGGCCGCTTCCGAAATTATACGTATTCAGTTTATTAAAACAATGTTACAGCTGCGTATATGAATACGCCGCCAAAAAATGTTCTGAAAGCCTGTGCAAAACAAAGACCAGTTTATTTTGGGTAGACAGCGTGATACGTCGTACCTATAGACTACTCCCGCGACATAGAGTGATAAAGGGTATGAGAACAAAGCCCTAAAAAATGAAAGAAAACGGCCTATTGAAGGTGGAAGACAATATGCCGCATCATCCTTAAAAATTACTGGCATGTGATATGATAGTGTGTGGTATATACGCAGTTACGGTCCGCGTGGTCAAATGATCCAGATTCTTCAATACATTTGGTGGTAAGGTCATAATGTCATATATTGAACGTTCTTGTACACCACACCAGTTACGCTGCCTGTCTATGGTCTAACTCAGACTACCGCATGACATACTAGCGCCCTGAAAACGGACTGCGCTTAGGTAATCAACAGACAGCGGTTCATTCCGCTCTGACAGCTTGCAACAATAGCACAAGTCATCGCAAACTGAAAACTGCCTATTCCGGACGTGCGTCGCACAGGTTCGACGTAACCGCCACCGCACGGTCTCAGGCCACGCCCACAATCAGCGCCAGGAACGCCCAGTTCGGAGGCCAGCCGCGCTTCCGGACGCCAGAGGCGCTGCTCTTTGGCGCGGCGTTAACGGCTCTTTGGCGCGGCGTTAACGTCAGCGAACGCCGCACCGTCACGCACGCGTCCCGAGTGGTGTAAAACGCACCACTGAACAAACATCCGATTAGTCTTTAAACATAATGGTTAAATGTTTCACGTTAGACGGGTTTCTCACCAAAAACGACACAGGCCGGCTTGTACAGAGCGACTGATCGCTGCCATTACCATCTCAGGCGACACGCGTCAGCTGCCGCCGGGAACATGGGCGACATCAAGCATCGTCCACAGACGGCGCACATTCTTTACTGCAGCGCCGGCGAGAGCAGCCATATCCCGCCGCTGTGGCTGGACGGGAGGGTACAGAGCCAGTAGCTCCGCCACACTGGCTGAAAGCTTCGGAGACTCTCCGGCGAATGCTGTCACCCCGCTGCGCCGACCGTCTCTGTGCGCCAGAGCCGGCGGCGCTGGCCGGCCGTGCCAGACGGCAGCGCCGCCGCCAGCTCTCAGCTACCCCTAGCGTGCTGCGTCCAGTGGCACTCGGCGTTCTGTTTCCACTGGGCCGGCCCGGCCCCGTACACCTCCCGCTTCCAGATGGGCACGCGCGCCTTCAGCTCGTCAATGGCGCGAGCCACGGCCTCCAGCGAGTCGCGGCGATGGCACGAGCTGATGGCGATCACCACCGAGGACTCCCCGACCGGCACCAGACCCAGCCTGCAGGGTACAGCCACAGGTCACTCCTGTACACCAGACCCAGCCTGCAGGGTACAGCCACAGGTCACTCCTGTCCACCAGACCCAGCCTGCAGGGTACAGCCACAGGTCACTCCTGTCCACCAGACCCAGCCTGCAGGGTACAGCCACAGGTCACTCCTGTACACCAGACCCAGCCACAGGTCACTCCTGTACACCAGACCCAGCCTGCAGGGTACAGCCACAGGTCACTCCTGTACACCACACCCAGCCTGCAGGGTACAGCCACAGGTCACTCCTGTACACCAGACCCAGCCACAGGTCACTCCTGTACACCAGACCCAGCCTGCAGGGCACAGCCACAGGTCACTCCTGTACACCACACCCAGCCTGCAGGGTACAGCCACAGATCACTCCTGTACACCAGACCCAGCCTGCAGGGTACAGCCACAGATCACTCCTGTACACCAGACCCAGCCTGCAGGGTAAAGCCACAAGTCACTCCTGTACACTAGACCCAGCCACAGGTCACTCAGGGTACAGCCACAGGACACTCCTGTACACCAGACCCAGCCTGCAGGGTACAGCCACAGGTCACTCCTGTACACCAGACCCAGCCTGCAGGGTACAGCCACAGGTCACTCCTGTACACCAGACCCAGCCTGCAGGGTACAGCCACAGGCCACTCCTGTACACCAGACCCAGCCTGCAGGGTACAGCCACAGGTCACTCCTGGCCGTAACGGCAGGGCACGCTGGTGCCTCTCTCGGCTGATATCACCACAACCTGAGTGGCAGAGAACACAGTAGGTACCACCACAACATAAACTAAACCACCTTCAGTGGTTCAGTGAAATATACTACATCAACAGATTCGGCCATGTCAGTGGCACATTTCTTACCAAGAGTATCGCCAATGATGTACCCCTACCGGATCAATATCTTTCAGACGATATATTGGGTATAGTTTCGAGTCATTAAGCTATCTTCACGTCCATGAATTTTGATTTTCCTTTTTCATTTTTTCCAATGTCAATTTTCAATTTATTCAAGAACGGAGGTCGATCTAAGATAAAGCTGGCGAAGGCAAAATACTCGTGACATTACTTTGCCTGACCTGACTTGACTGTGACTTGCACTATTGCTGCATGCTGTCAGAGTATGTTTTGACATCATCTGCCATTGCTGCAGTCGCCTGCTCTTTCTTCCCCCCAAGTCACTTCCCCAACGACAGATCGCGGTGCCGTCCTCTTACCTATGATAGATGGCGATGTGTTTAACGCTCCATTTCTCCCTGAGCATCGCGCAAATTTTCTTCATCTCACTGAGAGCCATCTCTTCGAACGCCTCGTACTCCAGCCGCACCACCTCGCGGTCTTCGAACGAGTTACGAGTTGTGCCGCTGAAGGTGGAGATGGCGCCACAGTCGTCGCTGCCCACCTCCCTGCTGATAGCCTCCAGCGAGAGGGGCTCGCCGGTCAGTCGGAGAATGTCCATGGCGGCCAGTCTGATTATCCTGAAACGGCGGACGGCCACGTTACGTCACGTGACGCGGCACGACCACCGCCCACTGCGACTTTAAACGCGCGCAAACAAGCATATTAACAAAACTGTTCTCGACAGACACGACACAAAATTACCCCTGCCGAGCGACAACACACCGGTCCTATGCCGCTCAAGTAAAGCTTATCAGAGCACATCCACTCACAACACCAGCTGAAGCACTGTGTCGTGCGCCACATGCGACGAGCGAGACACGGTGGCGGCGACAGCGGCGATCCGTCGCCGCCGGTCCCCTCCCGCCCGGGACGGCGGCACTGACCTCCGCTGATGGGCGGGATCACGGCCAGCTCGTCGCCGGCGCGCAGCGTCACCGAGTCGCCCGCCTCCAGGTACTGCTGGTTCAGCGCGAAAATGAACGCGTCCTGTCGGCCCGCGCCCAACGGCCAGTCACGACCACGGCCACGCCGACACTTCACGACACTGACGTGACAGACGGCCAGTCACGACCACGGCCACGCCGACACTTCATGGCACTGACGTGACAGACGGCCAGTCACGACCACGGCCACGCCGACACTTCATGGCACTGACGTGACAGACGGCCAGTCACGACCACGGCCACGCCGACACTTCATGACACTGACGTGACAGACGGACAGTCAGACAGAACATGACGGCCAGCGTCACGCTAAGCTCAGGGCAATCAAATCATGGTCGGCTGCCCTGCCGTGGGCACCCAGTGTCAACCAGGCTCGTCGTAACATCCGGTTCACGGTCACTGTAAGAGAGAGTCTAGGGCCACCTTAACGCTGGGCAACGAGCCAATAAACACCGCACAACGAGCACACATCATCAAGTCGGAGCCACTGTCGAATACCCGAGTACAGAATTAACATCGAGAAAGTTACAATCACACTCTTCAAGCCCACCATGCTGTAGCAATAGCCAAGAATCACCGTAACACCGACCTCAATACTACTGTACTTGGAGGGCACGGGTTAACGTGAGGCCGCCATTGGCTAGAGTCGCGTTTTGCTCCCCTTTGCTTCTTTTCAAAATTATGTTAAAAGCTCGCCTTCTGGATTTTGACTATGCAGAAACCGTCCGAAAACTGCCGATTCCCGCGATTCATGGTAACTGAATGATGTACACACTATTTACTTCGTCCTTTCCTGCACGTGTACAATGGCTGTTTGTAGCTTTGAAACACTTTTTTCTTTCCGTGCAATTTTACGCCGATTAGTCTCACAAGCACGCTAGTGAATCCCGTCTTTGTTCGCTCGGGTGTTTTTTCCTTTCGTTTTGTTTTGTCATTTGTTTGTGCGTGTTTATTTATTTATCTATTTTTTGCTTTCGCTCACTTAAACAATGACCCTGAAACCTTGCGCAGAATTATTTAATAACGTGCAATATGGCCCAACTGAATTGTGCAACCACCTCACCGAGCAAAAACGACGCCACCAGTCTAATCCAAATCCTTAGGTCGACCGCCTACCAACACGGGGTTGAAACTGAACAAACGACGGAACATACTGTACAACGTACATACTGTCGCAAACATTCACTGCGCGTTGCGTGTACAACACGTCATATTAACGTAGAGGTGATAGCAGCTCATGCCCTTTTGAACATCCTAATAAGACTACGTATATGGCTAGGGATAGTACACATACTCAGCTGAAACCTCGATTTGGCGCAATGTACAAGGTGATACAAGACACTAGCAGGAACAAAATGCTGCCAAATGCATTTTCGGGTCTCGGGGACAAATGAACCACAAAGCGTGAATTGTATGAGCCGACCTGGCGACGTTCCAATTTTACTACCACCATGATCCTGACCTTTGATGACACCCGGTAAAGTTACCCTTATTAGGACATGCCAAGCGATCAGTCACATGCCACCATGGAAGCTTTTTCCTCACTAGATACTCTCTATTGTGATGAAGCGAATCCGCAGATATATTTCTGCATTTGAACCGCACTTCGAGGAAGACGGGGTTAAACTCAACAAAACGTGATGAATAGTCCGATACCCACGTCAACGATCGATTCACACGGATTTCACAAACACCACATGAGACAGACTTCATCGGTGGCTGTCTCCCATCGTCGCAAGTGTCGAACTTGGAGGAATTGAAACACACATGGGAAGGCTAGTGCGTGAGTAGACATCTTCATAAATGCTGAAACGCATACGACACGGTTAGTCAATTAGGCTAGGGCGATTGGGTCAATCAGGTTTGGGTTCGGTTTGGAATGGAGAAATGTTCAAGGGTGAAAATCAAGAAGACCGAGAGCGAGTACCGACCTTCAGCACGGCGAGCTGAGGATAGGCCTCCAGTAGGAAGGCCTTCAGCTGGGAAAAGCTGCGCTGAGGCGGCAGGCTGGCGGACGTTTCCGATTGGCCCACCAGCTCGCGGGCCTTGGCGAAAAACAGCAGCGTCACCTCCACGTCGGCCGACTCCGGCATCCCCTGGGGACGGTGGTGGAAGCCATGTCACAAACGGAAACGACACGGCGTCAGGCTTTCCTGCAGACACCTGTATAGGGCAGATGACAGTTTATTATGGCAGCTGCGATTCGTGCAGCTCAATACCTGTAAAATGATTATTCCAAGGATGTGCGTCGCGGTCTGGTGTACGCCATACCACAACACATGCCCGAACACACAATTCAGGACATCAGAAGTCAGGTACTCGCCAACAATGACCACTAACTACTGACTTTGTGGAACATGAAAGCCAAAAATAGTTTTAAAAAACGCATGAGTCTTCCTACATGTCGACACCGTCATCACGTGACGAACAGATCGCACCTGGCAATCAAGCGAAACTGAAACACACGGAGCAATGCATACCACAGGGCACCGAACCTGCCAGGGTCACCACAGCACGCCCAGGGCACGCACCCCAAGACCACCTGCCTATCCTCAGCGACCACCAGACCTCCGAGCCCACCTGGCCACCACTGAACCACCTTCGAAGCACGGTCACGTGTCTCACGTGCAGCCACTCCGCGGCCGCCCTGTGCGCGCCCGGCCCTGATACCCGACAGAGGCCGGCCGGCTGGCCGCAGCCAAACTGTTACGTCACCGTGACAGGGCGCGAACCTCGGACCCCGCAAGGCCGCCCGCCGGCTGTATGAAGAGCCACCGCGACCGCCGCGTAAACTTCCGCGTCTGGCGGCCGGGGGCACGCAGAAATGGGGCAACACAGAGCCAGCCGAAAGTCTGGTCACATCAGTCGGCGGGCTTTAATATGCCCTCGAGGAAAAACTCTGAAGGGACTGTTGCATTTATTAAGAACTTTTTATTGGCATCGCACCCAAATGCTTTTACAAAGGCTGGAATGCATTCATAATTTTGACTGTAGTGATTGTGTATATTATAGGTGGCCGCACATCGCGACAAACAGATCTGACAGCTCACAGAAACGTATTTGCTTTCACATCCAGATCATCATGCCACGCTGGAACACGTATTTTCTTTCCCCTTTTCTATTATGTCATTGCTAAAATGAAATCGCTCGTCTGTTTGTTTGTTTGTGAATTATGACACATAGCCCTTGGGCTCAGGTGTCCAAAGTCTTGGGTCAAGTCCTGTGTCTCGTCGGGCGTCAGTCAGTCCAAAATGAAATCGCCTCAAGACGAAAAAATGCCTTTTCGTATCCCGGGTAAAGATAGTAACAAATGACGGTGAAGGTCTGAAGCAGGGTAACCAATAGGAGCTGGTGAGCGGCAGTGGCACGGCCAGCGCACCGGACTACGTCACACTCCCAGAGGAGGACAGTGAGTCCTCCTCTCGGACCTCGACCCCAGAGTAAACGCAAGAAAGGTCACGCTTTTGCGCAGGGGGACGGCCTCGTTATGGAGGGGAGGGCAAGAGGATGAAGGGAAGGAATAAGGGGCACAGGAGAGGGAAAATAAAGGCAGAAATGATGGGTGGAAAACAGGAGAACGCGGGAGAGACAAGAGAAGAAAACGGACGAGAGAGGATAAATAAGAGATAAAAAGGTCTCCGTCTCCTTCCCCGCTTCCGTTTCCGTTTTCGTATGCGTTCCCGTTTTCGGTTTCCGTCTCCGTCTCCGTCCCCGTCCCAGTTCCAGTTCCCGTCTGTCTCTGTCTCTGTCTCACCTTCTGTCCCTGTCTCTCTCCTCTCCCTCTCCCTCTGTCCAACCATTTGTCTTTTCCTCTCTTCTGTCTCCCCCTCTGCATCTCCGTCTCCTTCTGTGTTCTGCATTCTGTACCAATTTTGTTTCTCTGTAACTGTATCTGCCTCTTGTCTTCAATCGTCAAGCTGTTTCTAGATTGCAATTTTCTCGAAGCTTTAGACAGACGACTATGAATTTCAAAGGATAAAGGCGAAAGTTAAGCAGCGGTTCGTTATGTCTAAAAGCAAATGCAGAAGATCGTGAAATGGTTCATGGGACATATAAGTCATCCATACTTTTCCGATTCCAAGCTGCTTAGATCTTTAAATGCATCGATCTTTATTCGCCTTTACATTTAAGTGAACCTTCACTTTATATCTGGTTTTGAAGCAAACCTTTCTGATTCATATTTACTAAGGTTTTCAAGGAAATCAATTTTTACTCTGATTCACTTACATGTCTGACTGGTTCTGATTTTTATTTAAAAAGCGTGGGGTTCTTGGACTGATTCAGAATGATTCAGATGTCTACTAAATTCCACTTTTATAAAACAAAGGCATTAGCATTGTAATTAAACTAGTTGTGACCAATCAACAAAAGACATTTCATACAAACTCGACAATTTACAACACAAGTAATTGGTAGCAAAGTCAGGTATCAACTAGTACAAAGCCAACCCAGCTAGAGCTACAGTGCTATTGAAAATGATAAGTAATTCTTCTGATGGCTTAACAACTATAGTGCTGTGACATGGTCTGCCCAGAGAACAGTTCATCATTTGGAGTTAACCATTCACCAGAGGTACTGGCAGGCCTGCTTTGACTTGCTTCCCCACAACATGGTAGGCCTGTTTTGATTTCCTTCCCCACAACATTGTATTCCTGATCACACAAGATCAGGAATAGGAGCCACACCAGCCCAGTGGTGATGGTAACTGTGGTTTGCGCTGCACCTCACCACCTGGCCGGAACAATGGGGAAATCAAGCCATCTGGTCGACTGTTCCCGGAATTCCAGAATGCCTTTCACGGCAATGATGGCACCACACACCGGCAATGATGGCACCACACACGGGTCTTCCATTTGATCGTGTCATGGGCCGTAGCAGGAACGTCCCGAGTCGAGGCTTCCAACTGAACCGATAGTGGGGCACTGTCCGGGGGCCAACTGGCACAACTGCCACAGCCATATCACAGCTGAACTAAAGACATTTCCGTCATCGCCCAACAACGCGTCCATGAACTGTGATGTACATAGGCCATGAAAATGGAGGCCTGCAGAGCCTGCAGCCAACACTGCTTTTCTATCCTAATATGATAGAATCCTGAGCTCCACATACCCCTACATCCATGGCTATCAGGTACAGTGGAACCTGGTGATAACAAGTCTGGTGTTAATGAAATAGCTTTTGGAGAAAGATGCTTGGTGGTTAAAATGTGTCTACAGTGCATCCAAATAATATTCTGTTCACTAACAAACTGTCAATGACAACTGATGCAATAAGAAAGTCATTTATTCTCTTAACATGTTTATACCCCAGGGAACTCTCTAAGAATCTCCTGAAGAGGGTACACCATGATTCATGATGTTTCATAATCATACAACTATGTCACAGGGAATGCAGACCATTCATTAAACCTGATGAATGTTCAAGAGCAAATCTCTACAGAGTCAATCAACCTGGCACCAGGCCAAGATGCAAACAAATAAAAGATAAACTAAATTAAGGACTAAAGCAGCTTTTGCTGACTGCTTTCCTAGGCCACATTCTGATCATTTTCCTCAAAAATGTTGTCTGATACCAATGTAAGTATCCATGAGCAAGGATACAACTTTTTTTAAATGATGGGGAATCAAGCTTTGGAACCTGTTCTTTCCAGTCAATGCCCATAAGAACATATTAAATTCTGCAGCTTAGGGGAAGTATGTACCCCTCCAAAGTATACTACCATGGTAAACTTCTCAACAAGATGTTTCCCTACATATAGGAAGCAGAAGGCTGTGGTACATAACACATCCTCAGAGGTCTGTCAACTGTGCAGTGCCTCAAGGAAGCATCCCAGTGCCAGTGCTGTTTCTTTTGATGTAAAAATAATGACCTGTAAAACTGTATGTGCATGACATGCACCAGTCCACAAATGGACACCATGAAACCCAATATCTTCAATATTATCTGGATAAAGTACAGCATAATAAGTTGCCATTTGACCCTGTTCCCAAAACAAAGCTGAAGAAACTTCAGAAATTTCATAATGTCAATTTTCCAATGGCATCACATGCAATTAAACTGTAGAATCTAACAACTTCTGTGCTTCCTTCTTATTGTATATGCAGGGGAAAAGCTGGAGTTTTTTTGCACCATCAGACAAATATCCATGATGAGTCTTTTTTTTTTGGGGGGGGGGCCATGTTCAACACATAAGGGAACCAATCTCAAATAAAACAACACATGAAAGACTGGGAATATACATGTGGGTGGGACCAGAATATACACTGTTCAGCCCAACCTGACATGCTAGTGGCCACATTTGCCAGGCTATTACAGTCCTCAAATTAAGCAAAGCTTGTGGCGCTCAGAGCAACTGGAGCACCAAGACTATCGTTGGGCCTCTCAAGTGGTCTGAGTCTAGGTGGCAAACTGTACGGACGCATGTAGGAAGTACCTCTGCCCGTAAGACGTTCACCTCTGCACTTCTCGGTAGGGGAGGCGTTATGCTCAGTTTATCAAAGAAAAAATGTTTCAGCTCATGATACATTCCAAGCAACCACGTTCAACAATCTCTTGTTTAGCTCCATGCTGCTCTCACATCAGTAAACCGCCTGCTTATTTTGCCGCAAAAATTCAAGGTTGAACAATTATTCAGGTCCCCGAGGAGGAGTAAACAATAATGATACCGTGCCTCATAAAATATGACGCACAGGACACGTCTCAAGCACTGCTGTATGCTGAGTGAATGGCGCAAAAGTTCGTTTCACACAACTTTTAGGGTTGCCTTGAATTTTTAAAAATAGTTTTTCAGGACTTCAGTACATGGAATTCAGTTTTTTTCTTCTTGCTTCCGTGATTAAATCTCACATCAAATCTCCCGACTTCTGATAATTTGCCATTTCATCAGGATATATTTCAGACACTACTCCATGTTAAATAAATGGTTCAAAGGCCCGTTTCACACAGTTTTTAAGATCACCCTCAGTTTTTATAAGTGACTCACAAGGCTTCACGACATGGAGCCGAGTTTTCTCTCTTTGATTTCGTGGTTAAATCATTACATCAACCGGTCCGATTTGTGGTAATATGCCAGTTCATTCTACGATATTTCGATGATGTTAACAACATCTATGAAGAAGAGTCAACACGACACGCTTGTTTCTCGTCCAGTTGGGGGTATAGTCAGAAACGAGGACTTACCTTTCTGCTAAAGTAAGAAATAAACAAGAACCCAATGGCATAAATATTAGTTTCAATGTCTGTAATAAACTATGCATACAAAACATATTGGCTGCACGGCAACTGTTTAGAGCCTCTTATCTCAAAAAACTAAACCCAGTATCATGGAGACTTGATAACTTAAAATACGTAGACTTAATTGATGTAAGGAGTAACTGTGCACCTGTTGCTGTCCTGCAGTGTCCATATTTTTTTATTGAATATATCAAACCCATACACGAAAACAGTTCAAAATTTATCAAATATTTCGATATTCTCACTTAATTTCTGCCACTGGAACTTAGTTAGCATGGCTTATCGACTCCAATGACTTGGCACCCAGCCAAGATGAAAATATCATATATTTCCTGATCTGACTTAATCTCACTTTTTCATGCACGTACTGTTGCATTAGCTTCGCATCAAAGTGCAACATTCATTCCCGGCTTCGATTTAATCATAGATTAGAACGTTGTAATAACCTGCCCTGTATGTGTTTCTCGGCCTTGTCAAATTATCCCGTACCTTTAATCTAGAAATTGTTTTGCAAACATGGCCTTAGTGTGATGGCAGCAAAAAAAAATCGCATTGAGCGGTGCGGCCCGGCCCGACGCTCTTTGAAGCTGGTGACAATTCCCGCGACCACAGGAAACGTCCAAATTATACTCAGCGTATAAACATCAAACAACTGTCAAGCAAAATCGCTCATGAAAAGTAAGCATATATGGCGGGGAAGGATGTTAAGTTCCATTCCTGGAGACCGTTCGACCTTGACTAAAGCCAAAATCCTACGTGTCGTTTTTTGTCCTCATCAAGACTGCGAGTCGCGATCCATTTACATGAAAACAGTGGTGCCAAAGATCAGTTACAAATGGTTTTAGCCCGCTTGACTGGCTTTAGGTGGCTTTAGACCATGGCTTTTGGATTTACTTATCTGCGACATGTTTTTTCTCTCTATCCATAACTTTTGCGGCTCATGTCAAAGCCCTCATCCCAAAGATCATTAACAAAGGGTTTTGAGCCAGATGTGGTCGCCGTTTAACCTTGGCCTTATGTCAGATCTACGGTAACCTTTTTCACCCTGATCACGATTCTAATAAACAATCGCTTCAAATAAAATGCAGAGGCAAGACATGTAACGTTTACCCTGTTGTGACAAGCTTCGCTTTCCCGTTTTCCGTCTATCTGCCCGCTTTTTGAACATAGCTTCATTTCCCACCTTTGGACCCATAGGCGTGGCAAGAGGGAGAGGGCCGGGGACCACGGCCCCTCTTTTTGGGAAATTTAACGTAAGCCCTTTGAGGGAAAATGTCTCTGCCCCTTCCCCCTTCCCCCGCTTTTTTGGATGTCCGTACGCTCCTGTTTATACCTCTTGACGATGGGCCTTTTTCCATTCGAGGTATTTTTTTCTGACGACATCCATGAGTCCCAAGCTACTGGTGGCCAGACGGCATTGGCGTCAATGAGACAAAGTCCAAATTGCAAGAATAATTTGAGGAATTTGGCCGAAACCGGTTTAAAGTTAATCATCTGACTTCTTGGGTCGCTTAACCCTATATCTGGCTCCCACTCTACATAATGAACGGTCAGCTTCGATTTGTCTGCAAGACATTGTAACTTGCAATCAACGTGCCGCTGAAAATGTTGACGTGGCATTTGCCTCGCGACCTGGTGCAAAATTGACGTCATTGGCAGGCGGGACGTGACGCCAGGAAGGCAAACAGAAAAACAAAATGGCTATTCCGGCTTTTGCTGGCGACCTAAAGCCTTCCCTACAATAGCTGGAGCTTTCGCTGGTCCTTCAAATTTCGAAACTGCGTTTACCTTCGCACAGAATCACGAGCTTCACAGCTTGCTGATGCCAGCAGCGTCGCCAAATTTCGACAGCCCTCTTCGCCGGTTAACAGGCGCGATAGTACTCCGCGCCCCCGAGAATTAAGGGTACTGGTAAGGAGGGTGACATTCGCCTTCTACCTCCTGAATTGCTCCTCGGACGGCAAGGCAATTTTGTGGGGAGGTAGTCTGTGCAGTGATCTCACACTACGCATGGCCTGAACAAGCTACGTCAAGTTAATCGAGGTCAAACGAGGTCAAACAAGGCAAAAATAGCATCCTTTTCTTACTTCAGGTCTACTAAACCGATCGCAACCAGATGCTGTAGGAGCTTATTATGCATGATGAATTTACATAGCGCAAAGCGGGGTTGGCTTAGGCCAGGTCATTTGAGCTTAAGCCAGGGTCAGCATTTGAAAATGTTGTTTTTTCTCAAAATGAAGCGTAACTGTAAAGCTGATCCGGCCACGGTTCCGCGAGCGGCTTCGTACGGCCGGGAGCGCTGGAACGCCGCCACTACCGCCGCTAGAGGGTGAAAGTCTCGGCCAGTGTGGCCACCAGGCGGCGGCAACGGCGGTGTCCCGGCAATGCGGCCGCCAGGCGGTGTCCGCGGTAGAATCCCGGCCATCGGGGCACTCCGCACCGTGGCTTCTTTGGGGTAGGTCATGTGGGTGTCGGGCTAAAGAGGGTCTCAGGATTTTGGGGTTGGGATTTCCCTTGCGTAAATGTTGATTGTGAATGTATTAGTATCAAAACGTATCATCTTGAATGTTTAGGTTGATTGTGCACCTCTTTAATTGTAACTTGAAATTTGTGAATATATGGGATCCATGAGATCAGTTGTCTTCTCTTCTTCGTGCGGGGTGCCGAGGCTGTCCTACGGTGAACGAGCATTCATTCCCTACCCCGGCTGCTAGTAACTACCGTGTGGCAGGCGGTTAAAGAGTAAATGTTGCTACACCCGGAGGTGGCGCCTGTTGATTCAGACCCTTCGCCTTGTAGCGCGCCTGGCCAGCGTGTGACAAGGGGGTTCGTGGATACCTGAGGTACACCTTCCACATAACACACTCAATTGGTTCCTAGTAAGTAGAATAAAGAACGCATTGGGAAGTCAAGTGAGGTGCTTAGGTCATGTAAGATCATCCAAGGTCAATGAAGGACAGCAAAATGCATGCATACAAAATGATGTTACGATTTTGGGGGGTATATTTGGATGGACAGCATATTCTTTCTTCAATAATTGAGCTGAATGGCCTTGAGCCTCATGAAATAATTCAACAATTGAGCTTACATGAACCAAGCCCACTTGAACGAGCTTCTCTGTGTTTTATTGGACCTGTATTCATTAAATCCTTACCGAATCCTTACGTGTCATTAACAGAATGTTGCATATCCAATATCTGACCTCGGTTAATCTTGACTGGCGTGATCTTGGTCGTTTTTGTTTTGGGTAGGTACCTTCATCCTGTAGATGAGCTCCCTACAACGTTTACTTAAGATCGAATGAGCAGATCTTTAGATAATGGTTCACTCTATTTCATATGCCAAGGCTGCCTGTGCTTAGCGACTGTAAGTTTATCACACGGGCAGGTCACTCAGGTTAAATCCCCACAATGTTTTGCACCTGGCTGGCTAGCAGCGGCTGCTCCATACGCAACATAACGCCCTTCCTATAGCCCAGCACGCGTGCGGCCGTCCCCCACAGACGATGGATCGGCCGCGCCACCGGCCTCCCGACTTCGCCGCACTGTACGGGAAACGTCACGGACCTGTTATAAAATTGCAGACAGGAAAAGGCGCGCCAGGAGTACAGCGGCAGACAGACAAAATTTCAATGTCCGAGCCCAATCATCTCAGAAGTTAAAAAAAAAACATCAGTGGTGGGCAGTTTTCTCCCACCAGTGCGAATGCTAGTGCCCGCCAGAACGCATTCACTCTTGGTATGGACTTCTTTGCTCGGTGACACGGGTCGCGGAGAAGTTGTATGGGACTGTTCCCCTCGCAAAAACGTAAATCTGTCATGACTCTCTAGACATCATAGTCGGCCTTGGCTTCAGACCAAAATGTCTGGTACAATTTTCGCCTTTACCACGAACTTTGCAAGTCGTTCAGAACCGTTCATATTCAAGCAAAAGTGTCAGAGATTGTTTTCGTAAACGTCTGTTCCTTTGTGGACGATGACTTGACCTTGACATAAGGCCCTGACGAAACTGGTTGAAATTTCCACAACGACGTCCTCCACGCCTTTACTACCCAAACATACCCACATCAAACAATACCCAAAAAAAGTTGCTCCTAAATACTACATCCTAAACGAAAAAATCCTATCCCTAATCGCCTTAAACGATTACGTTATTTGAAACCAACTTATTATGCGTCCTACTCTTTGTGGTCTGATGGTGTCTTACGGACCCCAATGGTTTCCTTCGGTGATGATGGTTTCGTTATTGTTTTGATGTTTTATAGTTTGTTAAGACGTCTGTTGGCTTCGACGTTCGCTATCCGCAACAACATTCGCGACGACATAGAACGTCTGAATTACCCAGCATATAAATAGCAAACAATGCGCTAATGAGTAATATCCCTAATGGTTTAATCGTGAACGTGGAGAATTTGCGTTTTGTGGGACTTTTGATGACTCCTAATCGTCGTACGGTTTCGAATGGCTTTGCATGGTCTCAGATGATTTCTTATGGTGCTGATGGTGTCTTACGGTCTTTGCGATGTTTATGGTATATTCGTGGTTCTTACGGCCTCTGGTGGCTTCTGTGGCCTGTAATGAGAAGCATGTGTTTGTGAATTCTTGGAGACAGAGCTGCATCATTGCGGCGATGCAGGCCTAGTCTGGTCGCATCCAAGGAAAGATAATTTCACATCTCCTGTTGGATTACGCTAATATCTCGATGTTGTAAGGTCCGTACGACGCCAAAAAAAGGCAGCCAAATGACAGTAAAACGGGATCTTATGTCCAATGACACATTTGTACATCTGACATGTGCTCACATCCGACATATTCCTTTTACCTTATTCATATTCCAGATCTTCTCCCCGAAATATCTTAAGCTGGTTCACCAAAGCATTTGTTTCATGAATTCATGCTCATAACTGATACGGGAGTACTACAAAACAGAGCACGCGCCATTTATACCGAATGAAGCGGGTCACAATGACCTCTAAAATGCAAAAGACGGATTTCATCAAAATCTTAGATTCCCTCAATTTTAAATGCGATGTTCGTCCAACGCAAAATGTGGTGTGATTTGGCTCATGTAAACCGCCCGACAGAGAACCTTAAAAAAGTGTAGATTCGACTCTGTGCAGCTTTTGACGTACGTGACAGGGATGTTGATTTCCGTAAATGATTGAGGGGCCGAGCTGAGAGACAACAACCTGACTTCCCCCCAAATGTGACCTTCTCAATGGATTTAGCCCACTTTATTTTGACCAATGGAAATTTGGATTTTCTTGTTATTATTTGTGAAACAAACAATTACGTTTATCCCCATGTATGTGGGCATATATATGTACATGTGTATATGTATATATAATAGAGAGAGAGAGATAGATAGATAGATAGATAGATAGATACATAGATAGACAGATAGATATATAGGCAGATGGATGAAAAGACAGAAGATAGAAAGACAGATATATGCATCGCTTTAGGGTTTTTTTTGCTTTCTGCCTATCTCTTATTTACTACAGCCGATCTTTTCGTTAATTTTTACTCATTTTCCTTTAAACCGGAAGAAAATATTTGGGGACCCAAACCAACATTGCAGGGGCCTAGATAACATTTTTTGGAAGGGCCCTGACCCAGGCCTAGATAACATTTTCTGGAAGGGCCCTGACCCACCCAATGTTGATTTGGCCCCTCCAATGTTGGTTTGGATCCTCCCAATATTTTCTGCCGGTTTAAAAGAAAATGAGTAATAATAACGAAAAGGCCCTCCCAAAAGAATTTAAATCGGCATTCCCTGGTACGTGGAATGTAAAAAACCCACGGTAAGCAGTAACAGTGTGCTTCAGACGTGTCTACTGTCTACTACTCGCCAAGCCCAGCTAACATAATGACAAGGGTGCACAGGCCACACCAGGGAGAAAGTGAAGTATTTCAAAGCCACCACATCCAAGATATTCCCATACTACTTTCCACAAATTGTATTTTAAAATGTTCTCGCCAGCTACTCTTCCCTAAGAATGGTAAAGTCACCCAAATCGAAGTGCAAGTGAAAAATTTAGATACATGCCCAAATGACACAATAAATAATATATCATGATATATATTAAAATATATACTTAATATACATAACATTGATATATATATATATATACGTATATATTTATATTAACATTTGTATTGAAATATATATCTTAATATACATATTTAATATATATATATATAAATATATATTTCTATATATATGGTTTGATTTTATAAAGCAACGGAGTTTTCGTTTAGATATTTGTATGGTACCTGCTTTAGCTTTCGTGGAATGACCAAACAAGCCACATAGGTTTTATAAGTTGCTAATTGCTAATTGCTAATTGTCAAGAGCCGAGTGGGAGCTAAACTTCGTTGAGTGGGAGCGAAATTTCGCTACGGCTTACCAGTTTCAGTAAACATCAGATTAAAATATCTGGTACTGTTTCATCTTGTGGCGTCATTTACCTGAGTTCGACGAGTAAGTTAAACCTAGTTACTCTGAGAGGACATTCAAAACCCCAATATCAGACAGCGTTAAATGTACACATGTCTTGATCGTGGGTCAGTACATATATAAGCAAACATTTGATTCAAGTCACAAAGTCGTACATTTTAAAAAGTATCACACACTGTTCTCGGCAGAGCTATTTCGAAGGAACTCTGTCGCAAAGAAATACTAAATGTTGTCATATGATACGGGCTTTAGGAGGTTCAGGAGAAAGTCATGATATTCAGGGTCGGTCTGAGGTTTCCAGTGTGAATAGATTCCTCAGTTTTTTATTTTTTATCAAAATGCAATAATCAAATACATTTAAAAAAATGAAAGTAAAAAACTGCAATGCTTAATTCAGCGACATCTTTACAGACCTGGAGGATTGATATTTTGAAGGAGTTTGCGTCAACGATTTCATTGCAATGTGCGTTAGTGAAATGGTCGCTGAATGGGGCGTTGCTGGCAAGTGACGAGGTACACAGCGTTTTTTTGTGTAACACTTTCCCACCAAACACGCTGTGCAGGAATCGCATGGCCTTTTCCCAGTTGGTCAGGGTGGTGGGTGAAGTGCTGAATAGGTCAGGTAACCTGACCACGTCAGCAGGTCAAGTCGCCTGACCACTCCAGCGACCACACCCACCACCCTGCCCAGCTGGGAAAGGCCGCTCAGTTGCTGCATAACGGGTTTGGTGGGAAAGTGCTATATTACAAATATGGTGTACTTCATCACTTGCCAGCTATGCAAAACAACTACGAACACCTACATCGACGAGACGAAGCGTAGTGTTAGGGACCGTTTTAACAAGCATATCCGAGACGCCAAGAACAAAACAAAAAACACCCCATTTGGCGACCATTTCACTAACTCACATTGTAATGGAATCGATGACGCAAACTGATTCAAAATTTCCATCCTCCAGGTCTGTAAAGATGTTGCTGAATTAAAAATTGCAGAACCCATTCAAATAAGACACCTCATATCTACCCTAAACACCATGACTTCCTCCATGACTTCCTGGAACCCTCTAAAGCCTGTCCTATATGACTACGTTTAGTATTTCTTTCTGACGGAGTTCCTCGACATAACGCTGCCCAAGAACATAGTGGGATGCTTTTTAAAACGTGCGACTCTGTGATTTGAATGGAATATTTGTTTGCATATATGTACTTTTTTCTGGACCATCTCTTCCGCTATAAACATTAGGTTATTTTCATTTCTATTTTTCAACCGACGGCTAAAACTGTTGCAAAATATCTTGCCGCGTTGAACACAGGGTTTCGCACAGTGGCCCTATCGGCTCGTCGGCAGCACACCGGGCCGGGGCGGCTGCCCTTGACCCGGCCTGTGCGGTGGGCCGGTATCGCCCAGGGGCTGGCTGCCCGGCCGGACGGAGATGCCCGCAGTGGTGGTTGTCTGCATGATACATCAAGCCACAATAAATAAATCTGGACGGAGAGGTAGTCGGCCGAAAACGTGTAGTCGATAGAACAAAGGGCTCATGGTCCCGAGAAACCCGGCTTGATCTCCGCTCGGGACACATGAAAAGCACATCTGTTGAGAAGAAGTCAACGCGAACCGGAGCGGCCGACCCTGTACTCGGTCTTTGCCGACAGCTGGTGCTGTCCACGGTGGAAACTGCGAGAACACGGGCTGGACAACCGCCCGGCTCATTACTCGAACATCCCAACCTTTCATCATTACAGTTCGCACAGTATACTGTAATGTACACTATCACAGAACGTACATACAGTAAGTACAACCACTGCGGTTAGCCCGTGGACGGGAACGCCGCATTGAGCCAAAAACGTCAGTCGCACATCGACGCAGGCACATCCTGACTTTAACACCGTCGTTGCCGTGTGTTGTCTGCTGCCACCGGATGGGCAACCCGGCTCATCTTTAGACGTCACGCTATAACGCTTTCCAGTCGTCCTGTTGCCGTGAAAAACTGCGCGGGGTGCTGCATTGCCTGCACGTGGCATCGGCGAAAGGCAGCAGCACCCCTCATGCCGAGATCCGATCTGTGATATTTGTGAGTTAGACACATCGTTTTGGGCTCAAGTTTCCAGAGTCTTAGTCCAGCATTGCGTGTCGCCAGGCGTCAGTCAATCGTCTCCGCCATCAGTGCCCGCGCTGGGAGCCCCGTGCGTAACCTCTCTCGTGCTCCTGCCGAGGCGTGACTGGGTGACGCGTGACTTCAGCCTGCACAAAAGACCGAGAGTGCCAGCATGATTCCGTTACTGGTTACAGTCATTCTTAGTTGCTTGGAAAGTGATAGCCATATCTTGATAATGTCTATTTCATAAATACATTCGGCACGAGACCTTGGATACGTGTCGTGCTGACCAACTAGCAGTGACTGATGACTGCGTCCGCTCGTTAGATGACGCTGCACACGTGATTGGAAGCAAAATCGTTGGCACTTACATAAGCGAGAAAACATGTAACATTCAGTTTACAGGCACACTGCATGATGAAGACTGTCAGAGTCTGTCGTGTATTTGGTTGAGATGACTGCCGTGATATTCATACGCGTTCTTTTCGCGCACTTCCGTGTGTTGTTCAAACTCCAAGGCGCAACAAATGACCAGAAGGGCCGACTCTGGGCAGACGGAAGCTGCCGACAGCTCGCGCTGGAACATATCACAGTCAATTGTCTAATATCGCAACAAGACAAAAGTACGCTATTAGCCAATCATGTGCTGGCGCCTGGCGCTCACTCACACGCTCGACGGTGGCGCCGCCTGTAACACGCACCCCGCCGCGGCCTGGCGTCACCACGCCAGGCCGGGCTGCCGTGCGCATCGAGACAACGACCGTAAAAGCCACTTCCGGACGATCACGTGTGATGACGTATGTACAGGTGAGGGGATGACGGCAGCTGCCAGCACGGCCAGGCGCGCGGGCGGGCGGACTGACGGTGCTCTGGTCCGCGGCCGCCCGCTGGGGGAGGGGCCCCCAGCTGGGGGCGGACTGGCGGTGCTCTGGTCCGCGGCCGCCCGCTGGGGGAGGGGCCCCAGCTGGGGGCGGACGGGCTCTGGTCCGCAGTCGCCCGCTGGGGGCGCCGCCCTCCGGCGGGGGCGCGCCAGGCCACTACACGTCCCGGATTATTGCGGCGCCCTTCTCCAGAAGGAGCGCGTCCTGGTGCAGGCCGCGCCCGTCCAGCCGGACCAGGCGCATGATCTGCGGGTCGTTGAGCGGCTTCTTCTCTTCCGTCATGTGCTTCGGCGAGTAGCCGCTGCGCTGGCGGCGCACGCACCACAGCACCAGCACGGCCAGCAGCAGCAGCAGCAGCAGCAGCACCCCGATCACGGCGCACAGCACCAGCGAGTTGTCCGGCGACTGAGGCTCACCTGCGGGACGATCAAGAACCACGTCTGAACTCAGACTCAGAACTCAGAAAAACGAGGCTCCTGAGCCGCAGTCAATAACCATCTCCAGTCAGGTAACATATGTTTCATATTGAGCAGTTCTGATTTGCAATTGCACTATTTATTCTTTGGTATGCGATTTTTTCAGTAAAAAGATGCAATTTTCTCGACAGACATACATTAAGAACATTTGACTGCTCACGATAGCCTGCATTTGTGTAAACTTGCTACTACGTGATTTCGTGAGCTGTAGCCTTATTCCCCATATGTAAGGCAACGTGCTGATTTTTAGAGCAATACGAAAATCGCAACTTTTTCTACCTTTTGGCATCCGACATACAAGAAATCATCTACGTGACACGCAACCTGAAGCACGGCGCCATATTTTCCACAGCCGAACAGAACAGTCGCGATAAGACGGCTGTTGATCTCCCCTCCCCCGATCACAGACGACACACTTTCCCCACAAACGGAGCGGTCAGGGAATGATCTCCCCTCCCCCGATCACAGACGACACACTTTCCCCACAAACGGAGCGGTCAGGGAATGATCCCCCCTCCCCCGATCACAGACGACACACTTTCCCCACAAACGGAGCGGTCAGGAATGATCCCCCTCCCCCGATCACAGACGACACACTTTCCCCACAAACGGAGCGGTCAGGGAATGATCCCCCCTCCCCCGATCACAGACGACACACTTTCCCCACAAACGGAGCGGTCAGGGAATGATCCCCCCTCCCCCGATCACAGACGACACACTTTCCCCACAAACGGAGCGGTCAGGGAATGCCATGACCGTATACAGGACACGTGTTCGTTCTCTTTCAACCTCTCCGTTCGGGGCCGAGAACAACAACAACAACAACAACAACAACAACAACGAGAACAACCACAACAACAACTCACGAACAAGCGTAGCGGAAGAGACGACCGACTTGCAACAACACGGCAGCACACATTTTTTGTGAGAAAATTGCCCGAGTTGGACAACATGTTTCATGAACGGACGGGCTCTCGGCAGCTCCTGTTGAGGGAAGGGGAGGGGGGAGCTCGGCGCCAGCTAATCGCTGACTCAGCCGCTGTGTCTGGGTCCTGGCTGCCTGGTCAGATAACAAGGTCTCGGGTGACGGGGCCGGCCGTTAGAAGGAGCCGCTCGGGCCACCCGAGATTCGAGTTCACTGCCTTACGGAGTATGGTGTCAGGGACGACATTTCCTGGCGGTCTCATGGAAGTGCCAACTCGATCCTAACAGACTGACCGCATAAAGGACACGTGTTCGTTTTCTCGTTCTCTTTCAACAAGTCCGTTTGGGGCCGAGAACAGCTTTTCTCACGAACAAGCGTACAAGTTTAGTCAACTACGTCCCAGGCGTCTTTGTACTGCTTTCCATAGGGTCAAGCCAGTGCATCGGAACCGGCATTTAGAAAGTCAACAACCGAGCATTGGACGTTGGGCAGTCCGAATGGAACAGCCGACGTTTGCCGATGAGTCACTCAGTCAGTGGGGTTAGGATTACAGTTGGGTGCAGGCTCCAGAAAGACTGTAGAACAACAGATTCGGTCAGGACAATCGAGCCTGTACAGAGCCAGTGCCTGCAGACCCGGCCATCACAGTTTCAAACTACACAGTTAAAAACTGCTAGAATATGTGTAGTGTCTGAAGAGTGTATGGCATGCCGGATATTTGCTGATGATGACTTGAACAGAGAAAGAAGCACAGACCTTCACCATCAGTACACCAACACAGCATGAGCCGTCTCCGGTCAGCCGATTCACACCTCCTACGGAAAACGACTGCAAACATGCAAGCTCATGTGCCATTTCAGACATTTATCACATCTTCCGTCTCAATCCATGTACAGTGGTCCGTCTTGACCTCACGCCGCCCGGTACGCCCGATTCCTCCTCTCGATAGTGTAGTGGCACCACACGTATCTCAGCCGTCCGTAACACGCAGCAGTCTCTCGGCTGTACGGCGAGTCCACACCCGGCCTGCCCAGCCGTCAGACGGAGCCTCACCTGACCTGCCCAGCCGTCAGACGGAGCCTCACCTGGCCTGCCCGGCCGTCAGACGGAGCCTCACCTGGCCTGCCCGGCCGTCAGACGGAGTCTCACCTGGCCTGCCCGGCCGTCAGACGGAGTCTCACCTGGCCTGCCCGGCCGTCAGACGGAGCCTCACCTGGCCTGCCCGGCCGTCAGACGAGACGGAGCCTCACCTGGCCTGCCCAGCCGTCAGACGGAGCCTCACCTGGCCTGCCCAGCCGTCAGACGGAGTCTCACCTGGCCTGCCCAGCCGTCAGACGGCGCCTCACCTGGCTCCCGCTCCACGCCCTGGTGGGACGTCTGTGTTGGACTCTCCGGAAGCCGCGCCACGGTGCGATGCGTCGCCTTGCTGACGCTGCTCAGCAAATGGAAGTTTTGCTTAGCGCCGGTACCCTCTGCGGGACAACAGAAAGGCATCGTTGTATTTCGAGCTGCTCATAATGGACCAGTGAGGCTGGAATGCAGAGCGCAGCAAGTCAGCAGCTACACGCCACTAGATGCGGATATGACTCCTAAAGCTAGCGTTGACCGGGACCTCGTGTCCCTTAACAGTTGAATGCAGTTGAATTGAATCCCTTAGCAGTTGAATGATACAATGAGTGTCAGCAGAATGCCGTTTTGTGAGCCTGTTCCCGTTGTAGGTGGCTCAAAGGACACCGATGCGTTCCGTCACCATCACCTTTGCAGACGGGACAGCACTGGCCGGGCTCCTTGACGGGCGACTCGCAGGAAGCCGTGCACGTTTTGCGCGTGCACACGGTCTGGCCGCGCTGGCACACGCAGCTGGTGCACTCGTCAATGCTCCAGCTGCTGTTGGCAGCCACTGTTCTGTTCTGGTACACACAGGACAGCCGTTGATCCGACTCTGAGGACGGGCAAACCATCGCTGTTAAAACGCGCACGTCCAACGACGTAGTCAGGCTGAACAGGAAATAGCGGGCGATAGAAAAAAAAACTAAAAAAAATACTTAAAATGTCTTAGCACGTAAAACAGCTTTGACACTACTCAGCATGACACTACTGCTTAATAATCGGTTTAGTCGCTGGTGGGCAGCAAATCAGATAAGGAACACGTACAGGTGGGTTCGGCAAGATGCCACCACCTTATGAATGCTAGGCATTCTCATCCTGAAAGACACTGCTCCTCTCGTATGCGACACAAATATCCGAGAGATGGTGGGGACCAGCCGGCCAGCACGGCGTCGGCCGCTGCGGCAGGTCATCGGCTCACTGACCCAGGCAGACCGGGCAGCAGTCGTTCTTCCTCAGCACAGGCCGCGCGCAGTCGAGCGGCGGGCACCTCTCGTGGAAGCACTCCGTCTGGCCGTCCCGACACACGCAGCTGACGCAGGCGCCCTGCCTCCAGGCCTCACCGTCCGACCAGGCGGCGCCACCGTCGTCCAGACACGGCCTGCGCGCCGCCTGGCGGTCTGCCGGCGGCGGACAGGTGGCGCAGCAGTCACCCGACCGGGACACCGGCTCGGCGCAGGGCGTCGGCGGGCAGGGCGGGGCGCTGCACAGCACGCGGCCGCCGTGGCACAGGCAGCGCGTGCAGGCGTTCAGCTGCCAGCTCTGGCCTTCCACGTACGTCTGGCCGTCCACCGACTGGCAAACAGTGACGTTCAGCTGCGCCGGGTGGGCTGTCCCGTCTGAAATCGTCACAGCGTCCGGCTGTTGAACCTAACCACAACACCTCCAGTTCCAAGCAGGCCACAGCGTTACACATAAATCTCCGAAGTCTTGAAAACATATCATCCCTCAGTATGCACGTATTAACCTTTCAAAAACATCGTACCCTGACTGCGTTTGGAATGTCATAAACCGGAGCGCTAGCACGTCCCGGCAGACCCGTCGCCGGCGGTCCGGCGGCAGGGCCAGGCGGCTCCGCGCAGACGGCTGACGCCTACCTGGACAGGTGGGACAGCACTGTCCGTCCGAGATGTGCGGCCGATCGCAGCGGGGCGCCGGGCACGCGATCACGGCGCACATCTCCAGCCGGCCGTGGCAGTAGCACTGGCGACATCCGTCGTGCCACTGTTCGCCCTCCTCGTGAACAGCGCCGTCTGAGGGGGCAGCAGACGGTCAGACAACAGCTGGCATCGGCAGCGGGCAGTCTGCTGCAGCCCACGTGCCAGACTTCACCACGAGCATCACCATGTCCAGCAATTTTGGGCAGGGTGCGGATGAAAGATCACTCTCGACTGCCGACTGTATGCGTCTATGTGCGACCTGTGTGCGTGTGTGTGTGTGTGTTTGTATTACATATTCGACAGTCGTGCCGTTTAACAGTTTCCCAAAAACTAAGATTCAAAACCTGAGATTTTACGAGACAAGCTGGCGGTTTCCATTAGCTTCCGTAGACATCCTTCGAATAGTACGGCTTGACCGTGTCTGGTTTTGCACGGTCGGGGAACTGACCTAGGGAGACACAGCTAAGGTCGGAGTCCTGATCGTCGGCAGACGGCTCCCTATCGCCAGCTGGCTCTGCACGACACTTGCAAATGGCGCAGGCCCGGTCGTTGGTCATGAAGCCATAGGCGCACTTCCTGGCGCAATCCTTGAGCTTACGACACTTTTTGCACTTGCATCTGCAGAGGAAGATGATCGGTTCATTGCGGCTAGATGCGATTTAAATGAACGCAGTGATCTGGATCTATGCAACAAAAACGATATTTCATCGTCTGACATGCATGACGCGTGCTTCCATTTCATGACCATTGGGTTAATGGAGGATTTTCCACACATCTTAGCCCAGTTCTACCATCTTGAGCACAGTCGCGGCTTTCAGTGGTTTTGGGGCTGAAGTTCTCATTGGTGATGTTTCGATCGATTCATGAATGACATTTATATATATATATATATATATATATATATATATATATATATATATATATAAGTACGTGGAAGGTCGTATATATATATATATATATATACTTAAGTAGCATATGTACTATATATGCTACTTACTGACAATGAAAGCCTGAGGTAAAGTGCGAAAGACCTCGTAGGAGGTAAGCCCCTGGATAAGCCAGTCACGCGGTTTCGTCAAATTCTACGCGATGCAAACAAAACCTCGCCTTTTCGTGGAGGCTAAGGCTGCATACCACGGTGTCTGGAAGCACGCTGTATGCAAACTGGATACAGCATTACACAGTCGGTGCCTTTGCGTTGTGTCATATACAAGTCACGCTTGGTGAGTTGTGGATAAGTCTAGTACAAGAAAATTTATCAAGCTGATGTCATGAAGTTGACAGAAATCCTTGACAACGTGTTGTAAATAACGGGCAACGAACGAAATAGTTTAAAATGCCGAAAGGAATAACTGAAATGAGCGGTACTGAAAGAACTGGGTAAAATAAGGCAGCATCCTGTGGGATGCGTGAAACATCGAAAGGTTTTCTTGCATGTTTACCCATTTTCAAGGACACGGCTCTGCTTGACAACGAGAAACATTCAATGAACCGATTGCGGATGCCAAGACTGACCCCAGCCGACAGACCAGCCCGGCCTCCGACCAACCGACAGACTAGCCCGGCCTCAGACCAACCGACAGACTAACCCGGCCTCAGGCCAGCTGACGGGCCAGCCCGGCTTCAGACCACCCGACAGACTAACCCCGCCTCAGACCAACCGACGGGCCAGCCCGGCCTCAGACCAGCCGACAGACAAACCGAGCCTCAGACCAGCCTAAAGACCAGTCCAACATCAGACCAGCCTAATGATTAGGCGGGCCTCAGACCAGCCGACAGACCACCGGGCCTCACACCAACCGACAGACCAGCGGTCCGGCCGGGCCTGACGGGCCTGACGGGCGGTCGGTGCAGCCAGCAGTGGGGCCGCCGGCCGTCAGAAGGCCGCTCACCTCTCGCAGCCGTTGTCGTCCACCTTGAAGCCGTGCGGGCAGGACTTGCGGCAGCCAGCCATGCTGCGACAGGTGGGCGGCGGCGCGTCGGCCTCATCCGCCGTCAGACACTGGCACAGCCGGCTGCCGTCCCGCGACGTGCGGTACCCGTGCTGGCACATCACGTCACACTCTGCCGGCCGTCACAGTCTCGTCACAGCCGTCCTCTGACGTGCGGCACCCGTGCTGGCACATCACGCCACACTCTGCCGAACAGTCCCGTCACAGTCCCGTCACAGCCGTCCTCTGACGGGCGGCACCCGTGCTGGCACATCACGTTACACTCTGCCGGCCGTCACAGTCCCGTCACAGTCCCGTCACAGCCGTCCTCTGACGTGCGGTACCCGTGCTGGCACATCACGTCACACTCTGCCGGACAGTCCCGTCACAGTCCCGTCACAGCCGTTCTCTGACGTGCGGTACCCGTGCTGGCAAATCACGTCACACTCTGCCGGCCGTCACAGTCCTGTCACAGTCCCGCCACAGTCCCGTCACAGCCGTCCTCTGACGTGCGGTACCCGTGCTGGTAAATCACGTCACACTCTGCCGGCCGTCACAGTCCCGCCACAGTCATGACACAGTCACGGCACAACTGGCTGCCGCCCCGTGACGTGAGGTATCCGTGCTGGTACATCACGCCACAATGCCAGCGGCCAGAGAACGTCACAGTCGCGGCGCAGCCGGTCCCAATCTCGAAATGCGCTGTGCCATTACAGTATCAGAATGAGTCTTGCATGTCTGCTATTCCAGATCCAGGATTTTGTTTTGTGTTAGTGTGTGTGCTGAATTGCGTCTCACATTGAATTCGCGATGGTTTCTGGCATTGCAGGCAGTGTCTGCACTGGATGCATCAAATATCACGTGTTGCCAGTTGGCATCTGGATATGTTTCCCTGCGTAGCTGCCCGTTGTTTCCTCCGCGACGTGTGGAGATATCCGGAGGGTCTTATGCGACGTCTGATGACGTCATTATCTGTCCGGCTCGGCCGTCGTCCCTTGAGCCCTGGGTATTGAGCTTCTGCTCTCCCCCCCCGCTCCCGACCAGCAGAAACGAATCCCCAGCAGCAGAGACCAGCCATCTTGGACCACTGACGCCACACCAGTTTCCGGGGCGACACAAGATCAGTCCACGAGGTGACATCAGACCAGCATAGTGACGCTAGACATATAGAAACCATGTCGCCAGACCCGTACAAAAAGTGACATCATGCTAGTAGAGGCGGTAGTATAATGCCAAAGGAGGAGGTGACACCAGACCTGTGACACCTGTGGCATCAGACTTGTACACACGGCGGCGCCATATCCTTATCGACGTTCACTTCACGCCAATAAAGCCCAGGGACGTAGCCAGGGGGACATGGGGTCCATGCACCCCCCCCCCCTCCTGAGCCAAGCGGTCTGCACTAGATATATCGCGATTTCACACGAATACGGAATAGTGATCGTATATATGTTGCAAAAACAGACATACTATGTATTCCTGTGGGTTGAATATGAGGTCTGTTACATAAAATTGCTACTTTTCCTACAGGTTTCGTCATATGTCAATGACATATGACAAAATCTGAGGTTTCCCTCCGAGGAAAATCCTGTCTACGTGCCTGGAAGAGCCGGTAATGCCATGCCAGTAGAGGCGGTTGCGCCCGACCACCGCCTATTCAGAAGATGACATGAGACAAGTCCAGACGGCGACACCAGATCGGTTCAGACAGGACCAGTTCGAACTGTGACGCGGAATCAGTGGAGGCGTTGACATCAAACTAACACAGACGGTGAGATCAGACCAGTTCAGACGGTGACACCAGATCAGTACAGGTGACATGAGGTTAGTCGAGACGCTGGCACCAGACCAGTGCAGACCGTGACACCAGACCAGCATGCATTACTGACCGTCGCAGACCGGACAGACCGCACCAACAGACCGCACTGACCGTCAAAAACCGAACAAACCAGATCAACAGGCGGTACTGTTCGTCACAGACCCAGCAGACCGTACTGACCGTCGCAGACCGAATAGACCGCACCAGCAGACCGCACTGACCGTCACAGACCGAACAAACCAGATCAACAGGCGGTACTGTTCGTCACAGACCCAGCAGACCGTACTGACCGTCGCAGACCGAATAGACCGCACCAGCAGACCGCACTGACCGTCACAGACCGAACAAACCAGATCAACAGGCGGTACTGTTCGTCACAGACCCAGCAGACCGTACTGACCGTCACAGACCGGACAGCAGCGGCCGGGCACGGGCCGCGGGTTTTGGCAGCTGATGTGACACATCTCCACGTGGCAGCGCGGCGCGCCGTCCGCGCACGAGCAGGTGGTGCAGTCGTCCTCCAGCCACTGTTCGCTGCTGTTGTGGTGGACGCCGGAGGGCGAGAAGCACCCATCTGCCAGGCACCGGCGGCGGCGTGAGCACCGCCAGACCGCGGCGGCCACGTCAGCATCAGACGCAGAGACGGAGACGGGCAGGGAGAGAGGGGAAGACGACAGGAAGGGGACAGAGAAGTCGCAGCTACCGAGTAGCGAGATATACACCGTTGGTCGCCTGGGCCCTCTGTTTGGCCAATGTCTTCCTGCAATGTAAACGTTTCCTGAGTAACCCATTTCTGGTCTTCCCAGCTTTGCAATGGGACTTGTTCTTCGTCAGCAACCGGACGAAATGAACACAAATCCCAGTCCTCCTGACGGTCGGGAGGAACTCACAAGCCCGGACGTGGTGCGCCTCTCGAAGGTCGAAAAGGGAGACCACCGGGTATGACGGCGGCGGCTCAACAATCTAGCACGGAAGTGAAACAAACGCCGACACATGGAGTAACTCCGGTATCTGAGGTATATGAACCATCAGTAGCTCAGATGCTGGAGCATGTTTCAGATGCCACAGGTTCAATTACCTGGGCGGGGCACTGGCGTCAGAAGACTGGACGGCGTGTCAAAGAACTGACGCATCAGGGTATGGACAGAGAGCAGATACCATCGACATCTGTTTATGTTCGTCAAATATCACACAGACCTCATTTCATCCAGCACTGACACATCGGTACACACTGCGGTGTGTACCGAGGTGACAGTGCACACCGTACACGCTGCACACACGCTACTCGCTAGCTGCGTGTACCATTTTAGATGTTCTGGTACGGTACACTACATATGGGTTCATACAGTCGTTCTTTGCTCCATGCGGGCAACACTGTCAGCTGCGAACGACACCGGCACCTCAGCGACGCGCCAGACAGCAAAGACGGCTCAGTGACGAGACCCGGACGGGGGAGCCGACTCACCGACACAACGCGGGCAGCACTGGTCCGGATCGCGCGTGACCCTGCAGTGAGCCACCGGCGGACACTCGGCCTTGCGGCAGAACATGAGGCCGTCCTTGCACTGGCAGCTGGTGCACTTGGTCGACTGCCATCGTTCGCCCTCGCCGTACTCCTTGCCGTCGTGGGTGCAGCTGAGGTTAGTCTGAGAAACTGGACACAGACACAGACACAGGTCCGTGTGATGCCTCTGAAACCACGCGCCGCGCCCAAATAACGTGTCGTTGCTGTCTTTACTCAGTAACGTTCTTGTTCTAGACATCTCTTGTGACCTTCTGCTGCATCGCAAACCAGCCACCGCTCAGCGAACTAATGACTCAAAAGCAATATTATGCATCAAGGAGATAAATTAACGAACCAATGCATCAAAACGCTAGAAACACGCGAATACTTTGTCGTCAGTTTGTTGCGTTTGCTTTGATGCTTCTTTTCTGAGGCAAATAGTAACGCACGCACAACCTTCAGATGGATGGCTTATGGACTGTGCTTCGCCGTTACTAAGGATTTGCAAAACTTCTATGATGTCGCAAACCACTGAAACTGGAAGATAAAATAAGAATGGCACTAGTCCAAACCACAGAAAATTGTCGGGAGAACAAAAACAATCACAGGGACCCAATTCGCATGTCGAAGGTTCCCAAGGCACAAAAAAAGAAGAAAAGGAAGAACAAGTCACGATGTCAACGATGTCCACATCCAGGATTTACAGTTTGGATGCCTGAGCTCAAAATACATAATGAAAGTCAAGCACTCCCTTTAGAGGAAAAAATACGAATTCTAACGAAGGTGTAAGCTGAGTTACTTGTCCCTCGATATGCGGAACAAAAATTAAAGCGGCGGGGTCGATCTGGCCATTCAGCTCTTTGCAGGCCAGAAATTTCGCAACAATTCAGAGGAGACGCATCCGTTTTTACCAGACCATGGTGTAAGACGATAGCGTGAATACAGTTTAGCCCACGCCAGTATTGTGACGCTGCCTCACTGAGCGTTCATATCAACAAGGGCAGTGCAAGAGAGCAAAATACACCCTCTCTAATCCCAGGTTTTACGTGGATAGCTCGCGAACGAAGCGCATCCCGGTAAGTGCATGCCCAACGTGCTGTTCCAGAACAATAATTTGGAAATCGGCCGACACCATGATTGACCTTTTGCATTCCAGCGTTCGATAACGTGGGGCCCAGCGGGCGGCAAAATGTTCCAGTCTTTTGATTATGCCACATTTATTCCGAAGCTAGAGTGACTGAACTAGTAATGCATGCTGACATGAACAATCGTAACAGTACCGGAAAGCTAACATCACTACAGATCAGCCCAAGTCATGCCAGCTTGAGAATAGCCTGCTTCCGGTCAGGAACAGGCGCACAGTTATTAACCCAAAGCATTAAGTGTGCACTAAGCATAATAAACAGACGTCAGGCCCATCATCAGTGCGGGAGTTGGTCATGAACAAGCCCCCCGCCCACCCGCTTTTCAGCACAAGTGTCCTAAATGCGGCAACGTGACGTTCTCGTGGCGTTTGAACGCAGCAAAATGAGCAAGCGGTGCATGGTCAGCCGCGAATGAGTATAGCATCAGGCTGCCTCAGGCAACACATGATTGACAGCAGCTGTCTGAACCAGACTGACTGACTGGCACGGGTCTGAACGCCCTGCACGTGGCACGGACGGACATCGCATGCAGACGAGCCGTTAACCGAAAACTCAGTTTGCGATCGTTCCCTCGGCCAGCCGGACGCCCACAGCCAGAACTGCCAGCACGTGGCCGGTGCAGCGCAGTTTTCGGCGCCGTGCGAGCCACCAGCCTGCCCGGGCTGCCAGCACGCGGCCGGCGCGCTGCAGGCAGCGGCGTGTCAGCCACGCGTCAGGGCAGAGCGGGCGGGCGGCGGTCCACACCTGAGCTCTTGCACTGCCAGCGGTCGCAGCAGGCGCCCGGCTCCCGCCGCCCCCGGGCCACCAGGGCCGCCTCCTGGCCGCCGGCGCAGCTCGGACTCGGCGGGCACGACTCCAGGTCGCAGAGGCAGGCGCCGACCGGCGGGCAGCAGTCGGGCCGCGCCGCCGGCGTCGTCTTCAGCACGGAGTCGGCCGGGCAGGAGGTCGCGCTCGGGTCGCAGGCCACCCCCGGGCACCCGGTCACCTCGGCTGTCAACAGGCCGACACGGACTGTCGGAGACGAGCGACGGCCGGCTCCTTCTGAGCCGAGCAAGCGCCCGCTCCTGACAGGCAGAAACACGCCTCAGTGACGCAGCGAACGTCGGTGCACGACCACAGGGGACGGTTTGCAACTTTGCACCTGATTTTGGTCGCACAACGCCAAGCTTATCGCAGCAGCATACGCACTACCTGTAACGGACAGCACACCGTGACGGTAAAAGAACGGAACATCGCAATGCGGTACTGGTAACGTCTGAGTAACCCGGTAAGACCAGTCGGGAGAGTTGGCTGGGGATATTACACACTGGCTGATGTCAGCGTATTGAGGGCTCCAGCTCAGTGACGCACATGCCAGGTCAATCATGCTCCGAGCGGTAACGTGACGTCAGAAAAATACACAGTGCTTCCGCCAAAAATAGCTGAAGTATGCGGGCGTGAGAGGACCTCGGCCTCACTGTGAGAGAACTAGAACTTTCAGAACCCTCCGTACCAGTCGTCCTTTCATTGACTATGGCAGATGTCGAACATTTCTATAAGGAAGACCCCACCTATGGATGCCCCGAGGAGCTGGTGAAGTGCCAAAGACAACTTTCGTCCTCAAGATGCGGCCTGGGTCGGATCTGACAGCGTCATGTAGATAAATACCCTTCCAGGAATGCGACTGCGCCGACGGGTTCCGGATGTTTTGCGCCCTTCCTGTGCTGATCCTCTGCTGCATTGCGTTTGATGCCGTTAACGGTTTGATGACTTTTACATCCCTTTCTTCTAAACAACATAGGTTTCTCTCAGCCCGCGAATATCCTTTTCTTCTAAACAATAGAAGTTTCTCTCAGCCAGCGAGTTTCTAACGACGAAAATCTCGCAGGTGCAATATTTCCAGCCAGGATACCAGTTCCACACGGCCAGGTTCCCGCTGGTCGACGGACATTAAATCGCCGGTCGCCGTCCACGAACATGAAATGAAATAAAAATAAATGTTGCCGTGTATGGATGGATGGTGCAGATAGTTACGTTAGCCCCGATTTTGTTTATTTGACGATGATGTTTTCGTTCCCATTGTCGGTGCTGAATAAGGCTCAGATCCAGAGGCGACGTAGTATGGAGCATATGCTCAGTGCTAATGAGAAAAGAACATAAGTTGAAGCGATGCAGGATTAAAGATTTCCTGATACAAAGATGTACTTCATCTGCGTGGCATGCGGCGCCACAGCGTTCGCCCTGGACATTTTCAGTCCAGTGCCCAATATTCCAAGGTTCACATATCAGAAGACGGCGGGCGTTGCCCAGTTTCTCGTAATCTCGCACCACCTGGCGACCCGAAAGTCTGACCGGAAAGACGACTTTTTCGTCCAAGACTCGCAATGGCCGAAAAGCCAGCCGAATCTTCTACATGGCACGCCACGTCCGCATTTTCAGTTCGTGGCAGCGTCGATCGATGGAAAACCACTCGCAAAATCACATCATTCGCACAAGCCAAATGACACGGCAAACGTGCAGTGAATCGTGGTTCATTGCACCTGGGGGGGAAGGATGAGAGACTGTTACCAATCTCCGACATCCGCAGCAGCGAGGAGTCTGCTCTGTCACCGAAGGATTTTTTTCAAATTCCTCATTGTTGCCTGCTCTGGACTGCAAGATAGGAGTTTAACCGTAGTGGTCACAGTTTTCATCCGAGTGGTTTGACAAGGTGATGTTAGGGATCGCAGCCTATGCTAAGCAAGGTTTCTAACATAGACTCGCATCCTTACAGACGATCGAGTAATTCCGGCTAACGACTAGTTTTGTGGCAAAGGTTTAACGTGCCGCCAAGAGTAAAACACCAAGGCATGCGACACGACCGTGTGGTAGTCAGCTTGACCCTATGTTGGCCAGTTGCCAGTTGACTCGTGGTCCATTTACATTACCCAGCACCAACCAAGTACTAAACTATTACCCTTACAGTCATAAAAGCTTTCCCCTTGTGCAGCCAAAGAGCTGTAACATTGTTCTTCTGATACAGTCATTCTCACTACCGTTTGCTGATCATGGGCAGCATATACAGATATGCCGTCCCCAAGGTATTGCTACTATATCGATATACTGAGCTTGCTAACGTTTCCACACTTAGGATGTGCATGTTCAAAAGAACGGATTGGCAAAGCATTGGCTTTCCACAGCAAAGAGACAGGAAAACTCCAAACCAAGATACCATATGCAGGGATAAGCTTTTCATGACAAGCAGGCAAGGACAACTCCCGTATCAGAATCACTAATGACACACAAGGATGTAGCGACAGAAATGCAATCATTAAAAAGTAAACACAGAAGGCAGCACATGGGAAAAAACCTGTCATTTGCCCTGCCCTCCTTTCCACCGGCATCCTATCCCCTCTCCGTCAGTCAAAGTGCAGCTTGTTTGAATGGCGTTAATATAAACATGACATCGCGAAGCATGCAACACGTGATATCAACCATCGACACAGACGCCGATTAGTTTGCAATGCTGATGAATAAACTGGCTCAAGTCGACAGATCGACCATTACCCCCTGGAACAGATCCATTCATTCTTATGTCTGAAGGCCTCGTCGCCGTCACCATTCGATATGCATTATCAAGCATACCGCAATCCCTGCGGGGCCCGTGCCGCTGAACAATTCAGGCTGGGTTAGCGTGGCCGTCAGTACCAGCGAGGGCTGGTACAGCCCCGGTACCAGAGCGAGACGGTGCGGAAGACAATGCCAGTGCGGGATGTGGCGGCCGGCGGCCGTCGATTTCAGCCAAATATGGCGCAGTGCCGAGCCGCCGCCGTCGGCCCCTGTTTACATACCGCAAGTGAATCACTGCAGTGTTAGACTGCACACGCCCCGCTGCACCTTCGGACGTCTGCGGGTGGCGTTTCCGGCAGTTGTTTGCAAACCGCCAGGACCATTTTTTTCGTTGCGGCGTCTCCATCGACCAGCTTGCTGGCGTCACGTCTCCATTTGTTCCACTCAGACCTTACCCGAATCCATTATCCGCCGGACAAAATTGAAGCTGGCGTCTGGCTCTTGCCCGTATGCTGGCCTTAATCTCGTTACGCCTACAGAACACCCTGTTTCGCCCGCAGCCTGCACATTAATTAAACGGCCGATATGACTGTTATGTTTCCACCCTAAGGGATGGATGGGATTATTTTGCACAGGCGAAGGAACTGACGAGACCCTCCAGATTCAGGTTCCTGCAGTCGGACATTTTAACTTACCTCTATCGCCTAACATTGTTGTGGAATGTACAGTATGGCAGATGCATAATCAGCACTTCTTCCGATTGGCCTTCCTTGTAGCTGCATCGCATCTCGTAGCAACAGCTGTCATGGTGACGCCGCCACGACGGCATCACTACCCGACACTAGGCTCCGCAACGACACCACTCAGTCACCAGCTGACTTGACCACCCAGCCACCACTCGACTCCACGTCACCACTCAGCCACCAGCCGACTCCACAGCGTCACCACCCAGCCACCAGTCGACTCCGCAGCGTCATCATCCAGCCACCAGTCGACTCCGCAGCGTCATCATCCAGCCACCAGTCGACTCCGCAGCGTCACCATCCAGCCACCAGTCGACTCCACAGCGTCACCACCCAGCCACCAGTCGACTCCGCAGCGTCACCATCCAGCCACCAGCCGACTCCGCAGCGTCACCATCCAGCCATCACCTATCGAATGGTTGTGCTGGCGCCTCAAAATTCAGCTCGGGCGTTCCCCTCTTCTGGCTGGCAGCCGGGCTCACCCAGCGCATTTGCCACGTGACGCAGGCCAGCCGTGTGTCGGCAATCAGCAGGCCGCAGGTCAGCCGGGGGCAGGTGACCTGTCGGTGACCCTGAGGCCTCCGGCAGCCATTGATCGGCGGGCCGCATAGTCGGGGCGTTCAGTAGCCCGTTCAAATAAACACGGCTTCCAGCCGGCTGAAGGGCGGTGGACAGTGCCGATGCCGCCGACGGGGGAGGGGAGGGGGCAGGAATGCCTCCCGACGACCGACCGGCGCCACAGCATCACGTGACCTGCACTTGAACCGGCCCTTGATTTTCGGCAGGAAAACAACTGCCGGTTCCTTTTCCTGTCAGCGAACTGGGGTACCAGTAATGAAACGACAGTAATAAGCAACTTCCTCAAGTTAAAGACACTGTGCACGACGCCGCTGCGAACAACCATATAACTTGTGAGCACTGGTTTCGGCGCCGTGAGTACACGAGCACGTAAAAAATGAAACATAAATTCCACTCATGAGATATTTACGATGGGCGAAAAGGAAACACTGAAGTAATCCCACTACATACCGTGTTATCTTTCAAACGCCATTACAGATAACGTTACAAGGCGAGACCTTGGCTTATAAAGACCTTTTATCTTGTGCTCTACAACCGTATAACCGTTGGTAAAGCGTCTCTTATCTGCATAACTCAACAACCACCAATACATTTCATATGTCGGAGGCATACTTCTGGCAGTTTTTCTATTCCCCTGCGTTATTAATTTAAAATTTCTGAGGTCTCAGAGCGAGGTGGAAGCACAAAAAGCTCGTGGTCCCGGAATCGATCCCAGTCCTGAGGCAGGCGCCTTGGACGGTCGGCGTCGCAGAAGGACGAATGTTCAAGTGGAGAACACGATGTCTTCCGGCCTGGAGCTGAGACACGACACGCCGCAACACGGCGCAATGAACGCATCCTGCCAGGGCGGCCGGGGAGCAGGATAAAAACATCGGCGAGTGACACCGCTCCATTTGCGGCAATTACTAGCGCATCTTGCAAATCATTGGATCGCAATCAATATCAACTGCACCGGCGACGCGTGTCAAGGCCTCAAAAACCGGCGCGTGCGATGGTAAATGGAACGCCGAGCCCTATCAGGACGATCAGTCGTGTGTAGCAGGACAAGGTTCTCGTCCGTCGCCGACCAATCCCCTCCCCTCCGCCTTCGAGCCGCCGCCGGTCGCGCCCACTGTTAGCGGGTCTCGCGATCGCCCGTGAGATTGGTCGGGAGGGAAACGTACACAAATGAAAGCGCACAACGGCTCGTCTGATCCGTCAGGGGCTGGCGATAAGTGCCCGGCCAGCCACAGATACACCCCGCACCCGCTCCGAACGGACCCAGCCGTCCCTGCACCAGCCGTAAACCGTGCCCGTACCTGCTGACACAGCTGGGCCGTATCAGACGGGCCGTACCGCCGCCAGCTGACAGCTGGACCGCACCGGTACCACCACCGGCTGACATGGCTGGACCGCACCACCGCCAGCTGACACGGCTGGACCGCACCACCGCCAGCTGACAGCTGGACCGCACCACCACCGGCTGACACGGCTGGACCGCACCACCACCAGCTGACACAGCTGGACCGCACCACCACCGGCTGACACGGCTGGACCACCAGCTGACACGGCTGGACCGCACCACCACCAGCTGACACAGCTGGACCGTACTTCCACCACCACTTCTTGACAGAATCAGTGACAGGACCACATTTGCCGACCATCTCACATGGAATTTACACTCACAGAAATCATCTACCACGTTCCTACTTGCGCATTTGAGAGGCAATTAAACGAGACCACACAGAATATCAGAGTAATATTAGGCTTGGCTTTTGGAAACACGCCTTTCCGACCGATGCAAAATACTGTTTCGGACACCAGACGTCCAAAGTGGCTGAAACATGTCCGACGTGACGACGCCCCACTTACGAGCGATCCCATCCTCTCAGCGGTCGACCCACCCCGCCCGACTGCCAGCGCGAGACTTGTGGCCGTCTGACCGGCCGACCGGCAGACCTCAGTTGACCTCAGGTCAGACCGTCTCCTCACGGCTGACCACCACAGATCTGCCCTCAAGTCGGAGCACCTTCTCACAGCCGACACGGCGGGTCTCACTTCAGGTCAGACCACTTCCTTACGTCTGAATGCCGCGGATCTGCCCTCAAGTCAGATCGCCTTCTCACAGCTGACCGCGGCAGATCTGCCCTCAGCTTAGACCGCCTTCTCTCCGCTGCCGGTCTGCCGCGCTCCCGGACCGGACCGGACCGGACCGGACCGGACCGGACCGGACCGGACCGGACCGGGCTGGTCGGGGCGGGGGTCGGCGCCGGCCGGCCGGCCAGGGCGGCGGCACAATCAGCTGCCGGCTGTCGACATAAACAGCGCGGGACGCAGGGCGCCGCTGGATCGGGCTCTGTCCATCAGCGGGGAGAGCCGGTGCCGGCCGCGGCACCTGGTAACTGGCCGCCCTCCGCCCGGCCGACCCACCACTCCGAGCCACAGGAAGGGTACCTGGTAACGGGCCACCCTCCGTCCGGCCAACCCACCACCCGAGCCACAGGAGGGGTACCTGGTAACGGGCCACCCTCCGTCCGGCCAACCCACCACCCGAGCCACAGGAGGGGTACCTGGTAACGGGCCACCCTCCGTCTGGCCGACCCACCACCCGAGCCACAGGAGGGGCACCTGGTAACGGGCCTCCCTCCGTCCGGCCGACCCACCACCCGAGCCACAGGAGGGGTACCTGGTAACGGGCCTCCCTCCGTCTGGCCGACCCACCACCCGAGCCACAGGAGGGGTACCTGGTAACGGGCCGTCCTCCGTCCGGCCAACCCACCACTCCGAGCCACAGGAGGGGTACCTGGTAACGGACCACCCTCCGTCCGGCCAACCCACCACCCGAGCCACAGGAGGGGTACCTGGTAACGGGCCACCCTCCGTCCGGCCGACCCACCACCCGAGCCACAGGAGGGGCACCTGGTAACGGGCCGTCCTCCGTCCGGCCAACCCACCACTCCGAGCCACAGGAGGGGTACCTGGTAACGGACCTCCCTCCGTCCGGCCGACCCACCACTCCGAGCCACAGGCGACGACAGGATCTGCACCCTGCAGCCCGGCATGGGGAGGTGCTAAATACCGTATGCTAAACACTGCAAGGTAAGAGATCAGCAGTGTGATGCAGACGAAGTGAAAGCACTGGCAGTGCGACTCCAAATGCAATAAAAGAACCAGACAGGCAGTCCGGACGAAATAAAAAGGGCCGACAGCGGGAATCAAGGAGGAGAGGGAAGAAAGGACTGGCAAGACGGGACCAAAACGCCCCCCACTGGGTGTGCAATTCACGAGGACTGAATACGGTAACGGTTGGAGTTGCCCGAACATCCAATGGCCTCTGTTGACTGGGTTGTCAAATGCCCGTTCAGTACGGTCATGACAAACTGCAGACTGATGTGACTATGATTACTCCTACATATATATTAGAGATATATTGTATTACATTAGGTACATAAATATTGCACATTATACTATAAAGGTTTCATCTCCGCCGAGGCAGCGATGACCAAGCGCCTCCCTGAGTTCGAACTCTGATCCCCAGTCACCGCGGTAGGCTTTCTACCTGCGCGATGACACGATCATTAGCTTGCATCCGAGCGCAGCGTCTTCCTCCGAAAACATCCGTTTTTCGTCTTCTGTTCGTCAACGCATGTGGGATGCTATTTCATCTGACACGTCGCGGAAGTATTTGAGACTTAGTGATTTACGCTGTCGTTTACGGCAGAAGTCATACCGCATTCCTTCACCGAATGCGATTGCCGTTCGTTATTGCATTCAAACAGGGATGGCTCCATGGATTTCTTGAGATCAACGGTTTCTATCCGCACGGCGCCTTGAAACTGAAATCTAGTTTACAGCGGCTCTCAGCCGGTTTTCAAACGCAGATCGTATGACCGTACAACGACAAGTACATAGGAGATGGGTCGTGCGGGTATCTCGTATGCATGCGAGACGTGTACGTCGACATACAGCAATGGTACACAGCCTTCCCTTGGATTATTTGTAACTTCCGTTCTTCTTATTCAGTCTCTTTTACTTTCCCAACGACAACCGTACACGATCCTCTTAAAATGTGTGCCTGGTTTGCTGGCCAGCCGAGGAAGGACGCAAAACGTTCCGTTGCGACGATTGGAAGAAAACCCTTGCTGTAAACTGCCAGATACATAAGCCTGTTGTTGAATATTTGAAGACAGTAAGATGCAAGATCATCGGAGATGTGCGCGGCTGCATCTCAATTCGTAAGACTTTACGGCGTGACAGATGCGCTTGATCGATTGCTAATGAGATGCACCGCATCACACAGGTAATGTATACTGATGGAAGACTCTCTTAGAGGCACGATGTTGTTGAAAACATCGAACAATGGATGGGGCTTAGGACGGGACAGGGTATTTAAATTGTTGCTGAGGCTTTCTGGCGAACCAGCTCAGGACAATGACCTGACCTGGAAGTTTGAAGTAATCATTCGAGATTTCACCAATAGCAGTACATCAGTTGCCTTAGTATTCATCACCGGGGGACTGGCCATGCACTCTCAGAAGTGACCTGACATTTATTAAGAGACCTCTGTGCCGACCTGACTTTAGTGCGCCCATCCTAAGAACTGGCCTGACCGTGCTTCGATGATCTCCGTACATGACAGTGGTTTGGTGACCTTCGTATTTGTCGGACGGAGGCCCGGTGACCTCGCTACTGACCATACAGCGGCTCCGCGTCCCCCTTACTGACCTGGTGTCGGGGCGGCGACGGGTGGCAGCGGACTGGCTTTGGCCGCCTTCTCGCACTCCTCCCGGCTGGTGAACGTCGTGGGGTCCGCAGACACGTCCGGAGAGTGGCACCCGTCCAGCTCCGTACAGACGCACGTGCCCAGTATCAGCTGACACAGCCGGGACGCACAGCCGGTGACGTTCTCTGAAGGGGAGAGCAGACAGCTAGTCAAGTCACACTCAAGTCACAAGACTCAAGTAAAGTCACATACAACTGCCACACAACAGGTAACTTCCATGCAGCAGATACCCGTTATGTAGCGGGCAACCGCTGTATAGGGGAAGAAAGCCACACTGTGTTCTGCAAACGCCGAACAGCAGACAAAAGTCACAGATCCCGGGATCTGACTGGCCCGGACGGGCTGGTCTGTGGAGTCTCGTCGGCCACCATCAGTCCACAGAGTCTGCGTCTGACAGACGAGCGTCAGGCGGCAGAGGTGGGCGGTCGCGGGCCGCGGTGTCGCGCCGCCCGTCCGCCGGCTGCCCTCTGATGGACGTGTTTTGGCGGTCCGTCCACCGGGGCCAGCTCTCAGCCGCTCAGCCAGGGGCCGCTCTCAGAGAAACCCGAACGTCACTGACCGCGAGCTGCCGCACCACGCACACGCACGCCGACAGTCTAAACCGAGCCACCTGCAGGACGAGTCACTATGCAGGCAGCTTCCACAGACAGCTTAAACAAACTGAGCGCACAGATCAGCCGTCTCGTAATGTATCGCCTGCGTATGCGCCTGAATCTAGCAGTTCTGTTGCTCTCAGAAAATGGCTCGAGAAGCGTGCATGTGGATGTCCTACGTCCAACCCAGTACTGGGGGAGAGACAAGGATCCACGTGGCCGGAGGCGTTGTCCATCTAGCCGAGGCATCCGCAGGGGAAAGAGAAGGTAACTTGAGAGAGAGAGAGAGATAGAGAGAAGGTAGCGCAAACATACAGACTGAGATCTCAGTGTATCAGTCAGCCACGTCCATGGACGACAGGTCTCCCGCAGCTGCACTGCTCGGCGCCGTCCGATGAAAAGAACTCACGAGCGCAGGGTAACAAAATACATGCGTGATCGCATGCCAAAAGAAACATTCGCGCCCGTGTAACTGCCGCTTCCAGCGGTGCCTGGGCGTGTGCGTCGCTGGTTCCCAGGCCCAAGGTAGGTGGAAACGGCTTTAAGCACCTTTTAAGCTAAACAGCGAAGCAAAGAATAATGGCCGGCAAACGTAGAAAACGTCCGCTGTCAGGCCCACTGATCTCTCAGGAGGAAAGCGGCCTCGATTGACGTGAAAATGCCAGCTCTTGTAGCAGTCGGTCGGCCGGGACCAAGCCTAATCTGAGCAAATAAAGTAAGGCCAAAAACAGACGAGCGAGGCGCAGTGAAAAGATGGTGTCGGAATACTTTTGGTCCGTTCGAGACACGGAAAAAAATCGGGCCGTTCCAAACCGGCGATAAACAGGCGAGGAGTCCCTGGCGGACCATACTGAACCACAACAAAGAAACGGACTGCCAAGAGTGTTCGAACAACACAGATTCCAGACGGGCGGTTACACACGGGGGCTGCAGGGGAGCGACCGGACAGCACCTGTCCCGGACAGACAGATCCACGGGCGGACCGTGCGGAGGCGACCAGACATCACCAGCCCAGACAGGCAAATCTACACGAGGACCGTGGAAGGGTGGCCAGACAGTGCCTGTTCCAGACACGGAGGAGCTGTTAGGAAGTAATCAGACAGCACCAACCCAGACAGGCACATTTGCAGACGGCTGCGGAGACGCGACCAGACAATGCGAGCCCCGAGTAACCAGACAGGTTGGCTTTTGTGTGAGGCGTGTGTCGGCGTTCGCTGCCAGGACGGCAAATGTCAATGTCACGGCCCCCCCCCCTTTCCCATTGCCGGCTAGCAAAGATCGGCTGGCACCGCTGAGGAAACTGGCGGGCCACCTTGTGGGAGGAGCTTTAGTTTGATGAGTGCCTGACGGCCCGGTCTAGAGCATTCGACTGTCAGGACGGACGGAGCCTCATTCTGGTGACTGAAGGCCCAGTCCAGATTATCCGACTGTCAGGACGGACAGACCTTCAGTATGGTGGCTGCCTGACGGCCCGGTCCAGACCATTCGACTTTCAGGACGGACGGAACCTAAGTCTGGCGACTGACGGTCCAGTCCAGACTATCCGACTTTCAGGATGGACAGAACTTCAGTCTGGTGACTGTCTGACAGCCCAGGGCAGACTGACACACTACCAAATGAGACAGGTGGTCAGCCTGATGGCTGTCTGACGGTCTACACCAGACTGCCAGACTGCCAGGTGAGGCAACGCCTGCCTGCTGGACAGAACATCAGTCTGGTGGTCATTGGACGGTGTGGAGCAAACAACGATAGGACTGTCAGACGACACAGATCCTCAGCCTGATAACTACAGATCTAGGCCAGCCAGACCGTCAAGACCGGCAGCCCCTCACTCTGATGACTGTCTGCCTGAGACGACCTCCGTCTAGTGGAACGAATCAGTAAAGAAACGTGCAAAACAGCGAGGCAGTCCCACCGACCAGCACACGTCCGATATGTTGGCGACTAGTAGGGTCGCCATGCACGTGATCGGCTTCCTCCGACGACGGGAGGTAGCGGAGACGGTTTTGGGGCTCCCGAGTCGGTCAATCTCGGAGACAGAACAGTCCGATCTCGGCAGCAGAACCGGTCGATCTCGGCGGCAGAGCCGGTCGATCTCTACGACAGAGAGGGCCAACCTCGGCGGCAGAGTAGTCCGACCTCGGCGGCAGAGTGGTTCGATCTCTGCAGCAGAGTCTGCCAGTCTCGGCGGCAGAGTCTGCCGATCTCGGCGGCAGAGTGGTTCGATCTCTGCAGCAGAGTCTGCCAATCTCGGCGGCAAAGTCTGCCGATCTCGGCGGCAGAGCGGTCCGATCTCTGCGTCAGAGTCTGCCAGTCTCGGCGGCAGAGTCTGCCGATCTCGGCGGCAGAGTCTGCCAATCTCGGCGGCAGAGTCTGCCGATCTCGGCGGCAAAGTCTGCCGATCTCGGCGGCAGCGGGCCGACCCGCCCGCCCAGCCGCCCGGGCTCCCGCCCTCTAGCGCCCCGCCTGGACCACGTTCAAAGTAAACGCGGCGGCTGGCCCCGTCCGCCTGTTGCCGGGCTGCCTGTTGTCGCCAGACTGAGCTGGCTGTGGCTGGCACAAATACCAGCAGGTGGGAGGGTCCCCCCCCCACTTGAGATGCCATCTCTGAGGAATGTCAGCACGTTGTGTGTT